>CM059997.1:45981706-46706316 GCA_030463065.1 Aphidoletes aphidimyza
TCGCGAGCTACGTTCTAATTAAATAGTGTTCATTCATTTACGAGACGATAGCGCTACCAAGTTGAAGAATCTTGCAAACAATTTGTGTACTAATACAGTATTGTATAGTTGTATATTATATAGATGAGTCTTTCTTTTGTATTGATGATGTTAAATCAAATATTAATTGTGTAATTTTATATTCTTTGTGATTTCTTTTCTTCATCATCATCAACAACAACAACAAAAACAACAACTCGGCTCATCTTTGGGTATTGGTGTTGATGGTGCTTCGATATATTGACAATACGCGAATCGGTTCATGTGCTGCATTGTGTCCAATTCAATCGGAATTCATCAAACGTAAATGTAACTGTATCGATTGTAATCAAATTGTCATCACACTGGACTCTTGCTCTATCGTTTGAATTGAAAATTGGCTGTCGATCACCCCCTTCGACCAAACGAAACACTATCACCATACACACACACACACACACACACACACACTCATGCACATATGGACGCATACGCACGCATGCACACGCACCGATTTACATATATGAAATTCATACAATCACAACATTTGAACCGTTTGTACTTGGGTGCTAAATTTAGGTATTTGCATTAATCAAATTTCTGAATCAATTATCCGAACAAGATAAAGTAGCGGCCATCAAATTTTTAATTACAACCCTGAAAGCAAGTACAAAAGAGCACTTTAGTAAATCTCGTAATTCAAGTAGAGGCTATACATTTGGTCAAAATACGGATGTTGAACAGTGGCTAGTGGCTGATGTAATTGAAAAAAAATCACCACCAACCGATACCGATGATTATGATGAAAATAGTCAAGGATTTGATGAAAAATTTCACATTCAACTGGATGATTTAGCAAATTCCGGTGCATTCGGTAATCAAGCATTGATACCAGTCGTACAGAAACGTAGCAACGTCAACGTCAACGACAACGGCAACGGCAACGGCAACGGTGGCAACAACCACCACGACAACAATAGCGACAACGACAACGACGACGGCAACGGCAACGGCAATAACACCAGCACTAGCAACTCCGTTGTGTTATCGCGTGAACAGCGCAAAATAAACATTGTTCAACATTTATTGAACGAAAACAGTCGATACGAATTGAATGTGCATAAATTATTTGGATTGAGCCGAAATTTTTTGAAGTCAATTTTTAACGATTTTATATTCGAGCATTGGATCGATGGCAAGTTGCTAGTGAAGCAACAAAGAATGTTAGGTGATATACCATCATCGACAGCCGAAGCAACGCTTACCGAAATTGTTGAAGGAGGCACAGAACAGGAGGACAGTGATCGGGAATTGAGTCTAAATGACGTGGACGAGGAAATTCCGACGCCCACAAATCAGTCAGGCATGAGTGCCGAATCGTTGAATCAAATGGATCCGCTGGAAACAACCGAAGAAAGTGATCTGGTTAAAGTCAAACCGAAACCGGTGCGAAAAACCAAACTCTACACTTGTTTCCAGTGTCCCAAAGTGTAAGTGATCCTCACATGTTTGTTTGTTTGTTTTGTTTTGTTTAGTTTTGTTTTGTTTAGTTTTGTTTTCGTTTGGATTATTTTTCATTTTTCTTTTTTTTAACCAAACAGCTACAATAAACGGAAAACGCTTGCGGTGCATTACAAATTTCATCCTGGCTATTGTTTTGATTGCGGTGAAAATTATGGAACAACGATTGAGGATCGTGTTCGGCACAATCGACAGTATCATTCAAAACAATATCCACATGTATGCGAAACGTGCGGTGATTCAATGTCAAGGAATCAACAGTATTTGGCACACATAAAAACACATGAAAAGGAGCCAATCATTAAATCAGTATGCAAACGATGCGGTGAAAAATTCACATCGATTAAGGCGTACAAAGATCATTTACAAACCATGGGCCATACAGATGGCTCACGTGTGTGTGAATATTGTGGGAAAAGCTTTACGGATGAAGCGATGCTTCAGCAGCACATCAAACGTGTTCATCATACCAGTGAGTAACTATTGACCATTTTTTTTACATAATCTACTTTTCATACTCATTTGAAATCGTTCATGTGAATGGACAACGGTTTTTAATCAATTGTTTTTTTTTTAATATCATTGATCAACAGCAAAATCTCATAAGTGTGACCATTGTGAAAAATCTTTTGATACTCGATCGAATCTAACGCGGCACATGCAAATTCATAAGGATGTGACGCCAAGTTTTGTGTGTGAACAATGTGGTGGATCATATGCAACAATACACACGCTGCGCGAACACATCAATGACAAACACACAAAGAAGAAGGTGCACACGTGCGAAGAGTGCCAACGTGAATTTACCAATCGGCATTTGTATCGTAATCATATCGCAACACACTCTGAGGATCGGCCATTTGCATGCACAATCTGTACAAAAGCGTTTAAATTGAAGACAAATTTAATGCGCCATACGAAACGAAATCATGGCACAAGTAGTGCGGGTAATGCTAGCGAACCGAAGGCAAAAGCCAAACGAAAGCATCCATCAAGTGACAAAGATGAGAGTAATTCATCAACAATGACACCACCGCCACCACCACAAAAGAAACCATTTCAACCGTTTTCTTCCGATAGTCCGTTTTACAAAAATAATCAATCGATTCAGTTTCAGGCGTCAACGCCACAGGAAACACAGACCGTTCCAAAGCCGGAAACGCCGCAAAACAATCAAAATGAAGTGGCCAATTATACGCCGCAGGTGGCGGCACAAAAAGCACAGATGCCTGAATCGTTTCATGTTGTTGAAACTTATATGCCAATCAAACAGTCACCGCAACCACCAACTACACCCAATCAAAACTATTACCAATACTTTGAACAACCTCCGAATGTAAGCGCTACATCAAAATGCTAATTCACCTCACCCAAAACTCAAACTCAAACTCATTTTCAATTCCATAGAATGCATTTTTCATTTTATTTTTTTAAAAATTTTCTGCAATTTTGCAGCAACACCATGTTCATAATCCAAGAAGTCAACCGAATCAACATGATGTAACATCGCATCAACAACTTCAGGTAAATTTATAAATTAAACCATTTTCATATAGGTGATAATGTAATCAAAATCCATCATGGTTTTGCATTTTTTGCTAAGAAAAAAAAAAAGATTTATAAACTATACGAAATCGCATGTAAAAAGATGATTAAGACAAAAACGTTACGAAGCTCAAATCAAATACCTATAAAAACCAGAATGATTGCCGCATACACACACACACACACGAGCTTCAAATAGAGCAATGTTTTATTGATCAATCTAATTTCTGAATTGAGAGCAACAGCTAAAGTCAGTGAATGCGTCACTGCCACTTTTTTGTTTCGCTGCTTATTTGATTAGGAGTCGAAGAAAATTTGACGCAAATTTCAAGCAGGGCACAACAATTCTATTGAACAACAACCCTTTGAAAAATGCTGAACAAATCGAAGGTGTATTCACATGCAGCGTTTGTGCGTTTGTGTGAGTGTGCGTCTGTTTAACAATATTCACCAAATACGCACTGAAATAGTTTAAAATACACGAAAAAAATGAACATTGATTGCCAATGTTGTTGTGCGGTACAGTGCACAAAAAATACATATGTTTATAAGAAGCAGCGTTTTTCTTATTTTACATTGCGATTTTTGACATTCACGAATACTAAAAAAAATAAAGTATTTTAAATATTTTTTGTATGACACACAGCAGTACCAATCGCAGCAAAAGCCGAACAGTGAATACCATCAAGCAACGCCTTCAAATCAAAGCAGTGACGCTAACAAAATCCATCACAGTCTCCCGTATGTGCAAAGCAACGCTTATCACATGCAGCCACATTTACCACAAGCATATCAAGAGGCCTATCACACGCAAACCGTAGCCAATCATCATCCCAACGTGCTTCAGTCACAGTATGCACAGCAGCCGTTGAAATATCGTCAAAGTGCTTCCAATGCTTCTCAGCAATATCAACAAACACAACAACCTCCACATCATATTCAACAGCAGCCGCAGCAGCAGGTTGGCACCAAATTTACACCTCATTCACCATGGCCCCCATTTTAGAATGATTCAAGAGACTTAATGAATTGTGTTTTTCTATTCTTTTTTTTTTCTTTTTTTTTCAATTTAGAACCACTATCGATATCCGAACCAATATCACTATTCAAATCATTTAGTGCCAACGTCTAGGCAACTGCAAGCACAACAACAACAACAGCAGCAGCAGCAACAGCAGCAACAACAACAGCAACAACAGCAACAGCAGCAACAACAACAACAACAACAACAACAACAACAGCAGCAGCAGCAGCAACAACAACAACAACAACAACAACAACAACAACAGCAGCAGCAACAACAGCCGCACAATCAGCCGCACAATCAGCCGCGTCACGCTAATGTCTTGGGAATGCCACAGAATTGTTATGATGTGTCTTATAATTCAGGAGCTGAAACGCAAACAAGTCATTCGCCAAGTAGTCAACATACGCCGCATCAATTGCAGACTAGCCATCCGCAGGCTGTGGCTCAAAGTGGTGAGCATAAGGCCGCCGCAACCAAGTATCCCTCATACTATGAAGCAAATACTCATGCCCAATATGATCATATGCAAACGCATAATCTCGACACTGGATGGAACAATTTGAATCCGTCAATGGTTGAAAGTCAATCACAATATGGTGTACCAATGCGACCGGAAATGCCAAAATTTAGCAAGGCCACCACCCAGGCCACTGTCACAAATGATACAGCAAAAATGCAGCCACAATATCCATACCAGAATATGTGGCCAACTGAAACCGCACAAATGGACTATGCACCAAAAGCAATCGATACAAATATTGTAAAACATGAACAACCCAATTCGAGCACCGCCACAAGTGCTTCCAATTCATACAACAGCATAGGAAATATTTTAACCAACTTAGAATTGCTGGGCAATAATTCAAATCTTGATACAAGCAATTTCGAATTGATTGGCTCAAATTATGATCAACAATATGGCACCAATTCATGGATGTAAAACCAAAACATGTATGCAATAGAGATGATGATGAAAGAAGAAAGAATATTCAACAAAGAGGTCGCCGATGATCAAAATAGTCGTTTAACAAATAAAGAAAAAACAACTAAATTTATTAAATAAATATGTTTCATAATACAAAACTTGAAGAGAAGAAAAATCATCATATATGAAATGAATATAAAATCAAGAGGAAAGGAACATTCAGAGAAATTCATTTGGTTGTTAAAATGATACACTTTTAGGGCACGTTTTTTATAGCATTTTTTTTTTAATTTTTCAAACAAGAAACAAACAATGAAAAGGATAAAAGAAAACGGCACATTTCCAACGATTGAAATGCAAAAATCCGCAAAGCAATGTTTAGTAATATTGTTAATGTAAAGAAAATCGCCTGATTTTAATTTGATGACAATGGAAAATATTCATACAAAGTTTGTTTTTTGTTCATGTATAAAGCAAAAATGCAATTTCATCTGCGAGACGAAAAAAAAAAACTAAGACATGAATATCACACACACAATTGAAAGTGAAAAATACCAATTGAATCATCAATTCCATAAATGTTGTGCTAAAAGTTGCGTTTTTATAAACATTCACTATTCTTTAGTTCATTTGTTTGTTTGTTTGTTTGTTTTTTTTTTTATTATAAATTTAAATTTATTTTCGATAGTCACATTACTTTTGTTATCTCATTTGAAAAACCAGTTCAAAATAAATCGAAAAAGAGAAAAAGTGTATTTTTCCACGTCAGAGGCTGCTGGTGATGATTTATAGAAGTAGAATAATAATGATGCTAAAAATTATGAGAAACATAAGTGAAACAACAACAACAAATCGGATAAAATGAAAAGCAAAGCATATTAAAAAAAAAAAAATGAAGTAAATATGAAAATGAAATATTTTAATTTAGGCAAGAAAAATTAACATTGATAATGCAATTATATGTAACTATTAAATGGGGACGGGCGTTGCTCAAGGAGCGCGCGCGTAACATGCGTCATTTTCATACAGTTTTATAGAAAGCCGTACGTTTCGACGGTTCAATGAAATTCGCTCGGCCCCAAAAAAGCAAC
The DNA here is from genome assembly GCA_030463065.1 of Aphidoletes aphidimyza. Lineage (NCBI taxonomy): Eukaryota > Metazoa > Arthropoda > Insecta > Diptera > Cecidomyiidae > Aphidoletes > Aphidoletes aphidimyza. Next base: position 45,987,834 of record CM059997.1, read on the forward strand.
AAAAACTATATATCCATAAATGATATATGAACAAAATGCAATACAACAACAACAAAAAAACAACAAAACACTTTAAAACCATTTTTGTTCTTCTTTCCTTTATTTAGAAGAAAAGAAATCAAACTATCTGCGCAATATCTATCTAAAGCTAACACTAAGGATATAAGTTACAGAAAAAATTCAACAAAACAGACAAATTATTTTTTATTAAGACACTTTAGCGCATAAAATGTAACTTTATGAAGTTGAATCGTTTATTTTTTTTTTTTTCGTTTTTCTCTCGTCTTCGTCTCTTTTGAGTTTAGATCAAAAGAAGGAAATGATGTTGTCAAACAACACAAACGCATTACAAAAAAATGCAACACACAAATAAACTTTAAATTGCAAGAATGCAACAAATCAAAGTCCTATTTCTATTATTTTTTTAGTTGTATTTTCTGTTCATTTATATTTTCAAAAAAAAAAAAAAAAAACAATTTTTTTCTTTGAAAAGTGAAAACCTCGAAAAATCAGAAATCTAAATAAACGAGCAAAAATAAATTCGACAAAACGCCAAATTTCATGAAAATTTGAAGAAAAAAACAAGCATTTGTGTTTTCTTTATTAAATTTAGTTGGATTGTTTTTTTTTTTATTTTTCATTATTCTTTCTTTTCAATTTTTTTTTTTTCAAAACAGAGAATGATTCTATCAATATCGTGAAATATAGAATTGTGTTTTTAAAAAAATATGCGAAGATGATGTTTAAGACTTTTGTGCCAATTTCTCTCGTTTGGCTGCTTCAAGTTCGGCTTCAATCTTTTCGTATTTTGCAATGAGCACATCGACTTCAGCGTTTGTTAAAATCTTGATGACAGTTTTATCGTTGACCCGTGTTAATGTGGCCATTTCAACTGAAATTTACCAATGAGAATGGTTTTTGATTAGTTTTATCGAGTTCACAATGAATTTTGCAGTAAATTTAAATTGTTTCCCAAGTGACACGCAATTTACCTTTTTCTGAAGTAAGTTTGGTCATATCCAATGATTTGCTGAGCACTTTTACAGCCAAATCTTCAGCCGATGCCAATGTAATCGGCTCATCGGACAATTCTTGCTTAAGAATTGAAATAGCGGCACCGGAATTATTGCCAATGCATGTTGCTTTCCATCCACCATAATTTCCACTTGGATCCGATTGATACAGTTGATAGCCGTAATGTTTATCCCAGCCCATGTATAAAATCGACACACCAAATGGACGTTTGCCACCGTATTGTGTATAAGCTTGCTTAATATCACATAAGTATGAAACCAGTTGTTCACACGGCATCGGTTCGCCATAGTTCAATTGAAAACGTTGGGCTGAACAAAAATCACATTTCGTTGATTAGTTTTGGGTAAAGTATGTTAGATTTTTATCAAAATTACCTATTACTCGAAGTTCGTTTGTAAGCACATTCGCGTCGGATGTAATACCAGCCACTGAACAAACCATGTCACTGAAATTCACATGAGACGGTTAATATATTTGGCGTGTTTTTAAATCATTTTCAGGACCATAATCGAAAAATGAGAACATTAAAGAGGAGAGACATGGCGAAGCTATTTGAACTACAGAGAAACCGTGCCCAATCTCAGTCATTCTGTATATGACTATTTTCAGCTTCCTTATCCGTTCAACACCATATTGATCATTTACTTACTCATTCAGTTTATAGATTTTCTCTGAAAAGATGGCTCCATCCAAGAGTTTATTGGTGTTTCGGCGTTCGGCAGCTAGTAAAATACCGTCTTTTGCCAAAATACCCAAACATGTACCGGCATGCGAAATAGCTTCCATCGCATACTCCACCTGGTACAAACGACCTATGCAAACAAACAAAAAAAACCAACCCATAACATATTTTTAGTAGAGACGTTCCGAAGAATTTTAATTAAGATGTGATAAACAAAAATGAACGCCTACCTTCTGGAGAAAAGATTGTGGTTCGGGAATCATAACGGCGAGCCTGAAAATAAAGTGAAATTGCATCAGTATTCAGAAGTGCATTCAAAGAATGATTTGTGTTTTTCTATACGCTCATTCACGAACGCTATATGACAAAGCAGTATATTGAACCTAACCTAAAAAAACATAACACAGTCGCCCAATTGTTTTGCACAAGAATGATGTGTAATTAAAATATAAATCTATGGCTAAATTGAAAAATGAAATTAATTTATCTGGTATTATATGCGACTTACCATTGCTATAAATGTTCAATGAGAGAATTTAACGCAGAAATTGATGGACAAAGTTTGAGACACTGATTCGGTACTTTTGAACTAAACAAAATGACTTGTTCGAAGTGTTTGAGGAATTGGTGTATCGTAACGAAATGTCAAACGGTCGAATTGTGTATTCGAAATGTGTTTGTACGTATCGAATGGCAGTTCGTTATGAATGCGTACATGAGCGCACATATGCGATACAGTGTGTGTGCGCAATAGTGTGTGCGTGTATAAGTGACTGGTTATTTGTGTGTGCATTTTTATTTACAGTGTTTTCGATTGCATGCCAATGTGAAATTGAGAACAATTGTCTCATAAGACTCATGACAGTCGCGTTTGATTCGCAAAGCATAAGAAAAGGATAAAAGAATCTAAAAAATCATTACGATTACAAGCTACAGCGACAGCCACAGCAAACGAAGCATCATCAGCAGTAAAAAAAAACGAGATCTTGATATACAAGTTTATATAAAGTGTTAAAAGTGTGCGTGTTTGTTGTATGGTTGTGACCTATTAAAATGGTAGAACCTGATCCATGGAATGTAATTGACAAAAATCAAGAAAATTCTCACAATTGTGTTGCAAACAAATTGCCCAATAGCGAATCGAACGCCAATCCATCAACATTCGAAGATAATTTCTCAGCAGCCGATCAAATTGTTTCGGAAAAATTGCCCGATTCAAACGAGTACATTCAAACATTAGGTATTTATGGAAGTTTTGTTTTTATGTGTCATTTAATAATTGTTTGCGTTCTTGAAAATTCTATTGCAAACATTTGAATTTTTATTAATTCAATTGCGTACGTAGAACGAAAAAAGTATTTATGTACATAAATTGAAAGTACATCAGTCAAATGGACACGAAATCGAAATTGTCTAATGTCAAATATCTATTTTACTTTCTATTTTTGTAAAAAAAAAAAAAAAAAACAAACAAATCGTCCATCCGACAATCAACGTATGCAAAATCAAACGATTTCCTATGTTTTTTGTTTCGTCAATACGTTAAACTGGAATTCCATAGAAAGGAAACTATCAAAGTTAAAAAATTCGGCCAATATTTTGGAGCAATTGAAAGCACGTCGTGAGCATTGCATTGAAAATCTATTGGTGGGTAACATCAATTTGAACGATTGCACAAGCGGTGACGAAATCCATTTGGACGAGGACATTGAATCAAATCGGCGCCGTGATTTATTGCGTTACATTCAACCAGAGCAACCGATTAGTTTGGGTGAACTCGTTACAATCATCCATCACGATCAATTGGATCAAGAGCAAAAACAATCAACCGACGACGAAGACGCCAATAATCATTGAACGAAGTAAGAATTTAACATAATTAAGTAAGCTGTTTTCAAGGCAAACAAATCAAATCAACAAATCAAAAAACAAATATAAAAACAAAACAAAACAGAACAAAACAGAACACAACCAAGACAATGGCAACAAGCACAACACGTAAAAACGCTGTTGATTTGACGCAAAAAACATTTTTCCTTATGACTGGTGCATCACGTGGAATTGGCCGAACGATGGCTATTGAGTGTGCAGCCAAAATGGCAACCGGATCGGTGATTGTATTGATTGCCCGTTCGAGTGCCGGACTTGAAGAAACCAAAGCACAAATTCTGGCAAAAAATCCATCAAATGTAACGGTATTTTTGCTAACACTTGACCTAACACGTCCAACGGCCGAACAAATTACATCGATTTTTGATGACACACTCAACGAACGCAATCTGGACGAATTCAAATTGGCCATGATTGTACACAATGTTGGTAGCGTTGGCGATGTCAAACAGTACGCTAAAGATTTCAGTGATATGGACCAATGGCATGACTATTATGCGATTAACGTGTTCTCTGTGATTGCTCTCAATACCGAATTTATGAAGCGTTTCAGTATTCAAATGCGACGTTTGGTCGTTAATATTACGTCTTTGTGTGGCATCGAACCATCCAAAAGTTTTGCCATGTACTGGTAATGTATTCACACTTGCAATTTATTTCGTTTAATCCATCTGCAAATCTAATCAATTGCTAATTATCCCCCTTTTTTATTTACTTATATTAAACCAAACCCAAAACCAAACCCAAAACCAAAACTGAAAACTACTAAAATAGTTCGGGAAAAGCGGCTCGCGAAATGTACTTCCGTGTTTTGGCGTTAGAAGAAGCCGATAATGATCCAATGTTAACAGTATTAAATTACTCCCCAGGACCGGTGCAAACCGAAATGACACTTGAAATTGAAACCAATACGATCGCGTCCGAGATTCGCACCATGTTCAAGGGGTTGCGTGAGGAAAAAACCATTCTACAACCAATTGATACGACGATGAAATTTTTGAGGGTCATCGAAACGGGTGACTTTGTGTCCGGAGCACACGTCGATTACTATGACAATTGACAATAAAAAAAAAACAACAACAAACACATCTTAATAAATGCCTTTTGCTTATTCGCCAACAGGACACCTTTTGTCCTGTTTTAAAACAAATGTTAACGAATTGTTAGTCTCGAAATTCCATTCCACAGGTTATTTTTGTTCGGCTTTAGCGAAGCTTATCATTATATAAGCTGCTTATTTGCACTTAATTGTTGAATTTATTCCAATTTTTACACTGTAAAATGTAAACGCCAAATTTTCTTCACTTACATTTAATTAAAAAATATACATTATTTTGTTTATTGAGCATACAAAAAAAAATTGTGTGTGTCTTTCAATGGTTTGCTAGTTGGTTTGTTTGCCTTGAATTTTGCATTGTTGTTAAAAAAAAAGAACCAAAAATATTGCAATGTTTGATTAATTTTTCTGATTCCATTTGCATTCTGATTCTATTGCAGTGTGTTCAAATTTGTTACGTGAAACAAAACATCTAGATTTTTCACATCCAGAAAGCATAATGGATTCAACGTTTGGCAAATCATTTCTATTCCTAACGAAACTTGCATGGAACTGTAAAGTGACATTACCTGTTTTGGTTACTGCTGTTTTTTTGGCCATGGATTTTCGCATGCAAATTGAATTGAACATCGAAACGGAGCAAATGGTTTTTCAAGTAAACTTACATTCAATTGACAGTCTTCTGTAGTTTTCACCAATCAGACGATTAATTGCGTTTTTTTTCTTGCCTTTTCGGTTTTTAGGATGAAATCGATGATTCAGACGAATATGAAACAGTGGAGGAGTCGGATAGCGGCGAGGATTTTGATTATGACAATGATATTGAAAACTCTACCACGTCATAGTCGTCTGTACGTTTAATTTTGATTCAAACCGATCAAACACTAGCTCAAAACAATAAACATGTTGCCATTAAGTTGTTTCATTGTTTCGTTGCTTCATATCAACATAAAATGAAGAAATTTAAGACTGAATTCGTATCAAAACAATGCACGGATGCACACACGCTCTTCTTACTCAGCATCGATTTAAGTCATTTGAAGCAAATGAAAAAACGTGTTCTTTAACAAACAAACAAACAGAAATCCATTTTAAATGCTAGTCGATTTATTCAGAGTTATAAAATGTTTCCTAGTTAAGAAATTGTTTCACTAAGAGATAGTAATAAATTATTTTCTAAGCGTATAAAAATATGAATGGTTTTTTTAGGAAGTAAAACAAGTGTTAAGCCAATCCTACCAAGCGATCAAATGTATCATATTGATCAATTTCATCATAATTTTGACTTGAGTTTGATTGTTTGCTCGTTTCACTTTCTCCAGAATCTGGTTCTAAATTTGGTTCATGCGAATCATCATCACTATTAACGTCCTGCATATTCCGAAAGTCGATCGATTTTTCGAATAAATCGATCTCATCCTCTGGATTAACAGCAAAAAATGAGCTCGAAATCGTTGCACTTTTTCGACCTTTTGTTACACTGAATTCGAGTGATAAATTCGCGCCAGGGTTTTGTTTTGACGAAGAGCTTATCTCCATGTATCGTTTTGATTGTACCGGAGTTGAACAATTGATTGGCTTATCGTCGGACAAATTAGATCCAAATATTGATTTTCTACGGCCAATTAATGATTTTCGAACCTTTCGCATCACAATCAAATCAAATTCATCGATACTCTGTTCCGCCAGATCGGTTTTGACTTGACGGTTTTCTTTTTCATCAATATGAACTGGAACGGGAACATTGCCAGCGACATCGAATGATTCATTTTGGTTTGATGCAATTTCATCAAAACGTAACTTTTTACCATTGTATTCGGTTTGATGCGGTGGTCGTGACACCATTTCATTGATAATCGCCGATAAATTCATATCATCGTTATCGAGTAGTGCCAATGAATCGTTGAGTCCCATTGAAAATTCGGACAAATTCATGGGTTTCGTGGTGGTTTTGATTTTCGGTGAAGCATATGTCGTCAATTTAACGGCATCTTTTTGGAAAAACATATCGATTGGGCGCATATTTTCGTCCATTTTCTTTTTACATTTGGCACGCGTAGGCTTTTGAGTTAGTTTTTTAGTGAGATTTTTCATCATGTTTTCTGAATCCACATCATATGCAGCACATTCATCAACAACACTCTTTGCTTTTCGACTTTTAATTGCTTTGGTTGTTTGGTCCGCTGGTTTTTTACTCTTCTTTGACTTTCCTTTTGTTTTCGACTCCTCAAATTGCCTACCCAATAAATAATGATTGACCCAAATACACCCAATGCATTTGAGTGTAAATGCAACCGTCGCAAATTCAGTTGAAATTCAATTGCATGAAATGAGAGGATAGAAAATTGAATCAAATTAATATGATAACTTAATACACTGTACTTAACAAGTAAAAGAACACTGTGATCAGAATACTACAGTTCCTGGGAAATACTTTCACCCATTTTTACCTAGGGGGGAATAACATTCATTTTATTCATAATATGCGCACATATTAACTGAATCTACTAAAAATTGAAAAAAAAAACGTTCCCATTCACTCATATTCACAAAAAAACATCATAATTGTCGATCGTTGAATATTTGTGAATCTGCCGAATTGTAGAGATTCCGCGGCTGCATGAAAACACAAATATGAAGAGCACCACTATAATAGCAGTATTTCATGAGTGTGGGAGAAGTAGCGGAGTATGTGTATCGGTACTAATCTGCGGCACTTGTGTTTGTATGTGCGAAATTTAACATTATGATCATTCAAATCATGTCAAATCCACATGTATTATTATTCTTCAAAATTCAATCGAAAAATTCTCGTTATTACCCCCTAGATTTTTACCCTCAAAACAACGTTAAACTCACCTCACAAATACACCTGTGAGGGTATAAACGGGTGAAATAACGGTCAAATCTATCAATAAAAACCATCTTTTAATTACATCTTTTTTCAGTTCAAAAAACTAAAATGCATTACATAAATGTTGGTTACCTAACTACGCCTGGATACGCTTTTTCCACCAAATCAACAGGTTCAATTGTGCTCCACAGGAGCTGAAGTGCTTCAGTCTTGGTTTTATCTTTATTTGTCTCGTAGAACATTTCGAGTTGATTGTCTGGAATAAGACAATCGAAGCATCCTTGCTCATCTTTCCAGATGATTTCATAGCATGGAACTCCTTTTGGTGTACGTTTCTTCTTGATGAAATCTGGCTGAACGCTGCCCCTGAGCGTTGCATTGTCCGTGCCATTGCTGATGTGATACAATTGCCATCGTGTTAACAATGGTAAAAACTTTTGAAAACAGTATATTTCATCCCATTGAATTAGCTTGCCCATCATTTTCTAAAATTATGAAGATTCAAATCTTTATCGATTCTCAGTCCAAATTCAAAGGCTTTTCTGAGACTTACCACAAATTTCACGAACATAGGCTGAGACCAATCGAGCTGCAGGGTTGACATGTCTGTAGGCTTTTGCATAAACTCATCAATAATTTCTTCTGATGGAAAATCATCACTCAACATCGCCTTTTTCCGAATCTGTAACTCAGACTTCAGTGCCAGTCGCTTTTCTCTTTAAATGAAATTACATTTACTGAATGGTTGGGCGCATTCACTGTCAGAAATATAGATGAAACGAGATGGAACTCACTTCCAAATACTTGAATCACAGCCACTACTCATTTTGCATTGTGTACACCCAGTTTTGGTATGACTTTGTACTCGACCGTAGTGACCACAGTTTACGCACAACATTTTATCGTCCACTTTCATTTCAAGTTCCGTAAATTTGTTGTCATTTTTTCGCCACATCCGAATTCTGCAAAAAAAAACATTGATAAATCATTTGCGCATTCGCGTTTGAAAATAAAATCTTTTCGAAGTTTCTAAAACCTTTCTAAAATCTCTTGCTCCGAATAAATGCTAAATAACTTGTGAACGGCATCACGTCCGACGCCTCCAACCCCTTCCGGGCAATAATCACAGCCACAAAGTAAAGCCATTACAATAATTTTATTTCGACCGAAATCGACTGATTTTTGTACAAAATCCAAATCATAAATGTCAATTGAACCTCCAATGCTGCCAGCTGTGCCTTGCATTGAAAGTGAAAAATTGCGAAATACCCGTCTGGCACCGTAGGCAAAACAGTCAGAATCTTGGCTTATAACCCCATCAACAAGACCACATGCATTCAGATGCGCACAAAATGCTTCGGCTTCGCCTGGACCCTGAACACACTGCAAACCGATGCTACGAATCAATTCCTCGCATTGCTTCAAAACATAATTGAATCGTGTTCGTCCTTTGCTAGCTTTTTGTGTATTTTGGGCGCACACTTTAGATGCTTGTGTTGGATTTTGGCTTACTGGTGTCTCTTTGCGCGGTCTAGCACCACGAAATTGAATTTGATTACGTTTTGAGATCATTTGATGCTTTAGAACTGGTGCCGTTCCCTCAAGCACAAAAACTGGTGTTATTCCTGACAACAACAGATAACATGTACGAAAAAAGAGATTCCTGAAAAAGTGGTCGAAATTTAGAATTGCGTAAGTCAATCATTCAATGTAAATGAGCAACAAATGACAGCATTCGCTCAACTCAGCGATTGATATAAAGACACTAGAAAACTGTTTTTTTTTCCAGATCCCATATCTGGAATACCATATTGTAAATACTGTACCGCAGATAAAATCGGGCATGCACTTCATAGTCGACAACACAAAGACTCTCACAAATCCATCCAGCTAAATCAATGGCAACCGTTTTTCCTTGAAGCTCATACAGTGGCTTTCGCACACAGTACGGATTTAAAAAAGGCCAAAGCTCTTTGATTCCCATGATTTTCCCCCTCAAATCATAGCATACACTTTAAAACTCAATTTAAAAACAAATTAAACAATTTCCTCAAACAACAAAAGAAACAATGCACAATAATTGTGATAAACGAATAAAATTCAAACAAAACAATGACATTTCGAAGTGTGGTGCGCTGCTGTCGACATGCAGTTTGCACGTACTAAACGTACTAAACCAACATTTGTCTAGAGTGAATATGCAATTTGAAAATGTAATTCAATTTTGATGGCCGGAATGAATGATTTAGCAAACAAATGATCAAAAAAAAAAAAAATTAAATTGATGATTCAAACAACTCGATCAAGCTCAATTCACATGACATTTTGTTGAAATCGTTTGCAATTTATCGTTTCACATCGAGTGGAACACTCTTTTTTAGTACATGTTTATAGTGTTGTGAACGTTTGACTCTTCCATAATGTTGACAGAACTTTATGATTTATGATGCGTTCACAATGTTGATGAAAATGAAACGTGTTACATTCCATTCATTGAATTTGTAAATAAAAACCATATAGAAAAAAAAAGAATTCACTTTTTATTGCATAAAATGTTCAAATCGAGCCAACAGTTGAAATGTTTTTGCTGATATTGATTGGATTCATGGATAAAGCCATCGAGTGTTTACGCTGAATACGATAAAAAGCCGGCAAAATGTGTATTGCCGTTGGTATGAAAATGTCGATAATAGTCGATAATGGAAACTTTTTTAGTACAACAAACCAATACATGAGCATCCGGGGACCCGATACAAAAAAAAACATTTGTCTCTCTCTCTAATATCCATGCGCCATTACTACCAATATATATTGAATTCATTCTTCTCAGCAGCTATAACAAAAAGGCGTATACTGAAATAGCCTGAGAGTGACGAATCAAATTTATTTCGAAGTTATTTTTAGCAGTTTTCATCTATTTTTCCAAAACCGAAAAAACCGAATACACACAATAAATTAGTTTTATTAGTGATTGAAGTGCGGTTGACGCTTTAACGAACGCTGATTTCATATTTAAAATAAATCTGAATTTTAATTCTTTTTTTTGTTCGTACGGTGGGCGATAAAAAATTTTGCGCAAATTTTTCGTGTCGACTCTCCCGACAAATACATACAATTCACACATTCGTTCGTTCGTTCGTTCGTTCGTATATATATATATATATTTTTTGCAACAATTACCACAAGTTTTTTGTGTGTCTCTCTCTCTTTGTTCGTGTGGCGTTCGACAGCAAGAAGTTTTTGTTGAGATTTTTGCCAATTTGGACGACAACTTTGGCGCACGAAGACAAGAAAAGCTATTTGTAGAAAGAAAGAAAACAAGTACGGTGGTATTTTTTTTTGTATATCGTTAAATCGTTTGAATACGCTCATAGAATTCTAAAGTAAAAGAGAAAGAAAAGAAAAAAAAACGGCAAAGCTGAAGAGCTTCATGCCATTGAGTTTTCCATAAAGTTTATTTTGCAATTTTTGTCTATAGTCAGAGTAAAATCAAATAAAATTGAGTAATTTTTATTTAAAAACCAAAATCAGCGACCAAATAATTTTCGTTTAATCAACTAATAATCAAATTCTTCTCCCTTCATTTTTCGGCACACCATCCACGTTCGTGCATCATCGAATCGAAATAAAAAAAAAAAATATATATATATATATATAAAAGGCACCGCAGTAAAACGCAACCAAATCAACAAAAATGAGCTGGCAAGACTACGTTGACAACCAACTTTTGGCTTCCAAATGTGTATCGAAAGCAGCAATTGCTGGACATGACGGCGGCATCTGGGCGAAATCAGATAACTTTGAAGTAACCAAAGAAGAAATTGCCAAATTACTTCAGGGTTTTGATAAACCAGACATACTTGCAAATGGCGGTGTTACATTAGCCAGTCAACGATACATTTATTTATCAGGTACGGATCGTGTGATTCGAGCAAAGCTCGGCCGAAACGGTGTACATTGCATGAAAACGGCTCAAGCGGTCATAGTTTCCATCTATGAAGATCCCGTTCAGCCACAGCAAGCTGCATCAATTGTCGAAAAACTGGGTGATTATCTAATTACGTGTGGATACTAAGCAAGCCAACTGCAACTCCTAAGCAGCAAAATCAATCAATACATATAACAAAACATTTTACACACACACACAAACACATACACATACACAAACACACAATTACACAAAAAAAAACACCAGCCACTTCAGCAAAAACCCAGAATAATAACAAAACCAGCAACATCCGATGTTACAACAGATTTAAAACAAAACAAATTGCGATTGAATTAAAATTTTCAAAAAAAAAAAATTACAAATCAACTCAAAATAAGCCACAAGGAAAAGCAAGGAGCGGTGAAAAAAATGGAGAGTGAAAATCAGGAAGCAAGATAGTAATATGCAAGGATTGAATTAAGTATAAAAGTAAATGAGTGAGAAGTAGCCGACGACGCCATGCAACAAAAAACATAATAAAATAAAAAAAAAATAAATAAAAAAAATTATACATACACTCAATCTCAATAATACTATTAATAAATAATAATGCAAAAAAAAACAAACGAAAAGCAAACGCAAATACAGTTTAATATCTAAAAAAAAAAAAAACAAAAATTGTAAAAGCCAACCATTTAAACAAGCGTAAAGTAATTGCAAAGAATTTGAACCGAATCATCATTGAGAAAACCCGCAATGTAAAAGCAACAAAACTGCTACAACAAAACAACAATAAATTTTTTCAACAATGATATCGAACACATAAGATTGTAAGAGTAAAGTTCAGGTTTTTAATTTTACAATTTTACATTACAGCAGCAAAAAAATAAACAAAAACAAAAAAAAAATCAACCGCAAAATACATACGACAGTAGTATTGAACGTATTTCATCAACTTTTTTTGTTCATTTTATACAGAATAGAGGTTTTTGTTTCCAAATTTTTTTGCGAATAATGAAAATAATGAAGAATGAAAAAAAAACATATATAATTTTTTTGTAACTTTAATATTTCATAAAGATCATAATAAAAAAAAGAAGTAAGATGAAAAAAGCTAAAAAACCAACTACAGTGTTTGATTTCGATTGGCCAGAAACGAATAAGATGAGGAAAGAAAGAGAACAAGTCCCGTTCTTATTCCAGCTTTTTATGGCATGCATAGATTCTTGTTTGACTAGATCTCTCTCTCGGTCTCTCTCTCTATCTCTCGATAGATGTTTGTGTAAATATGAAAATCTATCCATTTGTACATTGGATCATCGTGCATCAACGGTCTTTTGTATTTGACGAAAACGTAAGCGGTTTTCGGCATCGAAAACTATTTGAATGGGAGCAACAGCCAAAAAAGTCGAAGAAATGCTTGTTGAGAATGAAGAACACACATATTGCACAAAGGCTATATACAGCACATGATACATTCACACAGCCAATACACATTACACAGTACACAGCAGCAGCAGCAGCAGCAGCAGCAGCAGCGCGCACACACTGTAAAAGCGACACAAATTATGACTCATTCGGTCGTCTCACTCTCCATTCCAATAGAAAAGACGATTGTGTATATATGCGGCGTTATGTGTGTGCGTATCATTGCGATTTTGCTGCTGTTTGAGGTTATTCATGTAGATATTTTTAAAATATATTATAGAAAATAACAAACACGGCAAAATAAATGAGTTAAGACTGAATCAATCGAATCAGAGGAATGAGAAGAAAAAAACAAATTCATAGAAAAAAACGTAGCAGCAGCACAAACGAAGAGCAAATCACACATATCGCATCGTCGTATATATCATCCAACCGTTTAGCAATCTCTAATATACAGGGTGGCCCAGAAAAACTGTCCTGTTTTTTTATTTCTACATTCATATCTCAAGATTGAAAATAATGCTGGAAAATTGTTTGAGCGCAGTGGTTTAGTTTCCAAAATGATCAGGACGTAGTGTGGGTCAGGAGTGGAAAAATTGCAATTTTATTATAATAATATAAGGAGTTCTATTCAGTACAGTCAACTGACTCTGATTCTTTGGATTACTAAGTAATACTCTGCGTGGTATCGATGCTTTAGTTATTCAATATTACACCAGATTAAACAAACTTACATATAACTCGTTCTGAAGAACGTCTATGGCTGGCGGAAACCAATCAAACTGGTGGAAGAATCAAAATACAAATGGCGAAACCACCACCCTGTAATTTATATGTTTTAGAAACAAATGTGCAATGATTCATAGCATTTTAGCAGCGAAGCCGTCCGCGCGAATGATATTACAAACTAATATCGTCTTTAGTTTGTTTTTCTCTTTCGTTCAATGTTTGGAATGCTCATTAGCATTTTGGCGTTGCTCATTTGAAACAAATCATCGGTGTTTTTTTTCCTCGGTGTTGTTTTGTTTTCGTGACGAATACTGCTTGCTCACTTTTTTCCTGCTAGTTCCTTTTACTCATGCTTTTTTAAAATAAATATGTGATCATATTATTTTTCGTCCTCATTCAATGACTTGTTATTACACATGCATGCATATCCTTCAGCGCACTGCCTCAAAAGGGGCGAGAAGGTGATTTTTCCTCGTTTCATTGCAAAATTGTTGTGCGATTGGCGAAGATTTCGTGTGTTACTTTCATCTTCATTTTCGATGTTGTTTTGTAGTGTCTTATACTTGATCCCATTTTCATGGCACTGAATGACGTACTTAAAATCCAAATTTTGGCATATTTCCATGTGATTTTTCGAAATTGTTCGCCTCAATTTAGATTTGATGTGTGCAACACACCAGCGTATTTTTGTTCGTTTCATCCTCTCTGATGCGATTCGCATTTTTGAAAAGTGTGATATCTGTTGGCGAATCGTGATAAATATTTACGGCTCACATCATGTGAATTCATTCGTTTGGCAATGATTTCATTGAAAATATTACATGAGAATCCTGTATTCTTGTGTGCTTTTTTTTTCTTTCGTTGCTCTGTCTCTGTAGCGTTTCTGCGCCACACACGTACACACACGCACATGCACGCCAAAACACGTTGCATATACGCATATGGAGCGCAGCGACAACGACATCAACTAGATTGAAACCGTAGCTCAACACAGCTCTCTGTACTCCGAGTACTTACCATTCACTACTTGGATGCATGAAAAACCGGCAAATCGATTCTTAGGTCTTATATGCTACTCGACAACACACTCATAAGTACAAATGCCTGATAGCGTGCAGCTGTTGCTGAATGGGTGTGGCCTTGACATTGTTTGCAATTTTTAGCAAAAGCGCACAAAAAAAAATCATAGAAAAAAGAATAGCGACAGCAAAAAATCAACATCGATAGATTCGCTGCATCAGAAATGTTAAACGCTTTTTTTTGTCTTCCTCGCCATCAGCTCAAGCTTTATTTGAGCTATTTGAGTGCCTATTTAGTTTTGATCGGACAATTTTTGAATTCTCGGTCAATTAAAGTTCATGCAACCCGATAATCAATAGTTTCTCTGATCTGGTCGATGATCTGGTAGACATTTTCCGTTCGCAAAGATCAAGTTGTGCGCTCTTATCTGCAATTAAAATGAAACTGTTTGACTTTCATGGTTGGGCTTTCACATCTTTTGGCCATTTATCTATCTGCATCGGTACGATTGGTCGCTGGCCGACCGATACAAGTGTAGAAACTACATTGAAAACCATGACAAATGCCACTTCATTCCATTTTATTTGATTTCAATTCCATTTCCTCATTCTCTCTTGCCTTTCGCTCATCACATTTCGCTCATATATTTATATGAACAACACCGAGCAACAATGCACAACAGCCACTTGAATGCTGGTTACAAACAAAGAAAATGATGTAAAATGCGACAATGCAGCGGCAGTGGCAGCAACCAGTAGAAGCCAATGTTCTTGTATCTCGGCATGTAACCGCGACTGTGGAAATGTTATCGATCAATACACAAGCAATAAGAAAGCGCAGTGCTATATTGTTGTTTGTGCATGTTAAAGTTCTTTCATTTCATCTTCGATACAGGAAAAGGACCATTTGCTTTGCATCTCTTTCATTGAGCACACTCGCATCTCGCAGCTCACATATATTCACATTTTCCTAGTTGTATCGCGCTCGTGCCTTTACGCATACACCAGCTTAATGATTGCGAAAGAAATGGACTCGATTGCCTGATATCATTCTAATTCTAAGTCAACTTTTATTGTTGTTGTTGTTCCCGTGTTATTTATTTAGTTTATTTTAACGACAAAATGTTGTCTGTTTCGTAATAAGCGACGGCGTGATGAATGTCGACCGAATGAATGAAGCAAAAAAAAAAAAAAACAAAAACAAGCAAATCGATGATCTACTTCAAGCGACACTCTCAAGGTGAAGTCAAAAATAATGTTCATGCATTGATTCCGATCTGTCCGTTCGGGCAAAATTCTTTTTTTTTTCTCACTTTCCTTTCTCCGTGGATCCGTTCCATTCAATTTTTTAATTAACACCAAAATATATCAAAAATTTACACAAATTTAAACATAATGTGATGCGATGTTGTGCAAAACTGCATCAGCCATTATTGTTAACGCTATAATGATAATAATTGTCATTACATTGGCGAAGAATAAAAATAAAATAAAAAAAACGATTTCATTGCATTTGGTGATCGTTGTGCTACTATGACTTCATCCTGTGTGTCTGATATGTGATATATATTTCCATTTTCCATGTAAAAAAAAAATACGATTGTCTAAACAATAAACACGTTTTTGAAACGTAATAAGACATAAAGTAGAGGAATTATCTGGAATATAAAAAAGGAAACCAAAACGAACACGATTAAGAGAGACGACATTTGTGCTGAACACATAACTTGAGTTCACTTCATTCGAATGTTCAAACGCTAAAGATAAGCGAGAGCTGGGAGCGTAAGACAAAGAAAGAGAAAAGAGAAAAGAGAGTGTGCTCTGTCGTCGATTGAAGTTTATACAGCTGCTACCGCATCAAAATGCCGGCTAGAATTGTTGTTTGGTAGCTCGAGTGTTGTGTGTGGTTTTTTCTCTCTCTATGACACAAAGCTTGCGTCGATTGGTGCGCAGTTCCGAACGTACATCAGCATAAAATCCATCGTTTGTTGACTGTGTTCAGTTGACGTCGAGAGATATGTACAGTACAATCTATTGTTATTGTTGTTGTTGCCTACATTGTTTTTGTACTTTGTATTTGCCGCTAACTCACGAGCCAGATACCTTTTAGAACAATATAATTAGCTGGTACGATGCAAAAAAGAATTCGATTCAAATGTGAGCTGAAGGTATTACTCTGTCAAATTAAAAAAAAAATGCCGATACATCCTGAATCTTATTCTCTCTCTCTCTCACACACACACACACACACACACACACACACACACACACACTCATTAACATTTCCAATTTGTCGAATTTGGATTTTTGTTTGCCGATTACGTGCATTCTTTTAGTATTCCAAGCGTAAGAGACTTTGAAAATCTCTATATGTGTGAATATGGACTGGTGGCAATCTTTTCTGTGCCCCATGCATGCTCGTGCATTCTGTACGTTATGTTCCTTTTTGTTAGTTGAATTGGTTTTTGAGCCCGACTGCTTAAATATATTTAAGTCTATTATTTTTCGATCGGTTCTTGGCATACCATTTACGGTGTGGCGACAATTCAAAAAGAAATACAATGCGCCCAAAACAACAACAGAAAAGAATGACAATAAAACAATGAAATGAACGAGTAAAAACTGGCAAAACAAACCAATCAACAATATGGGCCTTGTAACCGACACTCTATTTACATTGGTTAATAGCAATCAATTAGAAGTCACATTTTTACATGAACCGTTCATGATCAACGTATCGATTCGATTAGATTCGATTCAATTCAATACCATGTCATAGTCTGGGTATTTGGGGACATTTTCCTCTTTCACGTCAACTCGTTCCATTGCATTGCACATTTTATCGATGTTTTAAAACCATTTAAAGCTCTCAATGTGTCAATCAAAACAACGAAAAACACCAAGTAGTACGAAAAGCACGCATAAATAAAAGAAACAAACGACCAAAAACCACCAGAAATTTTTGCTTACGCCTTTTATTTGATTGGAGCGTGTTCGAGAACTGTTTTCCAGTTGACCGAAACATTGGAATTATCTGCGAGCTCAATGAACAGTGTTGAACTCATTTTTGGATCCTGAAATCAAGTTTTCTATTGCATTGTCAAATGTCTTAGTCACGGTGACCCCGCATTCTTCTAATATTGGGTTAATAGATCTAAAAAGAGATGTGAATACATATCACTCAATACATGAAAATAGAGTAGAACAAACCACTATATTACGGAATACTATATATAATACGTTGTCAAACAGTCTATTTGTGACAAACACGCATACAAACACAAGCCAGCTGGCGAACAGAAAATAGCCTAATGAATGAAAAAATTGAATTCTTGATGTGAAAAGGGAAAGAACTGAAAAAAAACCACACGACTTTGGCGGCCTGACTGTAATTTTTATTAATATTTTGGCTCCCTTTCTCATTTGTCCCTCATTCTCTTTCGCAAATACACGTCATTGCCTAATAAATATTTATTGCGCTACCTAAATCGAACCTAATATTTTCTCTCTCTCTCTCTCTCTTTCTCTCTCTCTCTCTCTCTCTCTCTCTCTCTCTCTCTCTCTCTCTCTCTCTCTCTTTCTCAGCGAGTTAATGATATTGTGTGCGGTTTTTTGCCGACATTTACCATTCGGTACTATTATTCTTGTGTGTTTTTATCGCACATTCTTGTTTCTAATTACAACACAAATTCTAAATGAATCAAAAATTGAAATCGCTAAAAGGAAAAAGGTTCACTGGGAAAACACCTAACAACATTGTAATAGGTGTAATTGCTTATAAATAGCGAATTCATATTTATACGGTTTAATGATACAAATCACCTGTGTGTATATATCGTCTCTAGTGCGCATATTGCGCTCAGGTCAACGATATTCAGTTCACTTTACAAATCATTCACCGCCACTTGCTCTCTCTTTCTCTCTTTCGCGCGCGCTCTCTTGTTCTCTTTCTATATCAATACAAACAATGGCCGCATATATGCAGTAGTAAAGAGGCTACTTGAATAGTCACCGTTTTCATATACTAAATTATGTGTGGCCATTTGATTCTTACTTGGGCTACTAAAGACAGAAAAATGAGGGAGGCGATCGAACAAAAACCGCTCAACAAGATTGCACTGAATCGAAAATATTTGATGCTGTTCACGTTACAGGTCAAATATTATTCGATTTATTTTATTGAAACAGTTACATTATCCAATGCAATTGCTGTAAGATTTATGGCTTCTGTGTTTCTCTGTTCTACATGTTGGTTGTTTTTGTTGTTGGATGATGTGTGTGTGTGCATTTTTGTTTTGTTTTATTTTGTTTTGTTTTGGTGAATGTAACGTTTCGTCTATTTCTCGGTCACTCATTTACCGTTGCTTCATGAGGGGAATGATGCACCTGTGTGATGATTATATTCGAATTATTATATTGTTGATTTGACTCAATGCAATAAATAAGTGGATTTATATTGATTTCGAGGATGCGTAAACATCTTTGAATTACAATTTCATTTCGGACACGCAAACGAACGCACACATTCGACAACGATCGCAACGAACAATGATGTTATTGTTTGAAGCGACAAAACATTTTCCACAGAATTTATTGTTCGCCTTTCTTGCTTTGGTTGACACTTGCCATTGCAAATTCATTGATATCACTTGTTGTGTATGCCAGCAAGAATTGATACGCACCGTTGATTATTATTTCTACTTTATAATCTAATCGGTTTGAATTAGTTGCGTTCTATAATTCGGTTTATGCAGCCGCTTTGCTATGTGCTGTTGCTGCTGCTTTTTGAATGCCTGTGTCTACTTCTCTTTCTATTACGTTATACCTCCACCTTTGTGGTTTGGTGTATGAACATTCGTTTACCATACAACTGAATGATGTGTGGTACTTGTAATTTATTGTTGGTGCTGGCGCTGTCGCCGCTATTGCTATTGCCGTTGTTGGCATTGTCTCGCTGTTCATAGCTGCTACATTTTCACGCTATGGCGTTTCATTTGGATTCATTTTGTTGTTGTTCACAATCACTGAATGCACTTCAGCTTGTGCTCATGTTGCGAGAAGAAAAAACAAAAAAAAAAAACAACGAAACAAGTTTATAGTGTTTTGGTCATCATTTGGCACAAAACAATATTTTCGAAGAAGAGACTTAGAATTTATGAGCGACAATTTTCATATCAAAAATGCATTTATTCCAATTCTTTTGTGAGTCGGTTGTTGTTTTTCTTTCGCTGCAGTCTTTTGTTGATGGCCAAACGTCATCAGCATTTGGGCTCAAACAAGTGTTGAAATGGGCAGATTTCGCAAATCAATTGCAAATCTAATTTCATTATTAACCGTTTTACTAACAATAATTTATCGCATCTTATGTATCCCATCAATGATTGTGACTGGACATGCTTTATGGCCAATTGTTTTTCGATTCTTTTTTTTGCATCAATTTTTTTTTGTTGCGAAATCCAAAACACTTGCATACTTTTCTGGTTCTTTTCTAATCAGAAATCGATCGATTTTCGCGTGTCATTGCGGGGGGGGAGTGATATACAATTCCATTGATCACCATCTTGAGTTGGGCTCAAGAATTGCCAAATTGCTTGTATTATGAATATTCTGTTATTGCAGCTGTAAGCTGTAAGAATTGGCTGTTTTTGCATATCATACACAATACGAAGAAGCTTTTCAATCATCGACTCTTCCAACGGCTCAACCGACTCTCAACATACACAACAGACACAATGCACAACACAACAAGCGAGTGAGAGCGATGGAGCATGTACAGGCTCCACGTTCAATGATTAAAGCTCTATCAGATCCAAAATGGAATGAAAAATCACAAAAGAGAAAAATAATCAAAGCGTGTGCTGTGTGTTGTTACCGTGATGCGCTCAACGACTGTAAATGGTGTGATGGAGGTGGCGGCGAAACCTAACCAATGATAGTTACACAGGCACCAAACCATCAAACAATGGTAGTTTTAGTTCCATTTTTTGTACATACATATCGCTTATATTTTGTTACCGAACTGAACTGACATGAAGGTACTTCGATAGCGCAAACGCACCTTCGTCAGTGTTGCTTCTCTTTTGTACCATTATTTAGTTTTTCCAGTGCCCGTGTAAATCATTACCGTTTCTGATGTGATCGCGAAAAGAGTCATAGACTTGCTGCAAAATTTTCGTGTAGATCGTCTTCAGTTAATTTGTTGTATAAATTTCGGCTTTTCGGTGCGTTTAGTTTTTTTGGCGTTTTGTTGATTTTTTTTTACTTTAAGTTTTAGTGTGAATTTGGTGTTTTTTTTAAGTTCCCTTGAACTTCCAATTTTATAAATAATTATTTACTTAAGTTTAATGCACATTGCACAACAGTGATCATATTTAGAATCAAACAATAAAACATTAAGATTGGCTAAATGGGCCGTTGAGCATAAGACACGGTGAATGAAGGACTCGTCTTCAGTCGAAATGACTTCAAAGAATAGATTGTAGCATTGAAAATGAGTGTATTGTTTGCTATTTATTGGACAGATCTGAACGGATATTTTGTTTCTGTCAAATTCATTTGTCATAAAATTCATATTTAAATGTTTAATTCAATTCAAATTCAAATGTTGCTACGTTTGGTTCGTCCATTGGACGACGTCCAATCATTCACACTTGAGTGACGAGCTACACCTGACATGTGATACGATGTTTTGATTCGTATTTTTTCTAAATATTAATTTTGAAAACTGAATTGTGCGTTGATACGATCACAGTGTGCTGTAGTGTCGTACACACCGCACATCAACAGTTTTATATAAAATGGCATTAACAATAGAAAATATGCGCACAACTCGTGTGATTTCTGCGCACCGGCAAAAGGAAGAGGCCATCCCATTAAATTGTCGCCAAATATAATATTCTGCTCTCATAATAAATCCAAAGCCAATTAATTTAATTGGTTGCAATAAATTTAGTATTTATTTTCGAGTTAGATGTAAAATGTAAACGGTGCCATTTATACATTAAGGAAACAGACAGAGATAGCAAGGCCTCTTTCAATTCTGAACACATGGTTAACGAGCTCAGTGTATTTAGTATTCTGTTTTCGTATTCACATCAACAACAAATAACAAAACAAATCAATGGCATCGAGCAACTCGAACTAATCTAGCTGCGTTCAATATTTGTTGTTAGATTTATCAAGTTCATTATCGAAATTGTTTCCGTTTTATTTAATTCCATTGATGTGATTTTAATAAGCAAGGACGATGATGTCGTTAAAACGAATATCCTATTCTCATTTTATTCCGCACATTGATCATTTCAATTATTTTGGCCACCATTTTTTCGAGAACGAATTTTCTCGAAACAAGATTGAACAGTAATAAAACAGAAAGTTTTATTTCATACTCGGTTTTATATTGAACTGCAAAAAAATGAATGAATTTTTTAAATGATTTGAATTTTGAATTTTAATTTCTTCGGTGTTCAAATACAGAAAAGAGATGAAAAGTTAAACTAATGCTAATGTTTGGCGGCGATAAAAAAAAATTAGACGAAAAGAACGATTTGGTAAAATGTTTCTGTCAATTTATCAGTTTATTAAATTCTCATATTGAATTCGATTTTAAAGTTATATATTTTATGGGGTAAAAACGACACATTTTCGATGTAATTTTGAAGAATAATAATAAAAATACATGTGGATTTGACATGATATGAATCTTCACACTCATGAACATTTGTGTGTGCAGGCAGCTTCGAAATCACTAGAATGCACTAAATTCACTACCGACAAGTATGATGATTTTTTGTGAATATGAGTGAATGAGGAACGTTTTTTTTTTTTGAATTTTCAATAGATTCATTTAATATATTGTGACTAAAATGAATGATATTACCCCCTAGAATATACTTTCTTGGTGAATCGTACGTGAATTCAGTATTTGGCCGATGCGTAGCGACAATGAACAGATTTTATTGTGGATTACTTAACGTGATTAGAAAGCTTTTCAAGCCGACGAACTGAAAAATTCATTCATAAAAGCGCAGTCAAATAATTGCAAGAGAAAGAAAGAGCAAAAAAAAGCAAACGTGTAGCAGAAGCAGAAATGCAAGCAAAAATACCGTCAAAACTCGATGCGCCCGACTTTGACTCGAACAGCAATGGGTTTTTTAAAAAATGAAAAGCATTTTCAATTTAAAAAAAGAATTGCAACAAAAGAAAGAGCTTACATCATTTTGGAGAGACACAAACAGAGGCTCTGAATGAACGATGCGATTCTCGCTCAAAACATCATGCACACTCCCGTGGCCAGTGCATTTTGCACTATCGCTGAGTTTATTTGGCTGCTTTTCTCTCTCACTCTCTGCAACATTCACATTGTTTACACATTCATTCCTTCTAAGCATACAGTTTTTTGACGGCCGATTTCTTGGTTTTATTTTATGTAATAAATTTTATATTCATTGAAAATACAGTTGACACACCGAAAAACTCCCGTGTTCACATAATTCAAGTGAATGTTCAGCAATGCAACGTCATCCTTTTATTTTGCTTTTTTCTATAAATGCGCAACAATCTTTCTTCAGAAATTTAATTTATTACATTTTCCACGTCATGTAAATTTGGGCTTAATTTCATTTGAACATATAATTTCAGTTTATGAGACAAACATGAGATTTGTATTATAGAAACAGAGCCGATTCGGTCTATTTGTAAGTCAATATTCATTGCAGAAATATTGACAACGTTTTGAGTTTTGGTATTAACTCTTCTTCGTATACGTACGGGAATGAATACGTGACAGTCTAAATATGTTTATTACCGTACATTAACAATAGTTGTTGTAAAAGAATTGATTTCTCATGAATTGTTTTCCTTTTAGATTGAGTACAAATAGAAACATTCGTTTCAAAATCAAAATCCAAATTATTCGGTATATTCTTGAAGCAATTCTACTCAAAGGGGATTTCTTATATAATTCAATTAAATGCGATTGCGTGTAGTAGACGCTTCGGAAGACAGATGAGCATGAAACACATAATTGAATTTTCGATCGACAGGCGAATTGCATTTGCATGCTCTTTTGTCACAGTGAAATGATTTTGAATTACAGGTATGGCTTATGGTTACAGCAGCACTAACGTGATTAGCAAAAGAAAGATGTCTATGTTTAACTGTCAATGAGGTTTTTTTTTTGTAAAACTTGACTGAATTTATGCAGAGAACGCTTCAATTGGATTAAATTTGAGCAACAATCAAAAGAAGATCCAATTTCTTCAATTAAACGTTTGCTTCGATTCAATCAATTGGATGCTGTGCGAAAAATGTAACACATTAAAATCCCTAGAGCATTCACCGGTGGCGTGATTTGTGCTTATTTTGACGTTATGCGGTTAGTCATTCATAAATCACACTGCAAGTCACTGATCACTGTAAAATGCATCAGGATTTTTCAAAAGTGAATTTTTACCGTATTTGGAGCAGATGCATTTATGTGCCCCGCTGGATATATATATCGTATAAATAAACGCTTTGACCGCAAACAAACATATTATATATAAATATATATATATATATATATATATATATATATATATATATATATATTCATTTTGCAGTGAAAATAACAATGACGTTCGATCTACATGTGTTCAGATTAGAAGTTTGCATTGATGTTTGCTGCTGTTGGTTTTTGTTTATTTGTTTCATTTGGATGATCGATTTACACCAAATCGGTATTCAAACGTCAGTGTGATTTAATTTCGTTTATTTCATTATGTTATATGTGTTTATTCAATTTTATTTTTAAAAAAAAAATGTAATTCATATTGTGAAGGTTACCTGCCAAATGTTTACATTCAATTGAATGTGCTGGACTTTGAATTGGCAGTGAAAATGAATCGATGTGCTGCATTGCCCAGTTGATCGATATTCACTTGTTCTCTTGCTCACTTGTTCACTATGCACCGGATTCATAGCGTCAACAAGTGTTTTTTTTTTATTACAAACAAAAACATAACGATCGGCGATTGTTTTCGATCTTTCTATCTTATTCGTTACTTCGGTTGCAAATATTGTGCCGTAGCAAGAATATTGAAGCGAATCGTTTTCTGAAATTGAAATCTCAAGCATGACGCGCGTTTGATACGTGCCATATATACAACAATTCACTGAATATCATTGAATTGCCCCATATGCATTGAAAGAGAGATAGAAGGAGATTGTGCAAAGTGGTATGGCAGCCACAACGTTTCTATCGTAATGTGGCATGGAAATGGCGTGAATTGTTGAAAAGTTGACATGTTTTTCGAGCCGTTTATCGATTTTAATTACAAATGTTAATGGGACAGCTTGAGTAAAAAGACCTCATTTACGGTTTCTATTGTTCTGTGATCGTTTGCCAATTTACGTTTCACACACCGAACGCTGGTCAACAGAAATATTATCTATTGAATTGGAGTTTGGCGCATTCTATTTTTTGCCTGTAAATTACCAATTGCAACGAAAGTCGAAATGGCGCTCGAGATATTTCGTTAATTTAAAGTGCAATGGTGACGACCACAAACGGTGGCTGCTGCAAAACACAACAATTTTGCACTAATTTTAATTTCATTGTTCGAAACAATCAATTGAGATTCTTTTATTTTTATAATGGACTCATTTTTCCCATTCTATATTAAACTGTGAGCGTTTTGAATATTTCATAAAGAAAACGATAACATAGTGTTTTTTTCTGTTTCATCCAAACGACAAACAATTCGAATTTTTGAATGCGTGTATATTTCGTAGTTTTTTTTTTATTGCTTGTTTGTTACATTCATGCATTTTTATCAGTTCAGCATTTTTATCGCGTCCTCTGGTGTGGATGCAATTGATAGAGACAATTTAAAATATAAAAAAATACACTCTCTTCAGAGTATCTGTACTGAAAGATGTAATTGCAGTGCATTTATGCAGTGGAAAAAAAATGTTAATCATTTAATTGTAGCAGCTTCCACCATCAATGAATGTGAAGCGCGAAAGAGAGGACAATAGAGGGAACAAACAATGTGTCTGCTTGGATCGCTTAGATGAAGTTCAAATCGCATTGTCTACATCGTGCTGAACAATCGAAAATTTGCAAGTTATTGCCAATTTTTTGTGTTTCTTTTACGTGAAATTTCTTTGTTGTCATAGTTGCATGGCATAAAATTCGGCCCGCAAAATCTCGCTCTTGTTCTTGCACTCTCATCGCTATGATTTTCCTTCTCTTGCATTCCCATTCCCATTCCCATTCGATATTTCTTCAACGATACAACCGCCGCCCGTTGAACGCGAAAATGGTTAACATTTTAATAAATCAAAACAAAGGTCTATTTATAATGAAAACTAATGGGAAATTCTTTTCAAATGCTTCATGGCATTATTTCAAAGAAACTTGAAGACTTGTGACTTGATTGTAAGATATTGATTGCAATCAAAACGATGCCTAAATACAATATTTTGCCATCCAATGTGGTTACAATTTTATACAATTTAATTAACAACATTAGCATTGGAGAGTTAACAACATACGCGCATAAGGTATTGTGTGACCTTCATTCGCCCCGTCGACCTATGCCAATTGGCCATTTCCCGCCGACTAGAATCAAACAATCACCGCGCCCAATGTGAATGGTTTCGCGTTTTGTGTTCGAATGGGTGTTTTAACAAGAGGCGGCCCCGCATAGGCTGCGCGTACACAATTCGAACCACATCGATATATCACTGACCATAAACTATCAATCGGTCAAACACATTTTCAGGGCCATAAAGTTGTGTTGGCATTTTTGTTTTTGTTTTATTCAAATGATTTGCTATTGCTACCGTTACCGCTTCTGTCCTAGCTGCTGAGTTTTCTTTAACCACTGCAATTTGCATTGCAAAAACACATAAACATTTCCACGATACAAAATGTATGAATGAAGATGCTTAGTATCGATAATAATCGACCGCTTGTTGCTGATTGTTTGCAAGCTGTCGTCAGTGTCTGTATAAATACAGACGAAAAAAAAACCCACAAAATTCATCATTGAAATGCTTGAGTGCAAACTCCCATCAGCCAAGTGGAAAAGTTCATCCACTATCAACGTTTGATCTTGTTGTGCGAGGTTTTTGATATTGAGTGCAAATACATAGATGTTGACGACGGAGGCAAGAACAACAACAACACCAAAAACCGAAACCAAATCACACAAGTTGAATGAATATGAGACGAAGCGCAAATTTTGAATCGTGAAGCTCTCATTATTTGTCATTTTCCCAAGCATTAACAATTTAATATTTAGCGGTGCACAAATGCTCATGAACCATATTTATTTTTGGTGGAACATTCTTCCGATGTAAACTGTGTTGTGTGCGTGTGTTGCTTTCGACATTTATCTGGAGCCATTCACCAGTGCTCATATGCAAAGCGAGACCATCATTTCGTGAGAGAAAGTCATTCAGTGTTTTAAAAACGTTTGATTCTGTATGATTTTTATGCGGTCATTATAAACTAAAATAAATATTATGGTGAACAATATAGACGTAATTGGCTTCATCCCACTATCCGACGGTAAATGGGGCATAGTAAATGATTTATGATGCTCGAATGGAAGAAGGCATTAAAATGTTCTGGTAAAAGAAAGAATGACAGCGTCATATCAATTGCATGCTGAAGGAAAAAATCAATCCAATTGCGTAAAATAAAGACTGAGACGAAGAATTTTTTAAGAATTTACCGCAAATGCATGCGCGCCGAGTGTGTGTGTGATTCAATTTCTCAATGAAATGTGATTAAATGAATACTTACGTTGTTTTCCTGTACAAATGGCTGAGGACAAAAATCGATCGAAAATGTGCTTACTGTATCCGACGATTTGGATACATTTGTTGATATTCTTGGTGACATTGGACCACATCACCATCATCAACTCATATCATATTAGCGTCGAACCACAAGCAACTCTCAAGTACAATGGACGAATCGTAAGTACTTTTACTCTCTACGCGTTTATTAGCAAATTTTTTTTTTTTTTCGTATATTTTCTTTGATTGTTTTATACGTTCATATCATCTGATTTGAATTACCGCCGTTTGCTTTTTTTCGTTTTTTTTTTTCTCCCACAATTGTAATTGTACTCACTAAAAACGGTCCAATGATTTATTAATCGAAAGTTACACACCGAAATGCGGAGAGCCCAAGGCCTCACCAATTGCATGGTTCATTTCCACTTTTCCTTTTTTTAAGCTCTCAATCTCAATTTCTCATTCATGAATTTTATCGATGGCGTTTCCATTTCAATCGAAATTTCTTTTTATTACGGCCTCTCTCTCTCTCTCCCTCTCTTATTTGCCCGTTCATTTCTCTGCCAATCATTGTATACAATGCGGCAATTGCCATATTTATCCATCAATCCATTGTATCCATTCCACATCTAACCATCAGATTTTCAGATGGACGATGGAAGTTGCCATCGTATATGGACAACGCACTGCACAGAGCTCAGCTCCGCCTATAAAATCCGTAAGCACAGCCGAATAAACAATGCACATTGAAAGCGGTTGAAGATCACAAATTATTCACCGGCTTTGAACGTATATCGGTTTTTGGTGCTCTATCGTCGAGCTTCCATCGATTGTAATCTATATTGGCAACGAAGTGTGGCGAATCTCCATTAAAATGGTACTAAAACAACACGACGGGCAACACGTCACATAAAGAATCACTTAAAAATTCATTATAAATTTACAGAAAGCATATTTATGAGTGCGAAAAATAACGAAAATGAAAACCATTTACTTTCGTTTTTGTTATTGTGCTTCTTCTTCCATCGCTGCTGCTGCTGCTTCTCTTGCGTCTTTTTTTTTTCATTTTCATCTCTTTTGGTAAGTGATTCTCGCATTTCATTGTGAAATAAAATTGCGATGAGATGGCAATGCTCTTGAAGAAATTGCCTCAACCAAATGTTATTTCTCTTTTTCTTTTTTTTTCCCTTGCTATTTCAGTGGATATTGAAATGACTTGAGAGATTCTAAATGTTATTTCCGAATTAAACTTTCCTCAAAACTAATTTGGCTTGTGTCTGCGTCTGTGTCATACTGAAACGTGGATACGCATCTTGCGCTCACCCGCAAACTAGAATCCAAAAAAATAGCTACAAAAAAAACTCGCTAAATCATTCGCATTTCAGTTTTCACTTTCTTTTTATTCTCTTTCTCTCTCTCAATCCCTCTTTTTCTCATTTTCTCTCTCCTTCTATGTGTCTGCACGTCTTCTGTTATGAATAAAATTGTAATGAAATCAAATTATATTCTGACACAATAAACACCAAATAGCGTTACAAAAAAGCGTTGACCGAGCAGCGTATGAGAAACAAACGATCGTGCGCTTGCTTACATTGGAAATGGTGGAAAATGAAAAAAAAAACCACAAACAAACACAAAATTAAATACTAATCGAGTGCAATTTATTCCGAGTTCCAAAATTCATTTGCCGGAACAAATGTCGGCTTTCATTTCACATTTTGCCAAAAATACAGGTGAATTGTACGAAACCAAAAATAAAAAAAAGTTCAACACGAAAAACGGCACAATGAATCAACCGTATTAAACTGTGTGCGAGAGTATGTCGACCGTTTTGATTTGTCGACAGTTTGGTCTAAATTCAAAATAAAAATAGTACGCCAAATTACCGAACGAATGGCCATAAAAGAGAAAGAAATTAATTATGTAATTTATAAAATGTATTGTTTTACGTTGTGATTTCGATGACCAAATAAACATTCACCGGTTTGGTGTAAATGACACAGACAATAGTGTTGTTCAAAAGAAGAAGACCCCAAAATAAAAGGAAATGAAAACGAAAGAATAAAAGCACTCAAAAAAAATGTCGTCATCAACGGCCCTTCGAAATACCTGTGACCGGCATTGTTGAAAGAAAATTGCCATTTTTCGCATTTTGACACGCGTTCAAATCAACAATCGATTCACAATACCGTCTTTATGTGACGACTGGATTAAACAAAAAATACTATTCGCATTTGGACTATCATTTAATTTGGCAGGCGGCACTCACTCATCGGTATCAACCGAATAACCAATTTTGGAATATTATCAGGCAATTTTGTGTACACTGCCACAAGCGCACTGCACATGGCACAGGATACGATACGATCAACTGTATTGTAATTATGTTTATAACCATCTAATTCATGGAAATGTATATCAACACGTTTCATGTAACACAATTCATGTGAAAAAGCCAACACAAGTGCAGACCATTGTAAATGCTTGATCATAGTAGCGAATTAATATTTACAATCAACAATTAACAGCAACGACGACGATGCATAAAAAAATGGAAATCGTTGAATTATGTGCAGCATTGTGTAAATGCAATACAAATCGAGTTTATCGACACGCAAAAATCAAATTCGCAATCAAAATGCATGTTGCGGCCAAATTCCACTTTCGATATTCCATTTGAAAAATCGGACCGTGGAATGAAAATGTTCTCGTCATTTTGGAATCAGTTGGGATCCAAATGCACGATGATAATAAGCCACACATTCAATGCAATGTGCTTGCTTTCCATTCAAACAAAAGTTTTGTTTAACAAAACAATTCAAATTATTTGCCAAATAAATGTCCAAATAAATAATATAGTTCCACTTCCATTGAAAATTGATTTGATTGCAAACCCATGTACTACGATACTACGATGATGTAGAGTCAAAAACAATCGCAAAAAGCAACGGAATAACAACAACAATAAAAACGAAAATACACACGAAAACCATTATGCATCGAATTTGTGAGAGGAAAGCATGGATCGACATTAAAAATAAAAACAACATCAAATCGTCAACAGTCGGAAAATAAACCGAAACATTATAGTATCCACACACCAAAATGAGTTCACTCATTATCGTTTCTCATCATGATGAGGAGAGAGAGAGAGAGAGATAGTATTTCATTGACATCTTGTTGACGCTTGTCTCCTGGAGCTCAGCAACCTCATTAATCAAAACACACAGCAATAATCGTCATATTTTTTTTCGTACAGCACAATTCGAAGCGGCAAGTGAATAACATATGCGCGATTCCGAACTCTCTGTCTGTGGACGCGCACTCTATGTGATGTGCGTTCAAGAGCATTCGCGTGTGGGTTGGTGTTTTTTTTTTATCTAACTCAGAATTTATTTTCCACATTTCGATAGTGGTGATATATTTGTTAGTTTGTGTGTCATTTGAAAGATCTGCTATAATGATTTTTGTTGACGCGTAAACCAACGAACGTTTTGATTCATGCGAATCGGTTGGAGTATATATTCTAATCCAGTGATAACGATGGCCCACAAAACCATTTTTTTTTTTACATACATCACATAAAATGTATCGAGCCATGAGTAAATTGAGATACATTTCTTACTGAATTCACTTTGGCTTGAATCGACTCATTTTGGCAGTTTACTAACCATATCTACTGCTTCTTTGTTTCGTACGATATTCTAACATAATAAAAGGCATTTAAAACACACTGCCCTATTAAACAAAACCGCGCTCATGTACAAAGATTCCGTTACTCAAAACGATTATTATAGCATATGGTGACATGATACCCAGAATGATACACATCTATGATTCATCTGAGAATTCATTTTTCATTTCTTAGAATAAAGGATAATTCACATTTAACTGGCCGAGAATAGCACATATGGATATGGCATCGAATGCATTGAAAAGTGGCATGTGAAAAAATCAACAGAATGTATCATTTTTAAAGCACAAATCAAATATCAACGTACCTAATACTTTTTGATGGCAGTTATTTAATGCTGATTAACCCTTTAATGCATGCATTTTTCTCAGCATTTTGAGGAATATAAGGTTTTGGTCTCAAACCACTTACAAAATTAGTGAAAATGCTCGAAACTGCACTGTTTACTTGGGAAATGCATCCGACATCGAAAAAGAACAATGAAATACAATGTTTGCAAATGTCAAATTTTAAGAATTCGTAATTTTATTTGTCAAATTCGGAATTTGTTACGTTCATGATTGTAACTCAACAACCGCTCAACATAGAAACAAAAGATTTGTAACAATTGAAAGCCTCAACATTTCCGAACGTTTTTTTTATGTCATTGTTTTATTAGATTGCTGTTTGAAGTGCGTTTTATCTTCAATTATCTAAACCTGCCAAAAGGCGCATCCATGTCTAGTGCATTAGAGGATTAATAAATGAAACATATGGCTATTGATTTAAAAAAAAAATATTTTTTTTTTCTTGTTTCAGATAAATCCAGACAATTTGCACACATTTTTAGAGAACCATGAGAAGCAATTGCTATTCGGAATAAATCACCAGATGTTCATCCAAAGTAAGTCTGATATCTCCAATATCAGTTGTCATTTGTTAGAATAAAAGAGGTCATAATTTAGTTTGCCTGTTTGTTTGCATTTATATCTTTGAACCATAAAATATTTTACTCAAGAGATGCGGAGATGTGCACCCAAAGACAACACCAATTGTACGAAAGGATCATGTTAAGTTAACACAATTCTTCAGTCTTCTCTCGATGATTGCGCTTAATAGATAACTAATAGATAACATAAGATGCGACAAAGTAGCGAAACTTGAATTCCATTAGTTTTTCGGGGCAATTACCAATTGCATAAGATTCTGTCGATATATCTCCTATGCACAGCAATCGAGCTTATGTCACCATTGTTCATTGTACAATGCACATCTCAAGCATGCACTATTGAATGAAAATCACATGAGCTTGGCTCAACATGTGAACGTTTTGACGACTACTTTTTCTTTTAACTAACTGGTTTCGAACAAGTTTTCTGCTTTGTGACAATGTCATGTGCAATTTCATGGTTATTTCGCATTTGATACAGATGGATTAACAAGAACATAATGGGTCTGCTTTCATCTCTTCTTCAATTACATATGCCAAAATGTTTCATTCGTTCCGAAGTACCTCGCATAGACATAGACAATTGTACATTAATGTAATTTAACTTGTACTTTTTATGTAAATGCATCTTATTTATTGATTTCCTCTTCGTTGGGCCGCTAAATTTGTGTTCGTAGTGAGAATCGGTTCAAGTGCTCTGGCCTTTTCAAATAAAGAGATTCTAAAATGACACTGAAAACAACATGTGAAAGGCTGGATTGCTGTTTTTAACACATGAGAGTCAATGCATTGAGATTTGTTGAACAAAACGACAAAGAAAAAACCATAAAAATATAAAATGTCTCAGAACAACAACATCAACACACACACACACACACACAAAAACAAATGCAAATGTACTTTGGTACAATGTGCATTTATTCTTAGCAAACTCACTGAGCGGATATAATAACATATGGATGTAGATAAAAGCAGCTAAAATAAAAACAAGTCGATAAAACGACAAATCAGTGAACTTGAACTTCTATCTCTATCTCTGTTTTTTTCTCTGTAGGCGTTTGATTTTTCCTTTTGTTTGTTATATTTACGAAAGTAAAGTTTTTCGTTGAAATGATTATCGTTGGTTCTTCCTTTCGCAGCTATTGGACTGAGCTAAAAATCACCAACATTCTCCATTGTTGTCGATAAACAATTGTATGCACACTGCACAGTGCACATGCTCAATCACAAATACAATCACAATCACAAGTCACTAATTCCCATGCACATTGCGCATCTTCTAATCCCGCATTGAATTATGTGCGATTCGAGATCCCGTATAATTTGGGCTATATCCCCCTCCCCTCCCCTTCCCTCCCCTCCCCACACACACACCCAAATACAATTCCTAAAATCAAGCAATGCCAACCAGTAGACCAATAAAAATAGATTCACATGGCATTATATTACAATAACGCACATCGATCATCAAAATAAAAATACAAATAAAAAATTTGCATCAATTGCAAGCGCACTTCCAAGTGCATAAAATTTATATTTTACGATGATACGCTCATCAGCTGAGCATTGGGCATCACTATTTTAATTAGCACTAACTAGCTTCGGTGTGAATGAGTTTGTGTGTGTGTATTTTGTGTGTATTCCGTGTTTTATATTCTTTTCATTAATAAATATCATTTGATTTCATGTGTGGATTTGCAAAATGCCAGAGAAACCATATAAACTCGTCAATGTAAAACATAAATTGAGAAATCAACGGTCCGTGCAAGACGTCATTCATTTACGATTAAACAACTATGATGGTATTACCTAGAATTTTGCCTTTTATATGTTTTTACTATTCTTTTGTTAGACTTTATGAATAAAACGCACTTTTTTGTCTTTATTATTTCTACTTCTTTTTTTCTTTAAATGGTCGACCAAAATGCAGTGGATACGAACATTGGGCGATCGAATACAAGCGATCGTGTGCATGGAATTGATTTGCATTTGCATCGATCTGATAAATTGTTAGATAATAATTTTGTATTTATCAAACGTGATGAAAATCAGACGCAACTCATCGATGACTTCAATAAGTTGGCTGAGAAATACTCGAATTGCTTTTATCGCAACGACAATTCAGCCATCGATTTATGTGATGGCAATGTGGTTTGTACTTGTAATTTTTTGTTGTTTTAAATTCTTTTATCGAATTCATTTTCTGTTATTAATAATCTGTTCTATAGCGTGGAATTTTGTATCAGAATTCACGAAATCTTATAATTCATCCGTTACCGACACGTTTTGGGACCACTTCACACATCATATATGAAACAAGTTTGTCGGATGTAAATTTTGATGATGACAAGCATCAAATTAATATTGTTAACAGCAACCAGACCAACCAGACCAACCAAACCAACCAGGCCAACAAAACGGCAAATAAAATGCATAGACATTTGGAGCGCAGCAAACGTTATATCGCATCTGGTTCAAATCGTAAAATACCACACGTTTTATTCATTGAAACGGCAGTTTTCGTTGATCGTGATCTCTTTCGTCATATGGCAAAAAATTATCCCAAAAATACTGAAGGAAATTTAATACGTTTTGTTATGGCCATGATCAATGGCGTACAATTACTTTATCATCATCCATCACTTGGTCATCAAATCAATTTTATTTTAAAACGTTTGGAAATTTTACATAATGATCCAAAGGAATTGAGACGTTCCAGTGATATTGACATCTTTTTAAACAGTTTTTGTATGTGGCAACGCAAATTTAATCCAATTTCCGATGAAAATATTTTTCACTTTGATCATGCGGTTATTTTAACAGGTGAAATTCCACTCTCGATTTTGTTTTACTTCATATCATCAACATCATTCAATATTATGTCTGCTTTTCAGGCCTTGACCTTTATGTCGTGAGCAAGAATGGTAAAATTAGTAGTCAAGTGGTTGGTTTAGCTCCAGTTGCCGGAATGTGTACATCCACATCGAGCTGCACCATCAACGAGGGCAAACATTTCGAAAGTGTTTTTGTTGTAGCTCATGAAATTGGCCACAAGTATAATGAAAACAAAAATCTCAATAAATTTCACTAAAATTAGGAAATTAGTTATTTTGATTTTTTTTTATCTTCGGTGATAGTTTGGGTATGCGTCACGATACTGCCGAAAACAATTGTGATCCGAGCTTATTCATAATGTCACCGACATTGGGCAGCGGTAAAATAACATGGTCAAAATGCAGTCAAAATTATTTAAAGTCATTTTTAGAGTAAGTGTGACCGGTTTGCCCACAAAAGACACTTTTTTCAAATGAATTTGTATATTTAACACAGAACTAGTCAAGCAAAGTGTTTATTTGACCATGGACAAGCTGATCCAACACTTGATCATGGCGCCGAAATGATATATCCTGGTGAGCGTTTCGATGCTGATCAACAATGTAAGTTTCCAAAATGTTGGATTTATCTTATTTTTTGGATTTATATTTCGAAATTATTTCGTTTCTCTTTTGTTGAATTTGTTTTAGGTATGTTGAAGTATGGTAAGGATTCTATAAGATCAAGGGCACAACCACTAAAAGAAATTTGCCGGGATTTACATTGTCAAAGAGATAGATACACGTGGACGTCGCATCCAGCCCTCGAAGGTACAAGCTGCTCAGACTCGAAGGTAAAATCACAGGTCTACACTAGGGTATTTCCAAACCTAGGAAGAAAAAAAATGTCTAGTGTTAATTTAAAGTCCATAAAATTCTGGCATTAAAAATGGCACTCACTACGTTTAGCGATTGATTTTCAGACTTCCCGAAGCTAAAAACGGTTTCAATGTCCGAAAAATCCATCACTCTGAAGTGTTATTGCCAATAAAACATTAAAATACATACGGAAAAGAACCCAGTTAGGTACTCCACTCTTAAAGAGTTACTAAACCACAACTTCAGGAATAGCGGAAGCAACAAATTGTTGCAAATTAATTTTTGAATTAAATGTGAATGATTTGATGCCTAGGGCTGATTGGGCTGATTGGGCTGACGGCCGGTTGGTCTCTGCAATGTTATCGGAATCGGTAGATCAAACAGCGTACATAAGCCTAAGAAACACAAATCAATCGAATAAATCAATCATTATTTCATATGTGATTCAATCATTCAATACCTTTTATGAGTATGCAC
The DNA here is from genome assembly GCA_030463065.1 of Aphidoletes aphidimyza. Classification (NCBI taxonomy): domain Eukaryota; kingdom Metazoa; phylum Arthropoda; class Insecta; order Diptera; family Cecidomyiidae; genus Aphidoletes; species Aphidoletes aphidimyza. The sequence continues at coordinate 46,024,039 of CM059997.1, forward strand.
TTGGCGGCGACAACGTCGCGATGCCACACGGTCTTATGTGGATGTTGAACATCAGCATCAGCATCGAAATCGAACAGATGTTCGGCAGCAGCATTCACGATTTCACCAGTTGCACGGTTAATTTGCCATAATTTCTTATATGTCTTGACCTTGGTCAAGAGTAGTCCAACTGGTACATCTTCTGCTTTCACATCGAGTTCTTCTGCAATCTGCTCTCGTTCCATTTTCCGGAATGCTTGAAGTTGTCTTTTCCCTAACTGCGTCACAATTCTGGATGGCAACATCGCATTTCGCTGTGGTGTGCACATTTGGCACACTTTGAATTTGTCTTTTTTCGTCCGAACATCAAAGCGCCTGAAACATTTCGCACAAGTCTGTGATGAGTAGTATTCATCGACAGGTAGCACAGGGCAGTCACGTTTTTTGAAGCCATTGACCACCTTGCGTGAACCAGGGCATCTCACATTCTTTTTTATTCTGATGGGACAATTCGGTGGTGTTTGCCCATTTCCCAAAAATACGAGTGCCCGCTGGTAGTTGGTTAATTTGCCGGTTATTTGGTCAATGGTACGGTATGATTCTATATGCTTATCGAAGCGAAGCCGCGTGTATTTTGCGGTTGAATACGCGTTGATACCATCTTTAAGCATTCTCAGACGATGTTGAATATAGTACCACCAATTTCTTCCACGCGGAGATGGCATTACTGGGTACAGGCCGCGATTATTTCGGTCATTTTGTTCTTGAGCTACAAAATCTTTCGTAAACCGTTTCGCCTTACTGTTACGCTTGTTTTGCCCTGCCAACCAATGGTAATATTTGCTGCTTATCTTGAAGTTGACCTAATAAATGAAATACAGAATAATAAATCAAATCATTGTATTTGTATGGTTGAGATTGAAACAAAAAAAAACAACAAATGAAATCATTGTATTTGAATGTGGTTGAGAACAATAGATAAAAACTTACCTCTTTCCCAGTTTCGACATCATGTTGAACAGTTGAATTCCATTTGTTCAGGCCTGGATCAATGCCTAGCACTTTTTTGAATTTCTTTTGTTCGAAATCGTCTCTGATTTTATCCAAATCGAGCAGTGTGGACTCCGATTTTGACGATATGAATTGCAGCGAAACTGATATACCATCGGAAAGAATGCGAAAATCGAATTCTTTTTTACGTCGCACAAACCATTTTATTCTCCGCATGTAAAAGAACTGATTCCATAAATTGTCCTTATTTTCCATGAATGGCTTGAACTTAATTTGCGCTCCACCTTTTCTGGGAAGCAATCCGAGTTGTCTCAATAAGCAAAACAACGTATAATTATCCATGGTGTAGTGTGTGCGTTTGAAATCGCATTGCGGTATTACGACAAAATTACGAATTTCTGGTGGATCTATTGCGTTGTCAAGCATTTGTTTTTCACGGCGCCATTGGCGACGTTTTTTTCTTGGTGCGCCTGCACCTTGTGGCTGTTGTGACTGTGGATGATTGATGTTGTATTCGTCAATTTCACGCTGCATTTCAATCCATATCGGAATCGACTTGAACCAATTCAATTTATTGCATTTGAGTATACTATGATCATCAGCACCCCACCGATAATGTATGCGTCGTAAAATTTGAAGCAAACCGTCGCGTCGCATACGTTTGAAATCGTTGTTGTTCCCAATTTCAATGTCCTTTCCAAAGATGATGAGGTCGATTACGTTTGAAATATCTTCTGGAAAATATTTGAAAATCACGTTCGGCTGCGTATTGTTCTCGAACACTTTCAATTTGAGGTAATTCACCAGCCGTTGTTTGCAATGCGTTTTCAAATTTGTGATGACACTTTTGACGTATGGTTTCATTAAATCTTTCAAACCATTTCCGAAACTTACGTTATTGGGCCACTCAAATACATATCGTTCATCCATATTTTCCACAAATTGACGGAATTCTGGAGCCATTTTGTCGGTGTTTTTGTTGATATTATGCTCGAGAACACCTTCAAAACACTCTTTGATCACGAGCTCTCCGTTCTGCCAAAAAAAAACCACATTTCCGTCGTCATACGCTTTTTCCACTTTGTACAAAAATAACATCGATGCCAATGCACATATTTTTGTTGACATCAAACTTTTTTCAGTGATACTTTGGGTAATGATTTCTTTATATTCAGGCCGAAGAACTTTTTTGAGTGTACATTTCACTGTTGTATACTTGATGGCATCCTCCTCATCATCACTATCATTCTGCCCATCGTTCGTTTTCTTTGATTCAGTTTTTCGCTTAAATGATTTCCACATCTCTTGAAAACACGCCAAAAACCACTGTTTCAATTCCAAAAAACGAGTCTAGTGAAAAATAAGTTGAATAATTGAAATGATGATGAAATTCATTAGTTATTAGTAAACAATGCAATCCATTGATCTCACTTTGGGTAAGACGAAAAAACACAATTTGACTTACTTCTTTGAAACTCTAGCTGCATCTGATGCGTTCGTGGCGAAATTTGCATGCCATAAAATAATCCGCTATCCAAAATATTCTCTTTTGAGCAGGAAATCACCAATACCAATGAAAAACACAACATGATGAAGTCAATGTATTGTATCCAAATCAAATTCCAAATGGCACAAAATTTGATGATAACAATGCTTATTAATTGATACTGCATATTTTTCTGTCTCCTTCAAAATCGTTCACTTGTGAATGTAAACAATATTTGGATGTGTAGCATTTCTCTGTGACATCTGATGTCACCTGATATTGAACTTATCGATCGAATGCAATGAAGTTGTTCACAAATTATAAAAGTGGGAAATTCAATTTTGAGAATTAGTGTTAGTAGTGTAACCGATTCGGCGATAATCTGCGAGGAATTCAATTGTATATTGAGATTATGATTTATTTTTCATGTTTTGCTTCGGGAAGTATGGATCGAACTCATATTGTTTTATGAATGCTGTCAATTTACACAGAATTTAGTACACTTTAAATTAAGACTGGACATTTTTTATTTTAGAACTATGAGAAACGCTCTAGTCTACACCCTCGTTATTTAATCACAAAAAATATATACGCAAATGATTGTCTTTTTATTTTAAAGTGGTGTCGAAGTGGTATTTGTGTATTGAAAACGGCAGCCTTTGAAAAATTTACAGCACTATCAAAACCACTACTATCAGAAACGTCTGAAAAATCGAATTTAATTGATGACCGAAAGTATGGAAATTTGATGAAATCCGAGCATTCAATCAATCGCCCGAGTCTGGTAAACAATGCTGAAGAAGAAAAAGAAGAAGAAGAAGAAATGGATGAAGAAATTGATGCACTGCAGGAGGTCTCATTTGAACTTTCAAAATTCATTTTACAAAAAAAATTCCATCGAAATTTAGATTTTCGGAATAAAAACTGTTTTTTTGAGAGCTCTCTAATCTAGTTTTAAATCGTATCTTACAGAGAATAGTAAAAATACATGCTTTAATATCAATTTAACTGTTAATAGATAGCGACATGGAGTGAATGGTCAAAGCCAAGTGAATGTGAATCAGGATGTCTATTCGGCGAAAATGGACGATTGAGGGAAGGAAGCTCTGGTTTGAAAACATTTCGACGTTCATGCCATGACTACAGGTGAACTTATTGTCTCCGTTTGATTGAGCATATTGAACTCGTCGAAACAGAAAGTAATTTGTACAAAAAAAAATTTTAGATGGTCGCGCAAAAAGTGCTTTGGCTCAGATAAAAAGTATGAAACATGCTTTGCAAAACAGGTAAAAACAGTTTCTTTAGAATATATTCACTCAATTTGAAGCAGCATTCAAAGTGATTGATCGTTTTCATATCAAAATTAGTGTTTCAATGTGCCACGAATGAGTGTCTTAGATTTTGCAAATCAAATATGTGAACGAGCAAAAAAATTCGATTCCAGCATACTGGGCGAGGGATTGCAGGTGGTTAGCGAGAATCCAGAGCATTCATGTCGTGTGTATTGTGCTGGTAAAAATGGTAAGCCCGTGACTAAAAGTTGGACTTTTCCCGATGGTACGATTTGTCGAAATCAAAATTCGGACATCGATGACAATTACTTGTGTGTGAACGGGCGATGTGAGGTAAATGTGAACAACCACATGTGAAACTGTGAAATTTTAATGAAAAACAAAAAAATGAACAATATTTCATAGAAATTTTCCTGTGACAACTCAACAAGCAACTACTTTACATTAGATGCGGTGCAATGCTCGCCGAGCGCAAAAAATGCACAATTAGCGACAAATGTAACAAGTAGTGAGAATGATTTCAAGAATGTGGACAAAATGCACCCATCAGCCGCTAGTTTGGTTCAACGCTACACACGAAATGGTAAACGGCTCACTTTAACTGTGAATTGTGACAATTGATATCAAGTTTTTAGTTTCTCATTGAAATTGATCTCTGTTGAAAAAAAATAGATCCTGAGCTGCCGAAAACCGTTCGGCCACCGTTCAATTTGCAAAAATCCAAACTCACTAGAATTCGTTCGAATTCATTGCGTCAAAATCGAAATGAATCTTACAATCAATCGACGATTTCACTGAACGATTGGACAGTCAAATCTGGATGCCACTTCAGTTGCATTGAACATTCTATGGGCGTTCAAATAATTTCATCAAATTCCGATCATTCCACAAACATCCAACTTTGTCATACTGAATTCATTGTAAGTTATTTGATTCAATTGATTTCATATATTATTTTATATTTTCCATGATTGATGCTAATGCACACAATTATTTCACCTCCAGTCTTGCGATAAAATCGAAACAACTCAAGAGTTTGCCACCAATTTATGTAAAAAATATCAAAAAAAGGTGCGTGGTTTGTCTGGTAATGGGATGCAAATTGCACCAAGTCCAATCGATCCGGATCGTGGCTGTAAGGTTGCATGCCAGGATGAATATTTACCACATCGTTTCTACTTGGTAAACGGTGACCAAGGTTTTTTCCCATTCGGTGCAAAATGTTCGCGTGACTCAGCCAATGACAATCGTTATTGTGTTAATGGGAAATGTTTGCAATTCGATCAACGAAACATTCCCCTCGTAGAATCACACATCAGTCTAGCTCTGTATAGAACGCGACGCTCTTCATCAACGGACAAAACAAAATGGCCAATCACAAACGATGGCGATCAAAATCCTGGCCGAAGTAAACGAAATTTTCTATTCTTCGAACCGGTTAATATAACGGAAAGAATATCGACGGAATTGTTACAAAATATCGTAAGCAATTTAGTTTTAACGACATCACCCATAAGAGGTAACAAATTGCATGGTTCTTTTGAGATATTTTTCACGAAGATATTTTTTAATGTTGTAATTTTTTTGACTATGCACAACCATTCCAGATGAGCATTTGAATGAACAGCAAATTGATTTAATGAATCCAATTCATATATCCATAGATGATGATTTTCATAATTTAAATAATAAGCTAAGCTAGATTTTACGGTGATGAATTGTTCTATTGAGCATTTTTTTTTTTACAAAATAAAACTAAAAATAAATACAAATCAAAATCGCGCCAATTCACTTGGTGATGAACAATTTTAATTTGGTGTCAGACAAGAGATGGCGTTTGATGGATGTTGTTTTTTGACAGCTAACCAAATGACTTTTCACGTAACCAAAGTTGAAAATATTTTCATTCGAAGTCTTAACTATGCAGAATTTATTAAAAAATGTAAGCAAAACATTCGAAACGAATAAATTATTATTGAAATCAGCCCAATGTATTGCAATCAGAGATGCGTCATCATTGTCCAAGACCAACATACATATAAATCTACACGAGCCATGGGCTCAACGGATTCAACCAATTTGTGCGTCACAGCTACATTTTCGATGTTATTCAACCGAAAATGAGGAACCATCAAATCAAGAAACCCCAAAACCTGGTCGTAAAGTTCCCAAAATGGCCGATGAACCAATCCGGATTGGTGCCTCCCCGTTTTCATTCATAACGTTAAATTTCAAAGCATTCAAAATGCGTAAATACGATCCTGATTTTTCAATAGCAGAATTTGTGGATGGCAGCAAAAAGGCGGTCGAGGTTTGAATGCACTTTTTTTATACATCACTCGGTAGATTTCAAGTGCAAATTTATTTTCCTACAGATCGTCTCCGATAAACTGGCTATGGGCGATTTCGATGGACTGCGTGGCTTGGTGCTAGATGATTTAATAGAAGATTTGCGAGAAAAGATTAGTTCATGGACAGTCGAACAGCGCGCTGAATTGCGAGTCGTACCCAAAGATCTTTGCAAATCCATTCTAAATGATATCGAAATAGTGGAAGAGGATGATCGCATACTGGTTAAAATGTCCATGGTGTATCATCAAGTAAAGGGTTTTATGGATTTAACAGAGATAAAAATGGCGCCAGTTGATTTCATGAAAACGTCGTCCGAGTATGAATAATAATTATCCATTTTTCTAGTGCTGTTGTTAAATCTCATTCGTTTTAAATGCTTGCTACCATTTTAGTTACCTTGATGACAATCTATTTATTCTCAACTACCAATTCCTGAAAGAATTTTCGAAAGGTGCCAACGATGATTGGATTATATCGTACATAAATCATATAAATATTCACGATGAAATGCAAGCAACAAGCGAAAGTTTCCAACAAATGTTGCAGAAAATACGTGAAAAGTCGCAGAAAAAATAAATAAATGTTGATTAGAGATTAAAATGGTTTGTTATTGCTTTAATTCTAACGTAAATAGTAGATAATCATCTGTACGATAGATGTCGTGATCGATCGACAAAAAGAATACAACAATAGCAACAATAGCAACAAAATCCACCACAATGTCAAAGTGGACTAGAGATGACAAGTCCTTCGTATGAGAAAATACGTATTAAAAAAAAAGAATGTTGCTAGCAAACTGTGTGCGACGAATAAATAAAATTGATATCACAAAATGTTTAAATAAATCGATAAACCCATTGACCCGTCGTTATGTTTCAGTGGCTGGCCATTCTGTCAATCCAATACACTTGGATCGTCGTTCATTGCCAAACGTAACCTCAACAACAGTGTTTACAAATGCCTACCATAACAATGGGCATTTGTGTTGCAGTCAACGATGTTATTCAAGAGATCACAGTGATAATGATGATCTAGAGAATTGGCATCGTAAATTACCACGATTTGATGATTCTTATCATTCAACACCATCGATCTACCTCATGGTGAAAAACACCTTAAGCACACTCCTGATTCGCTCGTACTTCGATCAACAATTCAATCGTGATGAATTTTTAAGCGGTGCCAAACAAGCTGTACAGGTAGGGAAGATGAACATTCGAAAATCCAACTGCATGACAAGCGATGCATTTTTGTCTATATTTTCCATATTTTCCATTATTATTACCTTTAGGTAGTCTCGAATTTACTGGCTGAAGCGAATTTTGACGATCTTCAAGACATGGTGGATGATGATACCATCGCTAAAATGCGACATATCGTTGGCAATATGACACCCGAACAACGACAATGGATCATTGTCAACGAAGATGATATCCAATGGATTTTCCCATACGAAATTCAATTCATTACTAAAGAAAACGCAATCGAAAACAAAAGCCGTTTTTTTGTAGAAATTATGGTTGTCATTCATGCCTATAGAGACAATGATATCGAATTATCGGATCTATTGGGAAAACCAAATGGTGAAGTTATGGATAGGTTAGAGAACAATTATAGCGTAGCCAATTATCGATTCATTAAAGAATTCACAAAAGGTGTTGAAGATGATTGGACCATCAATCATATTTTGCATGTTAAACCCACCGATGAAATGAAAGACAAAGAAAAACTGTTGAGCTGAGAAAAAAACTGTGCGCGAAATCATTTTGTGAAATGTAAACAACAAATTGATTGTGGTGTATCAACTTGTACACTTCCAAGTGCCGACTACACCATGTTACATTTATGATTAAAAATCAGAAAAATAAAAAAATTAAAAATTTAACCGCTTAGAATATTTTAATCGTTGAATGTTTTATTATGTCATCTGTTCTGAATAAGTATGGTTAAGCTGAACAAACAGTTTTTCAATTTTAAGCCAAATTTTCCAACTGTGTCACTCAAACTGTGTTCTGAATACTGGTAATGTTTTCAAATCATGTAAATGCATATTCCAAAAGTCAAACGAATATCAGCGATTGAAAAATATTTTAAACAAACAAAAATTTACAATTTTAATAAATTTCGCGAAAATTGTCATTTATTGTGTGAACACATGCGGAAACGCCATCTAGTGATTATCAACTGAATCAGATGGCACTGGATGGGGTGGTGAATTCCATCCATTCATAATGCATTTGTTTGCAACCAACTTCACTGCATTCATGTGCATCTATCCAGCCAATCACAACGTTCGGATAGCTTTGCCTTTGATGATTTAAAATTGTGGTCTTAACGAATTGTGGCCGGAAAGCAAGCGGATTACATACCAGTTTTTGCATCGTCAATGTTCACATTAAAATTAGCAGTTAATTCGGATTTATTTTTTTTTTTCGTGTGTCATGAATATTAATGTTCATAGTGTAAATCAATTTGAACAATTGTAAATACGTTTGCTAAATTTAATTTAAAATATTAAAATTTCCTTTCGATTTTTAACGATTGAAAAAAAATTCATTCATAGTCAAATTCATTTAACGAATATTAGTTTGAAAGAATTTTAAAATGGCAACACGACGAGCTGCAGCGATTGTTGATGAGGTAAATGTTTGATTTTCTCAAGCCCGAGATTTTATATCTAGTTAACGGGTACTTTGTCGATTTCAATTCGGTGTACGTGATGATTTGGTAAAGTGCACCATCAAAGCACCATTCTATCGCGTGATGCACATCTAACGGAATGAATTCTCTTCTTTTGTTCTCTCTTCTTGTATTTGGTATTCGTTCATTAGTTTTTTTGTCGATAGATTTTCGCACCTTTTTCATATAAACGTAAATAGTTTATGAATATTTTGTAGTTTTATTCATTGCCATAACCATCATTTTTAAAGCATCAATGCATCATAATTTTGACTTGCCAGCCAGACCATTTTCCAAACCATTTTGCTTATTTTTTTCCGTTCTTTTTCAATTGCATAGAATTTAATTCAACACGGTGATGCGCAAACGAATGCCATTAAAAAAACGGCACTCACAACAGCAACACGCCGTGCAGCACTCGGTAATTTAGTGAATCGCACTGATAAGCCACGTCTTATAAATGAGAAAAAAGTCGCTAATCCAAATGGTTCGAATGAAAATTGCAACGCCACCACTGGAATTGATTTAAAAAATGTGAAAGCGCGTGTTGATACACATTGGAAAAATGAACCAACACGTAAGGCAAATATTACGCGTAATAATTCCATAAAGAAAACATCGGTGACTGGGATCAATACACTGGTCACAGTGAATTCAGGTCCAAAATTGGTTCGAACAAAAACGACGGAAACGGCAACGATTAAAGAAGCCAAATTGGTTGAAAAACCGGCAGTTTTAAAGCGACAAGATAGTACATTGACGCGTCGCAAAATTGCTGCCGGCACCAAAACGGCCATCGTTGACACCACCAAAAAAACCGTTACACGAACCAAATCAACCGATTCAGAAGGTGATGTTGCGCCATCAAAGGTCATCGCCGATGTGCCAGTCATTCAATCCAGATTCCGGCCGCCATCATTTTCTTCGTATTCAAATGGCCTCATCAACGGTGTAAGTGTTTTTTTTTCTTTTCGAATTTATGAATTTGAATTCATATTTTGTGATCTTTTTTCTAAAATTTTCAAATAAAATTAAATCTTTTGCACACTGATACTTACAGTTCGGAGGGCTGAACATTGACGATGGCGATGAAGATAACACATTGCTTGTTTGTGAATATGTAAATGATATTTACGCCTATTTGTTTGATATGGAACGAAGATATGCCATTCGAAAGAGCCATTTGGATGGACAATGTGAAGTGCATCCAAGAATGCGTACGGTTTTGTTGGACTGGATTAGTGAGGTTCATGCTCAATATCATTTCGCTCAAGAAACATTCCATATTACCGTGTCAAATATTGATCGTTACTTGCAAGTAAGTGCCTTTGCACATGATTAACCAATAATAAGTGTCTAATTCATTCATTTTTTTAAATAATTATTATAATCGAATTGATGATATTGATTCATTTTCTATTAAATTAATTCAATTCACTATTTTAGACGGTAAAAACTACATCGCGTAAGAATCTGCAATTGGTTGGTGTTGCTGCTCTATTCATTGCATCAAAGTATGAAGAACTGTATCCACCAGATGTCAAAGATTTCGTATACATCACAGACGGTACATACACAAAGGAGCAAATTCTTACCATGGAGAAGCACATGCTGAAGGTTGGCTGAACAATAATCTTCATTTACTTCATAGCCATTAAGTCTTTTTTTTTAAATGATGTACTTTTGTTCTAAATAATTTTTTTTTTTTAATGTTTCCAGAAATTGAAATTCGAAATGGGTGCACCAACACCAATTCATTTTCTGCGTCGATTCTCAAAGGCTGCTCAGGCTGACGGTCAGACACACATTTTATCCAAATATTTTATTGAATTAGCTGCCATCGATTATAACCTTTCGGAATATTTACCATCAGAAGTAAGTATCATTGTCACAAAAGTTGATAACACTCAAAGCAAGAAAACAACACTAACTTAATGAACCGCAATTTTATTTTCATCATTCGTCTAAATAGATTGCAGCCGCAGCATTGTTCATATCATTGTGTTTGATTCATTCACTTGTGAGCGAAAAGCCAATCAAATATGAATCAGTGTGGACTCCAGTATTGGAATTTTATAGCACATATAGTGCAGCCCATTTGCGTCCAATTGTCAAGGAATTAATCGCTTATATTATGACAGCGCCAACATCAAAAACAAATAACGTTTATACCAAATACACCTCACAAAAGCAAGGTGAAATGGCTTTGGTGTGCGAACGATCGAAGCATATTCTCAATGATATCCTTGAACAAAAATGATTTTGCATCGCGTTCTAAATTACGATCAATTTCATTAATCTCCAATTTTTCCTAAACATAATTTTCTAGAACATTCTTTTGGTATTCGTTTTTTTGTGAAATGTTTTTTTTTTGTCATTCAATTTCATTTTTATATTAATCATTGATTTTATTAACTAGAAATATAATTCACACAAATTTTGGTCATTAAGAAGAATGAGCCCTTAGCATGAGCATTAAGCAATTAAGAAAGTATAATACATGATTTCTTGTAAAAAAAAAAAAAAAAAAAAAAAAAAACAATAAAAAAATGTACTGAACGATTTTCAATTTGTGATGAGCACCTTTGAGTTCATCTTAAGTTTGAAATAATTTATTACGAATTAACAATGCGAATAAAGAATTTAAGCCGATTTTGTTAAGGGAACTTAAAAATACACACACACACTAAATTAGGCCATAATTAGGATTAAAATCTTCATGTGAACTACGCATTGCAACATTCAAATTCCAAAATAAAGAGCCACAAAATTCGAAATGTCATTCATGTTATTTCTGAAATTGTACAGTACACTCCAACTTGGATTCTCTAAGCTCCATAGTCGAGTCCAGCAAAAACACATTTTTCAATTATTTGATATTACTGAGTGATTAGTAATGAGTTTATTTGATTAAAAACTTTGATTTACATAACCAATGCCGGTGCATTCAATAATCGCTGTCGTACCTTCTTCAATGATATTGAATTTCGCCTCGGTGAGAAGCTCGGCTATATAAATGGCCGTTTTAGTGTGCATCGTAACTGGAAGTGTGCAACGGATCCGGCTCACTCCTCTCGCCAATGCCATAAAAACAATCAATTGATCCTGAACATGTGGATCAACACAGCTGCGACTTTGTATACATTGAATTAATTCATTGGCCACTTTTTTACCACTTTCAAATGGTCTCTCATTGCGTGATCCAAGCGCCGATGCTCCTAGTGTGCAATTTGTTGACGTTTCATAGCCGATTCTAATTGATAACAATTCGAAATAGTTTTAGTTTTTCGCTGCATTTATTTGCGTTCCTTTTCAAATGGATCTAGTAAATGAGACTAATATCTTACATTATTCCGGATGCATTATCTTTGGCCACATCTATGCTCTCTTTATACGCTTCAATTTCAATATGTTTCTGTATTTGTGATCGATTGAATTCATTTTTGGCGCCCTTCACCATCTCATCAGCTAACTACACTTACATGTAATAACAATGTTATCTCATTTAAATGGAAAGATTTTTTGTTTCTGAACATACTCACTTGAATCGGTAATGTTCCTGCCACAAAACTCCAACCGAAAATCCGTGTCACAACACCACAGTCTGTGAGATTAATTGGTTGTAAACATTTTATGGATCGAGCATTAACTATGCAATATCCGCCACCTTTTGGATAATAACCGCGTCGTTCCAATGTAAAATCGAATGTTGCACCGAACTTCTCCAAATTAGGTCGAAAAATTTCAGTTATAAAATCGATTTGTGGTGCCATTTCAGCGTTTGTACCACCTTTTAAGTGTAATATCGATGTTGAGGGACTAAACAATATCAATGGCAAAGCAATTTGAAGCAACAATGCGATGCTCCTGGTTAAACGGAAACAAATTTGATTGTTTGCAAATTAACAAACTTTTGTAAAGTCTTGAAGTGAATTGAACAATCAAAATTACCCAGCAGTTTTGGTATCAGCCGTAAATTCACCACATTTTAGCTCATACGGTTGGAATTCAATTTCAGTTGATCCAATTTTCAAACCGTTCACAGTTGCATTGCAAATATCTCGGGCCAACTCAATTCCTGAAGCGAGAGAAATAAAGAAGTTGTTACTGATCACCAAATAGAGATTGACATAAATTGAAGCTTATCAATTGGCTATACCATTTAAATGTTGTGCGGCCAATCCACTATTTTTACGTCCAGCCCGAATCTTGATGATTTTCACTGGTTTTTTCAGCAGTGCACTTAGTGCGATTGACATTCGTAGAATTTGACCGCCCTAAAACATTAAACCACTCTCATTAAAGTCTAGAAATTCTGAGCACCAATATTGTTCATTGAGATATTTTACCCCTTCCATGACACTTCCATCGATTAAAATCATTTTGCATTTATTTTAATTTAAAAGAAAAACCACTTTATCATTGACCAACCCAAATGCTGCTGAAAACAAATGTCATTGAATGCCGGTTTGTGCTAAATACACGCTTCTATGTGTTTGCTCCCATCAATACAATGGACTAATGTCAAAACCATATGTCAAACGAATATACAAATTACAACGTATAAAAAAAAACAACAATCATTTTCGGAGTATTTCAAAACAAAATGAGCGATTGATCTTCAGATGATCCATACACAAATGAACACTTTAGTGTTTGTCGACTTCTAGAACTTTACGAAGAATTACAACTTTCCGATTTTTCTTCTATTTGGATGCATTTGCATCGCAATCGGAAAACAGAGAACATCGTCAACAATCATGGCTACAGTAGTGCCAGTTATATTGAATAAGGGGGAAATCACTTAAAAGTAATTGCTATTTACGATAGTTAGCGCCTTGTTTAGTTCCGAATCGAATTTTTAAATTGCATTGCTCAGTAAATATGAAAGGTCATATTTTATTCCTCCGGAAGAGTAATTTCTGTATTTTTCATCGCGGGAGAATATGGGAGAATATTTCCTCTAAAATACAGAAATTACTCCTCCGGAGGAATAAAATATGTCCCTTGATATTTACTGAGTGATTTTGGTCAATTTACTTTTACAGCCTTGCTGCCACACGTCGATTGTAAGAACAAGAAACATTTGAATATGAAAATTCGGTTTTTTTTCCAAGTTGGTTCCGGAGCGTCATTATAAAATAATGCTGACGTTTTTATGTGAAACAATTAACATTTTTCCACATTTGTTTAACTATCAACTATTTCAGTAGCACATGAATATGGAGGAGAGAAGCATTTCCTATTTTATTGGGTATTGTCCCTTGTGTCAATTTTCCAAAGTCACACAATCGCATGCTATAAATAATAATCAAGATTTTTGAAGTTTTACAATTCGATCAATAGTAGTGTGGGTATTTTGAATAGGATTCTAAATTCACATATTTAAAATCATTTCATTAGATTTGATTTCGACAGACTTTAAAGTTTGGAAAAATCATGATTTTTAAACGCATTCACTCGCATGTTGCTAGTTATCCATGAAGGACCGAGAATAAAACTAATTCATTCCAATGTAAATTTACCGGTCTTCAAGCAGTCGGTGTTGAGTATTCTTTTTATTGCAACATTGTGAGCTTAGATGCTTGCGAAAAATTATCTCTCATAGCATACATGTATGGCAATGCATTTTCTTTATTATTACCGCCGCGCTCACATTCGCACGGTATATCAAAATGCCTCTGTGCGGTGTAAAGATTGATGAGGAAAGAAGAGTACACAAATTGGTCGATTTTGACAGCGCAGCCGCATACGCACGAGTATTCGTTTCTGTTGTATATTCCCACATTCTCATGTATTTACATTTCTATGCAGTTTGCATGTTGTGTGTGCTGTGTATTGAGTGTTTAGGTGTTACTTGGTTGTTTGGTAACATATCGGTGTATGCCGATGTCTGTCATGCGCTCAGCAATAATTTCATTGTCCTTAAATACCACAAACACAAACAAATTTAAAAAAAAAAAAGGATGAACTGGTATTGCTTGGCTTTTGACTTGATTGGTGTAATTTAGTTACACAAAGCTGTGCTCAATTCAAGCAATGACGGCGAAAGTAAAGTTTTGCTTGGGTTAATCACTAACCAGAATATTTAACTTTTATGTTTTTTAACTGAAAAAATTGACAAATAATAATAAACGAAAAACTTAATAATAATTCAATAACAAAATTAAATTAAAAAAAAAAAAAACAAAAACATATAAACCGGTATATAAGCTGTGGCGAACTTTGATGTCTCTTGATGTCAATTTGGTTTGTTGGCTTTAAATTGCATTTTCTGTGTTTATCCAATAAACAAAGCAGTGGCAGTGTGCTTCATGTGATACATTTGGGACATATTCTAAAAAGAACTGTAAAGGGACGTCCTATGCAAAATGTTGTGAAGAATTAAGAACACGACAAAGTTTTCAGCTGAAATCGAGCTTCTCACCCTTTTGTTCATTTTTTTAAAAATAAAGTCATGGGAACATTTACAACACGTCGATATACGGAAAAAAACTTGTTCAATCACGATATGTGAAGTTATATTTCATAAATCAATTCATTTCATCTTTCCAAAAAAAATAAAATGCGGAAGTGGTATTAAAAAAAACGTTCTATATAAAACGTTCTCACGGCATCGTTTAATACGCTCGACCAATTGAGATTATATCAAATTTTCTTTTTATTTCGAAATTAAAAATTGTGTCATTCCGTTGGTTGATTATCGCTTGTCTACAAGTAAATGGATATGTTTGGTCATAAAACCTGAAAATAACAAATGATTAAGGGACGAACATTCATTGGACCTCGTTAACACAAGAAGAACCTTATAAAGAAAAAAAAAGACACAAATAGAATGAAATCAAATAAATTGAAACAAGATTACTCAAAATACAAGAAAGTATCAACAAATATCACAGGTGATTTGTTAATGGATGACAGTTTCTTGTCGAATCATCCCAAAGACGATTTGCTCTCTACTGACGCGGTAAGCATACAATCATTTTGAAATGAATACAGTTTCTTTAGAAAAGATTTAAAATACTAGATGATTTGACCAGGTTATTTAGTTACAGACAAGAATGTGCGTCAAAATATTAAACATCTTAGATTATACACTTGAAAATAATATCCTCAATTATTCGTTGATTTTCGTCTGTTCCAATTTTTGAGTACTATTAACTACTGGGTTAACATATATAGTATCAATTGTTCAGCATTTTAACATATTATTTAACATTTTCACATCAAAGAATTCAAAGTGAAAATTTTCACATTAACCAAGAACCAAATTCTCAACGTTCAGAAGAATATAACACATTAGAAGGTTGAAGAATAAATTGAAAAAGCCAAATATATCTATTTTTACAAAACATTAATGAATGTGGAGAAATTCAGTGCAGTCCACTATCATTTAAGTTTGGAGAAGGATTCCATTATACGTATAGGAGCAAGGAGCATATGCTACTCACATTCGAATTGATTGTTGGCTCAACCTTTTCGATATTTCTTACGTATGTATGTATACTAAATACTTTGCTCATTTAATAATGTGTGTTTAGAAAAGTGGATGGGTTTTTTTGTGAGGTGTGATTGATAAAATTGAGGTGCCACCATCAAACTTTGATGACATCCGCTGTGTTCTTAAAAAACTACATTTACTGTAAATGGTCAAAAATAGGGGTAAGTGGGACAAAGTGTTCAGTATATCTCGCCTTGGGCAACACAGTTTTCATTTAGTTTAGGGTAAAGCGACCGTTGGGACGGTCAACTGCTAGCACAAAACATAGCGCTCAGTATCACACAGACGACGCTAGAATTTTTTCATGTTTTTGGCAGACGAAGCAGCACGTTCCAATATTTCCGATGTCACAGAATCTTGAATTCTTCGTATTCAAATGATATATCAGGCTATAGCCTGTATGTAAAATGAGGAGGGGGGCAAACAAGGCCTTTTATGTCAAAAAAATGCCATGCAAATGCGTGCGAATGTCTGCGAATGTCTGCGAATGTCTATGAATTCATTCGGCAAATTTGAAACTGTCATTGGTTTTACTTGTTTACAAAAAGTTATTTTGTGTTTTTAGTTTGCCGATAATCATTCAATTCATAGACATTCAAGTGTAAAAATGATGAACTTTTTTTTTTCAAAAAAAAATCTATTAGTTTTGATCGAATACTTTTGTAAAGCAAAGACATCACTGTCACGATTGATAACAGCAAACCACTCAATGCAACAGCACCCATACACACGCACGTGTTTCAACGGACAAATCTAAGATTTTATACAAATGTCCGTATAGCGCAGCGAATGTTTGCAAGTCCCATACCTCTACGAATATCTAAAATGGTGAGCGAATGTTTAAGAAAATCTGCGAATGCCTGCGAATGTGTATGTAAACATGCAAATGCGTGTACATTTCTGAATATTTTGACGAATAAATACGTATCCACGGATACATAAAAGGCCTTGGGGGCAAAGTCCAACAGCATATTTGTTCATTGTTTTCGCTTTATGTCACATCATTATGCATATTATTTTGCAGCGTATTCTTGAAGTTTTGTGTTAAGTTAAGATAGTTTGCCTTAAATTTTGGAAATTTGTGAACTTTTTTGGAGACAACCGATGGTTTTCAAGTGCCAATAACTTATCACTTTTATAATAAAAGTGATTAAAAGTTTTATTTAGAGGAGAGTCGAAAAATCCAATTTATGGATGTCGGACTCTGCCCCACTGTCCCCTATTCAAAAATATTTGGTATAAAATCGGTTATTTGACGACCTATTTATATTTTGGGTGGGCTATTTTATCACTTTTAATTCATCATAATTAGGACCAGTTTCATAGGAAATAATATTCAAAAAAACAGGGAGACAAAAATATTGTGCGGAAATTAACAATAATAAAAATCAAATAATATTTCAAGATATTCATGAGAATCACATGGCTAGCCAATAAATTACATATTGATTCCGTCAATTTAAAATGTAAAACTAGTTAATTTGATTGCTTCTTAATTCAGCTAGCATTTCAAAGTGTCTGATCGATGCTGTGGGTTATTCAACTGTTATCACTAAAATAATGCCAAAATCATTCGATAAAATTATATCAAGTGCAAAATTACAGGCCATGGTACAAATGACATTCAAACAAAAAGTAAAATTAAAACATAGCAAATAGGCATTTGGGCATGACAAAACACGAAACATTTTATCTGAATGACAAATATTACGTTTGTGAATATATTTAAATGACCGCGACACATGCCATTGCTATATCACTATATTGCAGTAAACATTTACGAACATATGTGAATAATATAAAACCAGTATAGCTCAATTAATCGTTCTATAACGTGTAGCTATAAGCCAAAATCAAATGATATCATTATTCTAACGAAATCTTCACCTGTTTTTCCCTGGAGTTTTACTTTTGCTTACTCGTTGTTGTTTATTTTCATTTTCAAAAACAACTAAAAATACTCGACATATTGATAACAATCATTTGATTTATAAATGATATCTACGGGTCACTACTATTGTAGACACTCGGATACTAAAATCGAATTATAAATCGAACAGTCCAGTAAAAATAGATGTCCGAGCTCATGCTATGTTTCTTAGAGGGAATTCCGCATGAACAATTCATTTCATGTAGACAAATCTAGTGTTTATTACATTTATCTCATAGAATGAAGCATTTTTTCTCATATCTTTTTACTGTCGGTTATAAATTGAAAAATTCTAAATTGTGATTACAAAAATACATTCAAACATGTGGGGATCCACAGCTGTACCGAAAGCATAGGAGGGACATTTAATTTTAAATTGATATAAACACCTTATGGTCACTTAAATTTTAAGTATATATACTATTTTTATAAAAAATGAAAATGGTTTTTTGGAATGTGTTGAAGTGCAAATATTATTTGCGTAAAATTACGTGCAATCAATTTATCGAAAATCTTTAATCTAAACAATCTATTCACATTTCGTGATTAGGTATATTTTTTGGCTTTCTGCAAGATCCATTCCATTGTCGCCTCTTTGATTCCTAGCAAACAATTGTTTGATTTTTGTCTATTCCTTTAGCCGTGGGGAGAATTTGAGATAACAGCCACGGCTGTGCGTTCGGTGGAGTATTTTGCATATTGTATGCGCAATGCGTATATAAGCGAGTTCTCGACGATAAGATTTTGCGAAATTTCCAACACACAAGGAACATTCGCACTATTGCGGCTAAAGACCTATTCAAAATATGTTTTTTTTACAAATTAAAAATTGCCGTCAGGTTTTCGAAATTAAATTTTGAAATATTAATTTTTCTCAAAATCATATGCTCCCAAGCTTGCTCGAATATTTTGAAATGTGTTCAATTTGCCTTAAAAAATTGAAGGTGTTGTTGATTTTTCACCACCATACTGAAAATATTTTACTACTTCAGTTTTTAGTGTGTACTTATTATCATTCCAGCGAAATATAAAATAGTGATGTGGAGGGGGGTTGGAATTCCGTGGTTTACCAGGTGATTTCCGTAATGATTTTGGGGTTTTACAGACCGGAGCTAACACCGGACGTGGACGTGCTTAAGGGGGGGCAAAACACCGAGGGGGTCAAAAACACGTTTCCAAATACGTTCCCTGGCGCACCTCTGACATCAAAATATATCATGTGCATGTGTTTGAGTTTTATTTCGAAATTGTATTAATTCTATGAATTGGTGTTTATGTTTATTTTGGTGATATATGCCTATGTCATCCTTTTGGATTTTGTTCGTTGAAAACGCTACGCTAGTCAGGTCGTTCTGTCGGTCGTTCGAATAGACTCAATTCATACGTCATACGTTTCAATATTTTGCCTATAGTATCGTTTGCATGTGGATGCACTTTGCTTCTGTATTGGAAAGCTGGAGGTGCGAGCGAAACCAACGAAAACATATCCAAAAATATCTTTTTACGTTCATAAAACGAAATCCTGATCATTTCGTGTATCGCATTGAAGGCGATACATTCATTTCAGATTTCAATCTCGACCTAATAATCTCGCGCTAATAATAACGATTCAGCTCAATCTGATTCATTTTTGTACGTTAAACAAAACAAATTATACGGCATTTGGATGATTCGGCAAAATCAACAAATTTCGTTGTTTATATTTTCGCTTTTGTTTAAACTTTTGAATCAGATTGACAGTCTAGCCAGAACGATTGTTGTTTAAACACTTGTATACTTGTGATAAAATTAGTGAAAAACCAGAAAAAAGTAATACATCTTGTACGTCACTGTGAAGAAAAATTAGTGCTTCGACTTTCCGATTTCCTTTACATTAAAAAAATAATGTTTTGAAAATACGAAAAAAAATCGAAAAAAAAGAAAATTAATGAAAAAAAAACATGCATCTTACAAAGTAATCGAATAGAGTCAAGTATGAAAACAAGGCCTTAAACTGTGTTCAAATTTTTATGAATCCATAAATTACAAGAATGCTCTCAAATCACATGTTTAACGAAATTCAAGTAATTTATACAAAAGTCATTCGAAAAAATTGTTGAATCAAATCTTATTCGGCTAAACAATCATTTGCGTGAAAAAAAAAAACATATCATCAAAAAGATTCATCTTTAAATCTTTCATCGCTTTCGTTCTTCACTCTTTTTTTTTTAAATTTAGTCTCTTCAACTTCGTTTCTCCATCCGATATAAATGAGTGATTTATTTGATGAATATTCTTAATTTGTGAGAAAACTCGTTAAATTGTTCCTAAAAAAAGAGTTTTAGAAGACGATTTGTAGGTGTTGACTCATTAAATGAAATGTGACATGTAACTTCGCTGACGAGTCCAAATACGAAATTTTTTAAAATGATTCAAACGAAACGCAAACATTCGTAAATATTAACATTTTACGTTTAACAATGTGCGCTCATTATTTATGAGAATATTGTGAAAAAGGTTCAATTATAGGGAGGAATTTCACAGTGACTATAAATTTAAAAGACAACTCCAGAATCGTTGAAGGTGGTTTGCACCTCACCTCTGTGCAGAAGCATTCGGCATTAAATATTAATTACATTTTTGTAACAGATAAACATATGTAATCGGAAAATTAGTGTTTAGAGAGTTTAAGACGTTACGCCAGATCATATGAAATGACGGTGACTACAGTGGACAGCGAAAAAAAAGAAACCAATGATTTAGAACCGGAAAAATCGGTAATTATCTTTCAATGCAAATTTAGAGCAATTTTGAGTGGTAAAAATGGCAAAATCATCAAATCAATCAATCTATTGCGTCGAATATTCCATTCTTAAAAGTCTTTAAAAGTCGTCAAAAGCGGTTCTTTCCACACACAAAAAAAAAGATAAAAAAGAATTCAAAATGTCAAAAAGATTCATTCACAATTTATTTAACATGCAATAATAAAGATTAATAAAGTTCAAGACCAATGCAACTAATTTTGTTTTTTTATTTATCAATTGCTATATTATAAAAACCAATGGACCGTTTTTGACGACATTTATGGAGAAAAAAAAATACTCTTAGAGCTCTTGTGTGAGCATTTAGAGAAAACAACAGATGTGTCTCTATAAAATTGATGATTTTATTAAATGACATTTTTCAATGTTAAATATTTTCGAATCAACTTTTGAAGTACGTTATGAAGTTGAAATATGGAAAATATGCACGAGATATTTCATAAATTATATAGTACGGCATCAAAAATATGAGATAAATGCTCATGACTATTTTTGCGAATCATTGGATGCTTACGTACTGTTTTCTTTGTTTCTGTTCATATGTTATGAAGGGAGCCAAATATGACATTAATAACAATATTATTGCATATGAATTTGATATTTCACATGAAATTCTCAAGCAAAAACCATTTTCAACTAAGTTTGATGGTAATAGCAAAAAACTTTACAAAAATAATCTTTATACTTTCAAATTTCTCAACTTTTTCTTGCTTATTCCTATCTAAAGGAAAATTGTTTAAATTTCATTTTCGGATAAAAGGCGAGATTCAAAAGACGTAGATTCGTGATTTTGTTTTTCAAATATTAGTGACATTCTAAGAAAACTGCACTGAGTCCAATTTCGAATACCCTGAACACCAGTTTAAAAATGCACATAATTTATAAAGCTTATCTTGATCAACATTTGTAATCGTCTTACATACAATATACGAACGATTGAACACCTTAGCAGTGCATTTGTATATTATATGTTTAATAAAAATCGTCAGTTGTGTCCGAAGGATAAAAGCAAGCAATCAATTTTTCAGGATGATTTTCAAAATCAAGGGAAATTATCACAATAATAAATATTTGAGTAGAGTAAGATTTTCTGTTAAATCGTACAAAAAAAATATAAATAAGTTGTTTGATTCTTATTTATATTTGAATGCTGTAATTGCGATTCGAATTGATTTTTCCTGTTATTGGGCATCGTTTGATCAAACTTTGCGTCACTGCACTAGAATAAAACGTTTTTTTTGTTTGTTTGCAATTTGAAAATATTTCAGAAGATGAAATGAAAAGGAAAATGAACAATTCGAACTTCAACCTGCACCTTTAGATGAAAGCATTAAAAAAAAGTGTGAATTTCGCGGGAATGTTATTATCTTAGTTATAATGTAAATGCTACTTGTAATTCAACTTAATTAAACTGAATACCGTTCTACTAAAATTGTGAGAGACGCATGTTTAAATTGTGACGTGGTGCTATGAATGTTTTGGTCCAAATCGAATTCTTAGATTAACCATGAGACTATAAAATCATTACGTGGCTCCATCTAAAAAAATGACATCGAAACTGTCGATGAGTATCGAACGTCAACGTTGCATTGTTGTGATGTAGTGAAACACGTTTCTCGGTCATTGACAGCCAATCATATGACTTGTGTTCCTAATGAAATTTGGCATATTTTTATTCAAAAGCAAAGAAAACTAGAGAAGAATCGGTTTTGTTGGCACAAATCCACAAATAATTGTTTGCACACTACATTGTGTTATCGCATTTATTAAGCGAACTAAGACGGACACTGTAAACTGTAAACTGTACAGTACACGCACATTGTTCATTCTATATCGTTCCATATATTTGTGTACAGTCAAATACATTGACTGAATGTATGCTTTACCGGCAATGTGACTCGCGTATTGGATAAAACAAATGAGTCAAATCTAAATGTATGAGTACGAGTAGAATAAAATATCCATGTTTTGTGAAACCAAACAGTTGTATTCAGAAAATTCTCAGCTACAAAATAGCAAACCTTCGTTTCAAACAATTTACATAAATTATTTTTCTATCGATTTTAGTACTCTCCAATAAATCTCGGTTAAATGTGTGAGTTTGTTTCTTTTTCGTGCTCCATTTTTTGGGGTCAGTAGTTTTGAGTGAGATATTTGTTTTGTTGTGCCAAGTACGCAAAGTTTACCACACTTTTGAACCCATTTCTTTCATTCAACACCGTTGTTTGTGTTTTCTGCGGAACAAATTGATTTTTTTTTTGTTGTTGTTGCTGTTGTTGGAAATTTTATTAATTGCATTCTAGAGTAAGGCGTGTGCTTAGTCAAGTTGAAATATTTCAAATATTTACAACGCGCTTTTTATATCACAATAAGAAGAATTTGAGTGTTCATAATTCAACTGAAATGTATAGTATTTGATTGATAGCAGGTGAAAATTGAATTTTATTAGGAATAACCAATTTGTGCATGGGAAAATATGCGGGTTATTCCACACAAAATTGTGTGTTATTTTACAAATTTGATGAGTCATTGCATATGACAACCGCAAGAAATTGTTCATATACATTAATAATTTGAGGCTGATCATTTTAGATATAGGACGTACAATAATTTAATACTTTACGTTGAAAATCACATTTTAAATGTCATTGAATGCTTATTATTGTAGTCGTCAGACGATAGCTCACTGTTAGAACTGGAGATGTTGCCATCGACAGCTGATTCATCGATCCATGCAGCTAATGAAGTGGCAGCACGATTACGCGTTGACATCCGTACCGGCTTAACATGGTCCGAGGCGAAATACAGGGCCAAAATCATTGGCTATAATGAGTTGGTTGCAGACGAAGAAGATCCAACTTGGAAAAAATATGTAGAACAATTTAAAAACCCGTTAATCTTATTGTTACTGGGTTAGTCTGATTCTCATTGAAATCTGCGCACTAGATTCAGCATTTAAACGATCAATGAACTTTTCTTTTTCTTTTTCTCGAATTCTTCAGGTTCGGCGCTAGTCAGTGTGTGTATGAAACAGTTTGACGATGCAGCTAGTATTACGATAGCAATTATAATCGTAGTGACAGTGGCGTTCATTCAGGAATATCGTTCAGAAAAAAGTTTGGAAGAGTTGAAGAAATTGGTTCCACCAGAATGCCGATGGTAAGATTCAAACGATTATTCAAATATAAGCCGGAACACATTAGTTTGAGGGGCCGAATGTCTTATTGTCTAATATTATTTGTTGATCTAGTTGGCGAGAGAGTCGTATCGAGTCATTTTTGGCACGTGAACTTGTCCCGGGCGATATAGTGCATTTGAATGTTGGCGATCGAGTTCCAGCCGATTGTCGCTTATTCGAAACGATCGATTTGTCGATTGATGAATCGAGTTTCACCGGTGAAACTGAACCAGCATCAAAAACATCGGAAATCATGTTCAATTCAACTATAAGCAGCAATACAAATGGATCAAATGTACAGAATGGCACCACTAAAGATCATACAAAAATGCGAAATATCGCTTTTATGGGCACATTGGTTCGATGTGGCAGCGGAAAGGGTATCGTTGTTAGCACCGGCGAACGCAGTGAATTTGGTGAAGTATTCAAAATGATGCAAGCTGAAGAGGCACCAAAAACGCCGTTACAAAAATCAATGGACATTTTGGGTGCTCAGCTGAGTTTATACTCGTTTGGCATCATTGGATTCATTATGTTTCTCGGCTGGTTGCAAAGCCGCGCCCTCGTCGAAATGTTTACAATTGGCGTAAGCTTAGCAGTGGCTGCCATTCCAGAGGGTTTGCCGATTGTTGTGACCGTGACTCTTGCATTAGGTGTTATGCGAATGGCCAAACGTAATTGCATTGTTAAAAAATTACCAACGGTCGAGACTTTGGGCTGCGTAAATGTCATTTGCTCGGATAAAACTGGTACGATCACAAAAAATGAAATGACGGTCACTGTAGTTATCACTTCAGATGGGTATATGGCCGACATTACTGGTGCTGGATACAATGACCAAGGTGAAATCCATATTCGTGAATGTAATAGCACTGAAATGGCCAAAGAAAGCATTACTAATTTGATAGAGGTGGGAAATGTATGCAACAATGCCATCATTCAGAATGGAACATTACTGGGGCAACCAACTGAAGGTGCTTTATTAGCGGCTGGCATGAAATGTGGCTTGTATGCGGCCGCCGATAAATATATTCGCCTACAAGAATATCCATTCAGTTCCGAACAAAAAATGATGGCTGTTCGTGTGGCACCCAAATATAGTAATAACAAAGAGGAAATTTACTTTGTTAAGGGTGCATTAGAAATGGTTTTACCACAATGTACAAGATACAAATATGGTGGCCAAATTGTGCCATTGACAAAGCAAACTGAGTCCGAATTTTTAACGGAAGCATATGAAGTTGGACGAAAAGGATTGCGTGTGTTGGCATTAGCCAAGGGAAAATCACTTCAGGATTTGGTGTATTTAGGAATCGTTGGTATTACGGATCCACCACGACCATTAGTCCGTGAATCCATCGAAATTTTGCGTCAAAGTGGTGTCAGCGTGAAAATGGTAACGGGTGATTCGCAAGAGACTGCTGTTGCCGTTGCCAATTTGATTGGCCTCGACACAGTTCATCACATAATATTGTCGGGCACGGACATCGATCAAATGTCAGACCAACAGCTCGAAAAGTGCATTTGCAATGTAAGCATTTTCTATCGCGTTACACCAAAACATAAATTGCAAATTGTCAAAGCTCTGCAACGAACCGGCAACATCGTTGGTATGACTGGCGATGGTGTAAACGATGGCGTCGCATTGAAACGAGCCGATATTGGAATTGCGATGGGCAAAAATGGTACTGATGTGTGCAAAGAAGCAGCCGATATGATTTTGGTTGATGACGATTTTCACACTATTATGTATGTATATTTTCATCCACAATGGAATGGTTTTCATCAAAGTATTCAATATTTAAAATTGTTTATTTCAGCGCTGCAATTGAAGAAGGCAAAGCTATTTTCCATAACATTCGGAATTTCGTTCGTTTTCAACTGAGTACATCTATTGCTGCACTGTCGCTGATTGCACTATCCACTTTAATGGGAATTCCAAATCCACTAAATGCCATGCAAATTCTTTGGATCAACATCATCATGGACGGACCACCAGGTAATAGAGCTATGCTTTTTCATTCATTCAAGATAACATCAAAAATCGACATGTTAGTTCCTTAAAGCAAAGGGTTTATTCCAAAATGAACAATTCCAAGCATCTTTTAATTTATGATTTAAAAACAAATTCACAAAATTGTATGATGTTCTTCATAAATTGTTCCAATATTCCAGCTCAATCACTTGGTGTTGAGGCAGTTGATCAGGATGTGCTTCGTCAAAGACCACGTAATGTGAAACAGCCAATGATTACTAAGTCAGTTATAATCAATGTCTTACTATCAGCAAGTATTATCATATTGGGCACTTTGTGGGTGTTTCAACGCGAAATGTCTGATGGTTCGGAGGGCCGTACAAAGCGTGATACAACAATGACATTTACATGTTTTGTGTTATTTGATATGTTTAATGCGCTCAGTTGTCGATCACAAACAAAAAGTATATTTAAAATTGGCTTGTTCACCAACAAAATGTTCCTGTTTGCCGTCGGTTTTTCACTCATCGGACAATTGCTTGTGATTTACTTTCCACCACTTCAAATGGTATTCCAGACAGAAGCTCTAACCGCCTACGATCTACTATTTCTGGTAACATTAACATCGTCCGTTTTCATTGTATCCGAGATTAAGAAATGGTTTGAACGCACAATGGAGCAGCGCATGTACAAATCAAAGTCTGATATGGACTTCGTATGACAATTAGCGGGTGGTGTTGACAAAACCAATGATGTGATTTGTGAGAATAACGCAAGGAAAAGTTCGTTCCAAGACCAACAACCGGAACATCGTCGACGACGTTTCTAATAAGTGAATGAAGATTGGAGAAAGAAGCAAAAACAATATACAACCAGATTTTTTTTTTCAGTAGCATCCATATTATACGCGAATCTAATGCATTTTAATGAATCTTTGCATTCATGACAGTTGACGTAATACAGTACACATAAAACGTTTAAAGTCTGCACAAGTTTAGGGCCTGTTGTTCAGATAGGAAATGTTTTCAGGAATGAATTTTTCTAAAAAAAAAAAAAACCTTTTTTCAAAGCATTCACCATTCAAAATAAACATTTTTCATTTGAACGCAAAAATGACATGTTTCTCAAGACTGGAATTGAATGAAATCGAAAAAGAAATTTTCATGTCGAACCAAGTTGAAAACATTTTCATTTTGAATAATCAAGCCCACAGATGTGCATGCACAAGGTACAGCAGTATGTTGAACTACGGTGTTCCATGCAAGGTATTACGTCCCCGTTTTATACGGGCAGAAATGCCATTCAGCGTTTTTTTTTTGAGCAAGCTTCTCTTAGACCAAGCACTCAACAAAACTGGGGCCTGTTCCATTTTGCCATTAAAAATGATTTTTATACTTATTTATTGTCAATTGAATTTAAATAACCGATTTTAATTGCGAAAGGCAGGATCTCATTTTTCTGTGTGCTCAGGCTAAGAATGACCTTTTCCATAGGGCCTCCCCTATGGGAGGACAAATAACTTCTCAGCAACTTATCGACTTTTATGTGAACGAACACAACATAATAGTGTACAATTGAAGCAAACTGTGAAATAGCAACCAAACTATCAAACTTAAGGAGCCTCGATAACATTAAAAAAAAACAATCTTCGTTTTTCTTTTTCCGATATTCAATCCAACCGACCTGCGTTAGACCTCTATAATGATTTGCATTTAGTTTATTTTAGAAATATTATTTTCTTTGAGTCTATGAGATAGCGGCAAAAAGAAACCATTTACATCTAAAATATTTATTGATGATTCGTTTCGGGATGAAAAGATCGAAACCAATCGCAATCAAGAATTTAATAAACTAAGCAAACTCGTATCATTTGTGTCAATATCATCCAATAAGTGGCTTTCTTTTAAAGCAAAAGAAGCGATTTTCTGTGTATCGTGTGATCACTCGCACAGAATCTGTTTTGTGTTTTTATGATTTTTTTTTACTAATTTTTCCACACTAACTTCACAACGTTTTTTGATTCTTCAGTTCATCTGCAGCACCAAAAATTTAAATTAAAAAATATTGACATTTTTCGATGGAATCAATGAATTTAAGCAATTATTGTGGTATGGTTACAATTTACAATTATAAATAATTTGAAGAATAGGGAAAAAAAACTATTTGCATTCATGTACGTGTTTGTACAATGTACATTTGTTGTACACTTTAGTTTTGTATTTGAGGTGGGAAGCTGTCAAATGTCAACGTTTCAAAGTGTTTCATCTTATCAAGGCTGTCTAGCTTTTTCCGAAATTTCATAATTGATTTGTTTCCACTAATTACGATGATTTGAGTGATTTTATTTTGATTCAACTCGAAAAATGTCTGAAATAGCGTTCTGCACATGACATACAATTTTTTTTTGTAACACAAAATTTGCACAGTGCATATCTGATTCCGACAGGACATAATATGACTCACTACTAATTTTGAATATAAAAGCTCACTGTTTCAAGCATTTAAAATATGTATTATCTTTAATTCATTCTACAAAAATATTCAACACAAAATAATATGCGACTCTTGAATAGTATGGTGCGTCGCTCTTAGCCATTTCAGCCAGCGTTAGTAAAAACATGCGCCGCATCATTTTAACAAGCCTTGCAAAGTAATACATCTATTGAGCACAGTTATCATTAATGTCTAACACTTTTTTATTCGTCTAAAAGAGAGATTTTTGAGTTTGCTTGTTTGTTTCGTTGCGAATTATTTCTATATTATTTTATTTAAAAAAAAAAAAACTATTTCGCCTTATCAGTTTTGCTTCATAGCTTTATGCACGTGATTCGTTTTGAAATTTAAACATTTCAATTTGCTCTTTCGTTCATTGTTTTTGTTATTTTTGTCAGTTTTTATTTTCTTTTGCATTAAATGCGAATTTTCAGCATTGTTATTTGAAATAGATTATTTTTGAAATTAGGTAGATAATCAAACATTATGTTAAAAAAAAATTATGTGTTTTGTTCACTGCATAGAGAATAATTTTTATTGTAATTTGACCATATCTCTGTTTTTGAAATTATGTTTTTGCTGCAAAAAATAAAAAATCGGCAAAAAACACAGAAGGTGAGAATAATTTACAGAAAATTATTCTCTTTGTACACGTTAAATATGTGAGCATGTAAAAAAATTTAGCTTTACGTCCAAAATGATATTTTTGAAGTTTACTTTAGCAAAGATATAGCACAAACCTAGGGGGTACACTTTGTTTCCTATCATACAAATTGGTGTAGTTTTAACAAATCTGCGAACAGAACGAAGTAAGAACCGATACGAATAGAAACGGTCTAGTGGGCCGACAAATTTGAAAAAAATCTCATAGAATCTAATGTAAGCAACAGATTGATTTCAGTTTTGGACACATTTTTAAGCGAGATAAAAGAATACATATTATTTATTTTCGATCAACACTTTTTAATCTTCGTTTACAATTTAATCTGTCAGATAACCTCAGATATCCAAAAAAAATTCTTTGCAAAAATGTTAACTTGAACAAATACAAATAAAACACATTGATTCAAGTTATTTCAAATAGGGTTACTCGCCTTGCAAATTCGTCATAAAAAATTTACTGAAAGAAATACGCTACAGAGCATTGCTCCTAGGGGCTTAGAAGTATAAAAAATCATATTTTATGAGCATCTTATTCGCAGTGTATGCATTTTATTTGCAATATATTCAATTACCAATTTAGCGTATAAAATGCCATATATTTCATATTTCTGCGTATAATTGCGTATAACGCGGATATTTTCGCATTTAATGACATTTCATGTTGTGTTCCTACAATGTTGTGATGTCAACAAATCCGCAAAATATCCATGTTATGCGCAACTATATGCATAACTATGAAATATATAGTAGCGTATACACACAAAACAAAAATGGAGTAAAATTTACTTCAGTTGGAGTAAATTTTTTAAAAATGTATGGGAGTTTACTCCAATGCCATAGATTTTGGAGTAAATATTAGTAAATTTACTCCAAGCTTTCGAGTTTTGGAGTAAACTCCCGTATATTTCAAATAAATTTACTCCAACTGGAGTAAATCTTACTACATTTTTGTTTTATGTGTACGCTTTATTTATTCTGTGTGTTGAATTTCCGAGCCCCTAGCATTTCTCTAGGCATTTTTTATGATGCTTTTGAAGGATGAATTCTCAATGCTACAAAAAATGTGTTC
The DNA here is from genome assembly GCA_030463065.1 of Aphidoletes aphidimyza. NCBI lineage: Eukaryota > Metazoa > Arthropoda > Insecta > Diptera > Cecidomyiidae > Aphidoletes > Aphidoletes aphidimyza. The sequence continues at coordinate 46,054,448 of CM059997.1, forward strand.
CATTAAGGTGTATATTTCTTCCATTACTTCGAATGTTGCCCATTTAATTTTGCTTCACCTAACCAGAAGCAAGAACTTACATAATACGAATTAAAGTGTTGAACTGTAAGTAATGGGTCAAACTAAAAGTAATGATAAAATAAAGCTGAGCTGGAAATTATGTAGTCGAAAGTAATCGATATGAATGACTAACTACTGTTCATATTTGATATGGACAATAAAAGTGCACCGTAGAGCTCATCTTGCCATAAGCTCCATTACTTGCCAATTCACATCAATTATATTCCACTACCTCCCAATCTATCGATTACGAGTAGAAGTGATTTAGCCTGGTGGATTCCCCCTAGGTATGATAATATTTCAAACACAATTCTACAACTAAGACATCCACAGAAAGTGTGATAGACGATATTCAACCTAAATGAAAATCAAATTTACAAAATAAAATGGGCTAACAAACTAAATATTTATTTGAAAAAAAAAATATCCTCTTAAATATTGAATAGCGAACAGTTGCGAATCAGAAAACCAAAATAGACTTTTCTCTTCTTTAAATACTATATCAATCCATTCATCGCGTCCCATTGTTTCATCAAATTGATCGATAATTTAACATTTTTCCAAGTCGATTTTATACCGTCACCGACCATGTTTGTTGCTGTGTATTTTATATAATCATCAAAATCGTAATCTTATACGCCATCCATCAATTGTATAACGGACACAATCCAAGTCAACATTCGTACTATGTATTTCTATCAAGGGCACAATGATTATCGAAGCGACACACGCGACACATTGTGATTGTTTAGGCAGTCCTTCCTCCTTGATTTTAATACGTTTAAACAATTGTTCATTCATAAAATAGATGGCGTTGAAGATAATGTATTCCTCATAAAACGTGGTCGGCCATCCCTCGACTTGTTCAAAGTAATCGAATTTAAGATTTTCGATTATTTTGTAGAATGAATTTTTGGTTGAATTTTTTTTCCTGTGAAGCTATGATCCATGTTTGGATGATGAGTTTTTTGTGAAGCTATGAGTTTGGATGATGAGTTTTAGCGAACAAAAGTTCAAAAAAATGTGTGTTTTTTTATAAGGGCATATAATCCGATAAATTTATCAACATAAATGGATTTATGCCATAAATTTATGTTCTAAATCCAAATAAAACAATTGATGGTCCAAAAGTCCAAACTGATCTTTGGATCTTTATCACGTAAATTTATGACATAAACATATTCAAGTTAAGTCGAATGAATTTATCATTGAATTTTATGCTCTGGTTCCGAACAATTTCGAGCAACAAATTCTTGAACGAACAAATTTTCGTTCGAAGAATCTATTTGTTGGTAATCGTCCGAAACGTAACGAAGTTATGTTCGTTGACAACTCCGTCGGTGAAACAAAAATCTTAAGAAACATTTTCGACTTCTAACTTCTCTTATTTACACATCAAAACTGAAACGAAGTAGAATAGATATTTAAGACAATTGATTGGAAACAATATGAAACTGGCCGAAGTCAACTGTAAAGATATCATTTTTGTAGAATAAATAAAATAAAGAAAAGAATTGTATTTATTATTAATCTAAAATATTTATAAACAGATCAGTGAAAAAATAAATTTGCGAAAAACCGGTTTTTATATTTTATTTGATTTTATGTTAACATTTCCAAAATTCCTTTAATACTGTGAATTTATTACAATTTTATTAGAAAATTGGCTTGTAATTCTTTCAAAGTTCGTTGTCTGGGTTCGGTATTCTTTATAAGGTCAGAGCGAAGCAAAGTTCTCAGATTCAATATTATAATTTCAGGGAAAACAAAAATGTAAAAAACATGTTCAGTTTTTAATTGCACTTTTTACGAATGTGGCTACAAATTTATAAAATAATCTGGAGTCGTTTTACTCTCAATTGTAATAGAATCACAGATGACAATGACCAGTTTCATACATACGGTAGCAAAAGTACACAATGGTGGCGACAAATGCATTCCTAATATTGACACACAAAAGCTAAATACTAAACATCAACAAAAATTACAGAAGATTTAGAGCTGAACGTCGCCTACCCTTCTGACCCTTTATACATATCTTTCATATGTTTTCGCAGACGTATACATTTGATTAAATGCCCTGAAAAAAGTAAACAAGCAAAATATAAAGAAACAAGAGACGTTTTTTTTTGTGACTGGTTAACATTTATAATGTAAACAATAATCTGAAATATGAATCTAAAAGCAAACACGGCCGATTTATCCCTTTTTATTTGTTTAATTAAGCTCATTTCGATTTATTTCAGCTTCAAAGCAGCAATTTCTAGATTGCTGGTAACAATCCCGGATAGAGAACCCCCGGATAGGCAATTTCATTTTTGTTTACCCATTGCAATACCTTTCCTTACCAATTACGTTGACTGGTTCAAAAAGGCTGGCGAATGCCATGACCCACAAAATTGGGGTAGAAACTATTAGTATCATACTAGTTCTTTCTATTTATTGGTATGAAAAACACCACAGATGAATTAAAATGGCCACAATTAAACTAACCATATTATAAACGATCTCGGCTGGTAAATTACAGAGCATCATATTAGATGCATAAAAATGTTATTCATTAAAATAGATGCAAAAGATTCAATATATTCTACAATTATACTAATGTCTTAGTTTATCAATTGAAAAAGGCAATTGTTCAGACAAAATCTAGGGGGAAATTTCAAATTTAAGATTACAAAGATCTTGAAAATATTGCGAATCTTTCACCAATACGCAAATAGTGTAAGGGGTAATTGCAACGCCAAATATAATGGGATATTGTGAAATATTTTGAATATATTCAATGATATGACATCAAGCAACACCAGTTTGTTCAGCAATATGCACCAATATTCTCAATATACACGACATTGTGAATATTGTGAAAATGAGTTCACATAAATTGGAATATTCGGGAATATTGATGCATTTTTTGGCAACATCTGCAATCAGCCCCTAGCTAATAGTAATTTCCCCCTCGGACAAAATGCATTCCATTTTCTAGGGATTTACTGATTGCGCCAAGGGACAATAACAAAAATTACAGAATAATAATAAATATAAAATTTTATTCATGAAAATGAATGAAATAAAAACAAACTGTAAATTAAATGCTATTATAAAAATAGCAAGCATTTAAGAAAGCGAGCTCCTATCCTAGCTCCTTCAATCAAAAATGGTATACACTGACATTATTCTTTGAAGACTCATACTAAGGCTCATGTTAACGTATGCTGCCGGAGCTGGGCCGTGTTTCATAAGCAAAGAAGAATATGATAACTTTTCAAAAATACCTTAAATAGGAAACAATGATCTAGAAAGAGATGGACCAGTATACACTGTATAGTGGCCAGTGAATCCGAGGAGTAGCCCGAGAAAAATTAGCAATTTTTCATTAAAATGTACCAAATTGTACCAAAATGGTGAAAAATCGTCAACATTGGCCACCGACGAGACATTTGCGACATATCGCGAGCATCCGCAAAGTTATCGTATTTGAAATAAGGCGTTTAAAACAGGTTATGGTTGAAAACTGAATACCGATATTTAAAAGATTCAAAGCTCAATCTAAAGATTGAAAACATTTTAAATAAAAAAGAAAATGATTTGAAATCATTTTTTTAACTTAAATGATTTCAAAAAAAAAAACTAAATACAGCGTTGAAAATAATTAATGTGGAACACATAACCTCAATTTCCAACCGCAAAGCGTGAACCCGCGGAGAGCTGACGTTAATATTTTGCGTAAAGTTTACATGTTAAAAATCATATACGCATTATCGCAATGCAACAAGCCGCAAGTAAATGCGACTAGTCTTTTTGGGGGCCAACTTCAAAACACAATATCACTCTTATTTTCCGACGGAATCGGACCAATTTCTTCCGGGCTACAACTTTCTCCTGGGAGTCATATATCCAGGATGACCATGAAGTTTTTCTTTTTGAGTTTCCCAATTGTCACACAAAGTGTGATGGAACACTTCCGAATTGTCCAAATTTTTCCCCTATAATTTGTAATTTACTTTCATCTTTCGTTTTGGCCACCATAGCAATTATGATTGGTATGAAAAAATAATGAATTATTCACCATGCTTAATAAGTTTTCCACAGCTGTATGTCCCTTTCTGGCCCATTGTTTCTTATTTAAGAGATTTTTGAGAAGATCTCATATTTTTCGTTGCTTATGAAATACAGCTCGGTGTACGAACTCAAGAGATAGTAACGTTCGTTGGTCCGTAGAAAGTATTAATGTTAGTTGTTTTTTCGTTCGTTCGTTTACGATGAATTTTTCGTAGGAATGAACGTCCGTACACATCTCTGTGTGCTGCCACCAGGATAGTATTGTATGAAGGATACAATTCTACTATCGTAAATACAAATGTTGAATTTATTTCATTTTTCCTACATTTCTGAAGTTTCGTTACAGCTTTACGTTAACTAGTAGAAGTATCTACAAAGTAAATCAATTTTACAATTTTATGTGAAACTGTACTGAATTTCACAACTGAGTGGCTGATAATAATGATGAGTTTACCGAGATAACTTAGATCAAAATTTTCACCAAAATGTAATCATTGCCAAAACGATGGATGAGCAGCAAGTGCTCGATTTTATATCCAATAATTGTGCGCCTAGTAAGTATTTTGTGTGCTCAATCCATCGTTTTGGCAATTTTTGTCAGAATTACGACTCCAGATGGGAGCATAAAGACATTGATATCATACAGAAAATACAAATACCAATATAGCTGATTGTTGGTTGTGAAATACATGCGAATGTTCAGTTTATGATTTCAAGAAACAGGCGCTCAGAACTTTAAATGTGAATCACATTGAGGATTTGCTTGGGGTAATTGAACATCGTACAGAGCTGATGAAATCACTACAGATCACTATCAAATCTATAAAACATTTTTTTTATGTTCGGATTATAATACCAGAATAATTATAATTCTCAGTATGAGTAAACCAAATGTGAATGTCAGAAGAAACAAACATTTCTAAAAACAAACTCGAATATTTATAAATTTAGAGCATGGGATCGTATTGTTGTGAATGAAAACAATTATTTTATACAAAACGTCACATATTATATTCACATTCAAATAAAATACTTTTGCATAATAATATTTACATACAGAAAGTCAAATGCTACCAGACTCTTTTAAAATAGGAACAATAAAAACAATATCGAATTTCTTCTTTTTAAATAAATTTATTGTTTGGTCAGTAAATCGAGAAGAATAAATTATCTCATTGACAAATCTACTCAGTAGAACTATCTAATACGAAAAGTTCCCAAAGCATAAGCATGACCGATCGCAGCGCCGTAGTTTCATCTGAAAACCGCTGATTTTGTACTAATTTTGGTACAATGTAAGAATGGATGCGTTGCTTGCGCTGCCCAGATGTCGTGCTATGGAAATTCCTAAGAAAATATTTAAATCGAAAATGAAAATGTGACGTGTGGTCACACGGCAGCACGAGGAAACCTAATCGATTCATTTATTATTTTATTTACTTTTGAATCGATAAAAATATAATCTCTGGTTGAAATAGATCTTAAGAGACAAATGTAACATAGCCGCTTCCAAAATCACATCCAAATGAACAATCGATATGTCCACATAATAGCAGATTTTAAAAATCTCAAAGAAATTCAAACATTTTGCTTGTGAGAAAAATGTAGTTTTTCGATTAAACCATATTACATATGATTGATATTTGATAAAAGATACATAATGATAAAAACACTGTTCACACAATAAGGCCCTGAAATTATATTCAAAATAATCTGATATAAAAAAAATTCGGATCATTTCGCATATATATGATAATATGCATTATATATAAGAATTAGGCTTTAGCCTAGGAGGTAGACAGTGTCTACTACACACCAACTTTAGTAGAACTAGTTTCTTCAAGTTTCTCGTAGTTTTTCTAATGTGCGTTTAAAAATGCAATTTTTTTCCAAATTTTCTAGCAGAGCATGATATAACTTGGATTTATCATCAATAATGGATTTATCGCATAGATTTATCGAGGGGGAATTTCTCTTCAGCTATTACTTTTGCTATTACCCCTTTTTCTGCTATTAGTTTCCCTTCAAAATGTGCTATTAGTTTGAAAAGTAATAGCATTTGTACCAAAAACTAATAGTAGCTATTACTTTTTTTCGGTCTATTAGTTACTATTAGTTTTGAGTGATTTTCCCCTGGATTTATCGCATAAATTTGAGGTAACGGAATGCATGGGACCAAATGTTTACAGAAGTGGGGGAAATGAGACATGCAACTAAGATCACATTTCCCCGCTTCTATGAACATTTGGTCCCATACCATAATGCATTTTTTATCCCATGGAGGATTGCCGGTACTTTTTGTGAACTAACTTCATAACAAATGTATTGCAATTTAATTCTAATGGAAGAATTATCAGGCAGATTTTTTTCTAATAATTCCAAGCACACTTCCAACATTGACAGCAATACGACAGCGCCCTCATAGTACTAAACAAATGTTACAGCACAACGTAAGAGAGATTGACTAAAAAATTTCATTTCTTCACACACGTACGTTCAATTCCCAAGAGTGCTCTACAAGTTAATAAACAAAAGGAAACTTATGTGTTATTTATTGTTGTTGTAACGTGCGTCCGTCGGCTCTAATTCATCTAGTTTTCTGCTATTACTAATTCCTGTCTACCCCCTGGATTATAGCACTTTAAAATGGACAAATGACTACTGAAATGACATTATTTGTCCTCAATTGTTTATGAAAAATCTCAAAATATTTAAAATACACTGAGTTTTAGACGTAGTATTGTCTCATATGTACGGAGTTTTTCGCCTAATACGCCGCCAAAGATGAAGAGCAGATGAACTGTATATTGGAATCAATGAACTGCTGTGGCATTGATCCACACCAAGTTTAGTACTGAAATAGTTTGATTGTATCAGCATACTACACATAAAATAAAATTTCCCGAAAATGACCAACGGAAAATGTTGTATAAAACGTCAAAATTAAATGCAACTCGACAAGACAAATATCGCATAGCGATACAAGTTTTACATGCAATGTTTCAAATGATTGTTGTTTCGCATAGTCGTTCACATCATTCATACTGAATATAGTGTATTATGTGAATATTCGACGATAACAGTTTGCGGACATTTTGTACTTTAGTTTAACTTAATTTTAAAACTTTCAAACAAATTCGCATTATCGCAGTGTGATTTAACGCCAAGTCTCGAGTAAGCAGCAAGGAAGACAATTCCCAACTCAACTTCGTAGGCTCCGATTGGACAAGCTTATGCGATAACATTGTCTTGTCAGGAAATTTTATTTTAAAGTAACGTTGAAGAAACATATCAAAATATGAATAAAAATAAAATTACGTGAAATTATTTCTGTCGGGAATTTGAGTGACAGACTGAAATGCCTTCATCCTTCAGTGACAGTGGCGACCACTTTGGATTTTACCAAATGAACAATCGATCCAAAGATTCTCGTTGAAGATCTTTCGATCTTTGGAATCCATTGTTTTATTTGGATTATTTTGGATCAGATATTGATTTACTGATTTAATGAATTTCACTAAATACCATCACAATATTTAAAAGAACTTCAGTAGCTAAACCACCAGAAATCATACCTTAATGTGCAAAATTAATTAAGAAACCAGGACATGATGTGAAGAATAGATTATAAATATGTTAATTGTAGCAGCGGCCTCTCTGAATAAAATCTTTTCAACCAAATTCGCTATTGAAATGTTTTATTAGTTCAGAGCTTATTCTAAATCTTCAGGAGATTGGGCGAACGGCTACCTGTTCGACGATAGGTAACTAAAGTTTTCGATATCTAGAAATTAAGTGGAGTGGGCGAGGTGAACTCAATTTTTTTCGAATTGATTCGCAAGGAGCAGTTGAGCCATGAAAAGTTCAGTCGCCGAGTCGAATGGACTCCACTCACTCCCAGGTCTGTGTTCGGATAAATGCGGTAAATGCTGTGAACGAAAATGTGATTTAAAAATATTCAGAAATCAGCTGCAGCAAATAATCCGAATGAATGCTACATTAGATTTGTTATAAAATTTCAAAAATAATAAAACAAATGAATAGTTACTATTTTAACTTTTCAATAAGCTTGTGCTGCATGCACCTATTAAGATATATTTAAATTCAACAGATAATAAATGAAAGAAAAACAAATTAAACCGTGTTGTTTTTCATCAGCAAATTATTAAATTGCATCCAACAAATCAATTATATTTAAACTTGAATGCAATGAGCAATGAAAGTCGTGAATTTCCAGACCCTGCATTGTAAGCAGGTATGTTTCAACATTATATAGATTTTATGACAAATCCGTGTGTATGTATTTTACTATTGAAATGACGTTTGGGTTTCATAACCACAAAAAACGGTCGGTATGCCAATACGAAAGTTCAATTCCTGTCTTTGCCATTTTCCATTCGACCAAAAGTATCAATAAACAAAACAAAGGTATTAAGCTAAATTATTTCGATAGTGTTTCTAAATAAAATAGCATATATAAATATATGATTTACTACATTGTACATTTGTAATACTAATTCATTTCAATTGTTCACTCCTGTTATTTTGACAATAGACTGATTGCATTGCTCCGGGTCGTCTTTTAAACGATGTGGAAACAAATTTACCGAAATAAATTCATCGTGCAAGCAGCAAATGTTCGATACTTTTTGTCGCATGCTTATAAATGTTCGGAAGCATGGGAGAGCCGTTTGCAATCACCGATTCTGAAAAATATTCGACCGGATGTCTTCTACTATGACTTAGACAGGAAATATCAACAGCGTGGTAAAATATGTCCGGTTGATTTGGACATTTTTGCGAACGCAATCAAAGATGATGCAATGCTCAATGAGCTTTCCGATTTGGTTCATAAGATGCGTTTAACAGCTGACACAAGCAACACATTGGATTCAACGTCACATGCGGTTATTCGACATCATTTGGATTTTAGTGACAATGAATTAGAAAATTTGATTTACATTCTCGACGATCGTTTGAGCTATGGTATTTTTTTGGACACATTTACTGCGAACCTGTGCCTCGATAAAATGATTAAACTGAAAAACTATCGAATGGCAGCTAAAGTGGCGACATTTTTGATGCTCCAGGAAAATTTCGAAAACCCCATAAATCGTGTATTGTCATTGTACGCTTGCTACAAATATATGCAAGATCCACAAACATTCGATGACTTAGTGAAGAATGATTCGACAGATGAGGAATTAGCAGCTCAGATAGCCGCTGCCACTCAAGCCGCAGACCCAAAGGCAAAAAAAGCGAAAAAACGTGATCGAAAAGAAGAGATTCGTGTTCGAATTAACTACCTACGTAATCCGTACTTTGATGATCATTTCGATCTACGTAATAGTTACCATTTGGTGGGTAAAACTGTCTTAGCAATTAGTGAACATTTGAATGATTCAATCGGAAACTCTGCAAAGTTCCTTGGCTACTGTTTGTATGAGAAATATTCGGAGGGCAATAAATTCCTTGAGTCTCTGGAGAATACCAACCAACTGTATAAAGATGTTGTGGATATTGTGAAAAAGCAGCTTTTGGAGGTAAAAATAAATACACAAAACACATAATGTGTTTTAATAACGAATAACAAATTGTTTATAAACAAATACGTTTTGATTTGTTTGATAAGATTAAGGATCGTGACAATGACGAAAGTTTTCAAAAATTCCGTGCAGCCGTTGATAAATTGGCCGAATCGAGTAAATCACTTAAATCAGAATCATTCGAGGATGCTATTCACAAGCTGACTACAAATACAGTCGAGAAACACGAAGCGATGGAAATTGAAGAACAGAGAAATGTGAGTATAAACAGATTCGAGAGCCAATGGACATGCAAAACCCTAAATTATTATTTCCCTGTAGGTCTACGATGTCTGGAATCAAATACGTGAAACTAAATTGAAAGAAGAATTGGCTCGTGCTAATCAACACGCTCGTCTTGACAAAATCGATGCCCTACTCCAAGAAATGAATGAACAAGAAGAGAAATTATGGTTCTTCGAAAACGAAACACAAATTGATTTGGACTTAGAAAAGATTTCAACAAATCAAACGAAAATCGAAAAGATTTCGAGGCGCCAACAAAAAGCAATTGATGATGCTTACATACCACCCGAAATCAATGCCAAACGAAACTAGCAAGTATTTCGGTAGCGGCAGAATGCGTCCATCGAACGCAATTAGTTGCTTTTGTAATTAGTTCATCAAACAGTTTATAATATTTTATTTGATTAAATAATAAATGTGTAACAATAAAATCAATTATTATTTTCGAAAAATAACCTTGGGTCGTATGAGTCTTCAATCTCTTTATTTTCAATTGCTTTTTTTTTGTATGTTATATTCCTAACAAGAACACTTTAAAATACATTCTACAATAATATCCAAGTTGTTCGGTTCACGAAGTTACTAGAACTTGAAATACATTTTTGAAAAAATACTACGTCGTGGTATCTGTGCTCGTAAAATGGTTCTCCACATAGTTTGACTAAAATTTATATAGTGATTTCTGCACTAAAATAGATATCAACTAAAATAGGCAACTAAGAAGGCTGCATTTTGAGCGCACCAATTTTCTCTTGGGTTTCTTTTGCTTCGATTTCGAGCAGTTTTAAATCACTTGTGATTCGTTTTAGATTATCAGGAACATTGCGATCTCTTTCATTTTCAATTTGAACCTCTAAATCACGAATTTCGCGCTCTACAAAACCGGTTTCGTTAACCATTTGAATTAAATCACCACAATTGGAATGTAATGTAGCCAATAGTTTATAGGCTTTTTTAGACGGTTCATCCTTTTTGGCGGTCTAAAACACATTTTAAAGGTAAATTAGAATTTTCGATTAGAAAGACATTAGAAACATGCCGTTTTGATGGTGCATTTGGTGCATTTGGTGCATACCTTGAACAGCAAATCATCGGTTACTGTAAATTGTCGATCCAATTGGCCATTAATAGTGTTAATTTCTTTTTGTATATCACGTGTGTCATTAAGAACTTTATCAATACTGGCCTTTTGCTTTCTGATATTACCGATTATTTCGAGAATTCGGGATGTATACGAATTTCTGCGCGGAAAAAAACGAATAAAAAAAAAGTGGCATAATTTGATATTCAATAAAATGTTGTTGTCAATCAACCAAACTAACCTGCTCAAATGTCGATTATTTTTCTCAAATTCGTCGACTAATTTAGCATGCAGAGCGGCTTTTTGATTCAATTTCTCGGCCATTGCCTCTGTCTCTACTTTCGTTGATTTGATTAGGTCTAATAGTTGCTTTGTATGTGACTAAAACACAAATTGGTTATTTCTTACCGAATTTGTCAAAATATTTTATCAAATATCCAAAGTGCTTACATATTTTGAGTGGTGGGATGATCGTGCAGCTTCAATTTGCTGCTCTAATGGAATCCGATGTTCGTCCCACTGTTCAATCAGCTTTTTAATTCGTTCGTGTGAAGTGGCGAGAACTTTGGTCATTTTTGCAATATTTTCGTTCGGATTTTCCAATAATAATTGTGCACGTTCTTTTAATTTTTTCTCACTTTGAAGCTGTGGTAATTGATCGGCAAGACTTTTCGCGCTTATTTTGCACTCATTCAGTTGTGATTGAAGATCTTGCCGATGAAGGAGGATATTTTTGATATCCGCTTTGACTTTTTCGATTTCAAATCGTATGGTATCTGATTCGCGAATTTCAGGCATCACTACAATGTCATCTTCATGAGGTATTTCAATATTATTCAAGGCCAATTGATGAACCGATGTCACGTTTCGTATATTAACTTTCTTCACATATGAAGACGGTGCAATAGTTGATTTCTGAATTTGTATTAATTTTCGGAATTTTCGTTGCAATACCGATGAGCCCTGATTTCCATCGCTGTTATTAAACATTCCATTGACCAAATGTTCGGAAGAATTCAATAGATCAAGATCATTTTTGTGAATCAATGATGAGCAAATGTTGTTGCTGTTAGTCTGTTGAAAAATAGTTGGCGAACGTTTCGACCAATATTCACTACTCAATAAACAATTATTGACCCAAACAAACCCGTTGATGCAACCGTCGCAAGTTCAGATGAAATTCAATTGCATGAAATGAGAAGATAGAAATTTGAATAAAATTAAAATAATAACTCATTTTTGAAAACCAAATAAAATACTAAATAAGTAAAGAAATAATTGGAGTGATTGAAATACTCCGATTTCTGGGCAATAGTTTCAGCTAATTTCACCTTCGAAACAAGGTTAAACACAGGTGTATTTGTAAGGGTAAACATGGGCGAAAAACTGACTATAAGTTCGAATAGTGTGCTTACCTACACACACTTGGTGTGTACTTTTTTATTCTAAGGTACATCAACATTATTCGTTAAATTTATCATATGATCAACAACAAAAATAGTACATTTTTAGTCAGTTGTTTCGCCCATTTTTACCCTCACAAATACACACCTCCCCGATGTAGTGACAGCTGGGAAACGCAAGCAACGCGACCAGCAAAACCAGCGGTTGCCAGCTGAAACTACAGCGCTTCAGGAGGGCGCACATACAACTGAGTTAACTCAGGTAAGGAGGGTGAAATTAAGTGAAACCATTACATCTCTGAACGGTTATAATAATAATAACTAAATTACCTAAATGTTGGTTGGGTAAGCTCATTAGATTGGTTCTTTGTTGTTTCATATGGCACATTGATCCGTTGTGGCAAGAATCCATTGTTTGACGCTTGTATTGCAAATAAATTACCAAATTTACGGGCACCAAACTTTTTACAATATTGTGGTGTCCACGCAGCATTTAATTGAATTTTTATGTTTTGTCGAATATTATGATTCAGTAACGTTTTTTTATCGGCTTGAGCTTCATCTAAATGATCTTTATCGGCTTCTTTTGGCAAACGCTCAATCAAAAACATAAACACACGACGTATTTCTGTCACATTGGAATAAAGGAACGATTGATAACCGATATCTCCTCGAAATCCCACGGACTAAAACATCAAATGGTATAAGAAAGAATAGTTTGATTGATTTGTAGACGAAACCATCAATTGTTTTTGATTACATGATACTTACTTTACAGGCCTCAGCTAATATTGTGGTGGCATTGTAACGTTGTGCTATACCTGAAATATAGACAATAAGACCACATTTGTTAAATAAACTGGCTGAGAATTGACAAAGATATGTCGAATTAGCCACTCAAAACTCAACGCATAGTAAATTCATACATTTTTCATATAAATAACATGTTCACAAGAACAAACCGAGAGTTTGTGGTAACCAAAGAGACAAAGAGACAAAGAGACAAAGAGACGTTCGGTTGAGATTTTTGTGCTCGGTTGATTTGGACATTTTTGCGAATGCAATAAAAGATGATGCACTGCTTAATGAGCTTTCCGATTAGGTTCATAAGATGCGTTTAATAGCTGACATAAGCAATACAATGGATTTAACATCACATCAAAACCACCATTCTGTTCCAGACTTATTCATTTATAAATTATAATTCATCGGAGGCGTTATCACGATCAGGTATTTTACTTCTCTCTCAGAATTATTTTACTAGAAATTACACGAAAATCTCGATTCAAGCCAAAATCCCCCCCTCAACAATTATTTATTCTGTTATTTCCTCCTTTCCTCCTAGATATGAGCACATAGAATTTACCTGGTGGAAGACTATCCGGAACGTCAAGATCTGATTGAATAAGACGTAAACACTTCGATACACAGTGCACCAATAGCTCTGACGTAAAGTCCATTAAACTCACTACATCTTCGTCAAGTTTGCTTCAGAATAAAAGACAAAGAAAAATACAGACTTTCAATAAAACTTAATGTGCAATCAGAATCGGATATTCAATAGCTACCATGCGATTTGCCGTAATGAATGAATGATAATGTTATCAACTTCATCCATGATTTTAAAATGGGCATTCGTTCAAATATATTCCAATGTCTGAATTACAGAAATGTTAATGACTTCATTGAATGCAGCACATAAAATAATTGAAAGTTTCACTATTTTGACGTTTTAAATCGGATAAACAATTTATTTTTGAGACGTTATTCTATAAATTGAACAAAAAAAAAATCGTTCAAAATAATGGTAAATGTCACTGTAAACAAATCTTGGCTGGTATTTAGATAAATTGATTAAGATAGAATGTTAATTATTATGCAAAACATAAATTCAATCATAAAGTCTTCAAACGTAATTTTCGAATACAAATTAATTTACACACATTTTATTTATAAAATGTAAATGATAAATAAAATCAATGAATTTACAATTATAATGCGAAAGAAGAGAAAAAAAAACAATACAGCACCGCATTGATATTTCGGTTGTTTTGTGACGTTGACAGTTCACAGTCAATGTTGACTTTTATATATATGTGTTGGTTTTGCTCTTTTTCAAAATTACTTCGTTCGCTCTTGTTTACAAAGTTAAATATTTTACATTTTTTTGCCATACGATCGAATTTATACGATGACAAAATCCAAAGCGATTAATCGAAATAGTTTTGATATTTTATTTTCAATGGAATTGTTGTGACAGATTACAAATGCACGAACGCACACAAACACACACACACACACATTCATGCACACACATTGATGAAACTGATTGGTGATTATATATTTAAAAAAAAAAACATCGCTCACGAGTTACCGATTGGACTAGCGTTTATAATTACTTTATGTTTGATACGTTTTGTTTTTCAAACGTAATTCATTCTGATTGGTGCTGTCATTCATAGCGCATTACCGTGTGTTGTTGAAATTTCGTTGCATTTAATTGGTAAATTATCATTTTCGGCTTTTTTTACGGTTGTTTTTCATAATATTTTCAAAATGAGTGAACCACAAGTGAAAAAGACCAAAGTCATCTCAGCATTGGACCAATTGAAATCATTAACGACCATAGTAGCTGATACCGGTGACTTTGAAGGTTTGTTAATTTATTCAACCAACTTTCCAAATAACTCTGAATGTATGCCTATAGGTTCATACACAAAGCATTTGACCATTTCAGATTACATAGTTCCATATATCAAACTGTTGTTGTAAAAATAAAATATATATTCTTGTTATTGAACATTGTAAATCGTTGAACATTTGACCTTGGCTTTCAGTGTACGCATATCTTGATTTGAATTGAGAGCGCAATGCGCGCAATGTACTTAATTTCAATCAATAAATTATTCAAATCGAAAAAAAAAAGATTTATTTCTCCCAAATTGCATGGACAATTCCGATTTTAGATGAATTTTTCATTTGGTATTTTAGTGGTATCATTACGCTATGGTGGAGAGTACACATTGGATATGCCTTAAAATAATTGAAATAACTTTAATAATTTTGGGAATATGATTGAGATATGTGCAAATGGTTTTGCAACAGTTGTATTAGCATGATAAGTGACACTTGTTGATTAACAGTAGAAAAACATTCCAAAGTGCTTATGCCACTATCAATCCATTTGAAAACGATTGCTGACAAATAGATCGTTGCACATGAAATATAAAAGGTTATCAACACGTTTAGCGATTACGTGAACATTAAAACATATATGACAATACGACAATAATAAAAAATACTAGCGGTAGCTAACCGGTGTGATTTCGCATTAGTCGGATGGCGTTATAAACAACAATTTTGCAAAGTTTTACTATGTTTTGGACTGTCACTTACTATGTTTTATGTAATTTTTAATCTAATTTCCATTGAGATTTGGCCATAGTATGTTCTTTGGCTATTTCATAATTGTGAAATTCGAGTTTGTCATGATCATAGCTTAAGAAATAGGTTGGTTTCCAATCAGACTGAATCCTTCGAGCTTGTGTCCGGTGAAATTACGCCATCTTTTGATGAAAAAAAAATGTTCATCATAAATCTGAGCTTAATGGAAAGATCACTTGGCAGCCGTTTGTTTGCAATTGATTTCTAAATAATTTGATAATGTTTCGGTAACAAAGACTATATTCGCTCCATCAGTTTTTGAGAGGAAAAGAATCAGAAAAGAACCAACTCATTCATCAGCGCAAATTCGCAGGTGTGAATCAATCGATTATTTCGCAACAAAGACTCACCAATTTCATTCAGTGAAATGAAATGGATTCGAGGGTTGTAAAAACTGGGTCGCATCAGGCCAAAAGTTGTCGTTTGAGATTGATGATGACTTTGCTTATTTTTCCGACTGACGACTCAATAAAATTCTCAAGTCAACGAATATTTCGAGATGCACTTTCAAGTTTTGAATTTATGTTTCACGTTGAAATAAAAAAAAAACAATCGCGATGCACTTCTGCATATGTGCGGAAAACTCGTTTTTATTCCCTGCCACTCAAATGAATGGTTAGATATGTATCTGTATCAATAGTTAGATATAACAATTGTCTTTTAATTTAATAATCCTAAAAAATGTAACACTTTTCATAAAATGATATTTTTAACTTGAATTTACTAGCCATGAAGGCGCACAAGCCAACTGATGCCACCACAAATCCATCTTTAATTCTATCGGCCGCTCAGCAGGAGCAGTATCAACATCTCATTGAACGTGCGATTAAGCATGGAAACAAAACGGGAACGTAAGTGTTCCAATTTTTCCGTCAAATCATTGTCTAAATTGTTAATTTCATATTTCCCTTTGTTATTTTTCATCTAACAGAACCATTGACGAGAAAATTGCTGAAGCTTTTGACTATTTGTCAGTTTTGTTCGGTATTGAAATCTTGAAAATTGTGCCAGGCCGTGTTTCAACTGAAGTTGATGCTCGACTGTCATTCGATACGAAAGCCAGCATTGATAAGGCGTTAAAACTAATTGCATTATACGAAGAATTGGGTATCGATCGTAGCCGAATTTTAATCAAATTGGCATCGACGTGGGAAGGAATCCAGGCAGCCAAGTAAGTTATTATTCATCTGCTTCATTCAGGGTTTCATTTCCATTAACGGATAAATTTGTTTTTATGTTTCATAAGGATTTTGGAAAAGGAGCACAACATTCATTGTAATTTAACGTTGCTGTTTTCGTTTGCACAAGCTGTTGCCTGTGCCGAAGCTGGTGTTACATTGATCTCACCATTTGTGGGTCGTATTTTGGATTGGTACGTTTCCAACACCGACACTAAGCAATACGCACCGAATGAAGATCCAGGTGTTATTTCTGTAACAAAGATCTATAACTATTATAAAAAGTTCGATTACAAAACGGTCGTGATGGGCGCATCATTCCGTAATACGGGTGAAATTATTGCACTTGCTGGATGTGATTTGCTTACAATTAGTCCCAAGCTGTTGGCCGAACTGAGTGCAAATACTGCTCCAGTCGTTCGCCAGCTGGATCCAGTTGAAGCTAAAAAAAGCAAAATCGAAAAGATTGAACTTGATGAACCGAAGTTTCGTTGGATGTTGAATGAAGATCAAATGTCCACAGACAAGCTTTCTGATGGCATTCGCAAGTTTGCTGTTGACGCCCGAAAATTGGAGCAACTGCTTGCTGGTTACTTCACTGAATCAAAATAAAAATAAAAGACAACAGATTCCAGACTAACTCTGGGCTATCTCGGGGCCATCCAAATTTAAATTCATATACGAAAATCAAATGCTATAGCCCCGAAGTTACTTCCTTGTAATATTTCTGATGTAATCGAAGAGCCCAAATTTGTTGTTAAACCTTCCAATTTGCATTTTTACTATCACCATTCCTGTTTTTAAATGAAATGAATAAACTGGTTAAATGATCAACTTTTGTTAAATTTTTAATGATTTATTGATCTTTTTTTTACTATTAGGAATTGTAATTTCTCATCTTTAATTTAATGTGGAGTGAGTTTTGCGAAAGATGAAGCCTCAGTATTACACTGCAAAAAATTCACGTTTCTTTTAATGGGTGTACTCTAGTGGAAATAAATGACTGTTTTGTCGTTATGTTATCGTTATGCTCACGCTCATTTACACTAAATTCTAACGAAAAAGAGCGTGAACTATTTCTTTGCATTTTTCAAGACATACAATATTCACGCTGTATTTTTGCCGAAATTTCGCACTAGCGTGGGCTCAGTAGTGTGGCTACTAACATCGTCTCAGTAGCGTGAGAATGTATTGATGCTATTACATCGCATATATAACAGCGTGGACTTCATTCAGGACTGAATGACAACAATTCACATGTAACGGCTTGCGAACCGCATACAAAACACAGTGCTTCGGCTCACAATCCACGCGCCATTTCTTGTAGATTCGTTCGGCACAGTGACGAGACGTCTTGGGTGGGTATTTCTGGGGGCATATTATTCTTACGAAAATGGTCCTTGTAAATGAACCCAAAGTGACTCAAACTCACGATTGGTCAGTAGTACGCAAATTAACAGTGTCCGACATTAGGCTTTATTGCACCAAAACCTAATGTTGGACACTAGAACACTTTGCCTCAGAGAAAGGCATCGGAAACTGTGTGCCAAAGAAAAAAAAGTGCTGTGAGAGCAATTTGTCGCCCATCCCTGATCTAAACCATTTCCATTTCAAGAATGGTTTTTGCTCTTAGGCATATATATATGATATACTCTCTCAGAGCATTTTTCCTTCTTTGAAATACGTGCTCGACTCGCTTCCAGGTGCGGTGATATGCCCTTAGGTGAATATTTTAGGTTTATCAGCTTCGAAATGAGCAATACCAAATTTTCCGACATCTTTAAAGGACTACTCCTTTAGAAAGAAATCGGAAGCGATGCGATAAGTTTCTGTGTGCGAGCAAACACAGTGTAGCAACATCAAACGAACGCATATAATCAATGTGCATAGCACCAATTTCTCCACAAAACAGTTTTTTTTCATACTATTCTTTCATGTTTTCATGGTGTGAATATGAGCTGTAAACGATGAGTGCGCGATGCGCATACTGACTACAATATTTATGTTAAAACATAGGAAAACTGTTTGGCTGAAACGATACGCATATCACGTACTACAGAGTATCTATCTATGTAGAGATTGCTGGATAGGATACGTGATGCTTATGTTTTCGACGAGATGGATAGGAGATTTGCTTGTGTTTGCGTTTATATATATATATATATATATATAGATATATATACTGTTTTCGACGCAAAACCATCAATTGTATCCGCAGCGTTAGCTTGTATATAGGGAGTTGATTTGGGAATTTTGTTAAATGCGTCGTTCATAGCACGGTGAAAGGGCTCGGAGAAATCAAATAGAAAAACGGTAATCGTTCGGTCATATCACAACAGCAGCAGCAGCAGTACCAGCAGCACCACCACCACGACCAACAACAATAGCAACAGATACTATCGGCAGACAGGGTAAAGAACTATATGTTGCGAATGCGTTCATAAATTTCGCTTTGCCGTTCGCTCACTCGCTCATATTATCGGGAGTCCCAGAGACGACATGCTAGCAGCACATCGACGTGTCGACTCCTTCACTATGGATTACAATCCGCTGGAGATACATTGCATTGAGTTGTGATTTCCAAGCTCCAACATTTTCCCCGGGCCGTGAGAGAAACGTGTTACCAAATATCGTGTGATAAAAACACCACAAAATCAAATACCACAACAAACGTTCTCTCTGTAATTCTCAACAAAACGAAACAGTTTGCGATCAGATATTTGTGCGTTAAGTTGTTACACATTCAGTTACGTACTCCTTGTTGTGGTTGAAGGAAGTTTTGTATAAATCACAAACGAATAAAAAACGTGCAAAGAAATTGACGGAAAGTACTCGGTGCAAAGAATATGAACCAAAAATATTGCAAAAGGATTTAAGTGAATGATTCCATTTGAGATTTGAATAATTCTAAAAGAGAATTGTCTTTTGTATTCGTCAATCGTAAAGTAGTAACAACAATAATAAAAATCATACAAAAATTTACATGAAACTGTAAGTTCTTTCGACCTCATTAGCTGTACTTTTTGTTTGTAATTTTTCCTTTTTTTCTTAACAAATGATAGCAAGAATACATTTTTGTAAATATTGAACACTCAACTGTTTGCAGTCTAACATTTGTAAATTCGGTTGAAATTGCGTTTTAGAGAATCTATACGCATATCAGTTATTATATATTTTATTTGGAATGTGGATACTTCGTTTTTAGGAAGGTGCATCTTGAGTTGTGGCGATGGGAAATCTTTCGCTCAAAGCGTAATGCTTCCGTTATTATTGAAGTCAGGCGTTAAATGTTCACGATATTTCGCTCCAACTAAACGTGGCAACTGTCCACATCAAATGCCAGTATTACAAGATTTTAATTATTGAATCATCTTGTCTAATCATATCTTTTATGACGTACCAATTTTTCTCTATTCATGTTTGTATATTGAAAATTATTATCATATTCTTTATTAAGTGATAGAATGTGAGAATATATACAATACGAAGAAATTGTACAAAATATTTAAAATTCTTCGATAGAAAGAGCTACGGCATTCCTGTCCTTTCTATTGTTTTTCAGTTTTATGTCAATTTAGTGAACTTGACATGGGATTTATTTATTTATTTGTTTGCTACAGAACCCAAATTCATGTGAATGCGTGTCCACAGCGAGCTGTGAGCATCCTGGTCATAGATCCAATGGTGTGACTTTTAAAAGAGACAATTACATACTTATGAATAGCATTGTCGAACTTTCGAACTGACAAGCAGGAGATTTATGAAAGTTAAATTTTCGATGGAGCTCAATTATATTTCTTCTCTCCAACTCTATCTCAATATATTGAATAATTTCACAATAAATTAATTTCACTATTTCTAGAGAGATTTCAGCTATTTCAAATGCCATATTTGATTGAGTTTTTTTCTTCTCACTTGTTGGTTGTTATTTTATAGTAATACTCAAGAGGTGGTAGCTAGGGTAATAGTGATCATTGTGCTGCATTCCGATTTCAATCACAAGACATAAATTTAATTTGTTTGATTATTAGAAATTATCTTTTAAAGAAATAACAGTTTTTTAAAAAAAATGTCTCTGGTGATAAAAAAAAACTGTTAAACAATTATTCTATTCTAATAATGATAAAATTGTTCTCAATACGAAATCATGTTTTGTATACGACCAATGTACTGAATTCGGCGGCCATGACAGCATTCTTGTCGACCAATTCGATGTTGGCAACCAAGTCATCTCATGGTCTTAAAGTGTCCTGAGGAGATTCTTTCAGGCTTGGTCGAATTCGGGTGCGCTTGGTCGAATAACGGATGGAGATCTGGGGCCAAAAATGTATCTCTACTCTAATACATAGAAGTTATACACTTCATGTGACAACGCTTGACAATGACACATCTGCCTTCACTTTTTGCACTCCATGCAATTTTATGAAAAAAGTATAATCTCGAAATTAAATGAAACATATTTAATACATCTAATATGAGCTGAGTTGGGCACGTATCTAAAATTCAAATGTATGCGCTTTCTTCCCTATTATTTTCAGCTATTGAGACCAATACGATTGATAAATATGTCTTTTATGCAAAATTGGTTGCGATGTCCTCTTTGATTCGCTGAAGATAATAGAAATTCAAATGTATCCACATTCCATTCAGGGATGATCAAAGCAAATGATTCATAGTAAAAATGTAAATAACAGATGTTCGTTTTTTATATCTTCTATCATCATTTTCTTTTTCATCAACAGAGAAAAACTCTGTAGAGTCTCCGATTAATAACAATTTTATTCGGAATTGAAGTCATGCGAGCGTAAAAAAGGAGGTATCGAAAACAACGCCAGTAGGAATAAAAAAACGCAATTAAAAAGTCCATCAGCGTGAATTTATATAGACATATAATCAAACGATCCAAGCAATAATTTGTAATAAGTCATATCGTTCAAAGTAAATTTATTCATCTGATTTGTGTCGGGCCATACGTACGAATACATTTCATATTAACATAATGGGAAAACATTTAAGACGACGATTCAGTTTGCAACCATCATTCATGAAAGATGATAATTCTGACGATAAACCAAAGCGTGATAAGTAAGCAATTATTGTTGTTGTTTTCCAGTTTCGATTAGATTACTTTTATGGTGAATTTACTTCATGTTTGTATTTATTTTCCATATTTTTTGGGGGCTCGAGATTTTTGGGAAATGCACTTTAGTTTTATGCACTACATGAAATGTATGGTATATTGCCTCGCGGCCTAAAATCTCAGCTAGCGTATAAGTCACAACAGATTTGGCAAAATACCGATAACAAACTGTTTTTTTTTTAAACAAACTGGCTTTCATATCGGTTTTTGGTCTCTATCTCAGTTTTTAAGCTGATTTCACACAGTTGGGATTGGTAATTTTGACTCATCAGAACTTGATTTTTTTGAAAAAAAAAAGTTTTTCCAGAAATGTTGGTTTGTGATTTTTTGAGTTTAAATTTATTTTAAAGGTAATATACGTGTTGGAATCACTGGATCATTGGCCATTGAAGTACACATATTTATTTGCATAGGTATATACGGGTTTCGGAACGGTGTTGTCATTTTGAAAACATTTCATTTGGTCCATTGTGAGACACTCAACATTTGACATTTTTCATACAAAGTTGGCATTTGACATGTATATTTCGTAATATTTATTCAAAATATACATATACCAAGCTTCTCCATTGTGCTTGTGTTGATTTTTTTTTTGATTTTTTGAAGACGGTTATCATGCCTGGGTTCATTGCGAAGATTCTGATTATTAGATATTTTTTCTCATTCTTTTCTACATCAAATCAATTTTATCAACTTCGTTACATATTTTTTTCACAATATATATTCATTCTAAACTTTATATATATACTATTTTCATACATTTTGTCTCATATCTCACAGTTGTGAAAAAAAATTGTGAATAATTTTGAAAATAAAAAAAATGTGACTTGTTTGGAGGACCAAATACAATTTTAAAACCAATACCAATATCGAAAATCGGCTAATATCAAATTAGTTACTATATCGAATGAATTAAATTCTAAGACTTTCAGATTTAAAAAAAAAATTGATAGGAGAAATGTTTGAAAAAAAGTGTTTCATAATGGTCCAGTCTTCCCTAATACTCTGAAAAAATATTTACAGTATTTTCAAATTAAAGTTGTAGTGGGGAGGAAAGGGAAAATCCAAAGAACACACAGTACATTTCATGTAGTGAAAGCGATACTTGTTTGTATAAGTTCCACGAGAGGATGTTTTTTCATAGGTCTGATTTTCAGATTTGAACGTCACGATATTGATGCTGCTATCATAGAGAGTGCTGCTAAGCGGGAGGATCCATATCGGATCGTTGTTCTTGGGCCAGAGAAAGTCGGCAAAACCGCACTAATCTGTCGATTTCTGGAAAAAGAATTCCCTTTTAAACACCGTCCGACGAGTGAACAGACATCTTTCACCACATACACCTTGGCTGGTGTAAAAGTTAAACTAGAAATTTTAGATACATCTGGTAAAAATGAGGTTAGTATAGAAATAAATTTCACGTACCCACGCGGATATGCAGATCTATATTAAGAAATCACAACTATAGCATATAAGCAATACAGCCATCCTCATAATGTGAAATATTTTAAATGAAAATTATATTTGATGTTGTTGTTCGCATGAAAGCGCAGCATTGTTTCTGTACAACTTAACTTATTTTGCAAATGTATTGAATTATGACTTTTTCAATTGGTTTATCTATTTATCTCTCTCCGTTACGCGGTTATATTTTTATTATGTGTAAAAAATTTCACAACAGTTTCCTGCGATGCGCAATTTATCATTGCAACGTGGAGATGCATTTATA
The DNA here is from genome assembly GCA_030463065.1 of Aphidoletes aphidimyza. Classification (NCBI taxonomy): domain Eukaryota; kingdom Metazoa; phylum Arthropoda; class Insecta; order Diptera; family Cecidomyiidae; genus Aphidoletes; species Aphidoletes aphidimyza. Next base: position 46,078,376 of record CM059997.1, read on the forward strand.
TTAGTGTATGATGTCACTAATGCCGAGACATTCGAAGAAGTGCGTCGAATACGCGATGATATTCACAAGGTGAGGCAAACTAACACCGTGCCAATCGTGGTGGTAGGAAACAAGATCGATTTGGCTGAGTCGGAAACTACTAGAGAGGTAGATTAGCGCACCGCAGTATATATTGTTATTTGCTCAACATTTGATTTATTATGTGAAAATAATTTTGTCGAACTATATTTGTTAATTGAATAGGTTGACTACTATACTACTGAGTCTGTGGTAAATGTGGATTGGGAAAATGGTTTTGTAGAAGCATCAGCTAAAGAGAATGAAAATGTGAACAAGGTAAAGTTTCATAGGGATAACTTACCCCTTGGGGTAGGTTGCTAATTATTATTTAGCGTGCAATATGCAAATGTTTATTAAATTTGTGATATTTTTTTCACTGATGGTAGATTTTCAAAGAGCTCTTACTACAAGCAAAACTGGCATACAAACTTAGTCCATCGTTACGAAAAACCAGTAGACGTCAATCGTTGCCACCGAATCAGAGTGGATCCAGTTCATCAATGCATAATCAGGCAGGCAGTTGTCCTCCGTCAACCGTTCATGTACCTTCGCCGTTACAACTTCAACATTTACAACAAATTCAAGCACGCAGCACTAGAGGCAAACGCAATTCATGTATTTTGTCTTAAGGTCAATAAACACCAACACAACAACAACAAAACCCTGCAGGGCACGAGACTTGTAATCTTCTCACTAGACATGCATTTACTTACCATTACAATTGTCAGATACACATAGCCTAGAACGCCCTACCCGACTTTTCTAACTCTTTTTCTCATTTGCAAAATATACGAGATATATTTAAAATACATACACGCATATTCAGGTAAAAGCCACTAGGGTATGTATGTTTGACATTTAGAAGTTCAGGTATACCCACAGCGGGTTCGAAACGACATATTTCAAATGCCATCAACACCATAGTCATCATTATATTAAACATGAGAACCTGGTTTGAATCACTGCTAGCACAGTTCAGCAGTTCATTGAATTCAACATTCAGATAGCCCAATATGTTAATGGCCAATTTTCATTTCATAAAAAACATGTTTTTCTTCATTTTCATGGTTTTAAATTGACGTAGATACACACATGGAATAATCAGTGCAATTTGAAGATAAGTTGAACGCACCCAGTACAACTTCCGATTTATACTGCAAAAGTACAATAACGCTCAAAATTGAACGCACCCGTGCGTAGGTAGAAATTTTGGTCTGCTCTTGGTATACCATATATTGTGCCTCTAGTGTATAGGATCGCCTTTTGGTGGTTGTCATAAAATTGTCTTTGAATTACATCAAACAAGGTTTGCTCTTTCGTTTGCTAGCAGTTTTACGATTGAGAATCAAGCGGTTATTTAGTTACGAACAAGATTGCGTATTCGTCAATTCTTTTGAGTCTTTGTATCTTTGTATTCTTTTCTTCTACATATTCTTTATTGAATATTCTATAATGAGTATATTCTATTTCTATTCAAACAAGTTACAAATACTAAATAGATCACCTACGAAGTCCGTTTTTTTCCCGATGAACTGTATACTACAGTCTTTGAGCTCATAGATTTATACTGCCCATTTTATCCCATAAAATCCCATGGGAAAAAGATAAAGTCCCAAAAATCTTCTAAAATATATAAATTGTCAGAACGTAATAACTGTACCGTAATGGTTGTCATGCATGCGTGCGACAGAGACGCTCTCCACTCAGTTCGTTTCTTTGCACACACAAGCGTCGAACACATATACAATAAATATCGCCTAGAAATATCCAGATATTCTAAGGATTTGGATTATCCTATCCAAAATGTACTGTCTGTCATCAACAAGTATTCAAGGATTTTTAAGCTTCGAGCAATAAAACTATTGTCGTAAGAAAATATGGTATCGGAATGTAAATCTAACGATTTTTATGATATTCGTACATTTTTTGTACTTTTCAATTCTCAACGATGCTGATATTTTGACTAACTTTTGTAGGGATGTTGACAAAGGATTGTAGTGAAAGGTCAGTTTACTACAAAAAATTTAAGTGTTTGTGTGCATTATTTCATTCAAAATATACCTCTCCCCACTTTTCACTAATAAACACATTTGTTTCTATTTGGAATCAAGATAATTACTCCCTAGCTTTCAGGGCAGAGTTTTGAATAAATAATATGGATATATGTTGTAAATCCAAATAAAACAATGGATTCTGCAGGAAATGAAATCCATTGTTTTTTGGATCTATAACATAAATTTATTCAATACTATGCCCTGGCTTTGATATAGTGAACTCTGAATAGCGTTACAATGTGGATGCAACATTTGGACACTAAAGTCTGCTTTCGAAGAATGTGAAAATATTTTAAATGTAAAAACTCCACCATTCAGTCCAGCATTCCATCATACTATTTGGTTCCATAATGTAACCCTGATTCAACCCACTAGATAGAAAATTATCTCACACACAAGCAATTCTATGTAGGGTACTTTCATTTCATTTAGCTATACTCCATATATACTCCAGAGCGGAGTGTTCCCATTTTTATTGCATGGATGAGGTGAACACCAAGGTAATACACATCTGCTGGTGATATTTAGACTAATTTTTAATGCTTTTCTTCAGAAAAAAAGGGAGATGGAAATATAGATGTGCATCTATTCATGTCTGTTTGCAGTCGAAAATCCAACAAACTACGTCTTACTATCGCCTTATATTAATATCGGAGCAATATATTCAAATTATTTACACATGTATACTTATTATATGTAGAATTGCTTGTGTGCTTCATTCAAAATTAAAGTAAGATTTTCGATGAATGACTACTTTTCAAGATACCACCACTAAGTACGTTCACCAATAGAACGATTCAATGTGCTTTCAATTTCCTTTCATCGACAATAATAATGGATGGTAAATAATTTGATTGTCCTCTTATGAGCTCAATTTCAATTATAATTTCGAAGTGCACAAATACACAAAAAGCCATGATTTTAATTTGTTTTCCGTTGAATTCACGGCAAAACAATTGAATGTACGGTTTTTTTATGTGATTTAGCATGTGGATATGTGAATTGTGGACTTTAGTGTTTCTATTCAAATGTTTATGTATTTTTTTTTCTTGAAGAACTTTCTTGAATTGAAAGCATTTACATGCATTTACATACATATAATTCTATTTGTATTTATTATTGCCGGAAGCAAATAAGAAATGAAAATGTATATTTACACAAATAGTTATGAACAAATATAAGCATATTGTATACAAAAACACCAAGCACTTTAAGCTAAGTCTCCAGATTCTACACCGACGGAGGTGTTGTAAATACTATAAATGCAAATTGATATTTCTATATCGGTTTCGCGGTTGGTACTACTATTACTAAATTATATTTACGCATTGGTAAAAAAAATGTCGCATGCCAACATCATGTAAAAAGATTACTTTTAGAATTTTTTGCGCAGATTTTGTTCGAAATATATGAATGAGCACGCCTCTACCTGATGAAGGGTAAGTGGAGATTTGTGAGAGGTTTCAGGTCAAACGCCCGAAATGCCTCTGAATAATTATTGTTTTATGTATTGTTGTTCCAAAAAAAATTTAAGTACTGAATGACAAACTAGAATTTCGGACGGTTATGATCCGAAAACAATCGACTGACTGTAAAAACATGGCAAAGTTCCATATAAATTTTGGTTTTCAGTCAGTGATCGAAAGTGTTATACCAATTAAATTCACCTGACACTTAACATTTAAATCGATTACTAGTCAATTATATCGTGATTCATTATTTCCATGCAGAAAAACGTATGTTCATCAATTCCATTTCAAAATTCACAATTCCATTTCGAATGATGAGACAGGTTTTTGGTCGTCACGGAAATGTACGGTCGAGAATTTGCTTCAGTATTCATATTGTATGACTTTATCGACCCAATCCACCTGCAACATTTCAAAATTTTCGAAAATCTTGAATCTTTTCTAAAGAATTTAATCTAATTACCTAGCCGACACAAATTAACGGAACAAAAAACGAAATGAAGCATCTTATTTTTTGAACATTGATTTATTTTTTTCTGTTGATCTGTCATTTTGGTTGTATAATGCCTTAATATTTGCAAATTACGTGCACAAGCTATTTAGATGATTGAAGCCACTGTGGCACCTCACTGTGTGCTACCAGTCACCGTCAGTCTTTAGCCATTATATTTCATTATGGAGATACAATCACTTCGATATCGCAATCGAAAAAAAAAACAATTCTTGTGAACTATATGAAATTGATTCGATAGTGTAATTGACATCGTGTGTTTTATTTTATAAAAAATTTTCGTTTAATTTTATCAATTTACTGTTTAGTTGGTCGTTGCAATTATTTCTACTTTATGTTTGAAAAAAAAAGACATTATTGACATTCAACGATTTAAATTTTGAATTCAAAACTCCAAATGTTTAATTGATGTTCGAGTAGACCGAAAGTTCATTTTGCACGCTTTGATCCAATTGACGGTTTATTCAAGTACGTACTGTCTCCGAATAGTGTGCAATTCGTTCCAAATCCACTTGAATTTTGACCAGTTCCGTATGTATTTGAATTCACTGTCATGGCAATACCTGTGAATAAATTTTAAATTATCCAAAGAACAATTGAGTGCCCGTTTCCAGACAGTGACGAAAAATGACGAAACATACCGTATGGCTCTGAACGAAAGGATGAGAATGGAGTTGGACCACATGCTACATTTGGTATGATTGCTCGACATCCAGACGCAATTTGTTGAATTATCGGTAATGGTTTTTCTGCTTCACTGTTTCCACTATCGTAAACATTTTCGATAATTTTATCTCTACCACGATGTTTTATTAAATTTATGAACTGTTCATTTTGCATTTCGACCGCACGATGAGTTTCCTGTAAACGGCCAGCCAGCGCAACGAAGCATTCATGAATTTGCTGAAGGCCCTTCTTTAAATCTTCAGCAGTGAATGTTTGTGGATTCGTTAACGAACGTATATGTGTTTCAGTTAGTTCAAGTTGTTTACGAATGGTCAACATGTCGGACTCAAATTTTCGCACTAATTCCATGAAATATTGCAATGGTGCCGTATTTTCGAATTGTAAACCAGCTGGAGTTTCATGTGTTCGTTGTGCAATTTCCGCTTCTTGTCGTGCTTTATTTGTTTCCAAACGCAATTGTTTGATTGCTGTAAAGTTTGATTCAACATTTGAATGGATCTCAGCTAATGCCCAATTCAACGTATCGAGTTCGCTGTTTACATTTGTTATTTTACGCGATGAAGCACGCACAATGTCTGAGCTAATTGTTTTTTGTTGATTGGTGTATGCTTTAAGTGAATCAACGGTGCTAATTATTTCTTGTGGTAATTGATTTTCCTTCACTTTGGCGCTATCCGTCTGACCTTCAATCGTTTTTGGTTGCGCTGCATTCACATCGAAGCCTCCCAAACCGATTTTTTGTGTGCTGCAAGTGATATAAATTCATAGTTTGTTTGTGTTCAGCTATTCATACACACCAAATGGTTAAAAATATTCTCATTTACCTATTCGAAATAGTTGCTGTTGTTGTTGTCGGTGTCAGTCCAAATCCACCTTCGATTGTTGTTTTATTTCCCGACATCACTGTCGATAGATTTGATGAAAAACCAACATAAGGAGCAGAACTTTGTACTAATCCAGTTGAACCTACTCCGAACGTCAGACTACTAGAACTATGAAAAATTGATCAACAAATGGTAGAAATTTTTGATGAGGTTATGTGAATTTATGTGAATCAAATTCATGAAATTGCTTTAGAATTGAATGAAATCGAAACAATTTTTATTAAAGCATAGAATTAAATGTCTCACTTGGCTGTTGCCGTTCCTAGACCAAGTGATGGTTGAGCCGTTGTTGTTTGGGCTCCATACGGCGGAGCACTGACACCGAACGATATTCCACTAGTTGTAGCTGTTGCGAGTGGCGCGGATATTACTGATGAATTTGCTGTGACTGGTGTTCCGAATGTTAAAGATGCAGCTTGTTGCTGACTTGGAGCTGATAATGTATTTGGAGTGCCAAATGCTAAGCCCGTTGTATTAGCTGTTGTTTGAGATGCTCCAAATGTGAAACCCGTATTAGCGGTTGTTTGTGGCGTTCCAAAAGTAAAACCAGACATTGTGTAACTTGTCAACTAAACTCATATAAAACTTAACTGTATTGGCCTTGGTTTTTTTTTTGAATTTATTTTTTGCTACTGTCTTGAACGACGCTAAAATTCTTAAGCACAATACAAAATATATCAAAGACGGTTTGTTATTTTTCCGATTGCGCTATGCATGCGACACAAGTGACAGCTTTGAATTAAAATGCTTCAGTTAAGTCAATAATTGAGGTTTGCCGGTGCAGAAATGTCAAATGTAGGCTATTTATGTATTGGAATTTCATTTAGTGTTTATAAAATATAGAATTTCAAAAAATAATATGGATAGTTTATTAAAACCAACTTGAATAAACTCAAATATCCAACTGAATTTGTATGGAATTGTTTTTCTCGCTCTTTTTCACATACGAAAGGAAATCCACAACCACTGTTAAGTTGCAGCTATTGCAAATGCCAAATGTTTGACTTCCATTGAAGATATCTTGTTTATGAAAGTAGTAGTTTGACAGATTGAATTAGGTGAAACTATAGTAAAAATAAAAAAAAAATAAATATTGAAAAAAATAACAATTGAACGGAAAGTCGAAAAAGAACGTCCGAAAAAAGAAAAATACAGTGAACAAAACATCATCATTTGTAATTATTCAAAGAATGGATTACACTACATAAAAATAGTTAACCTTTTATTGAAATCAAAACCACTCAATTCAATTGCTCATCAACTCGTAGCGTAGTTCACCAATGTGATTGAGAAGCAATGCATAGAAAGTATTCTAATCACTAAACGTATACATTACTCTGAGAGCTCTGAGAACGAGATACCATTTGACATCATTTTAAAAATGATCTGATCTAAAGATTTCAATGATTTACAACTGTTTTTTCTGTGTAGAAAAAAAACTGTAATAATATGATATTCAAACACGCTGACATAATTCGGCTAGCAATCAATAACGGCCGGCAGCTGCATATTGTTGGAGGCTGTCACAGCATCGTTCGAAAAGGCGTAAGTGTATGTATCTTTAGAATGCCATACTATAAACCACACTCTTGACTTGAATCAACGCGTATTCTCTTTGAACCAAACCATCGTTTATATTTAGCATAAACATTGGCTACTTAACACTAAACATTGGATTGTTTTCAATTTACAGGCTTTTCCGAACGGTCATTGCCGCCATAAACACATAAGCCCCATGATTGGTGAATTACTTAAACCAAGATGTGATTTATTTTCCTTTCATTTTCATTTGGCGTGTTTCTCAACAACACAAACTAGTTATAGCTGCAATAAAAATGATGCTCAAAAGGTAGCAAATTATTTAATTCATTAAATAAGTATAGAAATAGATATTGATACGCAATGTTTACAACTGTTAAAGGGCTCAACCACTTCAAAACCGTTAAAAAATTTAAATGAAGTAACAACACAATCAAAAGCAGACGGAGAACTGGAAAAATCCCAACAAATTGACAAACAGGTTGCGATGAAGGAGGAAAACCCGCTTGAAGTCACTACTAAGGCTGGAAAATTGATCGTTTCAGCCGTTGAAGATATGAAAAAAAAGACACCAACAGCACTAGCCGAAGCAGCCGCAAATCAACTAAAACCGATTGAATTGTCAACAAAAAACGGAACACTTATTGTGCACGCCACAACAAAAAATGATAAATTAGATGGCATTGTGTTTGAACAGATCAAGAAGAAAAACGAAGTGAATGCCCGGACACCATCAAATGATTCATCATTTTCAGATGCACGACCCCTTTTAAGTATAAAAGCAGCGAAACCAGAAAGACGCGAACGTGTTGATTTCAGCCGATCGTCACTCGAGCGAAATTTCATAACACCGGCACGTGCAATATCCGATTTCTTGTTGAAAATATCTGATTTAGATTCACTACCGAAAACGAAACGTCGTTCACCATACGAACAAGAGCCACCCATTGTCGTTTATTGGCGCAAAGATGTTGAAGCAAAAGCAATCCAAGTATGGGGTTCACGTGAAAATCTGCTTCGTGAATGTCTCAAACGAGAAATTGAACGGAAACAACACCAACAAAGTTTGTACTGTTTATACATTATTGGGGAATTTGGGATGAATTGGATTTTTGTTTGTTTGAGCGATTTACCGTCGGAGCGAGGTGAAATTCAGGTGTATTTGTGAGAGTAAAAATAGGTAAAAGTCCAATTCACATTGAATGTGCCATATTTTGTATTGATGTTAGTTTGGTAAGGAACAGCACCAAAACACAGAGCATGATTAACATCACACTAAAAATAGTTAATTCGCTCATTTTTACCTTCATAAATATACCTGAGTTTTACCATGTTCTGGCAGTAAAAATCGTGTGATAGGAACATTTTAATCAATATAAATGTTACTGATTTGTTCATTTCACAGATATTTTCACAGTTAAACGACGACTAAGAGATTATCGCAGAGAAATGGGTCAAAGAACTACGGCAACAATTGAACTAGGACTGCGAGGCAGATCAGGGCGTGTAGTTGTTACTGCTATCGTTATGTAAGATTCATCTATACACAATAAACAATTATTAACCTAAATCCACCAGATTCCGGAGACATATCTAAGGTTGAATTTGGCGATACATTTGACCGTAGATGCATCCGTTGCAATTGGGTAAAGTTCAGGTGAAGTTCAATTGCATGATATGAGTGGATAGAAAATTGAATAATTGGATGCGAAAACTAACCAGAGTTGTTGAATTTTAAATTTGAATGAATATGAAAATTCCCTACCTAGTTTAAAGTATATTGACATTTTCAAGAAAAATTTCATATTTGAAGATTCCCGAATCAGCTCAATTTTTTTCACTCATTCTTACTGTTGGACCACACTTAAATTTAACTCTATTTTGACGGTAAAAATGTGTAAATAGCGTTACATAATATATTTATAAAAAACAAATGAGATGCCTTCAGTCAGTTCAATCATTTTCTTTTTATTCGGTTAGCAACGCGGTAAATTTCGTATTCAAACTATGTGCTTGGCTATACACCGGATCACATAGCATGTTTGCAGAATGCATACATTCATTTGCCGACACAACAAATCAGTTAATTCTAGCATATGGAATCCATAAATCTACTCAGGTAAAGAAATGTTACCATGTAAAAAAAAAACATGGTTTAAAATGAATTATGAAAAGTCTTATTTCAAATCAGAACTCTTAGACTATAGTCTTTTACTGCGATTTACAGAATATACCAAAATGAATTACATGCTTTTTTTCTGGTTTAATTTTAGACGGCTGATCCAGACCATCCGTATGGGTATGCAATTTTTTAAAAATATTTTTGATTCACCGAAGAAGGTTATGCTCTACTACTTAGTTAAAGCTATAAAAACGATGATAATGTAAGAAATTAGGGCTTGACCACATTAAATCATAAATGAAAACTGTCCAAACACTGAATTCGTGACAGTAAAAATATTGCCTAATTGAGATTTAGTAGGAGGAACAATAAGGAATCGCCGTTTGACTACGAATTACGGATTGTCATTAAAGTAAGGGAGACTGGATCATTATGAAACACTTATTCCAAACAGTTTTCTTGTTCATTTATTTTTTTCAAATCTGAAAATCTTAAAGAACAAGAAGCAACAAAACATTTACATTGACAAGTGTACACTGGAAAGTGTTTGTAAACAATTGAAGCTGTTGAAGCAATTTACCCGATCGGGACATTTGTTCGTTTGTAATGTAGGTTAGAAGACTTGAGGATCTCAACAACTGTGGTAAATTTCAATATATTGGCATACATACAAGTCATAAATTAAATTTGCAACCAATTTTATAATTTCTCTCACAGGTGTCTGCAACCACAAAAATCAATTTCAAGCGAAAAAAATTGCTATTGCGAATTCAGTTTTTGGAACGTTTTCAATTAAGATTTTTTTTTTTATTTATGTCATCGTCTCATTTGTTAATAGTTTTTAAAGCTGTTATTGAGTATACGTCTGTAAGCTGTCATTACATTTCATTAAGAATCATTTCATTTTCATTTCATTCATTCATTACTTTGATTACTTTCATTACTCTCATTATTTTTCTTTGTAATTTTCCCCTAGGTATACAAATATGAAATATGTATCATCATTGATATCTGGCGTTGGCATCTTTTGTGTTGGCACTGGATTATCATTCTATCATGGGATAATGGGCCTTTTATCACCATCACCATGTGAAGATTTCTTTTGGGCATTTTGCATCCTAGGCGGTTCATTATTGTCAGAAGGGGCCACTCTTATGGTTGCGGTGAATTCAATTCGTCAATCGGCCAAAATGGCAAATGTTTCATTTCGAGAGTATGTGATTCGTGGTGAAGATCCATCAGTCAATGTAGTATTATTTGAAGATGCTGCTGCTGTAGCTAGCGTTATACTAGCTGCTGGCTGTATGGGTCTATCAACATATACAAATTCACCGACACCCGATGCGGTTGGATCGCTGCTTGTCGGTTGCATGTTGGGAGGAGTTGCTTCGTTCATTATCTCAACAAATGTTCAAGCCCTTGTTGGACGGTTAGTGAGAATCGAATTTTGTATTTAAATATCAAGTTTGGGCTATTTAACGACCAAAGCCCGCAGACGAATGTCACCTTTCACAGCCGTAATGTTATTTTGATTTTCATTGTTCAACATTTTTTTTATCCTTTCAAATATAGGTCTATACCAGCTGAACAATTGGATAGAATTAATTCAGAGCTTGAAAAAGATATAATGATTAGAGCGATTCACGATGTCAAAGGAATAGATATGGGTACATAAATTAACTTAAAAATCATTTTCTTTCCATTAATTTCATCTTTTTTTTTCTGCAATGTTCTTTTAGGCAGTTCGTTAGTACGGTATAAGGTACGGTATAATGTTCGGTCGTTTTTTGTGCATTAAATCACTAAATGTTGTATTTTCAGGCTGAATTAGATTTCGACGGAAGGGAACTCACTAGATTTTACTTAGATAAGCAAGATTTAAATCAACTTCTCCAGGTAAATCATTCTTCAAAAATTGAAAAAAAAAAATCTGACAATTACATCAATACTTGTTTTGGTTACAGGAGGTCAAAACTTTTACAACAGTGGACGAGCTAGAGACATTTATTTTGAAGCATGGCGAAAACATTGTGGATCTAATGGGCGGTGAAATTGATCGAATCGAAATCAAACTAAGAGTAAGAATCCCTGGGGTTTTCCTCTACAAATTGTTCAGTGAAATAATTGAAATACGTATTTAATTTTTACAGAAAAAGTTCCCCGAAGTACGTCATTGCGATTTGGAAATTTTGTAAAAGAATTTCGTTGAGCTTGCGACTTATGCTTCGTCTAATAATTGCTTGCGTTTGAGACAAAAAATTGATGCAGATCCAATTGCAGATGGATAAAATTCATTCGTTTTCTAAATAAATCTGTGGTCATATTTAACATTATTGAATAAAATGAACCTGAAATAATAAACTATTGATCTTATTAATTATTTCTATTCAGTAATAGCCTTTTTTATTTCCTCTTTGCTCAAACTTATCGGGCACAATTGCTTATTGAAATATGGTTCACTGCTCATGCTGGTCCACCACGGTTAATATATTCGATTTCTAATGCGTCCAATGGCTTTCTACGATATCGATTTGGCAGCTGCCAATCTTCAATAGTTGGTAAGCTAATTGCCTGCAAATATGTGAATTGAATTGTGTAAGATTTCAATTAGTCTCCTTTCTATTTAAGTTTGGTAATATTATGTGTTGGGCAAACATACCGCGGCTGATGATGATGAAGGTTTTCCTTTTGAATCACTACTGTATGATCCACTGCGTGCAGCAGCTTCCTCCTCTCGCTGACGCCGAAATTTTATCAAAGGAATTCGCTTGGCAGCAGTTTGTCGAATAACCGAACCCAAAACCATTTTCGCTACCAAATTATTGTTTCTAAAAGACTCAATATGCCACGACTAACACCGTAAAATGTTGATTACCAAAAATGATTGCTGTGATTGCTGAAATATTATGACTAACAACCAAATGTTTATATTTTTCGTGCAACAGTCGACGAGATGAAAATAAATTGGAAAATAATTGGACTCACATTCCGTCTCATTACATAAATATCGAAGATATGTTTGATGACAAGTAGTTTGACATTCACTGTCACCTGACACATGACTATAAAATCTCAAGATAGCGCCACATTTGTGCTTCGAATTTTAAAACAGAAAATATACGTTTAAACAATACCGATTAAATAAGTTTTTGTTTTCAATTTGCCTACAGGTGGACAAATGATTTTAGTGTATTTATATATATTTAGATGAATTTTAGACAACCACAGAAAAATAATCTGTACTCATACAAAGCAGAAATAGCGATATTCTAATACACTGGTAGTGATTTGACCACCATTACTAGTGCAAGCATAGTGAATTTTGTATGTATTGTATCTGCTATGCTGTGAAGTATTACTACTGTTACAACTAGCAATTTTTGAATATCCGCACACCACGTGATGCGTAAAAGTATTGTGATTGGCCAAAATTTTTGAAACCAAAAAAATGAGTTTTCTATAAGCTTGGAACCCAAAGGAATGCGGTGGAACCGTTTTTAGCTCATGTTGATGTGGGGCTGTGGCACGTTGCCCTTTGTCCTTTGTCCGCCGTTCGTTGTCACGTTCGTTGTCACGTTTGTTACCACGATAGCTCAAAAACGACTCCACCGATCGATTTCAAATTTTCACAGTTTTTTGGACATTTTTGGACTTAGATCCCATTAAATTTTAAGCCGTTTTGGCGCACCATGCTCTCAAGTGAATATACGTTTTTGCCCTAAAAATGCCATTTTTGAACGAAATTACCACGAATAAGCCTATTTAATGTTTTTCGCGAGCCCATATGACTTTCCTGGGCCAAACTATATTAGTTCTGAGATTCCTAAATACATTCTTTGCATATTTGATGTAAAATTTTTCAAATTTGCAGCCAAAATAGACGAAATTCATAAAATTAGTACGGCGTACGCCATACGCAAAATTATGAATCAATTTACACTCAAATCTAATATTTGACTCATGAACCACTATTACAAATGGTTGGTTATGAATAACGCTAAGATTCCATCCAATTTTGAGCAGTATTGTAGACTCAAGCGAATATGGCTGTTTTGCTTGAAAATTCAATTTAATATGGAAATTACCACAAATAAGCCTAGAAAATGTCTTCCGCGGGCCCTTTTGACTTTTCTGAGGCAAATTATTATGTTTCTTACTCAGTGTTATGCAAAGATATCTGGAAGATATCTCTACATAGATAATATCTATTATTCATCTAGATAAGAGAGCTAATATATGGCACTTATCTCATATTCATCTAGATAATTCAATCTATCTGGAAAAATTTGATAATTTTTAGATTTTTAATGAATTGAATTTGAAATTGTATTTGAACAGGATTGAGTTGGTCGTTGATTAGGTTGAGGATAGAAAATTTACAGATTTGAATAATAATAAAATTGGATTGTGATGTTCATTTACTTTGGTGTAATTATCGCGATTCACTTTTTTTTTATTTTCATATTGTGAATACAACAATTTGATATCCGCATTCAAAATATGCAATATAACATTTGTATTAGCAGTGTTGTCGAAAGATACAAAAATACAGATAAATTAGAGATAAGATAAGATAAGATAAGATATTATCTTTATCTTTATCTAGATAATAATAATTTGGTAGTATCTACCGACAATTTCTAGATACTTTTTAAGATAATTTATTGTTTTTCACAACAAACAAAAAAATTCCACAATTTTTTTTGCGTCAAAACTAATTTAATTTCTCGGTAGATTTTTCTTTAATTTTTCATTCGAAAATATCTTTTTGAATATCTAATTTTCAGGCCAAAAGATAAGATAATATCTTATCTTATCTTATCTTATCTTATCTTATCTTATCTTATCTTATCTTTTTCGACTAGAAGCTAATAATATCTATTATTCAACTAGATACGAAAACCAAAAAACGTCCCATATCTATTATTTATCTAGATATCAAAATTTCAAGAAATGCATAACACTGGTTCTGAGGTCTCCATATTTGTGGTCATACAATAGATTGGATTCAGAAAATGGGTGGAACCACTGATTTTTAACTCACTGCTCCGAACCCTTATAAACTGCTTATTTTGTGGAAAAAAGGGTCTAAACAGAATTTGAGGCCGATTGGATGACGTTTTCTTGTAATTTCACTATGTTTACTTTCACATTGGAACTAATTTTATAAATTACTTGATGGTTAAAAGTGCGGAAAAGTAAGCCTTACGCATGTAAGCCCATTTATTTTTTAGCATTTTATCGTTGGCTGCATTGAATTTGAAATTATATGCAACATTTCTGTCACAATACGTCAATATCATCGCGTCTCATCCGTTTGATGTCTATCTATTTTAATAGAATTCATTACGTCTGCCTTTGTTTACAAACAGTTTAATACAACAATTACTATACAAAAAAATATCTGTGTAAACAATGTCAAGTGAATCAGATAAATCGTTATCTCCGGAGGGAAAAATCGGAGTTATTAATATTTTGGATAAATTTATAGTTTGTGTGAATGACAAGAAAAGCTCAGATTTGGAAATCATCGCAAAAACAGGCGTTAGAATTTATGCACACAAAATCATTTTACACGCACGAAGTGCTGTTTTCCGTAAACTTATTGATGAATCGGAGAACAAAAATGCTGAAAAAATAACATTGAAGATTGAAGATTTTGATGCCAAAGTAATTAAGCAGATGCTAACGTTCATTTACGCGAAAAAATTGGGAGAATACAAAGTGGATGTCCATTTGCTTGAATTAGCATATCAGGTAAATGTCAAAAATTTATAATTTTTTAAAGTTTTGTTTATGCGAAAATTAGCTAATATGTAATTTAATGTATTTGTTAAACTTTGTTTAGTACGAACTTCCAGAGCTAAAAGACAAATGCCAGCAAATTTTGATTTCGTTGATATCTTCTGAAAATGCCGCGGAATTACTGTATTATGCCAACAAATGCGAAGCAAAAAAATTAATCCGGAAAACCATGGATTTTATTCACGAGTAAAATCTTACAAGACTAATTTTTTATTCATCTAAATCGTAAAAATCGTTTCTTTTCATTTTAACACAGAAATCCCATTGCTGTTATTAATTCTGAAGGATGGAGACAAATAAAGACACAACCTAATTCGGCCAATGCTTTTGCAAACCTTTACGAGGATAGAGTTTTGGTTAATGATTATGAAAGTGCATCAGATAAGTCTTCGTCTCCAGAAGGAAAAGTGGGACCAAGCGATGATTTGGATAAATATGCAAGCTACGTAAACAACCACCTCTTCTCTGATTTAACAATAGATTCCGGAGATGGCCATCAAATTTTCGTTCATAAAGTAATTCTTTGTGCCCAAAGCGATTACTTTAATAGGATGTTCAGTTTCAAAAACTTCAAAGAATCAGAGGTCAACCGAATTGAAATGAATGATTTTAACTACAACGTCATCTTAAGTATGCTCACCTTCATTTACACGGGAAAAGTAGATAAATCGGAAATTGATTTTGAATTGCTTGGAATAGCGCAGAAGGTAACTAAATAATAATTGTTAAATATGCTATTTATGCCAAGATTTTACTGATCATTCTATTTAAATATTACGTTTAACAACAGTACCAGAATAAAGAATTAAAAGACAAGTGCCAGCGATACCTTATTTCGAAACTGTCTCGTGTCAACGTTGTACAATCATTAGTTTGGGCTGAACATCACGAGGCCAGTGATTTGAAAAACGAAGCAACGGATTTTATTTTTACGTAAGCAATTAGAAGACGAATTTTTCTGCCTACATAATATAACGTTTCTGTTATTTTAACACAGGAATCCTGATGTGCTGAAATCTGATGGATGGAATGAAATAAAAAAAAAACCACATTTACATCATATTGTTGATAACCTATTTGAAGATCTTATGAACCGCATGGAGGAAGATGGCTATTCACCGCCGAAAAAGTGCGCTAGAAAATAAATCAGCACACACATACTTCCAACCAAAGTGAATTCTCGATAATTTTTTTTAATTCAACGCTGAAAAATGCACAATTTCATTTAATTTCAATCATCAATTAAATGCGGTAACATTTAATCAAAAAAAAAAACATTAAATTTTTAAACTGATCGTTTTTATCGAATCGTACGATTTTGCGGAAAAAGAAAACAAAAATAAAGAAAATAGAATACTTTTCCCCACCAAAATTAGTTGGCTTATATAAATCCTTTTATATTAGGCATTTATTTGTTTTAATTTCAACCGTGATTTTCAAGATGATTTCTTGGTGATTTTGTTTTGAATTCGACAATCAGGTATCAATCGAGTGAGCGTATTCTTGTTGATAATTAAGAGAACATTTCTGCGTTTTGAGATCGAGTTAATACTCTTTTTACACAATGAGAGACTATGACTACGATGGAAAAATGTTATGGTTCACACACATGATATGTGACATATCACAAGTAAATTTGTGATGTTCTACATATTACGGATGACAGTGTAAGCACAACGGCAAAACAAATGAAATGGAATCGTCAATATGTTTGCGATTCTGGTAAGAGTAATGTTCATTTACAATAGGTTACAGCATTCAAAAATCATCATCTAAGTAAACGTTGCAATGATTTGATGTAGACGAGCAAATGGAATAGCGAGAGATTTATTATTAAAAAATGATCAAATCCATTTTCCGATAAACGCATTAAAACCATCCATAACTAGTTTTTATCAGTTTCATTATTTGAATTATGCTATATTTGTTCAATTACGATTAAATTAAAACAATTTTACATTAAGTAAATGAATTAGTTCGTTAAATTCCAAATAAATAAATACAATGAGCCATGGCTATTATTTTTTATGATACGATTTTGTACAAATTATTGGTAACTTAACATTATGCATGGGCCGCCATGCATCAAACAAGAATTGGATTTTATTTGAATGGGTCATATCTTGTTTGTCCTGCTAATTGGATGCTTTAAAAATATATGTGGGGGGTTTTGATGAAATTCTTGTAGTGAAATATAGCTTCCCTTTTGGGGGTGTTCATCGAGTAAAGCACCAAAAACAAATATTTTATAATATTGCGGAAGACTGAATTTGAATACAAGATTTTCAACAAAACCAAATCAATTTTATTACTTTTAACGTGTTCTTGATAGCAATATCAACCTGATACCAAATCTCCTCATATCTCACACTTATTTTAAATTAAAAATATTCTTTGGTCTTTTCAATAACTGCAAATTGAAAAAAAAAAATAAACAAATGGAATGGATATTTTTGACGAATTAGACATTTCACGACTTTAAGACAGTTTCAATGTGATTTGTTTCCCTAATTACCTTCACTACCTAGCAGATGTGATAACGTGCTAGACAACTAACTAATCAATATAAATTTGTTGTACAAATATTGTTGTTTGCAAGTTACTGAAAAACTATTTTACTGGCTTACGATCACCTTACAAAAAAGCTAGATATACAGCAGAGACTATATTATATTTCTTGGGTTTAACATGCATAATAAGTTTATCGTTTTAATTTATCATGAAATTGGAGAAAATAGTCGAAGCTACCCAGAAGCGTGAAAATTGCGAGGATATGTGGAGCAGTTGATTCTCCTCTTTCTCCGTCGATATTTTAACCAAAGAACGAAGGCTTTTAATCACTTCGCCAGTGAAGAGATCCAAAACCAAGACAGAGAAGAAAACTCTAGAGAAAACTTATAGAAATTTACAAAGAACATATAATGTGAAGAAAGTACCAAGAGGAACGGAAGTGATATTGAAAATTATGAAGAAGCTCCTATCCACTTTTTGGGGTAATTTTACATTTTTTTTTTTCATCTGATTTTCAAGCAAACTTACGGTGTTTTCAATCTGTGCGACCAAAATAAACCGATTTGTATTTGATCGACACTTGCTCTCATTGAATTGTTTACAAATACAATACTTTACTGTTATCGGTCGGTATGTGAGAGCGAGTGTTAATCAAATTCAAAACAAACCGGTTTGTTTTCGCCGCACATAAGAAAATAGCGAGAATTAACTGGAAAATCGTATAAAAAGGAAAACTAATCCAAAAAAAGTGGATAGAAATTATCAAGGACGATCTCCTAGTATTTCCTCCAATTTATCGCACTTTTAAGCGATGACTTTATTATGCATATAAAACCGAAGAAAATGTGATCTCTGATTAAAAGTAATTGCACAATCGCAGTAAATTTTAACTCAAAGCAAACTGGGCCATTCATTCCAGCTGAAAATGAACAAACCCTCGACAGCTAGCTGTTTGCTTTTGGCTTTAACGTATATTCAGCTCACATTTTCGCCTGATATTTCCTGATCAAGAATGTTATTGGCAGTTTGCAATTGCACTCAACAAAAACAACATTCATTTTTTTTTTTTAAATATTGTCGTTGCCTAGCCGCTCAATTTTTCTATATTTGAATCGTGCTGAAGAAGAGATCCTTACTATGTGTATAAATGTATCTGTAGATTGAATTTACACTAAAAAACAAATAAAATGATAATGTGAAAAACTAATAATATCACACATAGCCACAAACGAAGATGTTTATCAAACTAACCTAGATGTTCATCTGTTTTTTTTTTTTTTAGAATGTAATCAATCTTTAAATCTTGGTTCAGTGTCCCATTCAATAAATTCCATTTCAGTCTGAGCGGAATCCAATCTCTCACATAGTTTCGCTTTCACTTCCACTTCAAGCCATTCATATCACTTAAACAGTTAAAAGTAATTGATTGTTGAAATTAAATGTATCCTCCAATGGTAAATGTTGCTTTTACTTATTTCGTCAATAGCATCAAACATTAATTCGCTAAATGGCACAAGGATCTCTGATTTCTTACTTTTCCGAAACGAAAATAAGCTATTTACATATCCCCAAAACACAAAGCGAGCCTATGTACAATCAGATCAATTAGCCGTCTAATGGGTGACCCAAATATACCATTGACACTTCAGTGTTCCCATACACTGCTGATACAGTTGGATAAAACGTTTTATCAGGTAAATCTATGGAAAATATTGAAATTGAAACGATTCAATCAGGTGGAAATGTATTTCAATGGATATACGTTGATGAACGTTAGTGAACGTTAGTATATTTGTCACTGCACGGCTTTGATTTTAAATGAACTCACCTCTGAAAGCAACACCTAGAAATTCGTAATTTTTTTCAAATGACAGCGTATTATCATCACAATCCAATATAACTCGTATCCGTTCACCGACTTGATATTTTGGTGCATTATTTAGCAACGGATAGCTACCAATTGCATCACCGTTATGCAATAAATGATTATCAACTAAATTCCATCCCCAGCTTTGGTCATCAGCCCCAAGTAATGCAACGTATCCATGACATTGAAGTGCCGCTTCTCGTGTTGATATCCCCACAACAGCGACTGTTCCTAGTGGACCTTCCCACATCACTTCCCATGCGTGACGTCCTTGGCGAAAGCCAATTTTACCCCGCGATCCATCCGTACTTTGTGCCACTGGATTTCTATGTGAATTGAAAATATTAAACAAATTGAACATATTAACAAAAGTCCCATTTGTAATTTTGACCAAATCAATCATTTACCTATGTAATGTGAATCCACTAGGTTTGATATATACATTGCGAGAGCAATCCTGTGGATTCCATGCATGAAAGAATGCACGCAATTTTGCTTTATATGTTGGCACTGATGACAGTAGATCGGATTTGATTGCATCTTCGGCCAATTTTCGTATGCAATGCATTCGCCAAACGTCATTATTTTCATCATTTAAATATCTATACCAATTTTTGCATACCAACGAACAATTTCTTAAGTCCCGCAAACCTAAGTATGAAAAAATTGCTTCTAGTATATTATCGGGCAAATGGGTGACGATAGCCGCTTCGTTCATTTTACACTGCCTTTTCTAAACAACCAAACGATTGGTGCACTTCTAGTTATTGGTTGGATTTTGCTGTCGAAGCCACTAATCAGAGAGCATTGAAACTGAAAGTATGCGTCGGCAAAACGAATTTGAAATTGAAATTAAAAAAATAAATAAATAAAGCTACAACAAATATTGAGGCAACATCAATTAATTCAGCGTAACGCCTTCCGATGGATGGTGATTTCAATGGCGTTTCGAATATTTGCTAATAATTGGCGTGAAAACGTTTTTTCATTCCAAAACTATTCCAAAACTCAATGCTATGTATACTGCTATTTCTTTTCTTTTCTTTTCTTTTTTTTTAAATCTTTAATGAATGCTTCTCCAGTTCACTTATACACATAAAAATGAATTAAAAATTTGTTATTTCAATCACAATTGTCAAACAATGACGCACATGCGTAATGAAATCGTTTTCGATTTTCTTGTCAAAAATTTAAAGAAATACTTATATTGAGCATTAGTGCAACAAATATATATTTCATTCCGAAATAATTGTATCTGAGTATTTGTTTGATAAAAAACAAACAGTCACATCAAGAGTTTGTGCTTGCAATTTATTTTGACTATAACTGAAATGATCGATTGTTAATGATTTTAAACAAAATTTTCCTGTCATTTAGTAGCGCAATCTGTGAGTCAAATGTTAACGTAAGGACTTATTGTTTGAATGTTCAATAATCTTGAACACAATTGAACATTTTTTTGTCTTTTATCTTTTATCCAGTTTTCCCTAATAACCGAACATTACATCGAATTTCAATCATGCAAAAAACAAAAAAACACAAATTTTCTTATCCAATCACTATCTATTGCAGCTATCCAAATGGCGATTAAGGCGTTTGACAGATCTCCACAAAATTCATGTTTGTTACGAGAAAAAAAAAAAAAAAATCTGACGTGACCACACACATACACATGTCATTCCATTTCAATAATGCAATTTTGTTTTTGTTTAGTCACACACTCAATAGCATGGAAAGTACAAGAGACAGCTATAGCAAACGTCCATACAGAGAGATAAAAACTCCAAAAAGAGATGTTAATATGTGATAGAAATATGAGAAAAACGTGAGACAAGAAAGACAAGAAAGACAAAAAAGAAGTTGTAGAGGTTTTTATTGGAAAAAACAATATGGCGAACACTTGTTGGAATTTTTTGTAGTGGCTATTACTGTTTTTTTCTCCTGCTCTTACTCTCGTTGTGTACACTTATGTGTGTTCGAAATAATGAATTTGCTGTTGTAATATGTACGACAGTACGGGATAGTGTTCAAGTTGTGAAAAGTATTCGCATAAA
The DNA here is from genome assembly GCA_030463065.1 of Aphidoletes aphidimyza. Classification (NCBI taxonomy): domain Eukaryota; kingdom Metazoa; phylum Arthropoda; class Insecta; order Diptera; family Cecidomyiidae; genus Aphidoletes; species Aphidoletes aphidimyza. The sequence continues at coordinate 46,099,939 of CM059997.1, forward strand.
AGTGAAAAACAATAATCAGTTCCCCTGGATTTTTTTTTGGATTTTTTTGTAATTTGACTTTAAATTGCCAATTATTTTGAGAAAACGAATTTTACAAATATCATTGAATAAACATCTATCTAGTGTTTTCCATGCGCGATTTGTTTCAATTTATTTAGTTGTGATGTGATCAGTTTTGTGTATTTCTGTGTGCGTTCTTTTTTCTCTCGAAGTATGAAAGTGAATCAAAAATGAATTGAGTTGAAGTTAATTTGCGGTAATCATTACACTTTTTTTTTTAAAAAAAAAATTATTTGTCGAGTAACGAACGTCTTTCTCATATCTCGAGTTCAAAAATGAAAAATATACTATAAAAAATAATGAATAAATATTGTGAAGATAACACAGTTTACGGAAAAAGTAAACACTAAGCAGTTCGATAAAATGAATTCCAAGTGATCAATTAACACAAAATGTTAAGAGAATCGTTGAAATAAAAGCTGTACTACCCAATCAAGGAAATTTGTTATGTTACGATGGTTTTTTCTGACAAAATACGTGTTAAAGACTGCAGAAAAGTATTGTTCTTTCAATGGCAATCGGAATGAACTTCAAATTGAAGAACTTTTGCATTTGCCCAAAGCGTAAAAAACATTCGAAAAGAGAATAGAGATAGGGAATAAAAAAAAACACTCCAAATGGTAAATTGTGTGTATTTGTACATAAACTTAAGCATAACAGAATGTTCTCAATTCCATTGTTTTGCCTCTCATATGTAAATAAATGTCTTTCCCTTCGAATTTAAAATGTGACACAAATGATAGTTTTTGATGTTCTACTTCTTTGATCATTTACAGTTTGGCTATAAACCTGTGAAAAATAGCATTGAACATCGCATTTGTTATTAATACCATTGCATCGCATCGCATCGCATCGCTTCGATAGTAGAAATCCATCTTGTTCCGTCCGTACATAAATGAATCACGCGGAGAGCCAGAAAAATGTACCATGCCTCACAACAACATACACCTTTTTAATTTGATGATTAAATTTTGTTTTTCTTCTTTTTAATATTTTGTTGTTGTTAATTTGTTTCACTCTCTCTCTCTGTCTCTCTCTTGGTTATTTTTTTTGTATGTCAAAAGTACTATGCATTGATTGAAATCGTATTTAAGGCTATCCACATTCATAATTTCAGTGCATTGTGATTGTGCATACTTTGACTATACGATCGATACAATTTCAATAAGAAAATATGGATTAATGATGTGAATTGGATAAATTAGCTCAAGTTATCATTTTTGTTCTCAGTGAAATAGTTAAATATTCGTGAGATCAATAATTGGGTTAAAATTTATTCTAATAAATACGAAGATAAAAAAAAAATCACACACTGCTAAAAGTCGAAGATTTATATATACAATGTTAGTCATACAAGTGAGAACCACAAGTGACGTAAAAACAAAACAAAACAAAACAATTCGAGGACTGATATCATTTTGCAAGAATGTAAATTGTTTAGTTGTATTGAGATTCTTTTGAAAGCAATAATAAGATCCATTTTTATGTACACTCAAAATATGTGCGAGTGAAAGAAATGAACATTTTGTCAGATGATCAAATCGGTGAATATGAACGGGGTTTAATTGAATAAAGCGCAGTATTTGTGAACACACATATATAGCAAAATTTCGTTTTACCATACTACTTTGTTCACTTCTTTTTGCTGAACAACACTATCGCACTATCATTTTTGTAATCAATTTCATCATTGTCGCTCACCATTTTCATTCTGGAACGACTAGGATTACAAAAATGAATTTGCGCGTGTCGTTTACCTGCGCCAATAATATTCTAACCAGGTGTCAACGCATACACACACGTGACCCACGCATATCTTGCCCAACAATAATAATAAGCTATCATTTCAAAGGACCAAAGTAATCATGGATCTGGTTCACATTAGCTTAACAATCAGCTGCCTATCTTCCGATCTTTTTATCTGCACACCCGGGACTGTCAGTGCAATGTGAAGGAAATTTAAACGCACCCAGTATAACTTTGCATTTATACAACACATGGACAACTACGGTCAATGTTGCACGGGTGCGTTCAATTTTAAGCGTTATTGTGTTTGTGCACCGATAATATTACCCGATCGAACGACATTGGTTCTTTTATTCGTGTGAAAATTTTAGAACTAAGATCTGGCGCCTTTGATTCATTTGGTAAATGAGAAAATGACATAAAGTCTTTGAAAATATACACTAGCGACCTTAGTTCATGCGACCCAAATTCAGTGAGCTAATCCAAAGTTGTACTGGGTGCGTCCAGTTTTCTTCATATTGCACTGACAGTTCCGTGTGTATGTAGTGTCTTCAGTTTAGAACATGGGGGCGACATAAAAACATCGTACCCTCGAACTACATGTTTTTTTCTATAGATATAGAGAAAGTCAAAGTACATGGCGCAAGTGTCGTCATTTGAACACGTGTACGAGAATATCGCGGACATGATTTAGAAATATAGAAACTCGTTGTCACTTATAGCGTAGATTATATTCTGCATAAAATCGTTAAACGAACATTTTACAAATCGATTTGGATGGAGAGCTCCTGTGGATTACATCAACATGGCAACAAAATGTTCTGTGATGGTGTGGACTCAATTCAAAACTCATTACTAGTGATTTTAAGCTGATCATAACATAATACGATAAAGTTAACATTTATTGTTAACTTTTATTGTTATTTATTCCCAATCTGAAATACCAGGGGGAGAGGTAACCCAACCCCCCCCCCCAACCCCTGGCACATGTATTGTGTAGCATTGTTCGTATTTTACTTAAGATAAAGTAAGACACTATATCGTATGCGTCAAACTTTATTGTTTGGACGGAGTCCTGTGTAACTTATTCCATTACCTTGATTTCATTTTCCCTGAGAATATAGGAAACATTTAATATATTCGCCTTATTGAAAATTGATATTCAACTTTGCTCAACTCTTTATGATCACTCTTCTGTACAGTATACTGTGTACATTTTGCAAGGTCACTGAAAACTGTCAGTTGGAATATTACACTGCGGAATTATGTATAGCTGATAATTTGGGTCAAGCATTAAAGCGTATCGCGAGAATCACTCAATTTAAGTTAGAAATCAAACATTTCTTCTACACTTCGTTGTCACCGGTTGCTGTTAATATTGAAGAGACAGAATGAACAATTCAAGTTTATATCCTTGCTTGTCGCTTACAAAAATCAATTTTTCAGATTAAGAAAAGAACATAAGAAACAAATGCGCCAATTTGAATTTTGCAAAGAGGTGCAACGACGAAACTATGTGCCCTGACTACGCTATGCAATTCATATGACGTAGCTTACTACGCGACAAAGAACATACTATCACGTTGGACTGTCACTGAGTCTCAGTGGAAATGAGACTTCAAATTACATAGAAAGGAAGTGACAGTCCAAAAATGATATAACTTTGAAACACTGTTCTTTGCAAATAATTTTTTTTGAATTCGTATGGAATCGTAGTAAATCGAATCGTGATTATGCCTTGGCATGTTCATTCGAATGAAGTCATAGGTGTGTAGCCATAAGTACGAAATATTTATTCAACTTTGTGCTTTTTTTTTCATTCTACAGCAGCATTGTGTTTTGATAAATTTACATGATGACCGCATTGATTTCAATGACGATATCTATCCTCTGATTTTGATGAAATGTCAAAAAAAAATATTATGCAGAAACGTGAAAACATTCCTTATAACGATATCTCAATGTTTTGCTGAGAATTAAGAACGCAATCAATCTCCAATGTTAGAAAAATCCATTAGAAAAGCGAAAACACTCTTCAGTGTCGCTTGATTTTTCCATTTTGACCCGTTGAATGATTGAAAGTAGTTTAATAAAATCTAAACTAAACAAATCGTTTATGATATCATAAGACACGATCAATGTAAAACTAATGCCACTGCTACGCGCATAAAATAAACTGTTTGTTTCTTTTAGCATGTGAAACTGTAAATAAATCGAGAGCCGATCTGTCTCTCCTATTTATTATTGACAACTTTTATAGAAGATTTTTTTCTTATTCTATTTTATTTAGAAAAATCGGACAAGAGAAAAGCAGCGATTGAACATACGATTGTATATGCATCTTTAAGAATTTATGGATAACACGTCACAGCCGGGACTGCCGGAGAGGTGAGCCCATTTAAACTTTATATTTCTTATTTCATATTTTTTATTAGCTTCCAGTATGTGTGTGTGTATTTGCAGTACAATTTATCGTGTTTTTCATATTTTTCATAGTCAGATCGTGTTTTAGCTCAAAATTGTGTTATTTTCATTCTCTTATCGCCTAATTATATTTGAAAGTTTCGATTAAGTAGTCAACGCAGACATGACGTTCAGCTTTCTTGTATCAAATTTATTGCTCTTCTGTACAAAAAGAATGAAGAGCACCAACATGATTATTAGTGGTATTGATTTTCAACTAGACAATTTCAAGCAATCTTTCGAAAGAAGTCAAAATCATCCGGCTACCTGAGACAGCTGAATATCATGTCTTAGTCAATGTGTCAACATATTTTAAGAATATATAATTGTTTATTTGATATTAATATATTAGATTGTTCCGTATTCAAAATACTTCGTAGTAAAATCATCAGACTAGACAAGAGATTAAATTATAAATATTTTTATGTGTGTAAAGCAACTTACTTTCATTATCAAAATACGAGACCTCTGAATGGTGGAATTGTTGGCGAAGAACTTATGGAAGTTCGATTAATTTGAGATCTTCAAAATAGCTGTATGATAATGCTCATTATTTATGTATACAAATATTCTTTTTGCCATTCCACATTTCGGAGGTTTTACTCACAGTCCGAGTGTAGCATAGAGTGTAAAGCACCAGATCATCACTTGATACTTGCTTGATATACGCAACGTTGTGCATTGATGCCAACCCACATGAAAATCGACTACGAATTATTCGTTCTACAACGAAGCTTCGTTGTCGATTTTCATGTGGGAACGTAGCTGCAATCCACAAAATTACTCATATCAATTTTGTGACGGGGCTAGCGAGTTATTTTTATTTTTATCGATTTAAATAGATATTTAAATTCCGTTATTGAAATTTTTGGCTAAAATGACGGACTTTTTCTGTGTTACATTATTCCGCCAGGCCCGTCAAATGTAATCGATAAAAATTAATCGTAGCCCCGTCACAAAATTGCAGTAATTTTGGACTGCTATCACTTACGGCACGAGTTTTTACGACGCCAACAGGCTTTTTTATTTGATATCAATACTTTTGTATTGAAGCAATCGTGAAAACCCTCAAATAAATACCGTATAATTTCACGAAAAAGAGCATTTTTGGTAATTTTGTTGGGTGTTTTTGACTCCCGACCTCAATGTATCGAAGAAAAACAAATTTTTCCAGATATGTATAATGTATATCGTAAGGCTAAGGTCGTGGAAATGTTGAAAAAATAGTTCGGACGAAACTTTGAGATAGAGGCGTTATGTTTCTGAATGATTAGCAACTTTTCAGTTTTTGACTCAAAACTTTCCAATCGCGAAAATGTTTTCAAGTTATTAATTTTTCTAAAATTAGTGTGGTTGGCACACAGTAACTGTTGCACAGAGAAAAATATGTTGGTAAATATATATGGTTTGGTGGTATTTCTAACGTCAAAATCATTTTAATGCATTAAATTTACCACTTTTGTACATAGATTTTACCGAAGCATCGTCAATTCGCATATATTTTGACAAATCGATGATGATAGGTCAGAAACAGATGGCGGTGCTATGAAAATGATTGGTAAAATTTATGTGTTAAAGTGGTAAATTGAATGTATTAAAATCATTTTGACATTAGAAATACCACCGAACCATATATATTTACCAACATATTTTTTTCTGTGTGGAAGGGGAGCATTTGTTCAGGTTCGAAGGCTGCTCCAGGTCATAGGTGTCCCCCCTTTCGAAGAAGAGGGATTCCTTGAACATGATGTGATACGTAGTTTTGGAGATACATGCGAAAATGTTCGACTTTTCGGGCCAAAAAACGGTGAAAATCGATTTTGGTCGATTTCTCGAACCGAACCGACCAAATCCTTTGGGGTTGTGACTTCACGCTTTTGACTCAGGCCACTAAGTACTAAAACACCATATATGTCGTTGCTCTGGGTCAGAAACCTTGTCGACCAGTGTAATCTATTAGAAAATTGAGAATAGTCGATAAAAAACGCTGTTTTATTGGCAAATGTCAATTGACAGCCGTAGTATTCACACTTGTAAATAAAATAACCTCACTTTAATTCGAGTTAGGGAATCCATTTTTCATATGATAAATAAATGATTCGCAACTCAATCATCATTTGTATTACAAACAAATGTATAGATCTCAAGGCGGTGGAACTCATTTAAATGGTGCTAGTCATAGGCGTCCACAAACCCTAATGTCGCCGGTAGGAGTTGAACGCAATAAAATTGATGAAATTGAATTAACCATAACGATTCAAAAGGATGCTTCTGGTTATGGCATGAAGGTACGGTATTTTCTTGGTTTTATTATTTATTCATATTGGGTGTATGTTATAAGTCCAATTGAAGTAACTCCAATTTTTTTTGTTTTGGAAATAAGTCTATTGAGAAATTCCGAAAATTCGGAAATAACTCCACAAAAGTATGGAATTATTTCAAAACAAAAGTATAGATTTAACTCCGTCCAATTCACAAAAATGAAATTTAGTCTATAAATGTAATTCAGGGTTAAAGCTGGACCCAAAAAAATAACATTGGCCCACTTTCTGTCAAAAGACCAACATCAATCTGTGCTATCAGGTGTGAATTTGCATTTTATTTTATGGACTTAATTCCATTTTTGTGAATTGAACGAAAGTAAATCCATACTTTCATTTTGAAATAATTCCATGTTTTTTGTGTGGAGTTATTTTCAAAATGATATTGGAGTTATTTCAATTGGACTTATAATATACACCCTTCATATTTACTTTATTTGAGTTTTCTCTGTTCATAAAAGGCGGATGTCGCTCCATCCATCAGAGGGATGAAAATTGTCGTGAATTTAAAAATATAAATTTCGATTCTTGTTCGAATCAATGGGACCGTATGACTATATGAGCAATGTGTTCAACGCGTATAAGAATCTGACAGTTTGATGTTGTCGGTGTAACTAATACAAATGAAGTCAAGTTCAATCACACAGTTGTGTTTGTGAAATCCGCAAATGCGTGTATATAATTGTTGTTGCACACAAAGACGTTCTTTGAACAGTCGCTAGATGTCACCGCTCCTTTTTTCATGCTATCTCTTCTTCTGCCATACTCCTATATTGGTTCGAATACATTTGTAGTATTTTTTAGCTCAATCGTAGAATTTGCAGTTGAACGGTTACCAGTTGATTGTGTAGTTACACATAAGAATCTCTAAGAGGAGTCTCTATGGACCAAATTTAGTTCGAGAGTACACCATTTTTCACGTCTATCCCAAGTTCTGTAGAACTGTGGTATCCATTCATTGACTGCGAAAAAAAAACAGATCACAGCCTGTGTGTGTACCCGACACCACAATAAATGCTAAACATACTTTCTCTAGTCTATAGCTTCTCCATTTATTGTTTTGGCAAACTCATTTTGATTCTCAGCCTATTATTTTTACTGACTCTACTGTGTCTGTGACTGTGATACTTCGGTTTTCTCTTCATTTTGAACTGATTGTATTTAATTTACTATTTAGGTATCGGGTGATAAACCTGTCTTTGTCGAAAGTGTCAAGGCAGGAGGAGCGGCCCATAAAGCTGGTTTAATGGAACGTGATATGATTGTCAAGGTAGGTGAACCACAATATAACGGCTGTGTGTTGACTGCACGCATGAGCTGTGCCACGATCCGCACAGACACCCAACCATGTATACATATATGCCATACCGGTAAACGCACAATTCTCTAAAAAGTCGATTGTTGAAAATTTTAACGATTACCAAACAACAAAAAACTTTGATTGAAAAAAATGCAACCCAACTTAATCTCAAATACCAAAACACCCGTAAAGTCTTGTGTATTTTTATTGGTTCAATACTGCATTTACTTTGTACTAGCTAGAGCATAGTTTTTTTTCGTAGAGCATGTTCAGGATTTGTTGTAACAAACATATACTACAAGCGAATTGCATGAATAATAAGAGATTATCCACTTGATGTAAAAAAATGTGTGCATATATTTTCTACTCTTTTAGCTTTAAATTTAAGTTTACATCAAACAAAAATTATTTCACTTAACTGTAGTACTATGGAATTATAACACATTGGCACGGATGGAAAACAAATACTTAAGACAACAATGTTAACGACCAGATTTCGTCCAAAATATACAATAAACCTGCCAATTCGTTATATTCTCCTGGCCAATAATCTAACATATACTATAAAAATGTATACGAATGATCATTTTTATATATTCATTTCTGATATCGTCGATTTTTTGTTTGTTTGATTGCTTACTCTAGGTGAATGGAGAAGAGGCCAAGACTCTGAATCATACAAGAGTTGTTCATTTGATCAAAGGTAAGAAAATTCGTTTTTTGCAAAACATTACGCCAATAGTCCTCTGACCACATTCTTGACAATATCCGAGAACTTGAATTGTGAAACAATCACTCTTAATACAAAATTCTCTTATGTCAATGAATATACTCTATAAGTACTATTATAACTCTAGTGTTTAGATTAGTTTGGATCGGTTGATTTGTGAGGAAAGCTAGTGCACAAATGAGTGGCTAAGAAGAAAAATGATACCTATCTTAACAATGTCTTGTCAGAATGCGATCGATATTATCAAACAAAGGTTTTTTCTTAAAAAGTTTGAATCGTATTCATTTGGCCCCGACTAAAAACCAACTACATGTGTTGTATGTTTTGAAAGAGCATTTTAATGGGAGCAGGAAACATACTATCATCGGCAAAATTTTTACTCAGTGCAACATCAAAATAATTTATGAATTTAATAAAATGTTAGAAGAAAAGACAAATTAAAAAAAACACATTCGAAATTTATTCGTCGGTCTATATCAGATATTTAGTAAACATTAAAACTGTCTTGAAAGTCTAGTTAGAGTGCCCACACTTTAATCGAATCAACAGTAAGAGCTGCATCCATCGAATCATTTTTGTGTAGATTCCAGCCTGGAAGCCACTGATCTCGTCCCCGCCAAAAATCTGTAGCTGCTTGCGGTGAAGAATTTAACCATGGCTTCTTACTTTCATTTCCCTCATCTGGAAAATATCCATTTGTGCCACCAACCGCCAAATTCAAAATAATATGAAACTATCGAAATCGAAAAAATGCGAATTATTGTTTTGGAAATTTTGATAGTTTTACAAAAAAAAACTCACTTCTTGATCAAATGGGGCCGCTTTTGTGGCATTTACCCAAATATTTTCACCAACAAATCTACCACGATCCCAAAAACCATCACCAACTGGAACTTGACCGATTTCATGTCCATCAACGCAGAATGTGATACAATCTGGTGACCATTCCATCAGAAATCTATGAAAGCCATTGTTAAATCCCTCACCAGATGGTGAATGTGTGGAAAAAGTTGCCGTTTGATATCCGTTTTGATTCCAAAGTGGTCCGAAATGTAGTGTTGATCCAAAGTGTTCCACGCCTATATTTTTACCATTATTGTTTTTATACTGGCGATTTCCCCGTGATTCGACCAAGTCTATTTCACCTGAACGTGGCCAATCACCGTACACTCTGTCAGTTGGCAGTAGCCATATAGCTATGAAAGTATAAAAGCATAAAAAATATTCTATGAAAAAGTAAACAATTTGAACAAATTTGAATTGAATTGTTTTTTTTTTTTTAATTTCTGATCGCATATTTAGGGCCGCCCAAACTACCTGCAATTTCCGGTACTGTACCGAAAATATACCGAATCGAGACAATTTATATAAATGAGTTGAAAAAATGAGTTAACGATTCGGTTTTTTTTTATTTTCCATTTCGAAAGAACCGTTTTTTTAGTTATCCCGAATTCTTTCATTTTTCTGTAAAACTAAAGGTAGTAGTCAAACAGTGCGTAATGAATTTCATATGGAAAAAAATACAATAAGATCATTCAGTAGTAAAACGTAAAGGGTAAATTATTTCAAACCTTATATGAAACCAAATACCTGGCCACAACCAATCTCCTGTTGGCAATTTTGCCACAATTTCAATTCTACCATATTTAAAAGAAAAAGAACCAGCCGTATTTAGACGAGCGCTACGAATCGGATTGATTATGTGAGTCTGTGTTCCTTGACGCTCACAACCGAACCACTGATCGTTTGTACAACTGCAAAATTTGGTACAGTCTGATAAACTTCAGCGACCTGTACTTTGGCAATTTTATGTAATAACTCACGGGTCAAGTTTTATAAGAGCACTTTCCAATGCATCGTTTCCTATTTCGTTTGAGGTCAACGTTGGACACAATATAAGTTTACCGTCTTTGACATATGAATTTTTCGAATCATTCACATACCACTGAAATTCCCAGTTCTATTAAACGAATAATAATAAGAACAACAAATGAGTGAAATGAAATCGATTCAGATTCAGATTCAGATTCTATTAATTTACTTACACCACCACCACCTAAGGTCAACTCATGCTTCCATAAGTCGCGATCAAAGTCGGTGAATCTTTCATCTAAAATGAGCTGGCCTTTACAAATCCGTCCAATTGGCGCCTTTGTACCACTTACAGTGGTTGGTGTATATCTGCATGGGGTGGGATTCACATATCGATACGAATAAAAACCGATAACTTGAACTGACAATATCATTAAACACTGAATTGCCCAGTTGTTTCTCATATTATTAACCTTTCTGCCAACTAAAACTGACTTCAAAAAAAATAAAAAAACTGACTTCAAAGTAATCGTTGACGCTAATTAAATTCTAATGCGATGCGATTTCAAAATGTGATTGGATTTCTCATGAACGACTTTTTATATACACATTTGAAAAAATGATTGTGATAGACTAATGTGAAAGTTCCTATACATATGCAATGACTTTGTGGTAGTCTTCGCTGTTTAACATTTTTGCTTTCTCTGTCGATAGATTAAATGCGCTATTTGGTGATACTTGTCTACTCACGCAATTATACTGATTAGAATTTAATGTCTTGATGATGATTTCAAATGAAGTTCGCGAACGCGAACTGTATTCACAGTATTTTTCTGTATGATAACGACCGAATAAAGTTCAATCACGAAAACACAACAGATGATCGTACGCTTGCGAGCATAGCTATAATTGCTACTATGTCAACAAATACGACACACACAGAACAAATAATGTTGAAATAATGGGCATTGTTTTGTTAGTTGATATTTCAACCAATCGATCGATAGTTGACCTTTTTTTACATTTATGCAGTGATAATATGCTGTTGAAAGACTGAGTAATGCGTACCAACACCTCCATAATGTTAACATGCACATGTTCGTTCGTATACACTCGAGAATTTTGGTTTTCTGTTCAATATTATGAAGTTGAAGTTTTCTGAACATCGATATTTTGAAGATTCTGAACTGAACAAGTTTCATTCCGTTCTTTGTGCGCGTAATTTTAGAACATAGAACGAAACGTTGAAACATTCCACGTATTGTATGGAGATGTTTGGAACGTTCATCATGTGACTTTAAACCCGTTCAATTAGTAAATATTTATAATATTTATTGATTTCCACTCAATTTTCAGATAAGTCACCCGTTATATTGACGGTGAGCCGCGTGCAAAATAAAATGCAACGGTCATCATCGATATCTGTTGGAACGCCGACACCTTTGGCCCAACGTGGAGGTATCACAGCACCATTGCCAGTCGATGTAAGATGTTTAATGAGTCGTTCAAGATTTTGTGTTCGTTTCTCACTAATCATTTGTTTATTTAGCCAAATACACGACGTGAGGTGGAATTCACACGAATAACTACATTACGATTAATGTTGGACCAGGAGAAAAAAAATCTGGAGAACTTGAAGACTTCAAACAGTGCAAATCGAAATGAAATTACACAAGCTGAAACCAATATATTGCGGCTACAGGAACAATTACGTCAAATGCACGGCGAGGTAAGTTTAGTACAATCCATTCCGGTAACAAATCAAAACTCAAGAAATCTCGCTTGATAATTATTCATGTTGAGGATGCTGTCCGCATATAAAAAAAAACACTTGACTAATTATGACAGTCGTTGAAACTACTCACAGTATGTTGTATTTACAGAATAGAAAGCAAGAACAATAACCTAACAAACTTTGTGAATTCATTTAACGTGCCTTAAACCATACTGCCGCAGCTCTATCATATAAATATTATGTTGACATTTCTGTCCATACGTCAATAAGGTGCTATCATAGGAACATGAAAAATCAATTTGATTCAGTAGCATGCCTTATGCTTGCTCTAAGTTCAACGGATTTAACAGGATTTACAATTTAAAATACAATTTTTCTCAGTGTTTATTGCAAAGTTTCAAAGAATAACAGTTTTATAGCAGTAACAGTTTTTTGTGAATATTCAAAAATTCGAAGGATCTAGTGAAAATGCTCAAAAATCCAATTGTTAACTCCACAATTGCAATTATATTTTGGAGCCAATATTATAAAAATGCTAAACAGTTAAATCCAAGAACTTGGATTCAACATTAAACGCCCATACTGAACCCAATTGAACGCATCAATTTCTTATCATCATCGACTTATAAATTCATGGTATTACCAATCCATTCAAACTTGCTTTACTCAAAACAAATCGCCCTGAAGAATAACACAGATTAACAATATTTTAGACATTGCGAAGCCAATTCGAATTGTATTATATAGTAATAAAGGTACGTGTAGGTGTGTGTGCGTAGCACGAGGTATGCGAGAGACGAACTCTGTATAGCGCGCACTCTCTGCGTAGTTTGTGTGTATGCAGTGCACTGTGTTCCTGCGGGCTACGCAAAAGGGATGAAACACCTAAAACATTTACTTTGTTTTCTTATAGCTTCTTATCTCATTACTCATTAAATTTCGTCAATTGTTTGGCATGAGACTTAGGCGAAAATTGGGCAAGATTATCATAGTTTTATGCAAACGAAAATTTTGGTTTTGAATCCTCGTTGAATGATTATGATAGAAGAGCATCTTATGTCAAACAAATTGTTTGCTCATCACTTCAAATAGATGAAAAATTCATCTACGCAAAATGACAAGAGCATTTGTGTGATGCGTATTTAACAAACAGAAATGGTTTTGTACTTTTTTCCTATACGCGCGAGAAAACAAAGTTGTTCTTTTATTCTTATGCATTCATTTCATGTTATGAAAATAAAAATTTAATGTAAAAACGAATATTTCAATATTTATAATGCTCGATACGGAAAAATACGCTACCGTCTAGGAATTCAAGTGTCTACTCAGTCAAAATATGTGATGTATTTTTATACATTTTAGCCAAATCAATTTTCTTATAAATGTTTCTTCACGGCTTAGGCTTGCAAGTACGAATGTCTCCCAATCCCAGAAAAAAAAGGATTTTTCTTAATCACCAGTTCCAAATTTCCGAGATCACAGTCAAATCTTCATCCACCTACCCTCACTTTGTACTTTTCAATTTTAGAATGGTGAAAAACAGTTATCACCTAGATTTCTAGATAATGTTTTTTTTTTGTATAATACTTTTTGTCGCATTGAAATATATTGCAAATTTACTGTTATTACTTGGATTTCTGCACGAGAATTCAAATTGAGGATTTGGTTCATAAGTGCTCAATAAAAACAAAATATAAATGCTAGTATAAATGTATGGTGAGCTGCGCAAAAACATTGTATAGGCTTCTGAGTTGTTTGTGTCACACACCACAACGTTCGTTTGTGTAGCTTAAATATTGTCATTGAATCATGTGAGTAAACATATATGTGTCACAGATTAAAGAAGTAAACGATAGTACACCCTTTGATCTTACGAATCCAGATATTTTTGATTGAGCACTTATGATACCACCAGTAAAATTATATATTCATTGTGAGCCTCAAATGTTTGTTGTAATAGAAGTGTTTATGAGAATTTTCATTGATATTTATTGTTTTTGAGTGTAATATATAAAATTTAAATGAAACAAATAGACGTTATATATAGCCAAATAGTGTTTGTTTGAACTTTCATTTCTTAACTTAATTTTTATAATGATATTTTTTTTTAAGTGAGTGTTTTAAGTGTAACTCGACTGGTCGATATCGTTGTTCACAAGTAAACTATCTCAAATGCGGAAGAAAGACTCAAGGATCAATTTTATAGATTGAGAATTGATCTATTTCCAAAAATTTTTCGAGGAAGGTCGACCAAAGTGCGAATTCCACCAATATAAACAGTGATGATAGATTTGTAAGCGCAGTCGGCCCAGTTATGCATATGTAGTAACTGATAATTAGATTTCGAAATGATTTATAATTAGATTTTTTTCCTTGCAGTCTAGACTGCAGTACTGTAATAATCGGTAAATTTTTTACACGGAAAATCGTTGATATGGAGTTTTGGTGCTATGATCACCATTGTCCTTTTTGGCATTTTGGAAATCAAGGAGTTAGTCCTTGAAAATTATCTTTGTGGTTTGAAAGATTACCACCATTACTAGTTGCACTGCATAGTGATTTTTGTATGTATTGTATTTGCTCTGCTGTGCAAAAATCACTATGCTTGCACTAGCAATGGTGGTAATCTGTCAAATCAACACCAGTGTATCAGAATATCTTTAGTTCTGTTTTGTACGATTTGTATGAGTCAACTGTTTACCACCAAATTTTTGGGTTTGGAATTTGACATTTATATCGAACCAAAACAAATTTACTGGTGTCTGGTGTCATTTTATATTTTATACACGACTGGAGTTATAAATTGACATTTTTTACACATAGATTTGTCTGAGTGTAGTTCTGACCAACATTATTAAATTTTGAAATTTCAAAACCAAAATCGAATTCGCTGTTTTTCAGGACTCTTCACTTTTGCAATTCAATCCGATTGCATTACCAACATTATTGTCTTCGACACCACAGTCTTCCAATTCTCAGGCCCAAACCTCATTAGCTCCAGCGTTTCTTTCACGATTCCCAAGATCATTATCGTCGTTAAGTCTTGGCGGCAAGAAAAAAATGACGGAAAAAGATACGGCCAATTCAAGTCTTATATCACCGAACACTGGAAGCTATACGGAGCATTTATTACATTCACCTGTATCATCTGGGTTGCACCATCACTCATCACACAATGCACTTTTATCTTCAGTGAAAAATAAATTTTGCTCCGAAACAACGGCTGTCGAATTGAGGCCAGGTTTCGCGGATAAAAATCGATCGAAACAACCACCGCCACTACCATTACGTAATTTTACGCGACGTTCTCAACCTGCACAGTCAGGAGCAGATGGTGTTGGTATTGATGGTGAGAATGTTACTGATTCGAGTTTGGCTGGTGTTAAGAAGAAGGGAAAAACAATGTCTGAAATCGATAATAAAAGTAACAACAACGAAAAAAGTAGCGCAAAAAGTTTATCGACTTCAATGTCGTCATCTTCATCAACTAACAAAGTCAAAAAACGTAGCAAGGTCAAAATCAAAGCAAACTCAGACCCAAAGATAAGTGCTCAGCTGTTTATCCAAATGGAACGGGAATATGATAAACAGGATTTAATTGCTGCCACTGGGCATTCGGTTGCAAATGAACCGCCTCCATTACCACCACGTCAACCGGGAATGCTTGAGGAAAATCAAAATATACTAAATAATAATAAGTGCGGAGCAAATTCAAGACATGAAAATCGACCACCATCAAACAGTCTTGAAACGCGAATGAACTATCCACTCATTGCAACAGCAACAGCTGTTCGCGATAACATATCGCCGTTCCCTTTATCGAATCGACCCAATATCCGGCAACGCTTGCAACAATCGAACACACAACAACACGTAAGTATCGTTCGAGCACTAACTAAACGCTATATAATGCTCGAAACTTCTTTTCTATCAATGGATGTTTTGTCCCATGAATTGAAATCGAATTAAACACGCGTATTATGAATACTATAAACACGACCACCGAATATCGAAATAGCTTGTCCATAAGCAGAATAAAACATTTGATTCAGTTAATGCCAAATTTAAAAATTAATTTGACGAATTTGTCCAAAATATTAAAAAATATGAAAGAACCTCTATTTGCTCTGATAAACAAACATATCACGAATATATTTATACGATTAATAGAAAAAGTCGTCAGACAGTGACAGTGACAGTGATCATGAACCTTACTAATTCCTTCTAACCGATCTTACTAATTGCTTGTAAGCTTGTAAACGATGCATCATAAATTATTTGTGCATATGAATTGTAATCGAATTTTAATATGTTTACATTTGAGCTTATTATGATTTTCCAAAATTAGTTGAGTAGTTTTACAAATGTCCAATTTATAAAGCATGTTATTTGGACATATTTCTTTACGTTTTTTGTATTTGGTAGATAAAGGTGTTTTTTTTTCTTCTGCGAAGTTAATATAGCATATATTAACATCACGGAAATTAGTACGGAATACGATCAGCTTATTAGGCTCTAATAGGTAAAGAAGCTGTGGGAATCTGTCAGCAATTCATACCCACGTGAAAAATTGTCGGCTCAGTCAAAAAATTATATTTCATTCAAATGCTAAAATCCAATCTCCAGTGTTGCAAATGTATATACCTGACTGTATGCAGAGAAGTTGTCAATGCATTACTGCTGCATATGTCAAACAATGTGTAAAGTGCGACGAAATGATTAGGAACTAAGAGAGGACAAGCGTGTTACAATTGTTCTCTCGTTCTTGGTAGTCAATTTATCTGTATATCTGTCATCAATGCCAATCTCTGCCAATCACAGTCAGCCCATTTTGTCCAAGTTAGCCGATAATTTTTCGCATATTCATTTATTTCCACGCATAAAAGAGCTTCTTGATGTTTCATTGATGTCGGATTTAGATTGAAGGATTTAAATTAATCTTAATAAAAAGTACAACTGTTTTTATTAGCAGCAACCACCCAATATGTAAATGATCCGTTTTGGTACAGGCTGTGACTCCGTTTACATCCAGGACTGTTCAATTGAGTACAAATTTACTTGTATAAATCCGCACTAATTCCAAAAATCTTAGGTTTCAATGCCAAAGATCATTCGGGACATTGCTGCAATAAATAGTAAAGTTTAACCAAGAATAATTATATAATATTGCTTGATGTTATTTCATGTGCATAGAATTGTGTATAAATACGTGTAATTTAAAATGAAATACTTTTGCAAATGCTACATTAATTAAATTTTATTTAAATATTTCGAAAATAAATTGTAGTATAGTAAAGTAAAAGTTGGATGAAATGAATTTGAACATATCAAATCGAAAATTATCATCTGTTGAAAGACACTGTTGTAGTCTTAAAAAGTACAAAGATGTGAGAATACTATTCCGGCTGGATTTGGGCTGCTGAATCCAACGATAACGTCCAAAATTCTCTAGAACGTCAAATTTTGGAAATAATTATAAAAGAAGAGAGAAATTCAAAAATTTGCCGGGGGAAAATGGAATAAACCTCTTCTTCTATTCATCGGGTATGCAAAAACACCCAATAATGTGTATACAACGAATATCAAATGCTTTTGTGTACGTTGCCTTAAAAAGAAAGACAGTTCACAGTATTTTAAAATAAAGATTCAAAGTTCTTTTTGAAAAAGATCTCATTTGGAACGGTTTCGAACTTTCTGACGAGAAATCACAAGCAGAATAACTACTATGAACATTTCCAAACCAAATTCACTCATTTAAAAACGTTTAAAAGTGAGCCTGTTCAAAAAAATATCACCTTGTAAATCATTATTGCAATGACTAAACTACCCGAGCTCAGTAATTTATCACATATGCATTGACTGAACAAATCCCCTATATATTATAGGGGACCATATATATTTGGTAGGAAGCTACTATATTTAAAGACATCCTTTTGGATGTCCTATGTTTTTGAAGATATGTGTTAAGAAATTGAAATGCATATTCAACGAACAATATACGAGTTCGAATGGAAAAAAAAGAAAAACAAGACAGTAAACTGGTCGTAATGCGTCCATGCATAACGGTATTTGATTTTATATGATACTTTTTCACAAATAGTATATTTACGTCTCATCGCCATCTAGATTACATGTCGATGAGACGTAAATCAACACAGTTCTTAATGAAAACGACTATACAATACTAAGCCCTAGTGAGTGTCAAATTTCAACTAAAGTGATTTCAACAGGGAACACAATTGAACTCTATTGAACTCGCATTTCTCATGAGAAATCGCAATGTAATTAAGTACTATATCCGCATGAAGAGTGTGAGTTCTCCGTGAGGAGCGTTTATGAATGTGAGTCCAATACATTCCTTGGATTTCAACGTGTCCGATTATAATTGTTTAATAACGAGCCATTATTCTTTTAAATGACAAATGATTCATATAAATTTAATAAAACTCAAATTTTAAGTTTCCTTTATTCTCCCGTTTTTCTGTTTTTCGGAAAACCTTTTTCGTGATCTCTTATTATAATTGAAAGAATTACCCGGCCTGTCTAATACTAATCAATATATTGAAAAATAAACATCGCCTGAGAGATGGCTTAGTTAATACTATTCTGTCAAAACTCACACATGACTCATTCTATGTGTCAGTGTGAATATTTTGACAGAGTTATTATTATAACTATTAACTATAACTAACGGCTAATAACTATCCATTCAGCCCTACTTGTGTCGGTGTTGTACTAACTGAAATTCATCTTGTTTTATTTTATCGTTTACCGTATCGTGACGATCGTCTTGCATTGTTGATTCGTTTTCATTTTTTTTAAGTGGCTTTTTAAGAATACTGCATTACATATTTGGGGAATTCCTTTTATATAAAAAAATAAAATAACTTGATTTTTAGGCACTCGGTTTGATAAGTCAATTGAATAGCACTTCACCACACCGCAGAGTGGTATCATCGCCAGAGCAACATGTACACTCCCGTGATTCAGGTATGTTTAATACTTCTAAGCGTATTATAATAAATGACAATAGCGTTTTTGATGACATTTCTTTTGCTTTTGTACAGATGACGAGACAACGCCGCCAGGTACTCCCCCACCACCCTACAAAATCAAAGCAAAACCAACATCAGATACGAAACATCCAATGGTGCCGAAGCGAAACTACCAGCAATGTTCAAATGAATCAGTACAAATTAATCCCAGTTCACATAATATGAGTGAACATGATGATTTCATACCAGGTGACAGCATTTTTAACACTTCAACGACATCGTCAACGTTTGGTGGTAATAATAACATATCAGGTGCACAGGGTGATGCTTTGCAACGTCAAATCATTTCAATGGAAGATGATGAATTTGGAGATGATTCAGAATTGATTAGTGGTAAGATATTAGAATATACAGTTGAATCGACAATTTTTTGTCATGAACATCGATTTCAGCCTATTTCAGCCTATTTCAGCCTATTTTAGCCAGCACAACAATATTTACTATATTCTGATATAATCACGGCAAACGTCAGTGTATTAGTATGAGCGATGCAACGATCATACAAACGGGCTATGGCGCGTAGTAGGCTGCTTTATGTGATTTGCATAGCGTAGTTGGGGCGCGTAGTCTCCTCGGTGCACCGCTCATGTATTAGTACATTAGTACTGTTACTACTTGCAGATAGTAATATTGCACAGCGGAGCAATCACTATGCTTGCACTATCAATGGTGATAATCTGTCTCGGGCATTTTTGTAATGTGTTCTTAGTGTATAGGAAAAATATAAGAACAATTTAAGAACCTTTTGAGCTGTGACATAGCTATCTAAAATTCAAAAAGAATACGTTATACTACAGTATTGTTTGTATAGTTGTGCAAGCTAAGGACATCAGACAATCTTTTAAATATGAAACAAAACTTTTGGTTAAAAGAACTTTTGTTTTTACTTTCTATTCTTTCAAATAAATAGATGATCATGGACCATTCAAATCTTTGCAACAGCTCCTTGAACAAGAGAATTCATCGTATTTAGCGGTATTCTTGAACTTTGTTCTATCAAATTCAAATCCATCTCAGCTATTATTTTATTTGATTACGGGGCTATATAAAGAAGGAACCGTAAAAGACATGAGAAAGTGGGCTTATGAAATACATTCAACATTTTTGGTGCCACGAGCTCCATTAATGTGGGGAGGTGTTGATGAATCGCTAGCACGAGAAGTAGATGATGTGCTACAAAATGAACATGATAAGGGTGAAATTTTGCGTAAAATATTCTGGAAAAGTCGCCATCGTGCTAAAGAGTGTATCATACAACAGTTGGCTGAATTTCAAATGAAACGAACAGCTGGTCTAGGCACTATGTTTGGACCTAGTGATCAACAGCTGCTTGAAGCCAAAGGTGATAAAGGTAAAGAACAGCGAATCGTCGAAGAGACTCTATTGCCAAAATTGCAACAGCTGATTGATGATTTGGATAAAGAAGCGCCGAATGAATGTCCAAAGAAAATGGCTTTATCATCAGCTCTATCGACTGTATTACATCGTGTATTTTTAATAACACGATCAACACCTGGCGGTCCAATTGAACGTGTGCATCACTTTGTGAGCCGCGAAAAGAGTTTTAAAAGCCGTTTAATTGGCAAAAATCGTAAAATTATGGTGCGTGGACATCATTTAGTTCTTAAACAGTATTATGAAGTTGCCCATTGCAATCACTGCCAAAATATTATTTGGGGTGTCAGTCCACAGGGATATCATTGCACAAATTGTGAACTCAATATTCATCGAGCATGCTCACGAATTTTAGAAGAAAGTTGTCCCGGTCCAGTACCAACGAAAAATGATAAAATGAGCAAATTCATCGAAAAAATACGCCCCGCGCACTATTTTAATCCAGGTAATTGCAATCAATTTAATTTGTATAATCTCTTTGATTAATTTCAAAATTTTGATTGTTATTTTATATTTGACCATCTGCAGCAGATAGATCCAGACGACAAGAGGATGAGTGTGGAGCTGATGATCTGCTACAAGTTGGTAAGTGCACATTTTAGTGTTTTTATTTTGACTCACAGATATGTTTCGATCAATGCCGCTTGTGCAAGGCGAAACTCTTGCAAATTCATTCCAACATATTCAAATGTATTACTTTTTCGATACACTTTTTTATCAGAGGGTAAACCTATAGATTAACAATAGATTGAAAATAGTCAAAATAAGTATGGACGCGACTGAGATGCACAGAATGCACATGACACGCATGTTGCTGTGCAAACTTTTAAATCGTCTCATTAAAACCGAACACAAGAAAATGAAAAGCAATAATTACTGACAACGTCGATCGCGCATTGATATCGTGTATAGTATATAGTTAACGTGTACGTGTGCACAGTGCACATTGTACATTAGCTGTCTTATTAAATTCTTTAAAAAGTCGTTATTTGGAGCTGACGTATTAGACGTCAAATAGTGCTGGTCAACGCGTGCGCGAGCATATAAGTTAGCAGTACACACCCGTTTTGCGTACAGTTTCTTTTGTAATTCGGAAAGTTGTATTTCGTATTCTGAAGGTTACGTTAAATGTCCATTCTTCGTGTTTAATTTAACATGTGCCCGTGTTTCAAACATCATTCAAATTTGTTGATACACCATTTCATTTCCGACACACACAAAAACTTCACAGTTTACACTATACAGTTAACGAATCATTTGAATATTCAATGTGCATCAATTTTTGCTATATTCCTAGCGGTAGTACTTTTTCAACATATGCGATGTGTATCACAAATGAAAAATAAACGAATATCGTTTTTAGTTTTTCCACATTTAGTGCAACAGAAACGAAACCTTGATTATTCTATGACGGCTGCTGCTGCTGCGGCGGCTGTTGTTGTTGTTTCGTCGTGTATTTGAAAGTTTTATTTATTTGTCTTCTGCGCATTTCAATCTACTATAAATCAGCTGCGTACTATCTATTTTGGTATCTTTTTTTTCTCCCCTTGCTCAAGCACACATCGCAAACGTCTGCGTTCTGTGGTTTATTTCATCTTTCTCTTTTTCTCTGGCATTTTGTAAATGTGTTTCAAAATTTATTGAACAGAGCAGAGAGAGATGCCGATGGTTTGCACGACAACACAAGTCATAGACTGGATGTTTCATATTCTATTTTACTATACATCGACTGTAGAAAAAATCGGGTCCATACTGAGAGTGGCTGCTTTTGTTTGTTTGTCTAGTTCAGAGATGTTCAGAATTAAATTTTTAATCATCGGGTACATTCTGTAGAAAAAGCGAAGAATACATTGTGCCCATTAAAAATTAAAAATCAGCGGAGATATTGAATTATTTGTAATTGTTTTTTTTTTCGGGTTAAATCAATGCAGTGTCTTTTGGATAAAATGGAAAGTGCTACAAATTGAATTGAGACAAATGCAAAACGTGAAAGATAATTTCTCTTGTCTAGCAATTTTAGAACAGTGAATCATAGTACTTTTCAGTCAATTTACAACAAATTTCACATGTAATTTTCAAACAGAATTACACACAACTTTCAAACCAAAATGAAGCCGATCATATTCAGTTGTTTTGAAGGCAGTCTTGCGGTTCTACTGGATCAAAGTGTATATTTACTGTGCATGTTATTTGTGCGAATACAACAGCTCTATACACTTGGCAACTAATACTTTGACAGTTGCTGGCATTGACCATTATAAAGTATAGCTATGAGTAATATTATAAAAATGCACACTAATTTGCCAGAACGTGTATACAAATGGTTTCAGATCAAAATGTTTTCATTTTCAAAGAAATTATTTTTCCGCTTTGATTTATCAGTAACTGAAGCAATCAATTCAAAAATAAACGAATTTAATTTCAAGATGTTACGATCAATAGAACAAATGATGATGAATTTGCAACATTTTTCGGATACGAACATTTCAAAGTGATTCAAAACTATCAAAAAACGTGCTTCAAAGATTATTCATAAATGTAAACTCAATATTTCCTCGCCAATATGCTTTTCGCTTGATATTACGCTGTCTATATTAGTATTCGTATATTTTTGTTCAATCATTTTTTGCGATTGATATTCGATTGACATGTGCAGAAATATATTCTGAAAGTAAAAATATTTTACAGTTTTTTTCTCTGATTATCTCACGACATACATAAATCGTTCAATTTAGCACCGGCAAAATTTGACATGAATCGTTTGAAGAATGATAAAGAAATTTGATGACGTATCGATTTTGCATTCACAGCGCCCTCTTTGTGAAACGATGCGTTTATGACAATTCAAATTGGAATAAAATGTGCTCCGCTCGCAATAAATTCGCATCACATTTTATTCATGAACCGCCCAATGAGGAAATTCACCCGATTTCAGGTCTAATTCAGGCCTATATCAGGCCTAACGTAAATTTAACAAGAAAAAATGCAAAATTACATGTAAATTTGCATGAAGGCACACACTAGGCCTGTTTATGGCTTTCATTAGGCATATTTTAGTACAAATTAACGTTACAATAATATGCCTAAGTTTCATACTATTAACGTTACACTTTTCCTCATTGGGCGATGATGGGAATAGTTGTGAGAGTTGGAAATGTAATATGAAACAGACAAACAAATGAGCAAAGGCGAACGCATTCTTATTTGGAACATCAAGCATTACAACTAAGCAATACTCGGCGCTGTTTTTTTCTTTATATTAAATGCAATTTTTGAACAACCAATAATCGTCGTAATAATAAGTAACGTAGTCTGGCGGAATCAATTATCGATAGCATTTTTTTTTTAAATTGTGTATTCATATGATTTACGATAGAAACGAATTTAATGTAGAAAAATACGTACAAATGTTTTAAATGATGCTCTCATTTGGGCATCAAACACACACACACACATATACACACACAGTGTGAACGCACAATCAAGAAATGTTATACCCTTGTCAAGCAAATCTCTGATTCTGTTTTCATTTATTTTGTCCGCTTAAATGAACTCGTATTTTGAATTAATTTATACATTGAAGAATTATCCGATTTGGCATCATACAAAACACATTGCTCAAAGCAAACAAGCTTTTGAGTTGAATTTTATTTCGGAAGGATTTCATTTCCGTTTCAGATGTTTTCACGTGTAAAATTACATTATAACGTTATGAATGAAAAAAAAAGCAATCAACTCAATGTTTCATTCCCATTTTCATATTTGACGGCTACTTCGTTCGATGCCTCCATATAGTTTTGTCTGCATATATTTTCGTGTGTGTTTGTTGTTGTTGCATTCAATTCTATGATGTCATAGTGTGGTACATATACATGTACAATGTACATGTAATGTATATGCCACACACATGACCTTTCCATACAAGTATTCGGCGAATAAGCAAAACAATCTAAATGCACTAGATCCGAACCTCTTAAACACTTTTTTTAATTGCTTCTCGTCAATTTCAGCGAATCGCATAAAGGCGAAATAATGCATTAAAATTTTGTCATTGACTATGATAACTATTGCCTTCTCTTCTCACTCTTCAGTTGTACATTAGTCTGTTGTGTGTGTGTGCGAGAAAACTTAAAATAAAATTCACTGTAATTCTGCAATTTACAATCATTCAATTTTGAAACGAACAGAAAATCAAGAAAAACATAAACATGTTGTGTGAGATAAGGTCTGCTAAAAAAGTGACCAAAATTACCGTGAATCAAAAGAAACGAAATTAACTTCTGCGCATAGAAAATATTTTAAACATATTTTGATGACTTTTTTTTTTAAATGATGGAAAGTGATTAATATAAAATGAAATAAAATTAGATGGGCATAAAATGATATGTGTGGCATTGAACCTTTTTTAAACGAGACTACGAATATGCATGTCAGTGAAATTTAACTTATCATGGATCAGTCAAATGAATTGGCAACAGCCGCGTCGATGCCAGCCCCATCGGTTACAATTCAAACAGTTCGTCGTAATGCAAGCATAAAACGTTTGCTTAAGTTGCCTCTTTGGAGCTCAGGTAAAAACTACTTTCAGGAAATATGGTTTATTATTACAATGAAGATTCGAAGCTGAAGTAATACTTCCCAAATGTTAAGATTTAATAGTCATAAATATGGGTTAATATGAACATTTTCTAAAGTAATTTGTGTTAAACATTGAAATGTTATTGTGCTCAATGGAGCAGAATTCCGAGAGATTTTTTCAACTTTCCAAAGGCTCAATCTAAGATAGATCTCTGGCCGTTTACATCACGAATTAAAGTTGGGCTGAAATTAATCTTAAAATGTAGTGACAATAACAACAATCATTCGATGTGAATTTCAAAAGCAAATTATCACCTAGAGGTATAGGTGAAAGATAGATCACGCTAGTGACCACTAAAATATTTGGCAATTACTCTACTGTTTTGAAAATTACGTTTTGGTGATTTCCTCCTGGGCCGTCTTCTTCTTCATTTTCTCAAAAATCTTTTCAATAAGAAGAGCTATGTGTAAGAAAGAGTCAAATCTATTTAAAATGAGAAGTTCTCATAAATTCTTGCAGGACCTTTGTAGCAATCTCAAACATTTCTCCTTTTCTATACATTACGTCTCTCTCTTTTTATATATGTAAAATATGGCCCTGGCGAATGATACTATGCACCGGCAAACACGTACCTTTAGCTTTTTGTTGCTTGCCACATGGGAATTCATCCCATAATTTACTCCATGTTGTCCGTCTGTTTTGTACAGATATTCGGCTGTGCGATTCAAGAGCGCTGGTAGAAAACAATATTATACACTGGTAAACTATAGCTAACTTATACTAAGTACTTCAGTTCATGTATAACAGAAGTTCTAGCTACATTACTACTTAATAGAATTTCAATGGAGCTAGCCTATGAAATGAATTTGTACGGTCGTATGTTAATATATGATTTCAAGTTTAAACCAATCGACAAACAGATTCTTATAATAATATCGTGTGTGATTATTGCAAAACATACATTTTGCAATTTCATTCAACATATGTGTTCAGACCGCAAAAAAATCATTGAAATAAATAAGCATGTAATTTGATCAGTGCTGTACAGCACTGTACAGTACACATATAGTTCCAATGAACTAAATAGGTTCAAATCTTCTTTTAAAGCTCAATTGTCGTCACTTGTTTTATACAGACTAACTCAAGTTCTAGCTAAAATGTGAACAAAAGTATAGAAGGATACAACGGATCACATGTCCTTCCATTTATCACAAATCATTTGGGCTTATGATTGGAATCATACTGATATTTGTAAAAATTAAGAACATATTGGGAAAAAAAATATTGATTTACAAATGAAGGGGACAAATATATCATTAAATAGGACGTGCTCATAATTATCATGGCTACAATGTCGAGATTTATGGACTAGAAATGTTGCATTTACCGATTTTGTATATACAAGTACTAAAGTACTAGTCTTGAATATTCATTTTGTATTTTTACTCAAGTACTTTAGTAAATTTAGGGATGGGAAAAAGAGAAATGGCTATATCGCTACACTATACAATATTTCTGTGAGAATATGCTATTCACGGATTCGCAAATATAGCCCCATTAAAAAGTAACTCTATTTGCGAAAACGTGATTTAGTAGATATATAGTAAGATATCGAAAATATAGTATAGCGTGCCCAAGTGCCCATCTCCAAGACCCTAAGTGAATCTGTACTTTTTTATTGAAATTGTCACTGTTTATGAAATGTGAGCCTGAATATAAAAATGAAATAATGTAAGCATCTTCTAAATAATTAATTTATTGAATTCAATTTCGTTATTTCTTTTCCAATCGGTAGATCGGCCCACACAAGCATCAGTCGTTCGTCAACCATCTGATCGTCGATCAGATCCAAACAACTCACTTAACGCAACCGCACAAAGTACACATGCCACAACAAACGATTTGAATTCGACACATTCCATTGAAAATGATACAATCATACCAGACGCTGACAATGAAAATCAAGACTGGTAATTTAAATTATATTTCCAATTGGAAAGTAGGCACATACTTACACACTAAAACAAATGAATCAATGTTTTCAGATATGTGTTTTACTGTCAATTATTTTGAGTTAATTTTTCTTGAATTTTCTGTGCTTACAATTTGGCTTTATTTATTTTAGTACAAAATCGAAGTCAGCACCAGTATCAGTGAATCGATCTGAATCATATAAAGAGCGGTTATCCCACAAACGAAACCATCGAAATAATCGACGAAAGATATCTGATCCAAGTTTGTCTTCGAAATCCAAGTAAGTGTACCAAGGGGCTATCTATAGGTAGCTATAGTACTACAATAATATTATACACAATACTAGTATACACAATCGGCACAATTGCTCACAATCGGCGTAATCGTTCTTCTACTTATCTTTTTCTAACGGATTCGCGCCACACTGTATAGTGAAGAGCTCTTGGATGAGAGTGTAAAGTGTGTAAGGCGAATGAGATGAAAAGATATGCAAAGAGTTGCGATTGTGTGGCTATTATTGTCGTCCTAAAACACCCCTTGAAGTGTACCAATCGTTTTTTATGGTGGATCTCACCATGATGGTGTTATGCCTTCGAATTTTCATATTTTGAATATGATTTCATTTTTGTTTTATAACAGTGACGATCAACATGTCGATTTGGGGATAAGTAATACAAATTTCACTGCTAGTTCCAGTTCTAGTCTGTCGTCCAGGTTTGTTGAATTTAATTTAGCGTTTCCTTGTAAAATGTCATTTGATGCAAGTGAATCCAAACTTGTTTATAGTCTCGGTAGCAATAGTCCATCTTTAGAAGCAGTTAGTACACCGATCGGTAATCAAGGAGTCGTAACATGTACGCCACGCCAGTGGGTTGATAGTGAGGATGAGGCTGGCGAATCAGAAGCCGACTGGAGTTCACATGTTGGCGCTGATATTTTACATACACTATCCGATACGGAAAAGCGGCGACAGGAAATTATAAATGGTACGTAAGAGATAATCGATTTTTTTCTCTACCTTTTACCAACTTAGAATAATATTTTAACCACGAAATTAATTCCAAATATCATCAGCATAAAATTTTCAACATATTGAATATTGATTGATCATTTCATTTTTTTTTTTTATGTAGAAATTTATCAAACTGAACGAAACCATGTGCGAACACTTCGATTACTCGAAGGAATTTTCATGAGGCCGTTACAGGATTCATCTGCGTTGACACAAGAGCATTTCAACTTGCTCTTTCCACCATCGTTGCTTATACTTAAGGACTTACATAGTACATTTGAGCAACAGCTAAAACAACGACGAAATGATCATGGTCCATTAGTCGGCGAGGTTGGGGATTTATTACTGTCAATGTTCGATGGAAATGCGGGCGATCAATTGCGAGAACATGCTGCTCAATTTTGTGCACGTCAAAAAATTGCTCTCGAAGCGCTTAAAGAGAAGCGCCGGAAAGATGAAAATTTACAGAGATTGCTAACAAAAGCCGAATCACATAAAGCCTGTAGACGTTTGCAATTAAAAGACTTATTGCCAACTGTATTGCAACGGCTCACAAAATATCCGCTACTGTTTGAAAGTTTGACTAAAATTTCCGTCAGTGTGGCACCGGACAATGCGAAAGAGATCCAAGCCATTCAGCGAGCCAGAGAACTATCGCGTCGCATACTTGATCATGTTAATCAAGCTGTCCGAGTGGCTGAAGATACGCATACATTACAAAGTATTCAAAAACGTTTGGACAAATCGTTGTATGAAAAAGAACCAAATAATGAATTTAAAGTAAGCACAAATGCTCTGTACTGCGAATTAATAATATATCACGCATTTGGTGCATTTATGATTATTATATCAATTTGACATTTTCAGAATTTGGACTTAACACAGCATAAACTCATTTATGAGGGAACTTTAACCCATAAAAAGCAGCCACGCGAACAACTGCATGGTCTCTTGTTTGAAACTATGGTCGTTTTACTACACAAGCAGGTAATTACGAGTTATTATCAGCATTTTCGGTTAAACTATTTTTTTTCCATCAATTGTCTTATTCGTTTTTATTTCAATTTATAGGACGATAAATATATACTTAAACATTTAGTTAGTCCTGGTTCTGCAGGCGGTGAAAGCAAAAATGAGGTTCGTTTTAATCCTATAACAAAAATCAATCTGATTTTAGTGCGCCAATCGGCTGTGGAAAAGAACTCATTTTATTTAATAAATACAAATGTAACGCAAATGCTGGAGTTAACAGCCCCCAGTGCTCTAGAGTGCAAAACGTAAGTACTTGCTTTTTTATTATATTTTTTTGGAATCGATTTTTACTGGAAACTCGGCAAACCTATATTGGTTCCAAGTGCTCGGATTTTTCAGCTATATGAAACTCGACTATTTCTTTTATTTTTCCCTAAAGTGAAATTCAAATTTTAATTAATGAAAGTAATAAAATTTGGTATTGACAGAACACGATTTTTACGACTTTTACCATTGGAAAAATAAAAATGTAAAAAATTCAATTATTTTCATGAAATTTCGATTTCACTCTTGTGGAAAGCAAAAAAAACATTGAAATCTTAATAAACTTAAATCCACGGATTCAACGATTTCTTTAGTTTGTCCATAGTAAAGATCGTAATAATGGTTTTCTGTCTTCACAAAATTCTATCATTTTTATCAAATTTTGATTTCACTTTGCAAGCAGTGGAAACGAAAAAGCATCTGAAGTCTAGCGATTGGAATTTCACATATTAATACAATCGCGTCACGATTCCTCATCCATATAATTTACTTAGGACAATCGCTGGAGTTGCAAATAACGCCTTGAGTTTCATAAAGTGAAAAAGTTAAATCCAAGCACTGTATTATGGTTCTGATTCAGAAGCGTAGCCCAATTTTTTTCCAATACCGATAATCCACGTTAACTATCCTCTCTATTTTATTGAATAGATGGTTCAATCACATATCAGCTGCCGCCGAAACATACAAACAAAGAACAAAGAACATTCATGACATAACACCACTTGAAGATCCAGCCAGTGTTACAATACCAAGTGCTACCACAAAAGATGCATCGGATCACGAATTCGTTACAAGTGGTACAAATATAAATTTGAATACATCGAATTCAAACGTTATGGTGGAAAGTATACACAATCAATCTCAGGATGGACAAAAAGACATAGCTCCACACAACGATGATGAAACAGTCGAACGTAAGTTAAATAGATTGAACAGCATTTTTAATTGAAAATAAAAATAAAAATAAAAATAAAACAATTTTTATCGATCGTAGCCGAGCACGATTACATCAATGTCAATGGAAGCGGTTCAAAAGTAGCGGAAGACGTATGCGCTTATAAATCCAACAAACATGACACCGAATTCCATTCTAACAACTCGAATAATACACGAACATTAACACAGCAATCATCATTAGTGGCGCCAAGTGAAGTACACGTTAGCATCAGTCCAGCTTTGATCGCCGAACCTGTTCTAACACCAAATGGTTAAATATATAATATCAATTTATATTTTCATGCGGTTAAATTATAATTATTTTTTCCATATTCAACAGAACGACTGAAACGCTTGGATGAGTCAATACGTTCTACACTAGCCGAAAAGCAAAGAATCGTATGTGATATATTTAAAGTGCCGAACGAGCATTTTACAGCAATCGCAGACATAGCTGGTCAACCAGAAGCTCCTAAAGTATGTTTGCAGAAGACCCTGCTACCAACCAATAGAGACCGTTACAAATATTGATATTTCATTTTGATTTGTTTTGTTTTGTTATAGGAGCCATCTGACATTTTATTAGCTGCATTTGCTCAAGTTCAATCTTTAACAGAGGCATTAAATGAATACATTAAAATTCCACAAATTCAACATGCTGATATGTTAGTAAAATCAACGTCTCTCTGTGACGATTGTTTCAAAAATGCGGAAAAACAAAGCCATGAACAACAAAATAATGCGATACAAATAGCACAAAGCACAAGCCAGAGCAATATTAGTCAAATGATTTCAGTAGCACCTGTGATCAATATAAAACTTACTGAATCAACGAATGAAGCGATGGGATTTTTACCCGATGACGATGGTTACTGTGAAATCGACGAAATTCGATTACCGGCCATCCCCAAGCCAAAAGCTTCGATCAAAAACAATGACCCACGGCGACAATCAGCCGCAGCTCCACTACCACCTGAATCAAAAGATAGCACTGATTCAACAAAAATAAATGATATGGCCATAATTAAATCAGCGACAGCTAGCGAAAGCAAATCAACAAGTAGTCACGGTACAATCGTTAGTGAGGAACAATCGTTAAATGCCTCAAGCACATCCTCATCTAGTGCAAGCACCAACACAGTTTTATCCAATATAGCGAATGTTGATGACACCGTAAGCCAGCCATTACCCGAACTAGGTGTAAACAGTGAATTGAAATCAAGTATGATTGATGCCAACCATCAACAACAACCAACGGCCGATAGCCAATGTGTTTCCGAGATTAATTTGGTTGGTACGCAGCCACCATGTAGCCTTATGCTTAAACTGTTCCCTCATGTGGTTTCATTAAATTTACATATTTCACAACTATTGGTATGTTTAAAAAGAAAAAAACCAATTAATCTTTTAATATTCAAAATATATGTGAATGGCCAAACATTTGTTTCATTTTAATTTCAGCCGAAAATTAACGAACGTGACATCGAGCGAGAGAAGCTACGAAAGGAAAATCAATTGCTTCGTGATCGACTGAAACAAGTACACGAAAGGGAACAGTGCACGCAATTGGAAAACTAAAATGATCAGTTTTGGTTTCCGTTTGGTACCCAAATATTAGTGAAGGAAATGTTTTTGTTTTTAAGTTTCATAGATTTTTCGCTTTAGGTTTAGTAAAGTTTAATTTCTTGCGGCAAAAAATGACCAACCATACAGACCAAAATGTTTTAATTTTGTTATAGCGAATATTTTGTAAATTGTATATGCTTCTGCATGGGGCCATAAAGGCACAATTGAATGTAGAACAGGTATAACCGATATGTCCAGCGAGAGCTCCTCACCACGTTTCATCCAAAATCCAATTATTTGTGGAAAGAAATAACAAATTGCTTGCATTTCCCATTTTTTTTTTCATTTGTGACACTTTCGTCTTCACTTATAACATTTATGAACTGCAATTGGTTTTATCTACCATACTTCTTTAGAAATACATTGTAGAATATTGCTTTAAACAGTTATATTTTTCATCATCGCTCCTATTGAGTTGGTTTATATATATTTCGTTCTAATTGATAATAAATCATAGCGCGAATAACGTAGAGAATTTCATTTACCATCCAAAACCAGATTAATGGCATTTAATAACGACACTAGGATTGGTATATAGCCCAACAACTAGTAGTGGGCTTGAGCGGTATTAATAAAACGAACAAGAGTTCAAGTGGGTCTTTGTTCCATGTTTGCGAACAACATTTTTTCATTGACGAAAAATAAAACGGAATCATATTTTGATGATGCGCCATTTGTATGGATTTTCTAATTGCGTTTTTTGCTTAATTTTTGATTTTTCACTTCTTCGGGAAATTTATTGCGATTCTGAGCCTTTTAATCTCGGCCAATCATTTGAATCAAAGCAATAATATTATTTGTAATCATGTAGATGAATGGTGGATTTGAAGAAGAAGAAAACATATTGGGAATCAAATAGGTGCCTCTCTTGTAATCTATGTTGTATGGTAAACGGTTTATGTGAATATGCTGTTCTTAGTGCAGCAGAGCATGAAAGAGTGACAGCCGTATATCAGTGTATCAATACGAGACGAATCTCGTTAGAGAACTAATCATAGCATGCTGAGGCTTAGCAAATGCTTGGGTCTCGGCAAAATACATTGTCTTAGTAAGTTCATTTGTTCTATACCAAGCAAATTGAAACAAGTATTCATAAATAATGTACATTGTACATACACCGCCTGAATCAATTTTGAGCCACTCACGCTCCTTTAAATATACACTTTTGTTGCAATTATATTACAAACTATTTACGAACAACTTCACATGAACATTTTTCTGAAAGAATTTTTGTGTTCAATTTGGACAGTCCAAAAAGTGCGAACGAATTTTAAAGTCACTTAAGTGAAAATTGCCTTTGAGCAAATGAAACATTTCTCGCAAGGGATTGAAATGAATGTGTACTCTCGAACTAAATTTCTCCTATTGAAATCAAATGCAAGGTGCATGACACTTTTGTCGTCGTTTTGAGTATTTGTACGAGAGTTTCGCTCTGTTGTGTTATGTTGTCTATTTGCCTTTGACATCATGTGATGTGATATTCTCTTGTGGGATGTTGTGCTAAGTCACCTTGATGTCTTCCATGTGTTCGGCATTTTTGCTGTGATTTTGTTTGCTTTAGGGCCGACCATCTCCTGACATTATTTGGAGTTCATTCAACCAACGACCAATATGCGAAGAAAAATCATAAATAAAAAGAAAATCGTTCAGTTAAATTTTCCTGTGAAGTGTTTGCTAAATAGATTGTTATGGAATTGCAATAATAATCAAATCAAAATGTTTTCATTTTTTTTTTAAATATTTTAAAAGATGTAAGTGTCCTTAAAAATTAATTCTGGCAGTGTACAGAGTACACCAATATAGCCTATAGTATTATTATATTTTTAAATAATTCATATCCAAGGTGTACAATTAATTGCAATATAAAAGCCTAATCAAAAAAGCAAAAAAAAAAACAAAAACAGAAAAACAAAAAACAAAACATTTAAATGAGTTTTTGCCTTGAAAATTTGTCTCGATGAGTTTTAAATTGTTTGAAAATGAATGTTCAAGAAGATTTACTTTATGTAAAAAATTGGCTAGCCTTATTGTTGATATTATAAATTCAAGTGAATTGAACAAATACAGATCAAATATATAGTATTCACATAAATTTTCGAAATATTGTCCAAAACGTATCCCCAAAAGCAATTTTAATATTATCCTAAGACTTCACATCTAACCGAGCAATGTCATGTTAAACATCGAACACAAAGATGGTGTCCGAACACGAACATATTCGTGCACAATCCAAATCAAGGGGCGCAACACTTCGAAAGTGATAATAGCAATACTGTTTAATACCAAAGAATTGTTCTTTAAGAATATTGAATGGTGTAAATGAATACCAATTAACTTCAAATCAAGGGGAATATCACTTTTGCAGTACTAGAATTCCAATACCAATATTATCCTGGAGTACAACCGTAATAGGTTGGCATTTCCATTTCATTTGGATTTTCATACCTCAATCGCAAGCTTCATGATATTCTGAAGAAAAGTCGGAATTTGAATTTGTAATTCCGTACATTAACATCAACAAATAATCGAGAAAGACGTTGGTGCGCGATCTGCTTAACAAATAACTATGTTGACACTTCATAAATACCGACTGTATTTATAGCAGTTGGCAATGAAATCTATTCCAACGTATTCTTACTTATTACGGTTGTACTCTAGTATAACAATAGTCTATTCAAGTCGCTAGTCAAACAACTCTTTCACAACGCACCACACGTATACATAGCTGTATTCACACGTAGCTACATTATGAACGACAGCAATTCATGTATGGCTTGTGAATCCCATACAAAGCATAGCCACATGGAACGACTTCTGTGGCAATGTTGTATATTGCACATGTCGTTTCTTGTGGATTCATGCCACGTATGGTGGGTTGTGGAAGAGTTGTTAGAGAGAGTTGAGAAAATATCATATTTCACAAAGAAAAACCAAATTGTGAACACACCTGGCCAATTCCGAACCTTTTCTCACTTCTGCTCATATTCGCGTGAAAGGTGAATGAATGAAAGATGTTCTTTTATCCGTATGTATGTGTGTCTAATCCCTTGGACCTTGCTTATGCGGATCATTTATGGAATGGGGTGACGTTTACGTACCGCCAAAGAAACGGATGATTTGCTCTTAACTTGATGCCTGTTACGAATACCACTTTTTGCATCCGTAGTGTGAGGCTCAAGGTGACCGATCCAGACGTCAAGGCAGGTTAGATATTCATTTTGACTGAGAACACATAGCCAGCTTCGAACAGACACACAATACTTCATGTCCACCAATGTTTTTTGGAGGATGTTTTGTGGGGGTCTTTTGGATAGCATAGTTATTTGTACTCAGTCAAAATGAATAACTACCCCGCATTGACGCCTGGACAGATCCACTATATAAATATCACCAAAATAAACTGGTTATGGCGACACATTGTTTAAACTGCTCTCATTTTGTTTTTTTTTTTCTGTGTTTTGGAAAAAAACTGTTTTAAAACACACGAAACTGTCAGTGCAATATGGCAACTTTGGATTTATACTACACAAGTACAACTACGGTCAAAGTTGCACGCATACTTGTGCAAATAGTTTGTGTTCAACTGTTCAACAACATATTGCACTGTATGTTTCGTGTGTGTTGAAAACCAAAATTGCAACACTTTCAAAATGTTTTGCCCCTTGGCCCAAATATTACCATAAATTTTTGAATATCAAATGGGATCAATTTTCGAAAGAGAAAACGATTTGTATGAACTTTTTTTTCAAATGTGATTAATTTTTATTCCACTTTCTGATACTTCGAACTGAAGAACAGTATGAACAATTTCAAGAACATGATTCTTTTGAATCAAGGATTAACATTAGCATTAGGGCACAAGAGTTAAAGTAGTTTATTTGCGGTTAAAATTGCATAAACCAAAATAAATTGTTTCTTCAATATCGATCCATAATTTTTATGAATAAAATACAAATTTCTATGTATTTTAAAATACGGGACAAAATGAACAAAGCGTACTATTCAAATATAAAATGATTACATCGATACACAGAAGAAACAATGTATACAAAATTTGATGAAATTCATCTCGAACAACTCGCTCACATCTAACGATGCGAGTGTAATACACACTGCGTATGGCTGTATTCGCACGCAAATTCGTATGCAACGCTCTTATCACAATCCACACTCCATTACATATAGATTGCTGTGGCTTAAAGCGCATCGAAATTACGAGTGAATATAGTCATACACACGCATCATTAGCATCATTAGATGTGAGCGACTTGTTTGAGATGATCGAATTGGCTTTAGTTGTGTATCAATTCATTTACATTTAATTCAAGAAAGGAAATTCCATTTTACTTTCGATATTTTCTTGGCATCAAATATTTTAAATACATTTTAGACAACGTTTTTTTAGAAATAAATTTGCTGTTATTTTGTGAGCATTACAATAGACAATAGTTTTGCTAATGGAATTTGAAAAAGTGTGTACTGTACACGTTTAAAAAACGATATTCTTTTTCATTTTTCACTTGTAGAACACTAAACTATATTAAAAAGTGTTATAAATAAAACATTTAAGTCATAAACCAAGAAATGTTGTCTGATTTATGGTCTACCAAAACAATGACCAAAACATTGATAACGAGTTCCCAATCAGAAAAGTGTTTTGCAGGTGTTCAACTTTACTTGCGGTCAGGAATCAATCATAGAACGGAGTTCAATGAAACCAGAAGACGAAAATCATATCTAAGCTCGGTTTTTTGAGCCAAGACACTTACTAATTTTTTTTTGTATTTATTACATGACGATACGGATGTGCGCGAGCACGTTTCTTCGATGGACAATTTTCTAATTTTAATTCGATTTTTTGGAATTCTGTCAATTATTTTCGTTCGTTTGTTTGAACGTTCCTAGAATGTTTCCAGAAAATGTATCAAGTGTGACTGCACCTTAAACAATTTTCCCTTCGAACGAAAAATCGAAAAACTTGAAGAATCCCAACGAGTGAACAAAATATACTATTTTTTTATATGGAAAAAAGAGTATTACATGTAAATAATATGCCAAACTTTTATTGTGTACTTGTTAACAAAATTATGACAAACTTAATATTATTGCAATTCAATTTTAATGTGATAAAAATGAAGTAAAATTGTGATTTTAGTTTGTTACATTTCTGAATTCTTTTCGAATCTGTCTCATAACAGGTGGTTCTTGTTGAATAGTTGATCCGCTTATATAGACACCGAATTCCATTTACTGAGCAACGCAGTTTGGATTGAAAATTTCAATCCAGTAACCATCTGGATCTTTAATAAATGCCAAGCCTTTCATTCGACCTTCATCTGGACGCTTGACAAAGTTGACGCCGAGCTTTTCAAAGCGTTCGCAAGCAGCATATACGTCTGGTACCATAATACCAATGTGACCGAATCCACGTGGATCCGAGTTTCCGTCGTGATATTTTTGATCTGGATTCGATTCAGTGCCCCAATTACTATTAACAACAAAAATCGATTATTCAATTGAGAGCGGTTGAATGGGTTAAAATATTTGTATTGCTATCTCACTGTGTCAATTCAACAGTTGCCTTGCGTGACATAGCCCATTTTGTGCGTTCTGAGTTGTTAGCAGTTGGGACATCGGCTGGATCTTCGTATCCTAAAAAATACAACGAAAATTTTGCCTCCGCAAAATCCAATTTTTGCAACAGTGTCATGCCCAATACACCGGTATAAAAAGGTAGTGAGGCTCTTGGATCCTTAATTCGATACATTGTTTGTTGGAACAGAAAATCCTAAATAGAAATGTTTGGTTTAGCGGTAAACAGCAAATGTGTAAATGTCATTTGAATAAAAACCAACCTTTGTTGCTGAATCGGGTGATTTGCAAAGTTCGGCCACTTCTGAGTTTGATAAGCCCGAAATTTCTGCCATATTCGCTGTATTAAATAACACAAAATGAAAATCTATACAATTTAGTCAATTTTTTCGAAAAGAAATCTCACCTTGTGTGTTTTTTCTTCGGAGTATAAAAAAATGGAATTAGTTGCAAATAAGCCAAAAGTGTTTCATACATTCGCGAAAAAGAAGTATGAAATAATGTCAATATACTTTTCAAAATTCACATTCAGAGTGCGCTAGCTAAGAAAATGATTACTTAGCACATTTAATTGATGTGATACAAGGAAACAAATATTCCTGCAGCAAAATTCAAACAAAATATGCATTATCAAATATAAAAAAAAGTGTCATGCTATATTTTTGAATTAGAGATATTGATGAGGATAATACGGATATATTACGTCTAATGAAACATAGATCACTTCGAATTGTTCTCGTGTATTCATATACCAGAGCTGTTCTCATCCGATATCATATTAGAATATGTAAACTTTTTTTTATGCGAGTGTTGATACAATATGGAGTTTGCACTGTCATAGGATGAAAGTTATATCTGGTGCCATTATTGCTCGAACAACAGATCAACAATTAATTTCGTTTATGTGTCTCATCATACAAATTTTCTCTTCCATTCAGACAAAAAAAAAACGTTTGTAAGTGTCAGAGTTGAAATGAATTGTAAACGCACTTGAAAATATGAATTCGTGGCGCAACGGTAGTCGCGTCCGACTCCAGATCTTGATGAAATCGGAAGGTTGAAGTACAGTGCATACCCCATACGCGTTATATGCGGTGTATGCGTACATTTAAGGAAGGCTGGGTAGCTCAATTGGTAGAGCGTCTGACTCCAGATCAGAAGGTTTGCGTGTTCAAGTCACGTCCCGGTCATTTCTCTTTTTTTTAAAGCCGCAACTTCGCAAAGTGACCACTTACTATTTCTAGGCGTTTTCAAGTGATTTGATTCGAAATGAAATTTATAATCAAGAAATTGTCTAGTAATACAATAGTCGACGATTCTGAAAGCGAAATATGGCTGCAAAAAATATTGTATTGTTGCGGGTTCAAATCCTGTCGGGTTCAAACATCTTTTTTCAAAGTCGTTTTCTTTTCTATTTACATTAAATTGAAATGTTTGTTTTTTGTATTTTTAATGTTGTTGCAAAATGAAAAGTTGCAAATTCTTGGACTTCGATTTTTTTTTTTTGTCAATTTGAGGTTTTTGGGCAATGGAATGATATACTTAGTTTCGATAACGGATGAATCGAACAATTGGACTAAAGTGAAAGCTGAATTGATGATGCTAACTCACTTCATAATCTAGAGGAGCCATAACAACTTGCGTGTTCAAATCACGTCGAATTCAAACTTGTTTTTTATTTAATTCAAAATCACAATGCGACTTTTATAGAAACTCAACAAATCGGTTCAATAATACGACAAAATTCTTTCCAAAATGGGTAGATGAACGATCCTTCCAACAATGTTATTTACCTAAAAAGAAAAATTAATTGTTTGAATTGGAGATGAAGTGATTTTAAATGAAATTATCATTGCATTTAAACCTTAATGAAATATTTTTATGACTTAAAAATGTAATTGCATGCGATTGGTTTTGCGGGAATATTTTGAAACGTAAAAATATTCAAATACTGCGATAGCCTTATCGTTTGCTATACAACGACTCGTACAAACAGTATTTGACGTGCGTAAAATGGTAGAGGTCGTCCCAAGCGAAATTTGATTATAGATCCATGTGGCCATGTTATTGCTTGTCATTTATTTAATAACATTTTCATTTGATGCTCTCTTCTTTCTATCAACACTTTTTATTCAATCAATCGCGTATTATCTTCCTTTTTGATGAAAAATACCAATTTGTTTATGTGAACGTTTGTTTTAAATCGCAACGAAATTGAAATTTCAACTATAGTAAAAAGTATCAGTGAAAATTGTTGGCAAACATACTTTTGGCGATCAGTTTATGTGCAACAGCCGAAATTTATTACGATTTTATTTTGTCCTGGACCTTCAACGCAAAACATGACTGAGTTGCATCAAAGCGTTTCAAATGAGCTCTTTTATTTGAAATGGAGCAATTTTCAGTAAGTAAAAAACCAATATATATAATATTAATAAGCAAGTTTTGTTTTGGTTAGACAGTTCAGATAGTAATTGTGCAGATAGTAAACAAAGTGAAATACCAATACATCAAATATTAAGTGACACTTAATCTTGCAGGATAAATGTAAGCTCAGAATTTAAAAAGATACAAGAAGCTGCAGATTTGGTGGATATTACATTCTCATGCGATGGGAAACAATTTGGCGCTCATAAGCTGGTCTTATTTGCCTGCAGCCCATACTTTAGGGAAATACTAAAGGTAAGAATTTTATCAATCAAACAAATCAAGTCTTTATTTTATTAAGACAATTTTCTGGATTTATCGATAGAAAAACCCATGTTCGCATCCAGTATTTTTCATAAATGGTGTAAAAGGTGAAGTGCTGCGAGCAATTTTGGACTTTATGTACATGGGTGAGTTTTGAATTTTTGCGATTTGTGTTTGGGTATTGAGAGCGTGGATGCAGATTTAATTTGTTTGACCGAAACCTGACTCAACGATATATATGATGATGGGGAATTCTTGAGACGGAATTTTATTTTACACCGTCGAGACCGATCATTCACCACAACAGCAAGAGGATGTGGCTGTTTATTATTGCATAGTAAGTTCATTTAATCAATGAGAATACACGAATTTGAATCAGACATTGACTATGTTGAAGATATATGGGTTTGTGATGCAAATGGATTGATTGTCGCAACAAACGATTGAACTTCGTCAACTCTGGCAATTCATATCATCATAATTGGATACTGTTTAATCGAAATCAAAGAATCACATCCACCAAAATACAAAATGCACAAATGTGATGAATGAAATTGAAACATCGTAAACTTTAGGAAAGAGAATTACAGCCATATTTGCACAAACTCTCGGTTGATAACTCACTCCGCTCATTCTATGAAACAGTCAACCTCATTATTAAGGCTTTAAGATTACAATTTTTGAGCGAGATTTCCCGATTTGAGGTATACATTTCCGCTGCCTCGCATATTGAACTCCAATCCTAGTATTCCCACTGCAGCTGTTAAGAAAGGCACAGCATTCTGTTAGAATTGATCAAATTGAGAGGGAGAGCACATAAAAGATTCACACGTCATGTCTGGTACAAATTGAATATTCCATATTGCGATTATGATTTTCGTCTCAGCTATATCAGAATGCCCACATTAGAGTCGATGAGGTCTTACTTTGACCTCTGCAGCCTGCACTCAATAACCAATAGCCAATCAGCGCTAAACATGAAAATCATACACAAAATTGGATCATATTTTATTGGAAAATTACTCATATTCCACCTGTCACGAAAAAGAACTGATTTTGGTAAATCGATGTTAGCATGTTAAAAGATTCATTGAAAAACTAAAAAAAAAAATTAAATTAAATGAATCAATTGAAGTAGACTTTGAATTTTCGGTATTTGTTTTTATTTGACTTACGGTTTTATTTTCAAACCATGTTCTCGCCTATAATGAAAAATGAAATTTAAAAAAAACGATGTGCAATATATGCTGCCGCTTACTAGATTAGTGTGGTGATGAGTGTGCGTTCGGTCTTGCAGACGCAAGCTGTATCATTTTTCCCACAATAGGTAGTTTCTATGGTAAGCAAGATGTAGTTTCATGTGGTCCAGTGGCTTACTGTCTATATAATAGGTTTTTACGGTTGTTCGGTGCTCAAACATTTTTTGTGTAGTTTTTTTTTTCATTTCACTGCTTCCATGAATTTCATTTATTGTCTTTGTGATTTTCCCTAAGGTGAGGTGCATATAAACAATGAGGATTTGATTGATTTCATCGAAATGGCCGAACAGTTTAAAATTCGTGGCGTGACCAAGGAAGCTTCGGTAAGAATATCAAGATTTGAGTCAGAACTTTGAATAAAATCCTATAACCTCTCCTCTGGTCCTCTGGTCCACTGTCTGTTTTTTTTTTTTTAAATTCAGGATTCCAGTATATCTAATATTCGTCGAAATGATGGATCGCTGGATAGACAACGCAAACACAAAAAACCACGTTTGGATGATCTAACCGAAGGTGCTTCAACGGATGGTGAAATAATCGAAACAAAAACAGAAATCGAATTTGGTGATCAATCAATTCAAACACCACCAGGCACAGGAACTTATGCCAATACGAGTATCGAATACGGCAAAGCGCATCAACGAATGCCATACGAAGATCCTGGACCAAGCAGTGTACAAGCGCACAATGAACAATGGCTCGACGAAAAACATTTTATGACACCTCAAGCTCCAGACACAGCAACCAACACCAATTCATCGGCAAATACATCCACCAGCAGCGATGATGGCGAACAGCAACGATGCAAAACAAAGAGCTATAAAGCACTTGAACCGTGCTCATGCCCGTTGTGTGCTCGTGTTTATTCAAATGTTTCAAATCTTCGACAACACATGCGACTCATCCATAACCCAACTTCGGTTTGTTGTCCATTGTGTCAAAAGTCATTCACATCGGATTTATATCTTAAGCGTCATTATCTGTCGATGCATGGCAGTACGATTCCATCTCAATCCGTCACAAATAACGCACAACCACCAAACTCTCAACAAATGCAAACGACACAACCATCAACACAGCAACAACAACAACAGCAGCAACAACAACAACAACAGCAGCAGCAGCAAGCACCGCCAACTCAAGCACAGCAGCAGGTAAGACAATGCACAAGCAATGCGTGAAATGTAAGAATTCATCAACAAATGCGGCCTTGTTTGATTTGTGTAATTTTTTATCGATATTTTGAAAACATAATTTCATTTTCTGATTTTTCATTATTTCTGCAGCAACAACAACAACAACACTCACTTAATCCAAAACATGTGAATCCAACCAATCCAATTCCATTTCATTTGTATGCTACCACACGTGATTTGCATACTAATACCACGCAGGCAACGACGAATTCAGTGAACGTTGATGGAAAGCAAACACAGATTTCTCAGTGGGGTTATGATACAAACAAAGTGGAGTAAAATTGCCGAATCGATAAACAGACAATGTGAATGATTGATGATATTCAACACTTCCGTCTAAAGCACGCAATGGTCACCAATACATATTATTAAGAAAAAAAATTAGTAAATTATATCACTATATTGATGATAGTAACGTTTAACGGAGAAAAAAATAGGCTATGCTTGTTTTAATCATCAAACATCACAATAGCTTTTATCGTAGATGGGACTGTGTGCCGGAATTAGCCCGATTCACAGCACTTGTACTTGTTCCTCTTTTGATTAATTGAGAGAGGGAGGGAGGGAGGAAGGCAGAGAGAGAGAGAGAAAGAGAGAGAAAAAAAAACACAGATCCATTGATTATTTAAGCAAACTAAAATAAAAAATTCAATATCCAAAAAAAACTATGGAAAAACAACAAATAAGTGTTGAATCGACACTTATTTACGAGTTGAGAACATGAACATGACATGGGGTTGTAATTTCATAACTCATTTTTCGGAGCGCAACAAAGTCAACTACATGACATCTGACTTATGCCATTTCTGCTGGAGTCAGTTGTTTGTACTTTGAAATCCATTTTTGAAATAATATTGAAAGGAATAAATTATTCTTTTTTTTTAATTTTATGGTCACATAATAATAGATTCTGAGAAAATAAATTCGTTCGATGTCAACTGATTTTGTGTAGAACTTGACTCCAGCAGCAAATCATAATCATTCTTTATCATAGGATCCAAATTTTACCTAATAAATTTGATTTTACCAATAAAACAGTCTGATTTTTTATTTCACCATAATACAATACCGTTTTTAATACCCATAAAGAAGATATATGTTTGTAAATGATAACCATGCGATTATTGTAAATTCAATGGTAGCAAGCATTAGCGTATAAATTTCAGGATGAGAAATATGCAAACCAAAACTATTTTGTTGCAATCATGTTACAGAGGAAATGAATGATGAAATCTAAATAGTCGAACGGATGGAACATCAGAGCATACTATAGTATACAAAATGACTTGTGGAAATTTCCGTATCATTTGAAATTTTATTGTCAATTTTGATTTTCTGTTTGAACGATCCATTAGCTTTTCGGAGCGAAACACCTTCAGTTTCAAGCAACTATCTAATCGAAGCGGGCTTACTGCAATATTATTTAAAACTCAATAGATATTCTTTTTTTAAATGGCTTACAAAAGCTACAGCTACATGCCGAGAAACAATCAAAATTCCATTTCACACACAAAAGCAAAGTGGTGATGAGTAACGAAACTGAATTTGAAATCAATTTTTCAAATAGGCATGATGTGAGACCAGTTAGTATACGATAAAATGGAGGAATAACATGTGATGATACTAGCAAGAAATATAAAAAAGTAAGAAATGGGTGAAAAAAATAAACAAATGAACAAATGAACAATGATGAGTTAATGTCACAAAAGGCGAGGGTTTGTTGATGTTTTGAATGCGAGATTCGGTTTGAGGTATTTCTTTGTTTGTTGACATAAACAATCCGCTTGCCAGTTGATTTCGTTGTATTGCGATTGTGTATCCACAATGATGGTGAATCATCACGCAT
Source organism: Aphidoletes aphidimyza (assembly GCA_030463065.1). Taxonomy (NCBI): domain Eukaryota; kingdom Metazoa; phylum Arthropoda; class Insecta; order Diptera; family Cecidomyiidae; genus Aphidoletes; species Aphidoletes aphidimyza. The sequence goes on from CM059997.1 coordinate 46,144,563, forward strand.
ACATACATAATGCACATGACGTTGGTTTGAAATACAAATCGCTCCAACTTCAGAGCAAATAGAACACTCGATGCGAGAGTAATATATGTTTACATCGATATCTAAAAAAGGGAGAAGTGTTCGACAACCATTGACGAATGAAAACAAAAGCAAAGAGGAAAATTCAATTTAATCAATAAAATATAGTGTGAGTGCACAAAGTGATTCTAGCAAAATCATCGACCAGAGAATTTTTTATTGGGAGCCAACAACTTCAAAGCATTGCAACGAAGTAATAAAAGAAAAACAGCAAGTAGAAAATTCTGACATTTAACAAAAAAAAAATAGGAAGATAGAACTGAGTCAGTAAGCTATTAATCATTTTGGACCCCGTGCATATTTGATGTGTATACGCTGCAGCGGACTGGAGTGTGTGTTTTACTACGATCGTCAAAAAAAAGTGTATGTCTTGTGAGTTTTGACGTCTATAATTGGCTGCATATAAAACCGAAATCAAAGCAGTCTGACAAAAATATCTGCGAATTTGCAATAGAAAGGGTGTACATATTTTGAACATAACAAAATATACGCAGTGAAAAAAAAAACACATAATCTTTGAGTGGAGATAAACGACTGGCATAGCCAAGTATCTCTTGAAGCAAACGTTGTCACCACAGTTTGACCCAGTAATTTTGGATTTAATGGATTGACATCAAGTGTTGGTATTTGACTATTTGACTAGGGAAAAAATAGAGACGCATTTGTTTTTTTACATCTGTAAACATTTTTTTTTCCTTTTTGTGCACTCTCTTGGGTTGTCGTACGTGTGAATGTATACAGTGTACAGTGTACACATGTATTAATATATTTGCCTATATTTATTTACCGCTTTTGAGTGCAGTGCATACTAAGACAAATAAAGGCCCTGCATTCAATAAAGCCGAAGAAAGCTGAAATTGTGTTGCATGTGAAAATAAAGTCAAGCAAAAAGCAATAACAGCAACATACAGCGAAAATAATGAACAAAATAAGAAAAAGCAGCAGTTAATATCGAAGCATCGAAGAACGCATAATAAATGGAATTGTTTTAGTAAAATTACTCGTTCGATTCGATTTATTTTGGCTACAAATTAGCGTGCTGTTTTGCTGGCCAGTCACAATTACCAACAGATATAAATTTATCATAAAATTATACGCGTTTGTGTGTTGTGTGTGAGTTTCGGTTGAATTCCAGTTTCGATGCACTCAATTCTTGATCGATTACAGTGTTTCGTTTGTTGCCTTTAAGCCCATTTCCGTGACATCATATGTTGAAATGAGCTGCCTACTTGCGATCAATATACGCTTATTTGTGCGCACGGTGTATGGTTTTTATTTTTATTTTTCTATTTTATTTCAATTCATTTGATTGCCTGCGGATTGTGGTTTTTTAAATGAATGTTTTTGCTTCTGGATATCAACTACCAATAATGGGAATTGCGTTGTGGGTAAATAGAAACGCCACTTCTAATTTGCTTATGATAAAATTGTTGTTCGAAATACACACGAATCTCTACACCGCGGAGACATCAATTTAGTAATTTGAACCGTGTAATCATTACCAATATTGAATACGAATATTTCGTACGTGATTCCAAATAAATACTCTGATTTACTGCCCGCTATTTCGATGCACTGTCTCTCTGGGTATGCTGGTTGTTTTTTTTATCCAGTTTCGTCGCAATTTTGACATATCATTCAACGCGCAATTCATTTTATACACATTTCATGGCATTAATTGCATTTGAAAAAGGTGTAGAAATCTACGTTTAAGCCATTCGGATTGCATTTGGTTTTTCTTCTCTTCTTTAATTTTTTCATGGAATTTTTAAAGAAACTTCAGCATGCATTTTGTTCTGCAAAGGGACTTAGTAGTGAGTTTTCTAACACATTTTTACACTCATTCCCAGATTCAACATACCTCTTCGCCTGAGCTGAGTGGTTGGATTTTTAAATTGGAAAAAAAATGAATTTTTGGTTGCAATATAGAAAATCGGGGAAATGTCCCATAAGAAATAGTATTATTTAAATACTAACACACTAACTTAGATAAGAAATAACTGTGTATAATTGTTGAAAAAAATCGGATTTTTACGGAGACGAATCTGCTCTAAATTAATATATTCTCAAATTGCGAAATGGCTAATTGTACCCATCAAAACATTGAACAATCTATTACTTCGATACTCATTGAGGAGTATACATAGCACACCCCGTGTGCGCCGTTTACTCGCATTCGATGCGAGTGGATTTGGTATTCACTCGTTTCATCATTTTAACATAGCAAACGAGTGAAAACTGAATCCACTCGCATTGGAAGCGCGTACATTTGGTCACCACTCGTTTCACTATTTTAACATTCAAACGAGTGAAAACCGAGTCCACGCGCATTTTAATCGAGTTACCATTGCTCGTGCAAGAAGCGAATGCATTCATTCGTATTGAGTAAAACTCAACAATGGTCACCCGATTAAAATGCGCGTGGACTCGGTTTTTACTCGTTTGCTATGTTAAAATGATGAAACGAGTGAATACCAAATCCACTCGCATGGAATGCGAGTAAACGGCGCACACGGGACTATCTATTTATCAAATTATTGTTATGCAAAATGCCAATTAAATAATCGACTTTTCTACAATTACCAATGTCGTGTTGTCGGTTTCAACAAGCTTTGCCTAGGCTTCTGCTCTTTCCTTTCTCTGATCACGCTATACGTTTCACTTCAACTATTTTCGTATTCTTTCAAGAAAAAACCCGAAGCAAAAATTGCTGCAATTTTTGTGTTTTGTATGTGTGATGTGCTCAGTGCATTTAAATGGCATGTTTTCATTGTTGGCCCAACTTTTTCTGGGTGTGTCGAAGACTGTGGCTTGAACGATATACTGAGTGCATGTAAATATAGCATGTTATATGCATGATTGCAACAGGGAGTTAAAGGGAGCAAATAGCAAACAAAAATCGCATCGCTACATACAAAATATAATCGACTATTATCATAACAGCTCATGACTATACGCACGCGACAATAACAATAACAAAACGATACGTTTGCGTTTATTTGCATTTTGAATATTAACGCTTGTTTTTGACAAAAGTGAGCTTACCGATACTACCCATTTGTTATTGATAGAAGGCTTTATTTCTTTCTTTGATGGTTTAAGGTTTTTTTTAAAAAATTATATTTAACATCCTTGAGGCCAATTACAAAATATGTTGTGATAGTTTGATGAAAGCAGTGTTTAAAAATTTAAGTAAGGGAGATGTGTCACTAGTTCGATATTTTGACCACCCCCCCCCCCCCCCCCCGATGTTGAGTGACTTTTGACATTATGGCAACTGATGTGTCCATGGCCAAGTGTCCTTAAAATGATGAAAAAAAACGAAAATCGCATGAAAAATTTATTCCAAAATTGTTTTCAATTCAAATCCTGTCATTGAATTAATGGCCTAAAATTTAAAAAAAAAAATTATCACATCGATAATCAGTTGAGTCTATCCAGATAGCTAAATCGACCAATAACTCATTCATTTCTGAAACAATAAAATGCACAAATCAACAATTGATTCACATACAATTTCGCGAATACCCAACACCTATCAGAGAGTTTTACAATTTACAAATGGATATGATACAAAGTAACTGTTTATGTGTTGCGATTCATTTCAGTAGATTGATGAGCACAGTACGAGGTATACAAAATATTCTAAAAATTTGAAGTCCTTTTGAGCTGGTAATCATCGCTCTTTCCACGAGCAAGCAGCTGTTCTACAGAACGAATAAATTGTTTCTTAAATCGAAAAACAAACACAAAAATGTCATCTGGTTCATCATCAATACCGAGAATGATAAAAAAGAAGCACTTTCGGGTGAAACACCAGAAAGTCAAGCTGTTCCGAGCCAATGAACCAATTTTGAGTGTTTTTATGTGGGGCATCAATCATACGGTGAGTATTATTTTGAATGTTTGCTGATATTTTATGTAGCAAGTCTAACCTCTGAATTAATTATGGATATTTATGATTATTTCCATTTAATCCAAAACAATAGATAAATGAATTAAGCCATGTCAATATACCAGTCATGTTACTACCGGATGACTTCCGGGCATATTCTAAAATCAAAGTGGATAATCATCTATTCAACAAGTAAGACTCTACAAATTCTTTATCTCTTGTAGTGTTCTATCGTAATATTCTAATACATTATTTTCGATTTTAATTTCGACTTAAAAAAAAAAATAATAGAGAAAACATGCCATCCCATTTCAAAGTGAAAGAATATTGCCCGTTGGTATTTCGAAATTTACGTGAACGATTTGGTGTGGATGATGTGGACTATCGTGAATCATTGACCCGATCGCAGCCCGTTCAAATTGATTCATCCGGTAAAAGTGGTGCCCAATTCTATCGAAGCTATGACAAATACTTCATTCTGAAAAGTCTTACGTCCGAAGAAATTGAACGCATGCATGCATTCTTAAAACATTATCATCCGGTAAGTGTTAACTAAATGATAACATGATAAATCAAAATAAATTATTTTTCCATGGAAATTCGCAATCTTAATTGCCATTTTCACAATTGGCTTGATTTACAGTATGTGGTTGAACGACATGGTAGCACTTTATTACCGCAATATCTAGGCATGTACCGATTAACAGTGGATGGCGTTCAGTATTATTTTGTGGTTATGCGAAACGTATTTAGTTCTCATTTAACAATCCATAGGTGAGCCAAATCACAAATCATAAGGTTCTAAGCAAATTGCTGGAAATTGTAATTTTTTTTTTTTTTTAGAAAATTTGACCTGAAAGGTAGCACAGTGGATCGTGAGGCGTCCGATAAGGAACTAGAAAAGCACTTGCCCACACTCAAGGACAATGATTTTATTAAACAAAAGATTCGGATTTGTATCGGTGAAGAGCCAAAACAGAAACTCTTTGAAATACTGAATGCCGATATTAACGTAAGTAATTGGAAACTTCGCCGAAGTGTTCCCTTCCCACAGAAAAAAGAAGTGGTAAATGATTTTACGACGCTAAATTTGACCAAAACAATGCACATTCATTTGACCAACACATTCTAAACTTCCAAAATGTTCGGCAACTTTGGCACTGTGTGCCAGAAATCAAATAAATACAAAAAGTATCAGTGAACCATCTTAGCAGATGCATTGTACATTTACCACTTCATTTGTCCCTGCACGCACGATAGAAATATAATTCCGTAGGAAATCAGAAAATCATGGGGAATGACACCAATAGAAAAATAGTATTTTCGACAGAAAACTAGAGAAATCGCCATAAGAATAACATTGAGCTTATCAGAGCGTGATATAACTTGGATTTATCGTATAGATTTATGGCATACATTTGGGAAAACGGAATGCATTGGACCAAATGTTCAAAGAAGCGGGGAAATGTGCGGCGAAATACTTTTCGTGTACGTATTTGTACGCTCAAACCAATGCCTGAAATCTATGCGCTAAATCCATTATCGATGATAAATCGAAGTTATATCAGCTCTGGCGCTAATGCATTCCTTATGGCGACAAAACATCATAAGAAATGCATGACAATTTTAGCAACAATTAAATCGGCGCCATTCCCCATGCAAAAAATGTATCTAATTAGACTCCAACATGAAAATGACAACCACAGCTCACACTAACAATTTTGTTTTTAATATTCACAGTTCCTAACTAAGCTCCATTTGATGGATTATTCTATGTTAGTCGGTATTCATGATTGTGTGCAAGCTGAAGAAGAAGCACTTTTGAACGAAAATGCAAACAGGGATGCAGCTGCTGGTCGTGAGACCAGTGAAAGTGAAGAGTGCGAAAGTGGTGAAAAGTATGTATAAAATAGCGATCAATAGAAACATTTAAAAAAAAAAACTACCCAAACAACCCGTATACTTGATAGCGATTTAATCTTATAATAATTGTCAACCAATGAAATTTTAATCGCAATTGTTCAATTGTTTGACATACAGATGTACATACAATACGCCACCTGACTCACCCCGATGCATGGGACAGTATAATGACATCATTCAAGACATTGATATCTATGCACTACATAGTATTGAAGGTAATTTGATTTGAAATTCGATTTCTAATTGATTGTGGAAGATATTTGCCAATTGTGAAACGTTGTGTGTGTGTTTGCAGAACGACGTGAAATCTATTTTATTGCAATCATCGATGTTCTCACACAATATGGCGTGAAAAAACAGGTAATTGCCCATTTTAAATTCGTTCTTTATTTGTAAAGTATATTTTCGGCTGCAAGGTGATGATGTAAAAATGGTTCAATTTGATTGTGTTTCTTTTTGTAAAAAAGGCCGCAAAAGCAGCAAAGACGGTGAAATATGGTAGCAATGTGGACGGAATATCAACATGTGATCCAGAACAGTATGCCAAACGATTTATTGAATTCATGGACAAAGCAATAGAATGAATTTCTGCATATGTTCTATCATTAGATTCTTTTCGTTTCTTGTTATTCTAAGAATTTTCTTTGTTTATCGATGAAGATATGGATAATTGACAGAATTAAATAAATATATATTTATATATATATATATAAATATATATATATAAATGTATATATAATTTGAGGAAAAACAACAACAGCAATGCATTACGTTGAACATCCAAAACTTAAAATAGAACTCCGACAACAACACAAACATAGGCATGATACTGTTTAACCAAGAGTAAAACAAAGTATCAACAAATTAATCTAACTTTATGCATAAGCATTGAGCTACATACACGCCAACTAAAAACAATACTTATTAATGGAATATCTAAAAAAGAAACATGAAAAGAAGAACAAAAACTCCCACGAATACATAAATGCACATGCACACCGTCAAAAGATAGATTTATTCCGAATCCATATGCAAGTTCTTAAATGAAAGGCACTTGATAGCTGAATTTGAAGCCCGGTTAGGCATCTGACTCAACATTTTAAGATGCATTTATTTTATAGCTTCACACCGTAGAATGTATTACAAAAATGAGACGCTAAATTTTTTTGATATTTTTCATACGTTTCTATCTTTAATGGTAAAAGCGAACAGTGGACGTCATCTCTATCTTCAGTATGTGAAATTCACAGGCTTGCGTATAATTTTCATTCTTTCTTGCTGAATAAACCAAACACATATCACAAGAACAGAATGAATAAGGATTAGTGGAGAGATCGTGGATTTCAAGGTTGTATCACAAGAATTTCTTGGAGCGGTGTGCAGTTTACTAAAAACAATGAGGAAACAAAGCAATAAGCCACTCAAAAATTACATAATAAAAATCAGAGATTCACAATTATCTTTTTTCTTGATGTTGACATCAAGTATATACATCAGAGGCGAATTTACCGCGATATACCTCGTGAGTAAATTCACCGGTGAATTGTCAAACTCCGATAAAAATAATAGTCGAAGAGATGCATGCAAATATCACCCAAGCCGATTAACTAAGAATATGGACTATACTGTTCACTTTGTGGGCTTTAAATCGATACCACCCAAAAGCTATTAAGCTAACCGTGGAATAAAACAGGCTCTTCAAATGCATTTCGAAAAAAAGTCATCAATTTCCCGTGTTCAAATAGAGTGGCTTACAGTCAGTCAAAAATAAAAGATTGACTAAAGCTTGATCACTGAGTTGACTTTAATTGTCTGGTTTTATTCGGAAAAGTCACTTTTAGTCAGCCGAAAATGTTCCAAACTAACCGGCTAACTAGTCAGCTGACCATTTTTCACATGAATTTGAATTTTGGGAAGTTAGTCAAGAACATCTGTTGACCATTTGGACAAAGTTCGTTCCAAGTGCTCGGATTTGGTCAACACATGAAATTACAAAATATCAGAAAAAAGGAGAATTTCAACAACTTCAATTAATGTTTGTATTGCATTATAATGGCACATATGAGGGGTAAGACAGGTGGTTTAGGACTAGTCTATCGATTGAAGAATCATGAAAATCGTGGAAACAAATGGTTTTGACTTAATTTTTTTAAATTTTGAATAACATCGCTTATTAAAAAAAGAAGAAACAAGAAAACCATTCGACTCATACAAAATTTCATCAACCTCATAACAGAAAATTTGATCATATGTTGTTCAGATTCAACTTGTACGTTTTGACATTTGTATTTGTCAATGGGTTCGTGGATCTTATTAACATCGTTGGCATTTTGTTAGGGGAATTTAAACCGTAACATTCCAGCATATTTTGTGCGATGCCAAATCATCATGAAAAATGTATCACAATATAATATTTTTTATGGAGAGACACCGTTATAGAAGTCACCTTTAGCACAATGCATTTTAAAGGGCGAAACTGTTCATCACTCAAAAGACATTGAAACAACACTAGATTCAGGAGTAGCAACATATTATTAATGTAGTGGTGAAATAACATTTGACCGCCGTTTGGTTTGCATGTGTCGGTAATTTCTAAATAGAATACAACAATCTTTGGTCAGAAATCGCACAAACAGTCATTATCGGCTGTAGCCGAACACTTTGTAATATAATTGAAATTTGTCAGAGCGCAACAATATGATTTGTGGTTCAGCACTTCTCGTTTCGGCATACAGTAATACCTCGTCATGATGAAAGATGCAGTACAAACGCAATCATAGTAGCTATCAGAATATTTGTGAGATCTTCTTCACTTCTTCTTTTCTTGTTGCTCATATTCTTCCATCTCCGTGTGGCTATGCATATCGGAGCTAGAGGTGAACACCAAACAAATAATTTTGGTGCACTCTGATGAATATAAATAATATATTTCCGATATTTTTGACAGTCGAATTCAATTATGTGTGCAATTGTTGATAGACAATTTTGAATTTTATATAGAAATTACCGCCAAATTCAAACCAAATGGCAGTAAAATGCCATTTCACCACAACATTGATAATATTTCGTTCCAAATAAAGCTCGGTAAATTTCCATGAAAAATACAATGGAATACTGTATTTGCCAATAATAGGCCGCTCGAAACATTTAAAGACTCTGACTTCACAAATATGCACAGACTGTACAAGTCCACGCTGAAAATCTCAAAAAAAAAATTGAACAATTACCTACCATTTTGCCGCCATTTTTGGGTTCCCCAAATAAGTGTTTGTGAATTGTGCAGTTGACATATGGCTGCAGAATTTTTGCTCTAATAGAATTGAACATAAATGTTCAGCTGAAAATCTGCAGTTTTTTGCAGGCTTAATCGGGATCAAAATACACTTTTCGGCCACTTTGAAATAAATTCATCATATTTTACGTTAGTGTGTTTTGTGCTAGGAGTGAATCACTTCTGAAATATTCAGTTCTTTTCAGTACTATTCAATATTTCAGAAGTGATTCACTCCTTGGTTTAGTGTCTATTATGAATTGTTATTTTGATCCCTTAGAAAACACATAATGTTTATTGAAGTGGTCACTATTGCCCACAAGAAAAATTCTCCAACATTCAATTAGATTTTTTATTTTTATTTTCATAATTTATTCCGCTTCATTTGTTCGATATTCTATTTGAATAAGACGACAGAAAACCCTAGGATCTGACACTGTCGATTAGGGGGGGGGGAGGTCATGGCTGAAAATCCGATGGGGGTCCCAAAATCGATTCTATCTACTGTAAACTGGCAAAATCTTAAGAGGAGGCTATGTCAGAACCTATGGCGAAAACTGTTATAGGGACTTCCTTTGGTATTCGCATTTAAAGGAATTCGCTGTTGTAATAGTTTAAATAAACAGGACACCCTACAGAAACTGACACGTTTCTGTCAAAGCATTTACAACACCGTATGACAGCTATGTGTCAATGTCTATATAGTTTTCTATTTATTTAAACTATTACATCAGCCAATTCCTGTGAATGCGAACACCAAAGGAAATTACTATAATAGTTTTCGCTAAATTCAGTTGTGTGTATGAAATGTTTTTTTAAAAATGTTTAGAATTGATTTCATTTTATATTGTTTTTTTATTTATGCGATAAATTAGGGGAAATAGATTGGAGCCCTGATAATCGCATAAATCTAAGCATACTAAATCTAAGAAATATAATCTTTGATTTTCAATCTCTTCGAAGAGTAATGACATTTCAATAAGTTCATTACATTTTAATGTTCTACACGCTATGTTGAGTGGTGAGTTAAGACAATGATCGGTGCGAGAGAAATAATTTTGTGCATGAAGCAATAACATCCATTTCTATGGCGCTTTCATAGAGAAACTGAATTCAGCTCGCAGCATATATATCTTAGATCCTTTCGGTTGAAGTATGATATCGTTTGTCGCATACATGGTGTGGGAACTAGATGGGCAATTTCAGATTCAATCTGATGGCGTTGTCGCAACTCACTCACTTCGTTGTGCTTACGGCTCATAAATATAAAGCAACGACTCTTCATTTGATGCCGTAAACAACACAAGCAAACACACACTCATCAGCTTATTAATCTAGCAAATAGCTGCATCGCATAAAACGTTGCCTTGAAGAGAGCCAAAGAAAAACTTTAGCTGTACCGATGTCATAAAATACAAATTATGAAATCTTATAATTCTCTCTTACAAATGTCAGGATATTGTCTGTTTTCTTTTTTGAGCTCCCCATACACGAAAAAAGATTCAATTTCCGGTTGAAAATTGTGCGCAGGTCTCTAATTAACCGTACGATATGGCTTAAATTTGTATTTACTCTTGCCATTTTTATTGTTTTTTTTTTAACGTTTGCGAAAATTTAATTTTCAAAATTGCTGAAGAAAATATGAAGTACATAGACTAAAACAGCAGATTTTTCATCAGAATATAGGTGTGCATTTGAGTGGCTGAGAATAAAAATAAGCTTGTCAAAATAGGATATGGAGAAGTGTATCACTTTGTTGTTCACATAAATGCAAATTGCTTTAAAGTTAATCTAAAACTATCTGTTGAATAGAGAAATTTTGTATCACCTTCAATTGAGACGTCAATCGGACAAATAAAAGAAATGGGGACGTTGGAAGATTTCGAGAAACAAGCGCGTAGACATTTAAATACGCATTGCATTTGCCCAGTTATAGATCGAAAATACATTGGAAGCTGCTTGATGCGATTTGCCATGCGCGTGAAAGATGTTGGTGAAATGGTGAAATGGTGTCAATAAAAGTGATACAAAATTTCTCTATTCAACAGATAGTTTTAGATTAACTTTAAAGCAATTTGCATTTATGTAAAACTTATAAAAATACAACAAATATTGATACGCTTTTCCATAACTTGTTTCGACAAGGTCGTTTTTATTCTCAGCTCCTCATTTGTACCCTCTTCTAGGGGGACTTATTTCGTGTTAAATGCAATTCATTCGAAATTATCTTTTAATTCATAGTTATAATGGATTGAATATCCTGTAAATATGGATAGCGCAACGGCAAACAGAGAAGAGAATAACTGGAAACAGAATCATGGAAAGTAACATTTCTTGGCTAGTCATTTCTTTGCTGTTGTTTTTTTTTAGTTTTAAATATATTTAAATCCGCCGGTATTTGCGTTAATATATTTCTAGTTAAGTTATCAATTGAATTTGTCTATTTTGCGTACTATGTTTAAAACATTCACACAGTGTCAAAAGTGTTCAGTTGAAATCCCCATCACATCTCTAGTAGTCAAAAGATCCTTTTTATATAGCTTTAACAATTGTAAGCCAATTAATGTGGAAAAGGAAATTCCAAATGCACGCAAAACAGCCAGAAGACGAGCTTGTAGACAAAGCAACGATTACGATTCGACTAAATCAATGGCTAAATCAGCCACAAATTGAGGATAATTGACGTCATATACTTCAAACTTATTCAACGCTAACACTATAAAAACAAAACAAAAAAAAAGTATAAAACAATGAATATACTAAAATCTACTAAATTTGCTGAAACATCTCCATTGTATAGGCAAAACACACATTTATTTTATTTCCCATGTAATTTTAACCTTTTTTTTCAAACGGATATTAGTAATATGAAAAAAAAACGCACGAATTTTGTTCAAAACAGAAAGCGTCTCTCTTGTTTCCCCCAAAAAATGAAAAAAAAATATGTTCGTTAGCATTGTAAATTTAAAAAAAAGGCGATATATATCTGGTGATTTTTATTGCTTGATACAGCGGTAGAAGATGAACAAAATAATAATCCACAAAATCTTCCTTTGTTCAGAATTCAGTTAGATTGTAAAAAAAAATGAAAATGAAATATTATCTCGATCTGTATGTTAAAAACAAGGTTAAAAAAAGTAACAGTTCTTTGATTTAAACACAAAAATGTTGGCAGTGCTATCTAATACGAATTTTGACAGGATATTGAGCTTTGTTTGTTGTAAAACTCAAATTTTTGGAAGATTATAAAAAAAAAAAATGAAACAAAATATCAATTGGAATTTTATATGAATTATTGTAGAAGAAGAAATTATTTGTTAATTATTCATGAGAGTTAAAAGAAAAGTAATGAAGCAGAAATTCAAGTAGAATTTAACCAAACCTAGTTAAATTGCTAAGAAAGTTGCAATGAAGTAAAATAAAAATTTGTTAACTAGCGTGAACTATCAAAGATAATAGCGTATAATTGTCAATGTTAAAATGAAGTATAAAGTCCGCAAAGTTCAACAACCGTACTGAACACAGTGATGAAACTTCTGTTCCATTCTTTTTGTGTGTTAAATTAGTATTAGTAGAATAGGAATTTGTCAAAAACAAAAACTAAACTGAACACAAGAAAAAAAGAACTCCCGGAAACGAAAACCAGCAAATACTTTTCTATTTGTTCACGTCGACTCGTACGAACAAACCACGCTTCGTTCGAGGCGCAGATGCACGTTTCTATGCCTCAGATGATCGTGCAGTGTTCGCACTGCAACGAATGTGCGTACGACTTTTTTGGCGTGAAATCATACATGCCAACATATGTACGCTGTATTTGTCGTGAACCGCTTCGGCAATATAGCGCTCACATGATGTCGTACGCACATTCGTTGCAGTGCGAACACTGCACGATCATCTGAGGCGTAGAAACGTGCATCTGCGCCTCGAAAGAAGCGTGGTTTGTTCGTACGAGTACTTTTTTTTTCAAATTGATACTTTGTTTGTTAAAATTTTTAATCGAAAACTCGCTTCTTGAATGGCCGTAATTTAATTGAACATATAAAACATAAGATAAATAAAATATGAAAAACAATAACAAAGTGATCAAATTATTCAATATATTTTTAACCTCATTATAACGAACGATATATTTTAGCTGAACGATTTAAAATTAACCATAACAACAAATAACGTTGATAATTAATTTAAAACAAAAAAAAAATATCATCCTTCTGTATTTCATTTTGATCGATAAAAACACACACACACACACACACATTTCAACAAAACAACAACTTGAAAATAAACGCGTTTTCATTTGAAGCGTATTATTGAAGCAGTAATAAAGAGACAAGTTGAAAAAAAAGCACACAGCATATATTCTGTATTTTTCTGAAGTTTATTCTTCAAAATAAATATCCAGATTTCTGTAAAATTATCGATCACTTTTGTCTAACTATGATATATTCAAATAATCAGAAATATTTGTCACATCGTTTAATTGATCTGAATTAATAATTTCGCTGCACATTGGACACTGGTTTGTTGCATTTAAAATCCTGTGGAAGAATTGGAAACAAACAAAAATTAAAATGAATCCAAAATTCAAAATACCATCAGGTTTGTCGGTTTAGTTTGTGGCCCTTTTTAGACTTAAAATTTTACATAAATTTTGAGAGTTGATTCGTTATTTTGAAATAGAAGCGCAATCATGTAGAGAGTGAGAGAGCGAGAAAAAAAACACACAGAGATAACGAAACAAAGAAAATAAGCCCGTAAAACTTTCACTTGAAAACAACTTCACAAATAAATCGATAGCCAAACTTTACAGTTATTACTAATTTTGCAGCATAATTGGTAAGTTTTTTTTAAATGGTTTAGAGTAAAATAAGTTTTTAGAGAAAATAAAAATGTACCAATCGCATAAATTACCTGATCATTTGAGGCTTAAAGCAGAGAAAATCGCAGGCGGGACAAGCAGCAATGTCACCTTGTGAGATATGATGTCCCTTAAAATATAAAAATGCAAGGAAAATCATTAAAAGTGAACGTGTGTGCGGTTTTCATCAGAGCAAATATAATTACAGTGGCAATACACATGGGCAAATTGGTTTTGCACTGATGACACGATAATTCCATAATTTGTAGTTTACAATCACAGATGGGACACGGATCGGCCTCATCCTGATATGAATCTTTGGCATCTTTGATGCCATTCGGCGCTTTTCGAACGATTGCTTCTATTTTTTTCGTATATTTTTGATCAATTTGACTACGATATTCCGAACGCATAAGCATCGATGCATTTGAAAAGGCAGCTTTTTGGAATCCAACTCGATGGCATTCAATTACCGTTGACGTTAAAATGGGAACCGTATCTGTATGGAGCAATCAGCAGATATTCAATTGAACTTCATACAAATAAATTCCAATATAAATGTGTGCTTACGTGCAGGAAATCTTGAAATATTTGCAGCAACTTGAATTAATAATTTAGCAGCTTGATGATGGTCACCAATTTTAACATGCGTACGAACTAAAGTATAACGATGAAGTAATGCCAAATTTCCCACCATTACAGCACTAATCGAAAGGTTATTCTTTCGTAATTCCTGTTTAATTAAAATTGTTGAAATTGCAAAATATTAATTGGCATGTGTATGATTGTTACGTGGTGACAGTTCATACTTGGTACATTGAAAAGAGCAAATCATGTGCATTGCGATAATTGCCGGCTATTTGCTCTTGATTACTAATGATGACAGCCGTTTTGGCCGCCTCTTTGAATTGCTTTCGTGCCATATACAATCCAAATAGATATTTTGGATCTTTTGGTGATCCGTCACGTTCTCCCAGCAGAAATTCAATCAATTGGTTTGCAATGCGGTCATCATTTGATGAAGCTGCACAATCAACGGCCAGAATTAAGGCAGTATTTTCATCCATACTGAATGTTGACGCCTTCAGTAGATGTTTCAATGCCTAAATAGTACGCAAATCATTCAACGCTCCAAAAGAAACATTTATAGGAAGGAAAATTAAACACTAGTGTTTTACCTTTGAATATTCTTTGGCAAAGTAGTAATATTTTCCAGCTAACAGCGTATATTTTTCATTTTCAAAATATTCGGCTACACTCAAAAAAGTTGCAGCATTTGCAGTATCCGATTGTTCGAGTAATTCGGCGTACTGACGAATTTTATTATGCTTTTTTGCTAAAATAAATGCCTCTGACAATGAACCGGACAGGATAAGAAAACGTAAGGCTTGTTCGTGATCTCCAACACTTTGATAGAATTGTGCTAACAACTTTGAACCATCAATTGAACGTGTCTCGACCACAATCTCTGCCGCACTATGCGGATCGGCAAGTTTTTCCACATAGATTCGGACCACATTGTCCAAATCACCAGCGTTACGATAGCATTCGATGGCTTCATTGAAATTTCCATCGGTTTCACATGATTTTGCGTAAACCGCATGCATTTTGGTATTTGTTACATGCGGTAATATCGAACGAACTTTTTGCCAAGCGTTTAATTGCACGTATAGTTGACACGCTTGTTCCCAATTTTCGGCTATTTCAAACAAACGGGCTGCTTCAACGGTTTCATTCATCATAGTCAGCGATTCAGCACATTCTTCAAACAGTTGCTTATCATTGAACTCCATTGCAAGTTCGATCTGAAATTTGGTCATTCAAATTGGTTAATTTTAATGTTACTTTCTTAACTGGTTGAGTTTATTTTGTACCCCTTTTTTGAAATTGCCAAGTTTGATATTTGTCCGTGCAATCCCAAACTTACACAGACGTTTGTGTTCTTCTAATTCTGTTTCACTCAACTGAATACGATCTAATGTGATATTATCCAAGCCTTTTTCATAATTTGATAGTGCTTCACCATATCGATTGCTGTAAAATAAGAGAACACACACACAAAATGAGTTTTAAAAATAAAAAATCAAGTATTGATTAATAGTTTATTAATGATGATGATACTTACGCGTATTCAAGTTGAAATGCATATTCTTTAGCAATCAATGGAATTTGCTCTGGAGCGAGGGTTTTTGCGAGTGCAATTGCCTGTTCCCACTGTAGTAGGTCACGGCATAGGTCTAGAGCTTCCAATGGACTGGTGCTTTTTGCGAAACATGTTTTGGCTTTGTCTGATTCACCAAGTAATAGAGCACAGAATCCAGATATAAAGTTTATGTCTTCAATCGAGGAGATTGCTTTCAAAGCATACACCGCTGCTGCGTCTCCAATCTGGCGATACACTCTAATTGCTGAAATGTAATGTTTCGATGTTTAATAGTCATGGGGTAAAATCAATTTTCCTCTAGATAAGCTTACCAAAATTTATATCAAGATCCACAATTGCTGCTTTTCCTAGGTCATGCCACACATCCGATCGATTTAGTGATTTACATAAATGCCAGGCATCTTCAAATCTTCGCATGTCAATAAATGTTTTGATCTGCTCCTTCGTTTCAACCGACGGTAAATTCAAATGTGGTGTAAGCACAACAGTTGCTAAATTACCATCGGATGTTGCTAAGCATAGTTCACTGGCATACAGTACCAATGGCATTTGATCCGATAGAACGGAAGTTTCGTTTATTTTCATTATATGTTTATCTATTGGAAGATTGGTCGATGCATCGATCGTAAATAATAATAAAACTATAATTTCCAGATACCACTTACTGTTTATCGCGTATTTCGTATAGACGTATATCGTACACACTTTACTTTCAAATACAACAAAAGTACGGCTTGGCATTGAATCCCACAAAATTTTGGTGCAGTTCTTTGGAAAACTGGGTATCATAACTGGTTCCTCATCACACTACAAATAAATCGAATTCCAATCAATTTTATGATGGCAGATGACAGATTGAATATTTTAACATTTACTAACCGGGCAGTAGATATATCCTTGATTATGGTCATCAATGAAAGCGACTTTTGTTCCATCAGTATCTGAAAAAATGTCTCTAATTCCCATTGTATGACGATATGTAATCACATTCATCCAGAATTCTAATGAGAAAAATACCAAGTGACCCAGCTGCTCGAGAAGAACAAAATAAAGTTAAGCTTGAATTGGCTTTATCGCTAAAAGATATATTAAAAGAAGATATACGCACGTCATTCGAGAAAATTAGGAACTCAGACGTCAGTATGATTGATGTTATCACAGACTCTTGCATGCCATGTGTATTGTCGGGGAACATTCGTGTTTTTTGATCTTTCATGATTGATGTATGCGATGTGATCTAGCAACATAGAATAATTAAAATGATGTTGTGATTAGTTTTCATGATTATGTTATTTGTATAACTCAAAATTCAAATGCATTTAACTGACTGGATGCAACGAAACACGGCCACCTATTAATGCTGCACAATATTTGGCATTCATTTTTAAATCGTTGATCTCAGCGATGTACTCTCGATCGCTTAGTGGTGATGGTGCATCATTTTGTAAATGATTTAGATCATAGAACCAAGCATGATTATTCATACCGCAAGCAAAATGAAATGGACCAACCGCGATAACAGATGGTTCAATCTCCAACGGCACCACACAATGTGGAGCTTTAATTTTATCCAATGTATAGTTGTAAATGGATACCTCCGCCAAACTGCTTAAAATTGCAATACGAGGAAACGATACGGTGCTCAACATAGACATTTTTGTAACAAACACGTAAACCGATCCTTGTGTCGTTGATGCAGCGATTAATTGCCCATCGACACTCCAGTCCATTGCTTTGACACCAGATTGATCGGGAACGGTTAGAATGCTCAATGTTTCTTGCAGGTTACTAATCGAATGGATTTTAATTCTACAGAAACGGAGTTAGAATGTTTTTGTTATTGAACGAGTTTCGATAGAAAACAGTGCCCTATTCTATACATACTTGTCATCACCACATGATGCAATCTGTTCCAATGGCTTTGATACGGCAATCGCACTTAATGAATCGCGATGATTACGAATTTGCCACAACTCCTGTCCAACTTCTTTGGGATGTGTTGATATTGCAACCACATTGCCTTGTGAAAAGCCCAACAGAATATATCCATCACCAAACCATTTATGTTGTAACAAAGATCCATATTTGTGTTGAAAGCCCAATTCAGCCGGTGAATCTGGCTCTGGTAAGTGGTATAAATACAGCGTCTTTTTGCCGATAATCATGCTTATCTAATTTTTTGTTTCATTAAACGCGAATACCAAACGATTAGCTGTTAATTGTACCCATTGAAATCTAAGAATTTAAATGAAGATTTACCGTATTTTCTCCGGGCACACGTTCATCGGTTTTAATTTCGGCGAAGCACATATCACTTGGGACATCTCTTAATTGTACTACTCGCAATGAGTCACCATCTTCGGAGCTCAGAGAGAATGTCTTATCTTCACATCCCAAAGCCAAGATATTATCTTTTGACCAGGCTCCGCATGTAATACGTTTCGAATGCTTTCCCAGAACTGGTGTTCGTCTTAATTTAATAATTAATTGAAATAATTCGAATAAAAAACGAATCGAAAAAATAAACATTTATCGTTCACATGTTAATGCTTAGTGCTTACTTGGTCGTTCTATGATTATAAATTGCCAAGTTTCCCCGTGCCGAGGCAACGGCTAATATTTGAGATGTTTTTGACCACAAAATACATGATAATGAATCCCTTAAGCCAGTATCAACGATGTGCTTTTGGCGTGTATTTATGTCCCAAAGAATAATCTTTAATTGAAAACAACAGTGTCTTGGTCATTTGCTATTGTCGCCACAGTATGATCAATTGGTTAATTACCTGAGAAGAGCTGTTTGTGATGATACTTAATATGTCTCCTTCACTATCCCATGCAAGTCCTGTGCACAGCCTACAATATAAAACAACACATATTGTTTCATGATGAATAGAATCGATTCAATGTTCAATGTATTGCGCACCAACTTACGCTTGTAATACAATTCGATCTTGGAGTTGTCCTTGCCGATTATATATGGATACAGTGCCATCTGAACCAGTTGTTACTAGGTGATTACCTGAGCTTCCCGTTTGAAATATGAAATGTACTGTTCCAGGTCCATGCGGAAAGTCCAAACGAAATAATATCTTTGATATTCACCAAAATGCAATGTAATCAAAATTCAAAAGGAAATAAATTATTATTGTCGAAAGAAATTGATCACGGCCAATACTCACCTTTCCACTGGACATTTTGAAGTATTTTGTTAAGATTTATTAAAAGGTTCAAACGATATATTCCATTTGAAAGTATCTAAATCAATTAAAATGTCTCATCATACTTGTTCAACACAAAAGAAATTTATTCACGAGAATTTTCTGTTTGAGATTTTATTTAAATATCAGGTATCTATAGCAACCAATAGCTTGAATAACATGTAGTGACCGTAATTTACACAATACACGCACGCACATACACACGGGCGCGTATGTTGAACTGTCAATTAATGCACAACAGGTCTTTCAATCTTACTTGGCAGGTGTTACAAACAAACAACTTTATTTCAGAACACACATTCGTTGTCCCTATCGGGGACAGTTGGTAGTGGATTTGGTTAACATTGTTTATTTTGTAGCGCAATAAATTAATTCAAAAGTACATTTCAAGTGAATTGATTTGGTAATAATTTGCTAGAGATGAATATTCACTTTGGATAGGGCCATTTTTATCCAATCAGGTATCGGTTTTTCGTGATAATATTCATACATAAATTTGTGGACAAATTCAGGAAAGCGATCCTCCGTGATACTCTCGCGAATATCTTTCATCAAGCGCAGCTTGTTGTAAAAATTTCATGTTAATGAAAAATTGCAAAATTTAAATTGCTGCATTATTTTGAAACTATTTACCTGATATGCAACGTTATGTATTGTCAAAAGGCTCGCCCCAACAGCTTCAACTCGAACTACCTGATTCAGGTAGGCTCGCGTATAGTGTTTGCATGTACTACAATCACAATTCTCGTCAATTGGTCTCAGATCATTTTTAAACTGTGGTTGATGTAATTTCAGTTGGCCATCTCGCCTTAAAGCTACTCCAAATCTCTGTATAAACGGAATTAAACATTTAAATTCGAAAATTAAAAATGTAAGCGGACAATGGTTAACATATTTACTAACCGCTGTTCGTGTCGGAAATACACAGTCAAACATATCAATTCCAAGTGCAACACAAACGACCAAATCTTCCGCAAATCCAACACCCATCAAATATCTTGGTTTATCATCAGGTAACAAATCGGTGCATTTACTCACAGTTCGACAAAAATCGTGTTTGCATTCGCCACCACTGAAATTATATTTAAAAATTCGAACATGTGAATAATTTATTTGTTCGATTATTATTTGTTTAATTCGTTTAACTATACACACTGGCTGTATACCTTAATCCGCCGACAGCATAGCCCCTGACCCGTCGATTCATTAGCTCTGCTGCGCATTTTTCTCGTAAATCGTCTTGAAGACCACCCTGAACTATTGGAAAAATGCTTTGATTGTCATCTTTCTTATGCGCGCCAATGCATCGATCCAGCCAACGAATGGTTCTGTAAATCAAGATCAATTGAGTGAATGTCCACAATTGTATTTTTAACCCTTCAAATGCCTTGGTTTTCACCTGTACATAGCTTCTTCAACTCGTGGCCCAGTCAGCGTTGTTTTCACCACATCATCCAACTGCATCATTATATCTGCTCCGATAGAATTTTGAATTTCTATAGAATGTTCCGGTGTTAGCATGCAATGCGATTCATCGTATGGTGATTTGAAATTCACGCCAGTTTCATTGATTTCAGCCAAATGTAACAATGATACCATTTGAAAGCCGCCCGAATCTGTCAACAGATTTCTACTCCATCCCATAAAATTGTGCAAACCATTAATTTTGTCCAGAATTTGAATGCCCTGATCAAACAGAAATTATATCAAATTAACAATTGTCCTATGGGTTTTTTCAATTAGTTAGTAGAGTGTCCTCGAAATGTTGATATACTCACTGGTCGAATACCCAAATGGTAAGTGTTTGCTAGTATTATTCTACAGTCCATGTTGTACAATTGGTCTGGAAGTGCGGCTTTCAAAGTGCCCTGAGTACCAACTGGCATAAAAACGGGTGTATCAACATCTCCATGTCGAAGAGTCATCACACCAACCCTCGCTTTGGTTGTGCTACATTTAGCTAACACTTTGTATTTGAGCGGTGGATCATCGTGTGCCAGGGAATTTCCGTTATTTGGAATAGATGAACTTTTTGTGAACATTCTTTGCAGAAATGTGCGTACTCGTTTTGACATAAATTTTTTAACTAATAATATTTATTTATCGATTCGGCAAATCGTAACTTTATGCGGGCAAAATTACAAATAACTTAAAATTCAATTAAAAACTCAAAATTATTCGATGTTTTTATTATTATTATTATTTAATTTGGCCTATAATAAACATGAGGTTGTGTCTTAAAATGCTTGTAATCAAACTGTGCAGAGCTGATGTCATGTGTTTGCTCATTTTGAACCGATGTCAGTATAAACACAGCACAATGTGACTTTTGACAGAACGCATTAGGGTTCATTTACAGTGAAATCGGTCAATTGTTTCGTTTTTTTTTTTCAATCAAAGGAAAATTAAGTAAAAAACAAAAATGATTTGGAATTGAAATTCCAAATTGATGGATTTTTTTTCTTTTCAATAATGCAGACTTTTGTTTGTTTGTTGTAATACATTCGATTGAGTATTCCGTTTCAAACATCGGATTGAGAATGACGAAAAAGATTCTCGCCTGCCAATAAGTATAAGAATAGACATTTATGGACTTAACGCATGGCATGCAATTAAATATTTGTAATTTTGTATACTACTGTAATTGTTTCATTCACATCGATAATTTGATGTGAAATGAAAGAAACAACACACAACATTTATAAAATTAAAGAAAGACACGAACGCAAATAAACCAGCAAATGGAATGAAAATCAGAGATTGGTAGAGCTACAAAGTTATAGGCTACAAAAAAATAAATTAAGAAGAACTGTTTTCTCGCCGACATTGTAAGACATCTTGCATTGTTTGAATGTGAATAGGTCAACACATCTCGTATGATCGTACGCACATACAGTACAAAACTTATATGTTAAAGTAAAAAAAAACAAACGAAAAAGAAGAATGAAACGACGCTGAAGAGAGAAAACAGCCAAGAAGAAGTAAGGTGCGCGCGCGGTCTCGCAAGTGTTGTTGTTGCTGTTCCACTTTGTTCGATTGCTGTTATTAATTCGTTGCGCATTGAAATGCGATCGTTTCATTGTGTGTTCCCGATTGATTTTGTTGGTAATGGAAGGGCACGCTGGCGCATTTGCGGTGGCCTACCGATCGTTTGACACGATCACTTCACTTTACTCAGTTCAGTTGGTTGTTAAATCATTTGAAGGTTTGTTCATCACGTTTGCCTCTACTTCTTTTCAATGGCTTAGTTGCACCCGATGGAACAAACAACAGCGCACGACCATAAATATTTGTTTGGTATCTGCGGACAACGCGTATGGCAAGGCACGTTGAGCCTTTCGTATTGTTTTCGAACGCTCAATAAATGAAACGCTCTTCGGCACATCCAGTAGAAAAAGTAGCTCAAATAAGAGAAGTGCGCTTCGCCGTGCTCTTTTTATTATGCTGTTTATTATTTGATAGTTACCGCTTGTGCTTAGGCTTTGCTTCTTCATATTATTCGTTTTTTCATGGTGTTTGCGTTTTTTGTTTCTCATTCTTTCTTAATCACTCTTCCGACGGAGCCGTGTGTGTATATTTTCGTTTTTCAACGTTTTGGATTCACTCGTGTGTGTGTTTTTTTCTCCGCTGTTTCTTTTGCGGCTGTGGCATTTTCTGTGTACTAGTGACATTTTTCAATTCGAAAATCGTATTACGGACTTTTTTTTTGTCTGAGCTTTAGTTTATCAATCAATTTGCAGTGATCGAAAAACGAAAATAAAATTGCCTATAAAATAGTGATTTCTTCATGCCCAGCGATATACATTCCACATTCAACACGGGATCACATTTGTTTCGAAGCAAATGAAATGGATGGTGAAACATCACAGAAATTGTGATAAAAGAATGTGAAGTTTATCTGACAGTGGCTATGACTTTGGCTCCCTTTTTCAAAATAATCGTCATAAAACAAATTTCACCAATAGGATTTAATCGGGGAAAAGTTGCAGTAGCAACAACAAAAAAGACTGTAATAACTAGGAATAATCGAAAAAAGTGAGTAAAAGATTGTTCTTTTCGTCGAACAACGATTGCATAGTTTAGTAGCTCTCTGCACTTTTAATGCATTCGATAAGAAACGAAAAGAAAACAACGCAAAAAAAAAATCAGCACTCTCTTGAGCATATTTAATGTCTACCGTGAAAATAAAGATGAAATTGTTTCAATTCGACCAAAAATCGGAATCGTCTGCTTTTTGAAAGATTTGTATTAAATTGTTTTCGTCAAGATAGCATGATGAAGTGAAGATCCCCAATCGAATTGTACATTCATTCCAGAATCACGAATAATTTTATTGTGGAATCGTCATGAGTATAGTCAATTCGTCGTTCTAGTTGTTGGCATTAAATCATACGTAAAATATTCTCCATTGTTTCGCTGAAGTGCTCCAAGAGAATAAAATCAAAATAATCTATTCATTTTCAAGAGAGCTACGAAGAACATTAAGCATTACTTAAAACAGCATTGCATTTACTTGTTCTATCATTTTATTATGCGCAATGTTCTATGAGATCTCAATGATACGCGATGTTTGATACGCTGTTTTCCCGATAATAAATACTTGTGGTTCGATGCTTGGTGAATTAATGAAAGTAAATAAACGATCGCGCAAATGATCACTTAACATATTCATACACTGTGCATTTTATTCATTACAGCGAATACTGCACAAAATAATTTTATGTTAAAGATGTCAGACTATTATTTTAATGGTGTTGTCACCGTGTCATTCTTTTTTTCAATTGGTTCTTTTCTATCTGAATATTGATGTTGCAGAAATGCTGAAGAGCTCTTCACAGAAGAGAAATCAAGACGAACAATCACATTCAAACACCGAGCCATCATACACGCCACTACATCAAGCAACGATTGCTGGTGACGACGCGGCTGTCGAAGTTTTACTCGTATCTGGAGCTGACCGTTTTACCAAAGACAATAAAGTATATTCTATTTTCTCGATTGCGAAAAATAAATGTCAATCTAATGTGTTTGGGTTTTACAATTGCAGCATGGAAATACGGCATTGCATGAAGCTGCTTGGAGAGGCTATAGCCGATGCGTAAAGCTGTTGTGCACACTTCAACAAGCTCCACGCTCTGGTAGCAAAAAAATCAATAAAAAGGCGAAAAGTGTCAAGCATGTTGAAGATGAATTTAAAAATCAAACTTATTTAAATACACCGAATGTTGGTGGCTTTACACCGTTACATTTGGCCGCACAGAATGGCCATAATCAAAGTTGTCGCGAAATTTTATTGGCCGGCGCAAATCCCGATGCAAAGAATAATGTAAGTCTATAATTTATTTCATTTTATTTAATGATGTTTTGCAATCAACTGGATGCCAGACACTCTAATTAATATAATTAACTCTTGGATTTGTAGTATGGCGATACAGCATTGCATACATCATGTCGGTATGGACATGCAGGCGCAACGCGAATTCTCATATCAGCAAAATGTGATCCGGTGTGTGTGAACTTGAATTATGACACTCCGTTGCACATTGCATGCGCGATGGGTCGTCGAAAGTTGACGCGTATTTTATATGAAGTATGCGGACCGAGTGCAGTTTTGCTGAGGAATGCACAAGGTGAAACGCCGCGTGATATTGCAATAAGAAAGAATCTAAAGCCGATTATTGATATACTGAATACAACGCCAACAAAAATCCAATGCACAAGCGATGAGCCTGATGGACGATATCTCAAGCCAAATCAGCATCGCAGCAGCTCGAGCAGCGGTCGGAATTGTACGTCGGATACAAGTGACAAATTGAAACATAGAAAATGTGTAAATGATCGTCTATGTCATGATCCAAATACATCAAAAAATTCGAAAATTTGGTCACCGTATGGCTGCCATTATTTTCCAGATCCACGATCATTTCCGCCCCCAAAATTAGAAACATTTCCAAAAGATCCACTTGAACGTGGTGAACAATATTATCTGGATTTGGCGGGAAATATTCGTAAAGGCCCCGTTGGAATCGGAAACACTTGCTATTGTGGTCCATTTTTCAATCACATTGAACAACAAATTAATCAAAATCGAAAAAGCATCAAAAAATATATGCTCAAAGCCACCGGAAAACTCGATAGTAAAGGGCAAGAGGTGTCCAAAAATGCGGAGAACGAAATTCAAAGGATTGCAAGGTAAATAAATATTGACATTTATTTTGTTATTTCTTTCTTGACATTTGCGCAAAACCATTTCAGATCATTAATGCATCGTGAAAAGAATGGCTTTGATTATTGGCCAAAAAGAAGTGATCCGCTGCGTGCAACAGTTGTGCCACAGTTGTCAAGATGCAACAACAATGAAATGAATAACAACACTCTATCAAGATGCCGAAGTTTGGAATTTTTGGAAGATCTAAAGCAAATTGACGTCAAACAGATGCATCAACCGTGCAGTGGTAAAGGGAACTTACATCGAAGTTTTAATCGACTCAATAGTACGGAACCTCACGAAGCAATGATCCATCATAGCATGCAAACTGATTCAGAGACATCGAAATATACAAATTCAATGCACCGAAGCACAAACACCAGTGAATCGGGCCAGAAGACATCATCTAAGCAATATACGCTAGATTTTCGAGAAAAATTTGCCAGTACGATGCACAGCGTTACCGATGCTGAGAGTTTGGAGGATGTTACAAACAAATCAAAGGAAATTATTCAAATAAAACGAGCTTCACGGCAACAATTCCACGAACGAACAATGCATGAGTTACGTGAACGAAAAAAATTAGTGGATAATTCATTTTTGAAACTTCCACCAAACTTTAGCAGTACACTGACATCGGCCAGCATCGATGATTTACGTGACTATCACTCGACAAACCATTATCCCAATGATTTTGATGACATTTCCATTGAAATGAAAAACATTACGAAGCTACTGAGCACGTCAATCATTGAACCACTTGAATCGTCCACATCATCGTCATTTTATCATAGCATCAATAAGCTTAGCAACAGATTTACACTTTACGATAATGATAAGGGTGATGATGACGTAGACGACGATGAATCATCGATAAAAAGTGACCTTGAACGAGATGCTTCGAATTCAAATACAAGCGTTGAAGGTCCTGCAAATCATCTCACTTCAAATGGATTTTTCCAAAACGTTTGCTTTAAAATTCAATCGAGCTCATCCTGTGAAACGCTGAAATCCGTTGAATTGACCAAAACAAACGGAAAGGGAAACACAAACGGAATAGATGATAATGATGAAGCCGAAAAGACCGAAAAACAAGAGGAAGAGGAAGAAGAAGAAGAGGAAGAAGAAGAAGAAAGTGAAACTGACTTAGAAGAGATGAATGATCAAATCAAAATACCAGCACATCTACAAACCCTTGGTTATCGTTCACCACGTCCTGGCATTGTATCAGCTCGAATCAAATCGTTATTAGCAAAAGGTGTTGAATCCCCAAATAAAATGTTCTCAGTTCGATCGACACTGGCCAACACATCGAATTTCAAGAGTTCAAAATTGATTCGAGTACCTTTGAAATCAATTGAACCCCATAAATCACAAATTAATTCAAATATGCCACAAATCAATGCCGTATTCAATTCAAGCAACACAAATCAGACGGATTCAATTGACTTTAAGCATAATTCTGATATTGAAAAATCGCAGGGAGCAGGAGACTCGTCAGAAAATGAATCTCAGATCACCGTACATAAGGCTATCATTCATGCCAATCAAATACAAGCTGATTTAAATGATGAACGTACAAAACATGGATGTTAAATGATAATTATCTATACTGTGCAGTGTGCACATCAATACAACTGTGTCTTCATTTAAAATGATTCATGTAGAAATATTATAATAAATTGATAAATACTTACAGAATTGAAAAGAATATAAAATTGCGTCTGCATTTACACATCGGAGTAGACACAAGACGTCGAAAATTGTGATCGTCCGGTTAGGAAATTTCCTAAATTGGCTCGTTTTTTCCGTTTACACGAATTGAGTTCGAGTGAATACCTTTAACACTCGCTTCAGTTATTGTATGTGAGAAACGACCGAGATTTGTGTATTCAAATATTGAAACTTGTGTGAAACATTTTCACTCGAATGTACAGGTTTCGGATTCGAGTGCACATGAATCTTGCTTGTTTCCCACATGCAACAACCAGTGTTGGCAAATCGGTGGTATATAGATTCTTGAATATGCATTATGCAAACCATGTCTTGTTTTGTCTCTTTGCGCTATTCGCTGCTTGTCAGAGCCCCGATGCGTGCAGTATATCTGCCATCACTGACTACAACTGCGGCGATTGCGAAACGTATTCACGCGGGACATAAGGTAGGTCCACCTAAATTTAATCATTCCAAAGAACCTCTACGGCTCAAGAACAAACATTCGTATTATTTGACAGATGTAATGAGTATGTGACAAATTCCAAATATGTATTAAAGTACTATATCGCCATCAAAGCTATGTAAGTAATACTTACTAGGTATTGCTCTAAATAACATGTAACAATTTTTTGGCAAGGATTTTTTGTTACATTAAAAAACGTTCACAAGCCAAAAAATAGCCGTGCCAAAAATTGCTATATATTTAGAGCGATGCTTACATAGCGTTTTAATACATATTTACAACATACGAAAAATCTTGGAGACTCTTTAATCAGCAAGTAATTTGTGTTCAAAGGTAATTTATCTGTAGTTTTCGATTCTTTTTCCTTTTATGCTATAATTTCTGGAAAGGAACTTATCAAGAGTAAGAACAGCTGTCTTTTCAAATGTTCCAAATTAACAATATTAACGTATTCTAAATTGTTACTGTATGATATTGAATGACAACCGACGGTTGCGTGTTACAACAACAATAATATATAAATCTGCCTTTGTTTATCAACTTGTAACGCAAAAGTCTATCGTGACGATGTGTGTTCATTGTAGATATGCAATTGAGTAGCCACGAGAAAAGGTGCCTTTCAATCGCTGATCATCATAAAAATGTGGATAATGTCACAAATTCTCTTTTGGATGATGCAAGAGAAATGGCTGATAAACCTCATATAGAATTGAATCTTCCAAGAATTATAGAAGGCACATTTGCAATTTTCAGATAATTCTGAGATAATAAATGTTCGAAAATTGTGAAAATGTGAATTCGAATGTTCAGTAAAAAAAAGTATTCGGCGACCTGTTTTTTTTTGAAATAAAATTATGTAGCACACAAATTCGATCTCTATTTTATGTCTTTAATAAAGAAAGAATGAAAGAAAGAAAGGAAGAAAGAAGGTAAAGAACAAAGATAATGAAATTCAATTTTGAGTTTTTTTTTGTGTGTTTTCTCTATATATTTCCATATCATATAAAAAAAGAGAGCTACAGACGTATTAAATGATTTTTGTTGTTCTTGCTGTTTTTACATATAATCGATGAAATTTTTTTCCATTAATACTTCTAAAAATAGTACAAATTGTATTTTTTTTTTATTTTTATTTTTAATTTTTATTTTTGAATTATTTCTTAATGCTTTAAAAAAAAATGAAAGAAAAAATTACAAATGAAAAATTATAATAAAAACGAATGCAGGCGGTATACATTGACGAAAAAACATTGGTTTCATTTTCATTTAAAGCGATTTACAAATACAATTTAAATGCAAAAAAAAACACTGCGCCTTCTTTAATACTCAATTATTCCTCTTGATGCCATGGAATTTTTAAATTAATATTACACGGGTTTCACTAATTAATATATATTCTTAATCGTTTTTCTCATTTCATTTTTTATGTTATCATTTGTTCTATAATGTTTTTGTTGCGAATGTTTTTTTTTTAATTACTTTTGTGTTGTTATCAGTTACTCTTCCTTATGAAAAAAACAAAGCGAAGAGAGAGAGAGAAAAAAGCATAGTGCTGTATAAAATTGCTTCAATCAAATGCTTTGGATTTTTCGATATTGTTTTGCCGCGTGACTTGAGTGAACGAATGAAGCATTAACACACATATTCCGAAAAAGTGGCAAATAAATAGAGAAAAAACAAATAGTGAAAGCGATCGAAGCAGCGCTTATTTTCATGCGTATTTATGTTCTAATATCATCGATGGTACCTTGTTGCTATAATAATTCTATTAGAGATTGGTTTAAGATCAAAATTCGTTCATTCATTTGGTTTTTGCGTTGTTGTAATTGCTTTACGGCAACAATAACAAAACGATTTAGTCAAACGAAGAACCTTTGCTCTTGTTGTTTATTTAAATCTTCAATGCTTCGTACGTTTATATGTAAATACATAAATAATTCGTCTGTTGTTTTACGGATTGCTCGCCCCTATTCGCCACCGAATTTCATTGCGACTATGTAATTTTCCCATTGATTTCGTCATATTACGCCACGTTTCATTATCCAGTTGGTCGGTGTTCGATTTGTTTTTCCCGTATGCAGAAATGTTGAGTGACTAGTTAGCCTTCATTTGGGACAGTTTGACTACTAGCAGACTACTTCAACCAAAAATAGCTATAAATCAGTGTTGACAACTGTGCCGAACCCGAGATCAAAAACCGTTCGTAGTATTGAATGCGAAAGTCATTGACTTCGTTTGGTGGTAAAAATACCACCATTGAAACTAGTAATATGGTTTTTGATATTCGTGTCGGAAAGAACCATTAGTGAATTCGAAACCGAATAAATGGTTTTCGAATTCAATTCAAATGGTTAATGAACGCGTAGCAGCGTCAACACTGGCTGTAATCTTATAGTCAAAATGTCCCAAATGTGATTCGATTGAATTGTTCTATGAAAAACTATTAAATTCAACGTAGTTAGCCATTTAAAAATCGCTTAAAATCGCTTACATTTGACTTATTTTCAGTCACTACTTTTGCAAACGGGTTGTTGTTGTAAATATGTATATTTATTTTGTGTTTATTGGCGTGTTGAGAGGCGAGAGATTCGTTCGTTATATTACATAAAAGCGATATCATTTTAAAAAATATTTGTTTTTGTTGTTGTTGTTGCTTCTGATGAGTTGAATGTGCGTATGAAAATTAAATTATGATATTTTTTGTCTCTTCGGCGCCGTTGAATTGAAATTGTAAAGCATTTTTTGATCGAGAACAAAAAATTGATTACACAAGCACACACAAAAGGATTTAATGGCATACGAATATGATTAAGGGGGGGAGGGGGGGTCAAAATCACTGACACTCAAAACCCGTAAACGAAAAAGCGCAATTGATTCTTATTTATTACTTCCGGCTCATCAGTTCTGGATTTTTAAAACAATGAGAAGGGATGAAAAATGTAGTTAAATTTCCTTAAGCTGAATTGAGATAAAGAGAATAGTAAGTTCTTTGAAGATGAACCAAAATTAAATGGCCATATGAATGCTCCAAATAATAACACGCGAAAGGAACGTATGCTTCATTGTGAAATCGAAAATTTGTTTTGCAAAGATGTTGGTGCTGCTTTACGCTTGTCATAATCAATTGTCGTGTTGAATTTGTACACCATCCGCTAATTGTCATGCAACATGAAAGAAGAGTGTGTATTTGTTTTTTTTTTTATTGCAAAAAGAGAGAGATGATTGTATATGTTTGTTTTCGCTCTTTCGTTTTAGTTTGCTTGTTTATGATTTTGTTTTTTTTTTTTTTTATTTCTATGAGTATGATTATAATATTAATTTTTTTTTTTGTAATATCTTAATGTTGAGTCAAGCTTGCAATTTTTTGTTTTTACGCAGGCATTTGTTATGTGCCAAATATAAATTTGTCCGTCCAGATTCAAATTCGTACATTGTATGGTAAAATGCTCTTGTAATTACGACTGTGATGTTTTGCTATTGTTGCTGCTTGTAATGTTTTTCGAAATATTGTTGTTATATTTTATTTTGTGTGAGTGTTTTGTCGCGGTTCATGTCGTGTGTGAGTGTTTTTTTGTGTGTGTTGTTTTCTCATTTTGGTGTTTTACATACTAGAAAATGTAGCGATTCATTTGAGTGTTTGTGTGTTTTGTGTTTTCGCACAAAAAAATGGTATCCATAAAATTTATCTCATTACTTTTGATTTAGGTTTTTTTTTTAGATAGTTTAAATTTAATCAGGATGACGTCGTTATTGTTGAAGATTTCTTTTTTTATTTATTTATGTTGATGTTGTTGTTGTTGTTTTTGTTGTTGTTGTTGTTGTTGTTATTGTTGTTGTTTTTCTTCGTATTTCCTCTCAGTGTGGTTTTTGTTTTCTTGTGTGTTAAATATTGTCAATGAGTTTATTTAGCTTCCTCTTTTTCCTTGTTTTCCTCTATGTTCTCTTTTTCCTTCTCTTCGACCTGTCAATTTAAAATATTTTCACGATTAAAACATCCGTTGAATTTAGCTATAACTATTATCATAACATAGCTTAGACAGCCACAGATATGATTTCAAATGTCATTATCCAATACCTTATCTTTTTCTAGTTCCTTTTCAATTTTGTCCGATTCATTGTTCTCTTGTTCGGCCTTCTTTTCGGTCTCAGCTTCCTTGCCTTCTTTGATTTCCGGCCTGTCAAAAGAAGTGGGAGAGAATTCCATTTGAAATAAATATGATTTTGACTTGAATTCACTTGATAAATATTGAAATATTTCATTTTCATAAAGTGATAGAGAGTGCGTTGAGGCAATAAGCTAGGGATAAATCTCAATGCAGTAAACAAATTTTATTTTCATGAACAATTTACAAATATTGGTTTATCAACAAATCATATTTAAAAAAAAAAAATCAAAATACGAATTATAGCTTGTTTGTCAATCTTGTTTTATTAGTTATCCTAAGTAATTTTTGCGAAAACACTTACTCTGGTTTCGGCAAATGAGCATTCAAATCAAGCTTCGAGCAAATTTCATCCCAATCTGGGAAGCATCGTTCCTTAATTCGTGACACATGTCCAATCAAATTTGGGCAATGCTCAGTGATGTAATCTCTCAGTGGGAAATTGACCTCTTTCGAGATGAAATTGAACTGTGACAAAACAGCGAATGAAACGACATCCAACTGTTTTTCGCAAAAAAATGAATTGATTGATTAGTTGAAAGCTGGTTTAAAAGATGATAAAGTGTTTAAAGGCCGAAGTGCCATTCGATGCGATACTTACGTTGGTTGGTTCATCTCCAAAGTAGAATGGTTTGTCTGCTAAGATATCGGACAAGACTTTCAGATCGTGTTTCCCAAATTCTTCGATTTCCTCAGGTTTGTGCACACCAATTCCTTGTGCTTTCACTTTCTTGCAGCCCTGGAACCACTGAACATGAGACAACCATATCAAGAAATTACGTTACAAGGGGTGGTTGGCATACAACGCAAGAGAGAGAGAGTGTGTGTGAGAGAGAGAGAGAGAGAGAGAGAGAGAGAGAGAGAGAGAGCGAGCGAGCTAGCGAGAGGGACCGAAAGAGGAGGGGGGGGGGTGTAAAAAACGTGTTTTGAGAAAGGAAAGTCAAGGCATGGAGACGAGGAGTCACTTGCACAATGTAACAGAATCCGAGAATGAATTGAGTTCGTAAATCAGCTCAAATCTCCAATCTATATGATCACAAGTTTTCATTCAAAACAGACGGTTTTGAAGACAGACTGTTTCGATTCCCGTTGATATGTGCGTATAAAATGGTCAAGTCTTTGTTGTTTTTTAACGTTGGAAAATTCACATCCGTTCATATAAAAAAAAAGTTCTAAACGAGCCATTTACCATTTTATTATCAGTGCACTTATCATTCCGCACATTTCTCCAAATGAAATTGTTGAGCAATCATATTAATACCAGAATTTTAACCATAATTTGTTGTCTGACGAAAGAGAGAGGTAAAGATACTGACGAAAGCAAGAGCGGTAATACATTTATGGTTGGAATTTAATATGTAAATGTAATAGCTGTTGTTTGCAGCTGCATTATTCACACAGTGTGAATCACACTCATATTCAAATAATGATGTTTGCAAGTGACTGAAATTGATTAAGTTGAGACGACGAGAGATCAACTCACAGCACCCAGACCAATGTGTATAAGTGTGAAAACAAGTAGCCGGGTATTCAATAAGTGAGGGTGCAGCAACTGAACGCTGATTGATCTAATAATAAAATGCGATTGCTTATTCATTGGCTATGAATGCTCTTAACAATGCCGAAACAATAAAGTAACAACAGCGACGACGACAGCAAATAAGAAACATAGTTTCACATTCTAACAAAACTGCATTTTATATTTTGATATTTTGTGCATAAAATACAAGTAGATAAATTATTCGTGTGAAATAAATAATTGAAATAATCTCTGATCCTCATCTGTCCCCTTCTTCTCGTCTTCTTTTTGCACTCAGGTGTGTGCGAAAGTGAGCGTACCCGACCTCATTTGTATGCTCGTGTATCACTTAAAACATTCGAATAAGTTATACAAAAACTGTCTATGGAATGTTCTAAATGAGAGATTATCATATTGTTTTTTGTTTTGCTTGCGTTCGCAAAATGGAATAGTGGTGCTCATGCTCATAGTGAGCAATTGTTTACACGATCTGAAGTTGTTCGCAGCCAGTGTATGTGTAACAGCGGAATAAGAAGAATAAATGTATTATTTGGTTTCCATTGGTTCAATCGTCGAAATCGACCGAACTAAAATCAGACAAGTGTGTGTGCTCATGCTCAGGCTACGATCAACAATGGAATGCGAGAGGAAATAAACATTTCTTTTTATGAAATATGACCAATAAATACGACCATTGTTTATTTCAGTATTGTGCGCATTTGTTGATCGCATTTGATTGCGTGTCATCGATACCACAAATATTACGTGATGAAAACAAGAATGCTGAAACTCAAATATTTCCAGATCAATTAAATCAATTTGATGAGTCAGTATTCATTTGAATTGAATGCATATATTTTGCTAGTGATCATGGCTAGCATGGCTTGATTGAGCTATTCATCGACTGGCAATTTTCCGGATTTTGATTTTGATATGGGGCGGAGGAGGGTGGGGAGGGGGGGGGGGTAATGCGTTAATGAGAAAGCATTTGACCCAAATGATTTTGGGATAAGGAATATTTTGGGATAAAGCGCGATATAATTCTGTAAGTGTATACAGTTTTAAGCCAACAACCAAAAAGAGACAGCTAAATATGGTCTAAATATATACAAACTAAATCTCAAATGCAGCGTGTTTTACTTTTCGAAAAGTGAATAAATATAAATTACCTTGCGCCCGTATGTAAAGCGGAAGAAGAAATTCAAAATGCTGTTCGGTAGACGACAACCAAGTGCGTGCTGCAAGTTCACCTTGTAACCTTTGATGAGCAGATCAGGATTCTTGATGCGCCAATAGAATAAAATCCAAACCAAATGGTTTTCAATCATCGATATGGTGGCATGAGCGATGTTACGTTGATCTTGTGTGAGGCCCGCATTCAAATCTTTGTCAAATTTCGCGCTCAACTCCCGTATTATGATAGCGGAATCAGCAATTTCCTCACCATTCAATTCGATAAATGGTAACTGACCTTTCTTCGAACGGAATTTCATCTTGTGGTCAACATTCTGTTCGTAACGATGATAAAGAAGACATGCAAAGAAACGAAATAAATAAACATGAAAAACATGAACATTTTTTCCCCTCTCAAACGGAATAAATCAACATATACCAGCATATCAACCAAATTAAGAACAAATTGGTATTAATACATTTTAAAATATTATTCAATGGGAAGAATCGTTGCACGACCATACTCTTAAAATTATCGTTCACACACATACGTTAGCTCCGGGCTTGTAAAATATAAGCGTGAGCGTACGCTAGCTCTCTGTGTATCTCAAACCGAAATATTTAATTACGAGTATGCTCAAATTACACACTACAAAATAATACCAACTAAAGAGACTCTTTCGACTCCAAATATGATAATTGAATTTTTGATACCAATACGACTCATATAAACAACTGCAGCAACAGCACCAATATTCGTGAATTAACAACGATGAATGAGTGAGTAAAAATGATTAAGTACAATGAACAAAAAAAAAAAGAGTTTGTATTCTGCCCAATCTGCTGGCCTATATGATGCAATAAGATATAATCAAAAATGATATGTGATAATTTTGGTATGCGTTTTATCTATTGGCTTGTCTTGTTGTTTCACTAATTATGATTATTTTATCATCTTAATGAACGAGTGTGTATGTTTAAAACTTGATTAATACTTATTGCTCAATAGATTGTTAGATGGTTAAAAAGAACGCAAAACAACGACGTGGGTTTGTGTGTTCAGTTTGCACCTAATCTAAAAAAATACATACTTAAATAGTTTTACACTAATTTTTTGAAATTCATTAGCGAGGTCTACATTTTTTTCCCATTCATTTCATTTTATTCCGTTCGAAAAATGAGACGGAGCATGAAGAACGAACTGAAAATATGCACAATTGTTGCATTCATAAACGATTGATAGTTTCAATCCTTTGAACATTTGGTATGGAGCTCTCGTATGCACATCGTACATACCGATTAAATATATATATTTTTACATTTTTAATATGCCAAGACCTCTATAGTCTTGGGCGCGTTGGCTTACTGGAATGCGAGATATTAATTACATTATTATGATTAGTGAGTTACATTCCAGACTATTAAAGAGTAAACAAGGGACATAGCCGTATGAATAAAATGCATATAAATTATAAATTAATAGCTACCGAAATGAATAGTCGTAATAAAACGAACTTATAATATTAACGATAAAAAAAGCAAACGTTGATGGCGGTAGAAATTGACAACAATCGAAATCAAATATGATTGTAAATTGTTCATTTAAAGAATAAGTTATTCAGCTGCTCTTTGTCCGATTCACATTCGACGCATTCCAAATGATCGTCCTAATGTTATTCCCCCATACCCATATTGATACTAATATATTGTTTTTAATTACACAGCAATACGCTGACAGCAGCAAATACACAGCTCTGCTGCTCAATTACTGTTTTAATTCATATGCCGCAACCCAGTGAGATATGTTAGACAGAGCTTCTGCCACTATAAAGTGTTCCTTACATAAAAACACAGCCAAAAACAGCAATTTGTAGAAAAAATATTTGAACATTTCTTAATGCATATCAAAAGTTCATGCTTGTGACTCAGAATGTACGCGGTTTTTGCTACGTAAACCTTTAAACATTCTGGGAATTCCGTTTTGTTGCCAATTTGACAATGTCAATAGAATTCTGAGCGTATATTTTACGCTTAATGTGATTGTATTATAACTCATTCGTAGAAAGAGGGGCTCATGGAATTTAACAATAAATAAATATGTGGAGAAAATATATCATTACAACATCTTCAACGTAGTTTGCTGTTGCTTGTTCTGTGTAACAATCAGGCACTGGTTCGCAGATATTAATACATACTGATACGTATTTATACTCAACGTACTATACTGCAGTGTATTTGCAAGCGTAAGTAAGTTGCGTCGCTTACATCAGAGTCGCTGTTATGTGTGATGCGTGTGTAGTTGTGTCGCGACGCAACTTAATGTGCAGTTGTTCGTTGAGTATAAATACGTATCAGTATGTATTTATATCTACGAACCAGTGTATGGTAACAGTAGTATAAAACAATTCATTCATTTAATTTATGAAAATGCATAAAGTTCGTCAAAAATTGACGAATTATGAACTGGAGCTACCCTTAACACTGTCTAACAGGTATTTCTGCTAACTGGGTTTATTTGATGCACACACAAAAACGGAAAGTCCATCCAAAATCTGTTCTGATTAATTCAAAAATTCAAGATAGTGAAGAATTGCAATGCACTCGCATGTCCGTTTTATTAATTGAATAAAGTAGGCTCCATCTTTCTTGCTCCCATCGAGAACCTAATTTAGTTCATAAGTGTTTAATAAATTGCATTATTTCGCCTTTCTTGCAGAATGACCGTTTGAATCTGGGTGCAATGAAATCAAGGGGCGAATTACCATTGACATTTCAATAGAATTGAAAATATTGAAAAGTATTGAAAGACATTGAAGATGTATTGGAAAATACTGATTTTAACTCTGCAGTATAGCAAGTAAACATGTTTATAGTTGTTCAAATCGAGTCAATTTTATGTAAAACATGTATACTAGAAAACACTGAAATCATTGAAAATATTGAAACGTTTTGAGAAACACTGTATTACTGTATTGAATATTATTGAAAATTAAATCTTCGATGGTAATCAACTCCTTGAATGAAATCGTTACCCGAACGTTTCAATTTTAACCGACATTCCGCTACATACGGCGTATTCAATGTCCATGTAGATGTGCCTGTTTTCATAGTATGCAATGAGTGTGTGCGTGAGTCAGTAAAAGAATGAAAAGAGTGCGCGCAATCAAACCACATTTGGGTGTGTTCATATAGATTTTGAAAGTAATAAGATGCTTCAGAATTCCAGATTCCATCATTGGCTCATCTTTTAGTTTTTACTACTCTGTGCGTATTTTGTAAACAGGTTTATGAGGTATTTCCTCCCTCATAATTAGCATCTATTCAAATAATCTTGGCGACATTGCAGTTATTTACGGAAAAAAATGGAAAATAATGAATTCATGTTTTATTTATGAAACTATAAAGTATACTACGTGACACGAGTCACTATTGTTGATTATTGATAAAAATAAGTGAAAAAAACCTTATACTTCAAATCGGTGGATATAAATAATGGCTAAATTTATTTAAACTTGATTTATATGTTATTTTGCATTTCAATTCGTCCAACTATCGAATTGATCTATCAAATTGTTGGAACGTACTGTGCTGCTTGTGCATTATGCATTTTACACATTCGAGCTGTTCATATTTTGGTACACATGGTGTATACGGGTGTATAGGTCAGAGTTGCGATAGTTAAATTCATTCTTTCAGTAGTAAGCAACATTGTTGTTGGTAATTCATCTAATTTTCCTATTTTGTTTGTTTGTTTATTCTATTATTGTTTTGGCAAGCAAAAACACAGCAAAAATGCACACCCAACGACAACCAACTCATAAATGTCTGCTAAAATCATAGTTAAAATGTATGTACCATACAGTACCGGGCTTCATAATTTTCAATCGAGCACAAAACGAGATGCATTGTTGTTAATGAGCTTTTAATGGCTGTGAACAAATCTTGATTATATTCGCAATTTATTAAGAAATCATTTTTTTCTCGTGTGCGTTGGGTACTCACCCGCGCTCATTTTCGAATTTGTGGAATTCAAGTATTTAAATTGATGTATGAAAGTATGAACAAGCTTAAGTCTCTGTTGCTTACGACCTTTACTTTATTACAACATTTCAAATCATTAAGCCCTTTAAAGAACTTGTTTCCACACTGAATCTGAATGTAAATGGTCTGTGTTACATTGGGGCAACAACATTTCATTTTTATTGGATGCTCATTATTTGTTATCGGGACAATAGAATTTAGAGAAACAGAAGAAACCTAGACTGACAGAGTTAAAATCATTGTAAGTCTAAAAGAAATATCTTTTTGTAACGCAAAAATAACGAAAAGGTTCCCTTTTTTACCATTTCGACACTTCACACCAAATTGTAACTATAAAGTATTTAAGTTCTTTTGGATTTGATTAACATATTTTAAGAAAACAGCACACATGCGGAGAACATGCAAAAATACGAACGAATCAAGTAAAAAAAATGGAAAAATGATGAATTTACATGCTTGCAAAGTGAGAGCGAAAGCCAAGCAAACGAGCACCAAAATAGAAAGCCATAGCCAAAGATTTCGCCAAAAGTCAAAATGAAAGAATGAGCAAATTATGAAGAAAAAAGAAATAAATTGATGGAAAAATTCATATCGAACACGAACACAAAGAACACAATTCTTCAATATCTCTTTTGCTTGAAATTTGTAAGGAAAAAAGACAGGCCGGAGCAGCGTGAAATGAAAACAAAAAATTCAAAACTCATGAGTGCAGTGTGGCGTTGTCATTGAAATTGTTTCCAGGGGAATGCCATTATTTTGCAGGACTGTTTGTTATTTAAGTCCCATTTGCAAAGACAATGTTAATGTCCATGAGAATTTCGGACTAAAATCAGCGTGCTTGCATGAAATTCGTAAGAGTTGTAGTTCCCCTAGCGTCTTTTGTTCTTAAGATCAAAAGAGAAATTCAAAAAATTACTTGGTATAAAGAGGAACTATGTGCTGAACATGAATGTGTGTTGTGTTGTGTTTGTGTTTGTGTATGCGTTTTTTTTTTGTTCTTCATACTGTCGTTGCTGCTTGCAGTTGAAATGACTCTTTCGACTTGTGTTATCGTATCGTATCGGCTGTGTGTGACTGTATGGTCTTTCCCTCTTTTTACTTCCCTTTCTCTTTCGCTCGTGGCCATTACTGGTACATTTTCATTTCAACATTTTTATGTTGGTTGAAATTGCTGTTTTCGTGTGTGTGATTTTTCTCTTCAGATGTTTCAACATATTTGTGTCGAAAACACCCTATGTATACTGTACTAGTACATAAAAAAGTAAATCATGGATGACAATTATGCGCATGCATGAATAATATTCAATATGGCTTGTTCTCTCTCTCTCTTTCTCTCTCTCTCTCCA
Organism: Aphidoletes aphidimyza; assembly: GCA_030463065.1. Lineage (NCBI taxonomy): Eukaryota > Metazoa > Arthropoda > Insecta > Diptera > Cecidomyiidae > Aphidoletes > Aphidoletes aphidimyza. The sequence continues at coordinate 46,184,605 of CM059997.1, forward strand.
CAACAGAAACTTGGAAATGGTTGCATTGTCATCTCAGATGTTGGAAATGTATGTGTTGGTATTTATAGCATAGGCGTAAGAAAAAAAAACGCTATGCAAATGTACATATTTTTGGCCAGTACGAAATTCTATGACATTCGCACACATTCAATCGCTGATTCAAAATTCATGTAGCAATCATTTTAATCAAATTTAGAACAACGCGAATTCAATTCTATGACATTTCCAAACAAAGTGCATATGCGCCCACAAACAGGCGGATAAAACCGGCTCAAAGCTATGTAAATGCAGAATGCGGTTTTTTCCAACCATCGGTTCATGGCGGAGAAAATAATCAAGCGGTTCAAATGATATTTCATTCAAATATTTTCTGTTCTGTTACAATTTGTATGATCAAAAAACAATAAAACAGTGGCTGCAACTGCTATGACTAAAGGATGAACTAGTTCAAAAAGCAACGAGAAGCTCAATTGAATTTCTATAGATTTATGCACACAGCACAAACACACAAATCCATACGTACATGGATCTCAATAACAATTTTGCTTACGGATTTGTATAGATGGCTGTGATGATCGAATGGAATTGGTATCTAGCTATGAAGCGTGATAAATCGAAAGTTACAAATAAATAACAACAAAAACTAAGTAGAAAAAAAAACATAACACAACAAAATGTATAAAATAATATAAAAATGAACAACGACAATAATAGCTTTGGAACAAAAGGTGTGTGTGTGTGTACGTGTATGTGTGTGTGAGAGAGAGAGAGGGGGGAGAAGGAACAGCATAACCGAAGCGAAGCCGATGCGTACTAATAGCGAGTGTATTGAACATAATCAACTCTAATTGATGGTTCGAATGTTATTGTGGTATTGTTGTCGCCGTTGTAATCTCAGTCGCCTTTTTTACTGCTTTCATATGACGTTTTTTCTCTCTTCTCTTCATCTCATCCGCTGTTTTCACATTTGGATTGATGTTAGTTACAAGCCAAGAGAAAACCAAGAAAGAGATATATAGCCTCAGTCATGTATACTTAGACATCTATGCTCTTGGTATAGTGCCTTACAAGCCATCCAGCTACATAGCATTGTTTAGACATATATATTGACTTGCGCATATGTATTCTAGAAAGAGAGAGAGAGAGCGGGAGAGAGACCAAATCTCAACACTGTACAAGGCGATGTGAGAGTTAAAGGCGCGGCATTTAGGAGCAATAGTGCTGCGTGTGTATTTGTGTATTTTTGTGTGCCTGTGTACTATGAGTCACACACATTAATATAGAGACGCACTCAGTACCACACGATATTCCAAGCAACTGTACAAAATCACGTCGTTGACAACGATACACCATTGTTTGCAATGCTAGCTTGCAACCGTTTTATGCAACAACAAAAAAACAAACAAAAATATGACCAGAAATCAGAATGAAAAAAGCAACATGAACACAGCAAAGATGTTATCTTTATTTTATAATTCTAAGTTTTGCGTGTAATCAGAAATGAAATGGCCAATTTTTCCGACGAATCGACGACGTAACAAATATGCGTAAATAAAAGACGCTGTCAATGAATTTGGGCGAGCAAATTTTTCACTGTGACCAGCGAATTTAAAAAGGGTCATGTACTTGTGAAACAACGGATTATTCACTCTCTTTCCCACTGTGTTATACAAGCCGTCAAATTCTCTTTAATTGTAACAAATGCAACGTTTTCCCTGTATAGCACAAACAAAGAACCGACTAATGATTTTGTTTTACGCACGCTTCATATGCGTTCCATGAAATAAATTTATTTAGAAAACATGCCGCTCCATATAAAATGTTTGAAACCGGGCCCCAATAACAATTATACATATATATAGATCGGGGACTTTTCAGTTGATTGTCTTTAAATTCGAAGAGTGAAACTTGTAAAGCAAAACTCAAAAATATCCACCTTGATTGTCTTTGTTCTTCAAAATCAATAATAATAATTTCGTTGTTGAAAACAACAACAATTATCAAATCATTCTTACAAAAACTATGAAGTGGATACTTTTTAAGGAACAATTATTTATTATTTCGGCTGTGCCTAGAAATTGAGCCCTTTCTTCCCCTTTTCAGTTCTAAATTCCAGCTCAAAATCAAATGATGATGATTAAAAACATTTAATGTGCGATCGGCGCAAAACATACCCGCTCTGCCCCTTTTATTTGCATTTTTTTTTAAATTGTTGTTCGAGTCATTTTACACGAATCGATTCTTTCTCCTGTCGCTTTGTGACCATTACTCAATTTAGATATCCTTGAATGTAAACGAAAGAGTATATTATCGCAGTTCACGCAGTTGGTGAGCGTGTTTTGTTCATTGAATCGAAATTTGTTTCAAAAATTTCGAATTTATGTTTTATCATCAGCGCATTTTTGGGCTCATCGGATTTTCACCGGGCTTATTAAAAACAAATCGTGCAATCTTCCTTCTCCACATTCTTCCACAATTGAAAAATTAAACATGATACTGTCTCCTCTTGTCGGCAAACGATCGGAAAATATTATGTTTATATTGAATATCGATGTGAAACTCTTTCGAAATATATTTCGATGGTTTTTTGTGTCTCCTTGAACAGTTTTCCAAGATGATTTCTTTCTTTATAAACATAGTTCATGAATAATTTGGGCGTGTATATGATACATTATCATTAGAAGTGCTTGTTCTCTCATTTTCTTCCTCTTTGCGAAGCGTATACATAAACGTCACACACACAAACACACACACTCACATGTATATATATATATACATATATATAAATGTTTGTATCCATACAACCAGATTGCTAAACGTAGTAGAGGAACTGAACACATGAAACATTGTGTTGTGCTGCATTAATGTGAGTGGCGCGAGAGTGGCTCTGGAAAATTCTCAAATATTGCCAGACTTTTCTAATGCAAATAGCCGGCCGATTTTATATGAAATAAGGCTATAGATTTTTGGTTTGAAACAGGGCATACGTAATAAATGTGTATGCGTACAATGAAAAATCAAATCAAATCTCAAAATCAAAAACATATACAGAAAAGTTTCAACGAATGTAAAAAAAAAAGTCCAAAACGAAGCACAAATGAAACGAATCGAAACAAAAACAAAATCTTTCGCATTCATAAATTACCATATTCAATTTCTTTACTATTCACTCAAAAAATATTGACTATAATCTTTCGATTTCATTTATGTATTTTCCGATTCCGTGGTTAAGTAGATCAAAAATGGAAGTCAAAGAAAACCAAGACTAGCCTCAGTGAGCTGCACAACACACAGTGTAGACATAATTGTGTGGAATCATAACTAACATTTATTAAATTACTATTTCAATTTATCGTTAACTGAAAAAGAAATGAGAAGACAGCAGTAGCAATGAAAGCAGTGCCTTCAGTTCTTCGGTTTTTTTTTCTTCATATATTTCTTTCTTGCTTGCTGACAAGTAATGTCGAATACATATACACACACACAATGAGTCTACCCAATGGCGGAAATCACGAAGAAATCGTTTTTTGCAGAGCCCAAAGCACGAGAGTTAGGCACGCAAAATTTCATTTTTCTTACTATTATTTGCCTCTTTTCAGCCAATTTTATTTTATTTTTGGTATTTTTTTTTTCTTTTTATCGGTTTTCCCTTTCTCTGTATGCTGCTTTAACTCGGTTTATTTCGTTGTCTATTAAATATTTTCGTTTTAAATTGATTTTTATCTTTCTAATATTACAAATGATTGCAGCGCAAGGCATGCAGAAGCAACTAAACAAACAAACAAACAAACAAACAAAAAACACGTTATTTCTTAGTTGCATGCAATATTGTGGTTTATGCGTTTATGCTTTGCTTTGGCTTGCTTCTTTTGATATAATAAATTAGTTTTTGCAATTTTACCCAGACAAGAAGCGCAAGCATTTCACACACAGACATGCAGCAATAAGAAATCGTACGTAGTGAAAAACATTTAACGAAAAAAAGAGAAACAAATTGTTTAAAATAAAAATATAACCAATTTATCAATCAAACGAAATGGAAAAATCAAACGAAACAAAAGATTGATGGCGTTTATAAACGTTTTCAAATGTTTAAATTTTAAGAAATTGAAGTCTTATTCAGCATTTGAACATTTACTGTGAATCAAAATCAATAAACAAAAAAATGTATGTGTAACGAAAATAGGAAAATCTAAACATTTATCAAAAAAAAAAAAAAAAAAAAAAAACGAAAGACAAAATCAACCCGTAATTACATGCGAGTGACTATCGGCTGAGAATGTGCGTGTGCGTGTGTGTTTGTTTGTGTGTGTGTGTGATTTCTTTTTGTGTGTCTTCCCAACAGAACAGTATTTATACATATATATGTATACGCTGGAGCGTTTGTGCATATGCGTTTGGTCGAGCTATACTTTTTTTTCTCTTTTTCGTATCGGTTCATTTACCTCATATTTAAGTCCAGCGAGACGTAGCCAGGTCTCAACTTTGAGACAATATGGTGATATTGATGGCAAAAATGGGGTCCTTGAGAACTGATACAAATAAATGACATCTTTTTCGAAGTCGCCTTTGTGTACCGTTAGTTTTGGTGCAACGGTTTTTGCTGGAGCGGCTGCGGCAGGAGCATCGCCAGCATTTTCGGCCGCCTCATCAGATTTAGCTGGTGCTTCACCATCCTTAACAGCCGTCTCGACCTCTTCAACCTTCTTTTCAACGGCATTCTCCTCTGTCACTGGTGCACTAACTGCTTGATTATTTACCACTTCAGCTGCCATATTTTTTCGGTTTTATTTCAAATGTTACTTTTTGTATGAAAAAAATGAACGTTTTAAACACTTTAACAAGGTTTATTAAAATTCGGCTTTGAATATGTGAACGTGCACAATAGAAATATAGTTTCGACCAATTGAGGGTTTCGTTTTTGCTTTCGTTCAAGTTTAGTTTTCTGCGTTATTTTTGTATATCAAAAATAAAAGCCAATTTTTTTTTTTAATTCGAAATATGGATTAGTATAAGCAGGCAAAAAGTTACACGGAACGATTTTTTATTTTCACGCGTGTAAAATCCTTTTAAGATACTGGTATCTTTTTGAAATGGCGTATATATATTTTTTTCAAAAGAATGATCTCCCTTATGATTATTTCGATTCGATTGTTTTAAACACACAATAAATTTTTATTCATCTAGGACTTTATTTCTCTCTTAAGACAAAAAAAATATATAAACGAACACTTGAACAGTTAAAATATGACTAAAGTCGCGCACTCCAAACTTGATTTACATTCGAATGCAACTGAATCGATGTTTCTGTTTTAAAAGACGCTGTATAGACGCAAAACCGGTGGCGTCCTTTTACCAATACATTGACAACGTCAACCAAGCAATGAGATATAATGGAACAACATCCATAATGTACGCAAGTAGCGACGCAGCGTTCAATGCTCATTTGTGATGCATGTAGTGGTATGCAATGACCAATACATTGACAAACCACTTTCATGTCAACGCATTTGTTTGTAGCATTTGTGTCTAGCAATGGGCGAGCGTACTAGGTGAGGTAGCATTGTGCGTGCGTTTCTCTCATTTTGTGTGAGTCGATGTGAGTCGGTGTGAGTTATATGTTCATATTCTAGTACTTTAAACGTCCGAGTGTGAGCATTGCACTCGGTTTAATGTGTGCATGTATTCGTGCAACAAATACAAATACAAATACAAATACAAAACTAATACAACTACAACTACAACCAAAATGAAGTAAATGCATAACGCGTCGTCTGAAACCCATCTGTCGTAGCCCAAACGTTCATCAATACCGTGATATGCGCAGTACATACAATCAAAAGAATTGGATATTGTTCAGAGCGAAAAATAGCATATATTCCAGTCCTCTCTCTCTCTCTATCTCTCTCTCTCTCTCTCTAGACATTGATTATATGGGTGTGTGAAAATGGTGCTTGTGTGCGTATGCGCATTTTTGTTTATACACATATTCGATTTAGCTATGCGGCGTATAAACATTTCCAAAAAAAAACCCGAATGGAATGAAAATAAAAAAGGAAAAATAAGAAAAAGATGAAACTCAAAATATTCACGGCAAATGCGTGTTTTAAGTAAAAGTATCTCAAAATAATCCATCATGCAGAGGCGAATATGAGACAAACGTAAGAAATTTATAAACGAAACTCCGAAGCAATTTTGTTAGACAGCAGATTTTTCGAATTTGCGTCAAGAATAAACTGCTTCGTTTTTCCACATTCTACATCCGCATCATATTTTCTTTTATGGCGAGTGTTCTCGTATTACTGTCAATGATTTGTATATATTGATGTAAGAGAGAATGTCTTTATACTACGATGGTATTATCATACCGGACGAAAGTTTTTAAATTGTCACTTCAACACTATATGCAGTGTACAGTACACTTATGGCATATTGAATTGGTTGAAATATCTTTCATGCTTAGTTTCCCAATGCAACAATCGTAATCACTTTAATTCTTTTCGTTCGTTGTGTGTGTGTGTTTTTTTTAATACTTTCATCAAATTTAGCTGATGCTCGGTACGCCAATGAACATTCCAGGTCAATTATATTCAGACTCATCTCTTCAAAATACTTGAAGAGACGTAGACATTATTCATGCAAACGGTCTATTTGAAAAAGAATGTCATGAGTGTAGTACTTCAAAATCTGATGAATACATGCCATCCATTGTACGATATGTTTACGAGATTCCACTCTCATTTTTCATTGGCATCCCTAATAATCGGTCGAAATGCAGCTTAGCTAACTTTGAAAATAACAACGAAAACTCCACGCACCGAGATGAGATGCCGGTTGTGAAATTAAATAAGAAAAAATTAATTTTACTGCTGTGTGGCGTAATTCGTTTCGTTTTAGCATTCCGCAATTGTTTAGAATGAAATGATTGAAAAACTCATCCCGCTAACATTTTAAGTTGAGACAAAAGTGATATTGTTTGTCCGTTGCTTTATTTTAATATTCAATGCGTTGCTTTCCTAAAGAGCAAACAAACGCCATCTGTTGGGCTCTCCGCAATCAATAATTTTCAATACAATTCCGTTAACAGACTGTGGCTGTGTTGATTTTCTTTATCGATGGCGTTTTTTCTCATTTTTTTCCAAATATAATAATGATTACTTTGTTACTTTGTTACTTTGCATAAATTCGATACAATTTTTGAACAATATTTGTATTTCTTTATGCTGTTGCTCAAATTTCGAACTCATGATATCATAAACAATTATTACGATCATCGAGAAAATTGAAGTAATTGACGCATATCCGGGCTTCACCTAGCGCTTATCAATTGGAATCTCATATTTTATCTCAAAAAATACAAACAAAATAGAACGAATTCCTATGAACGATCACAATATTTATGGTGCTTTTTGTGTCAATTATTCCGTTCTGGTTACTACAATTTCAACTACTGGTTTCGAAATAAAATGAAATATCGGACGGTATCGACTCGAGTAATTGTTATTATTGATTTTTTATTTAATGTGAATGAGATTGTAATGTGAAAACCCATGTGGGTTTCCCAACATCATTGGTTTCTTTCAAATATTTCCATTAGTAATTCAAGCATAAATAGACTAAAATATACAAGAAACTTAGACACCTAGCACGTTCAAAGCGATTTTAGTAGTTTTTTTTTTGTGATAAAAATTTGAAAAAATCGGAAAAATGAAGAGATTTTACTGTCTTGAAAATATAATATCTTTCTCTAATGCTGTTGAAAATTGGTGTCAATATGAAGTTTGTAGTTTGTTCATATCTTGAATATGGCTTGGAATCGGAACTTGATGTGGTCAATGGCCCAACACACTCAACATACGATCTCATCCATCTTTCAGCCTAGAATTTATTTACAAAAAATAACAGTGAATATATTTTACTGAGATATTGGTCGCTGGTCAGCGTTAGCAACTGACCCCTAGTACTAATATGTAGAAAGCCCCATAGGAAAATTCAATCTACGGTCACACCATCTTCACACCATCGTCGCCCCGGTTTTTTGCGCTATTTTTCGATAAAAATGTTGGTGTGAAAATGGTGTGGATTTGGTGCGGTTTGTAGTGTGGAGATGGTGTGGCCACGGAGCGATTTTTACTATATGGGTTTCTACATATTAGTACTAACGGTCAGTTGCTAACGCTGACTAGCGACTAATTCCACAGTAAAATACATTCACTAAAATCCCAAGGGTTCGCTCGAAAGAGTAGTTGAGAATTCATTCATATGATCCGTAGAATTATTATCGCGGAGGACAAGTTAAAAATATTGATTTGCATATAAATAAAAAAAAATCAGCTTACAATGAAATTTGTTCCACCCTCAAAGTATGTCGAAATATGAGAAAATCAAAGGAAAAATTCAAGGAAATTCTTGAAATGCTTCAATTTTACTAACATTCACCTATAAATAAATTAATTTGGCGGCTGAGCACAAAAATGACGAAACACCTGCGAAAATGTCATAAACTGTGGCCCATAGTGTACCATGAAAAGGAGATTCGTAAAATTGCAATATGACTTTGAATCATGTTAATAACGTGAAAAGAGTTATGCATCTTTGATGGAATGTAGAAAAATTCATTTAGTACTAGCTAAACGAGAACATCGTATGACGATTCACATCGTGTTACATTCATTCACAGAGCATTTATTGTGAGAGAAACGGTGGCTGCAACAGCTCCAGTATACGAAACAGCATTTAATGTCACGTATAAACGATGAATTGTTGCTCACTTGAATGTGTGTAGTGTCATGTACTGTTTAAAGTGTATTCAAAACGCACACTATTGTGCATATCAATCAATGCTCATGCTCAAAACGACTGATAGCATTGGAAACCAGTGCATTTATGCCGCTTTTTGCGATGTGTTGATTGTCCCCTCGCACACGTTCTCGTTAAATGACCATACTTTTGTTTGTGTAAGTGTCCATTGTGATACGAGCACAACAAATTGTAAAAATTTTGGAAGTAGTTTTGCCGCCACTAGAAAGTGGCTATGTAGAGATATAATATACACAGTCAAACCTCCGGATGGTGTACAACCTCGGTACTAATATTTTGAATAGAGGAAAGCTTTACATATTCCACTATTCGCTGGCTTTACTGTATATCACTCTCTTACTTATGTATATAAGCCACCCCAAAAAAGATGATGAGATGTGCGCGCGTCCATAAACATACCACCAACACATGCGTGTGCACACATATTGCCATCCATATCTTTACTAGGGTGGATTGTTTCTACATAATTTTCGACTATCTCAGTTTTTGCAATGTGATTCGGCACACAATTTCAACGATTATATTTTCAACGATATTATCCAAATATACCGAAGTCAAAGTGATTACATTTGTTTTCGTTAAAATAAAAAACAACAAAACAATCCAGTTTATAGAAAAAAAATCTTTGAACTGACCAAATCAAATTGCAGTGTGACTAGTGACATTACACCTTTCCGTGGTCACTCTAAATTGCATAGTGATTGTATATTTCGAGGGAGCATCGAGAATGTGCAAAAATTTACTATAAATTTCAAAAATTTGTTGTTACTGTGCCCACTCGTAAGTGACAATTGCAGCACCAGCTTTGCACGTAACCGTGAGCGATAGATACACATTTTATGTGGCGAATCGATTTTTTTTTACTATGCCGTTGAATTTCACACTCTTTCACGCATTCGGTTAATTCCGTTACTTGTTTTTATGAAATCGAAACAAACCAATTTTTCAGTGTCTTTTTAAATGGTTTTTTTAAAATCGTTCAGTGTGTATGGATTTTGTGTGCAGCTTCGATATTTTTTGTAGTCCACAACTTTCATTTAAAAAAAACAAGTGGTACTAAAAAGGAGACAGATAACATCATAACTTAATAATAATAATAATTGTACCCATACGGACTGTTTTATTGATGGAACTAATTTAGAGTGCCAGTTGTATCCATAATTTTGGACAATGTGTCTGTTTAAACAGTTTATTCGTTTTACGTAGAAAAAAAATAAATGTGAAACAGTGAGTAAAATACGACTTTTTCGCATGGCAAAAATTATTGCGATTGCATCGCAATGTAACGTAATAAAATTGCATCACATCTGTGAATATAATGGATTTTCTTCTCCGTTGTGCTATTAATTTGTTAGTTTGTTTTTTTTATTCGTTGGTGTTCTAGTTGTACTCTTATGGTGGATTTGTGGTCGGACAAATATCCGAGCATACAAACATCAAACCATTGTTCTTTTGCGAGCAGACACAATTTTTTTTAAGTGTCATTGTTTCACGGTGTCGCAAATCAAAGAAGATTCATTGGACGCTATTCTCGTTTGTTGTTTTTCGACATTTGTACTGTCAGTTAGTCGATTCGTACCATCAAGTACCCGCGCAAAATATATGGGGCGCATTTTCACATATTGAGCTATGTACCACATTTAGTTTGGCTTTCGGATCAGCTCACGCTCCCCAGATTCCACATCATTCACTACCTTGGGGAGAGCGATATTCAGCGAAGCTATTGGATATACCGACTTTAATATTGAATTCAGCTAGGGGCTTGGTACATCAAAAAATAGCATCAATAAATATGCGATTGCACACACACACACACTATCCCACAAATGTAACATTATAATGTTTATAAACTCACCAATATTCGCCAATATTTGGAAAATACGGCAAAAGTTTGAATGACTTATTTTTTTTTGTATACTTTTTCTTGAATAGCAAATTGCAATAAATGTGGGTCCTTCAATAAATGAATTTGACATTTGCACGCTTGCATGCATATTGTTCAAAATAGTGGTACATTGGCGTAATATTTGCGTGCATTTTGGCATATCTTTTTCAGTGCGATTAAAGGCCTTACTTGCAACTCGAGCGATTGGAAGCATTGTTCAAGATGCATCAGCTACAATTGAATCGTGGAGATACTCTGAAAAAACATTTGCAGGGTTTTCGAACCCCGCAAATGTTTTTTCAGAGTACTCTACACTCTGATCGGAATGAGTTTGATACAAGTGATATAAAATGTGTTTTGCAATCGAAAGAAACAGGCTCCAAAATACGACGGTTGCACGTTACAACAACAACAATACACACATTTCCTTTAGTTTATAAACGTTTAGTGCCCTTTTGGGAATTGAACGCACTCTATGCATGTGAACGTGTGTTAGAAAGCAAAGAAATGTATTTGTTCATTCAATCTTTCTTATGTAAAACCGAGTGTAAATCTGTAACATATTTTTAGTACCATGAGGGCGCTGTTGTATTGCTGCACGAAGTGCGAAGCGTGGCTGGCCAATTTATTAGAAACAATCTTCTGGTCGTTTTGTTATTCTTTAATTGACCAATCGGAATCCATGGATTTTTTTTCATCTCTTTCCAGTGTATCTTACTCAATAAGGAGAAATTAAAACGCACTTGAAAAAGTGAAAAACTACTCAAATTGGTTGGAAAAGGCGAACGAGTGTTGAGTAAAGACTTAGCGCATTGAAGATTCTCTCTCTCTCTCTTAGTGGTTGAATGGCTATCTAAAATGGTAGAGTCATCCGGATTATTAATGTCTCGCAATAATCCAATGGATGTGATGTCAACTGGTGCGGCTATGGTAAATCCGAACGGTACTTCGACCATGATGATTGGAGCCAGCGGAACAGCAAGATGTGGTGTGCTTGAAACTAGAGTACGTGGTGCATGGTATCGGGTAACCGTCACACTTGAGTCGGACTATTTGTCCGTCAGTTTGGATGAAACATGCGAACCAATTGACCAAACCACCACTTTAAATGGAACTTTGGGGTAAGTTACATCAGTTCTAGAGGCATTTATATATTTTTATTGATGGAACAATAAACAACATTCACGGGTTTATTCAAAGTATATTTTGGAGAATATTTGATTATTGGTCAAAACACCAGTTTATACAAATCAGACGACATGCGCTACAACAACAATAGCATTAAAAACATTAGTTTCTAAATGAACCGCTAGCGCCATCACTAATTCCTATGTACGCGCGTTACAAGTCGAGCGTATTAACCGTCTTGTTGACGTTTTTATATTGGAAAGTGGTGGCGCTACACGTTCGACATTTTATCTGTCGCGCAGAAGACTCGATACAAATGGCCTGAAATTTATACCATATTCGCGGTTTATTTGCATTTACACACATAAAAAAAATGTCGCCAAGTCATTGGTTCCGCTAACTTTATTCCATTTCATCGATTTATAGAAGTAATCATAGCGGAAATAATGGATCAAGTGGTTCCTTGCCATCTTCGGGTCTCGGTGGTAATGGTGTATCGTCAATAAATTCCGATGAAACTAACAACAGTGAATACTTGAATAATAACAATAATTCAGCAGACAGCAGTGCAGGAGCCGAAATATGCGATGTACCTTATGAAGTAGCAAATCAAAAAAGACACGTAAGTTTTCAACATACATGAAAACCCATGTTTGGCTGTTTACTTCAACTGTATCCGGTATAAGAGTTCATCACAACTATGATACCACATTAGCATGTAATATAGTATTCCCACGTGAAAATCGACAGCGAATAATTCGCTGTGACAGTCAAATTTCATGTGGGTTGGTACGTTAGTTGGGTGAAATCAAATAAACAGATACAAAGTGAAGTGCCCAAAAATGGATTTTCAGAGTAGGTTGCAATTTTCATTTTTTTTTTCATTGAAAGTATAAATTACTAATTTCTGTGTCACGATATAGGTGCGAATAACAAAATCAGATAATAATGGTCTAGGAATATCAATAAAAGGTGGACGTGAAAATCGAATGCCAATATTAATATCGAAAATATTTCGTGGTATGGCGGCTGACAGCGCAAAAGGATTGTATGTGGGTGATGCTATTTTATCGGTAAATGGTGAGGAGTTACGTGATGCGACGCATGAAGAAGCTGTCAGGGCCCTCAAAAAGTAAACACATTTTTTTTATATGATTTTCTTTTTAATCAATTTCTAAAAGACTTGTGGAAAATGTTGCATACAACGTCAGAAACGTCAAAATTAAATGCAATTTTCAATGTGAGAAAAAGAGATAGATATGCACATTTTGACAGATTGCCACAGGTCCTTTATTTTTCAATTAATTAGATATTAAAAACATATAACAAAAATAAATTTATTTGATTTTCTTTTTAATCAAAAGAGCTGGACGAGTGGTAGATTTAGAAGGTGAGTTAAAACACTAGTCATTTTATCACAAAAGGCATTGCAATGTCTTCAGAAATCATAACTTATCCATACATGAATTAAAATTTAAGCCTTGATAGCCTTGATTACACAATCTGTGCAATGGCAAACATTTGTGAATTTATATGTATGCATTGATACCATACTATAGAGTTATAACCTCAAAACTGTGGACTGGAACGTCACACGATCTTCAATCAAAAAAGATATAAGGAAACTTGTCTTAGATAAAACTTAGTCCCGGGTACAAAGTTTATTATTGGGTGTATAACTTAATCCCCATCGTTTTGCAAAAATGTCGCCATGGATGGTAGGCTAAATGTCTAGATTTGAAGCGTCATATGTAAAGCTTAGACATCTGTCAACAACTCTGCATCATTACATTTGTAAATGTTTATCCGCATCATAAATTTTATTGTGCTCAAAAATGTCCGAGTTTGTGCCAAAAAAACAGCATTTGCGGGGAGGTTTCGTTGTTCGCTTCGATCTTGAGAATGCCTAAACCGAATCGATATACACAGAAGAAACGTCAATCTTGAGTTTCACCAAATCATGTATTTATCATATCTAGTCTACCATATGTCTTGGTCATATCTAGAGACTGATACTTCCTTACAGACCGGATTTGGATGTGCCAGAACATGGGTTCTCACTAGGGGTCCAATCCCCCCCTTTGTGCCAGAAAGGGGAAAACCCCGAAGTTCCCTCCTTGCTATGATTTTCGAAAGCTGTTTGCAATCGACAATAACATTTACTAAATTCAATCTTATTGTTTATTTATAGTTAAATTTTTGCGGGAAGTAACACCATATTTTAGAAAAGCGAGTATCATATCTGAAGTTGGATGGGAATTACAGCGAGCTTTTTTGTGCCCTTTATCAACCGCATCAACAATGATTAATCCAAATAGTTCGAACATGCTGAGTACATCGTCGAAATCAGTCTCACCGCCATCAGCCCCAAAAAGCCCACCTCGAGCTGACACACGCTACATTCCATTACAACTGACACATTTGGCACGAAATCTTAAATACCATGATCCCGGTACGTATTTGTTTCTTCGTTCAAACGATTTTATAACGTGTAATAGTTTGAAGTGAAAAACACGAGTTTCAAATAGCAAAACGAATAAATGGAATGTGAAATAAAACTCACGCAACAAAACTTTTTTTGTTCTCGCCGCAGAAAACCGTTGTATTGAGTTGCATTCACCCGATGGTATACACTCATGCATATTACGTGCTGTGGATCCACAAGAGGCGTTAGGCTGGTTTAATGCATTACATTCGGCAATTGCACGAAGCGCACAACGAGCTTTACTCGATGCAAATCGAGCACTTTTCAACATTATTGGTGAACTCAAACACATCGGTTGGCTGAGTCGTCGCGTAGGAAACGAACAGGTAGTTTATTTTGAAAAATGCCGAGGATTAGAATATTGTTAATTTTTACCAAAGAAAAATTGGAATGTGTTAAAATTGAATGATTGGGAATAAATACATAATTTAGGCATGCTTAAAAGCCAGTATGGTTTAGTTAGGTTTCACTAACTTTAAATGTCTCTTAAAAAAAAGGTTAATTTCGAACAAATTGAATTATCTTCCAGCAAAACGGACAATCCAGCTCAGAAAGTTCGGATGATTTGGATCGATGGCTACCGGTTTTTGTGGCAATCACCGATCGTGAATTGCGGTAAGTTCAATACCGAGACCATATCAACTGGCCCATTTGAAACAAAAAACGTTTAAATGTGACTAAAAACTGACCGACTGACAATCGGCAAAACATTGATTTTGTCCCGACAAATTGTTTAAAAAACGATTTCAGACGTCTACTATCTATCTCAAATCAAACTATAACCGTCAGTCGTCTGTCTGTAAATCATTTTTTTCAACTGGGAAGAGTAAAATAGTATCTAATATGATATCTGTGGCAAAATTACAGCATATACAAAATGTTATTCTTATTCCTATGATTAATTTCTCTAACTGTCTTGTTTATTTTCGTTTTCGTAAATTATAAATTTATGGTGAGCAAATTTTTACCAAATGTTTTGTTCATTGAATAAATGTAGGATATACGAAAGTGCACCATGGTCAATGGAAGCATGGAGTCGGCCCGTTGAGAACTCACTGTTAGCATCAACACGTTTGGCGGGCACTGGCAACAATTCAACGGTCAATTCAAATTCGGTATAATGCTTGCTCCTATTTCGAAAACTTACTCCCATAATTTCATCAAATGAAATCTTGATTATAGAATCAGACAACAGTATTTTGTGTACGATGTGGTACACCACGCGGAATCTTAACACATTGGTTTCGGTCGGAAACAAATCGCGATATGGCTGTATGGGCTCGAGCATTGGTACAAGGCAGTCACAATGCCATTAATTATCAAAGAGAATTTTCATTTCGATGTTTGTATCAGGTAATGCTTATAAATATCAGTTCAACAGTCAAATTATAAAATTCAAAATATCTTAACTGTTTTTCTATTCTATAAACATCTTTAGAGTCGGCTATGTCAGTTACTAGTGCATTTAGATCGTGGATTTTCATTAGTTGATAGTAGTTTGGGATCACCAGCCAAAGTCATTTGGTCATATTCGTTTGATAAATTGAAGGCATCGGCTGATGATGGTAATCGATTACTATTTCTTGACTTTGGAGGCGAAGAAGGAGAAATTGTAAATACTTTATACAAATTTGAGTTATTCAAAAATGGTGGCGAAATTGAATAATTTTTACTATTCATTCTTTAGGAGCTCGATATGGAATGCTGTCCAAAACCAGCGGTGTTTGTCTTGCACAATTGTTTGTCATCCAAAGTACATTCGCTCACTTAATCAGTGACTGAATGCAAAAAGTATAAGAAAACTCTTATCATTTTAAAACAGTTCGATCAATTTCCATTACGTAGTTCCCTATCAACTTTTGAAAAATTAAGGCCAGTTGAACGGCATGTTGGATTTGGCCATGGCACTGTTTATAGAAATACACACTTGTCATACATGCACGCAATTAGATGAACATCACTCTTGGGCTGATTGGAATCGTTCTAATTAGAACTTAAAAGACAAAAATGATCTTAAGTAAACAGATCTATTTTCGAGAATATTCTAGTTTGTTCTCTTCATATAGAATATAACATAATATGGAGGGCATTTGGAATCTTTGGAAGACTTGATACAATCAACGCTATTGGCTATCAAACGGCCAATTGTTTTTTCTATGAGTAGCTGCTGTCGAGGTATTCAATATATTGCATTGAATATTTGGCAGATTACTTTCTCCAGGTGGTGGCATTGTGTGTTTTTTATTTATTATTTTCAGGGATTTTTACCAGCTGATTTTATCAGGCTATCTGAAAATAGCGCTAGAATTTATCATATTCAATGCTATGTATTCTATTGTGTCGATTTAAATTTGTCATGATGCTAGTGTTGAGATTGGTAAATTATAGCAGAAGACAATACAAATCGAATTCAAAAATTCTTAAATGACGTAACTGTCTTACAGATTACAGATGAAGTCCATCTGGATGACAGATGTTGTATGTGGTAATCTGTACGACAGCTACGTCATTTTAGTCTATGTAGACAAAATTCAGTTGATGTAATTTTTCATTCAAAAATATGAAAAATCATTGAGCTCTTTCTTTTCTCTCTTGTTCGGGAGCTCAAGTTAAACTACAAAAATGATATGTTATTGTCGTTGTAGCTTCATAGCGATGAACACTTCACAAGTAATAATAGCGGCTGCAAGTAGCGATAAGGATCAGGAATGATTTCGGGAGTACGGTCACCTAGAGTAGGTGAACCCTTATAACATATCAATCTATAAATTCGGGAATAATAATAAAAAAATAGCATCTATTTTCAAATAGCCTGACACATTCAGCTGGTAACAATCCCTGATTGTTGTTGTTGTACGTGCTTGAACATTTATATTCTGGACCATACTCTGAAAAAACACTTGCAGGGTTTTCAAAAAAAAAACTTGTAGTGAAATGTCCTTTCACCATTTCATCACCAAATTTTATTTGCATTTGCAAAATTTGTGGGGTTTTTTATGTCAAAATGTATATTTACACACACAAATTGGTAAAAAACCCCACAAATCTTTCAAATAAATTGTGGTGAAACGATATTTCACTACAAGTTTTTTGTTGAAAATCCTGCAAATGTTTTTTCAGAGTAGTAAAACAATGACAATTTTAAAACGATCAGTTTGTTTGAATCAAGGTAAAATAAAGATCAAATATCGTACCATACCAAACATGTTATCCGTACATATCCTTTTAAAAGAACACAGTGGAGAGGGATAGAGATTTTCAGAATGTTAATCTTAAATTTATTGTGAATTATCGACAGAAACATATATTTGACATGCGAAATCAATTTACAAAATGGGCCAAATTTGAACGCCCGTTCGCATTGCATGACGTTGGTTGATTTTGAGACCGAAGAGAAATAGAAAATATTTTTTTTTTTAAATGGAAAAATCCGATGAAATGAACACATCGAAAATCCTAATTCAACTCTAGGGGCATTTATCGAAACAAATATTCTCCAAATATTGCAAATATGTAATATTTGAAATTCGAAATATTCCCCTAGCTTCACCCCGTTAACTTCCATTTTCATTTGTTTTTTTCTTCCTTATAACGTCATTTCTTACTATAAGGGGAAATGTCATGGTCTGAATATGGCTTACGTCGTTTGTGCGTAAAGGATGGAAAGAAATAAATTTCAACAATTTTGAATAAATATTCTTTTTCCAACATTTTGAGTTAATCCAAATCCTTTTCATCCTTCGAGATAAATGAAAACTGATCACAATTCAAACAGAACGTCTCAGAACAATACACAATTCGAAATGCAGTGCGAAAATCAGATTTGAGTAAATTACTATGTGATGGATTTAACAACAGAGCTGCGAATTTTGCGTGTGTGAGTGCGCTATTGAATTTGTGTAAGCACGCATACAGTGAAATTCGCAGCGTTGTTTATCAGCTTACCGGCAATAGAATTTATGTTAAATCATGTAGCATAAATAAGGTGATAAATTCATTGCATAGTAATCCCTACTGATTTGAACAAATAAGGTACAACTAACTTCAAATATAAAAAATGTAGATTTTTTATACGCATATAAAACTAAATCTCTTTTACTATTGTACTTTTTCTAACAAACCAAATATAATACCAAATTCATTAAATTTAGATGAGGAGATATCAAATTCTCTTTTGCAGAAATTAGCTAGATACAAAGTAAACTATTGAAATAGAAATAGAAATGTAAATCGATAATGTAAACAAAAAACAAACTGCGTCGCACACAGCCCAAGTATTTGTATTTGCACTCTTTTCCCCCACGGGGGCGACATGAAAACAGCCTACTCTCGAAATACATTTTTTTTTTCTATAGAAATCAAAGACAAAGTACATGGCGCTAGTGTGCCATTTGAATATTTGTATGATCAATGTCGCCGCCATGCTTTTCCCTTTTTGTGTATCTCTTTTTCTCTATAATTTAATTTCTTGTATAATCTTCATGAAACTCACAACGACCATCTAAAAATTGATTCAAAATTGTATGAAGACATTTTCGCATTTTACATTCTTTCTATTTGAAAGTGTCAACAAATAAGATGTGTCTTTTGTGTTAACAGGCCAATAACCGCTGTCAAAGCCATGCAAATACGCCATCTTATGTTCAATGTGAAACTAGCTATGTTAATGAATAATGCTACTAACTGTACTCCTTTTTCAAACGTGATATTTTTTCAGTTTTTCTATCGAAAGTTCCCACCTCCGCTGCAGCGTTATGTTTGTCTTCGCTGCTTCTGTCAATGTATTTACAATCGGTAGTTGTTATCAATTTTTATACATGAAATGCCATGAAATGGCTCACACAGCTCAAAGTAAACGTACACAGCACGTTTGAAGTCAGTGTTGAAATCCAAGTTATACCCGAGTCTTCTGCGCGACAGATAAAATGTCGAACGTGTAGCGCCACCACTTTCCAATATAAAAACGTCAACAAGACGGTTAATACTCTCGACTTGTAACGCGCGTACATAGGAATTAGTGATGGCGCTAGCGGTTCATTTAGAAACTAATGTTTTTAATGCTATTGTTGTTGTAGCGCATGACGTCTGGTTATACCATGCTCTGGTAATTACTATTGATTCGAATGAATACGAAGCATAGATTTCAAATGCATCAACCACGGTTTGTGCACAGAATCACTGCATTGCAAACATAGCAACTTTCCCATTAGACCTTGAATGGAGGCACTTATGCAAAATGTGACATTATTTACACAGTTTCTTATGGAATTGTGCGTGGTCCCTGTTTGTATTGTTATTAATTCGGTTAAAATTGAGATCGAATCATGGTTATACCATTTAATAACCGATTTGATGCTGCTTGAGATGAAACCCAGATTTGAGTGTGTTAGGCTTTTGTGAATAAATTCTACAAACAGCGTAAACTTCAGTTCAGTCGATTTCACTCAATGAATGTTAGAATTCATGTTCTTCTTCGTCGAAAAATGGCGCACGCAGCTCATATAGCAAAACGCACACTTCGATCATTTTCAAACGGTCAACTATTTCATGTTTGACATTTTGAATGGCTGAAATTAAAGATTCATTTAAATTGACAAAGTCGATACTAATTGAAAAGTAAGTTCGATCAACTAAGTGTAAAGGAAGAAATGCACTTGTAGTTGAATCGAATTGTTTTCAACCTTTCTAGGCTCTGAAGAAGAGTAAATACCAAACTCGAAACGTCGGCTGTATTTCTAAATAAATATAAGTAGACGTGATTGGCTATTTTTCTATATCTTTAACGGTCGATAGCCACCTCATTCGATACTATTCGTTCGGCATCTGTGTGTATACTTAAAAGAAGAACATGAAAACATGACATTGACTTTAATGTAAAAAGAAATGCTTTTATCAGTGTATGCTTACAGCAGAGGTGAGCGCTATCCATTCTGATAGCATTTGGGATAATGTACTAACTGAAATATAGCTATGAGGTTGCTGGGACTCAGTTTATTCACAAACTATACCCAACTTCGAAAGGTCTTTTTTCGGAAAGGTTTCTCTCTTCTATCCCATTGAATTTCAAAAAGAGAAAGAATCATGCGATGGCTTCAATATAAATAACTAGTTCAACTGGTGGGTTAATGTGATGCACTGTTGAGTGAAGACCGGCGATTGTGCTTTGCACTTTGAGAGCACTACAATAGGATCCTCAATGAGGACTCCTCATGGTACAAAAAAAGTTATAGCATTACATAAGAACACAGTCCGAACGTAAAAATCTCGTTCACAACTATTAAATTGGTTTCGATTCTATTGACAAATTTTACAATTTTTTTAAATATTTGATCATGTTTATTGTTTCTCATGGAAATGTTAAAAAAAAAGTCTTTCACAGATTTTGTTTTTAGCGCCATCTAGTTTGTTGGGGCTGCTTTGAAGTATTTATTCGTGAATTAGGTAATACATTTTCATAAAATTCCCAATCTCTCAATCTAGATGGCGCACGGAATCAATAAAACGACTAAATGTTCTCTTGCAAATGGGCTTTGCATGAGAAGGATTGAATAAAAAAAAATGCACTTCTTCTCTTTCTATCACACATTCATGTGTACAGATTACAAGATTACGTAAGTAAACAGAAGGGACATTTATGTGTTATTGTTGCTGTCAATATATTTTTACATGAAGCTCTATGCTGTTTTCCCAATATGCCGTATATAAATCAATCAGACGAGTATATTGTTCATATTGAGTCCATCGCAAGATATTCTCTAAGATTTTCTATTTTCTATTCTCTTCTTAATTTCATGTACAAATTTTCTACTTTTACAAATGATGAAATAAAAGGAAAAAACCCATTACGATTAAGTTATGATTAGAAATTTAATAATACAGCTACAAAAAAAGAATGAAAAATACACGTAGAAATCTTAGATGATTGATGACATTCCAACAAAATGACCCAACCAACAAAAAAACAATTACAATTTTTAGTAAAAACGGCGAAACTCTGGTATGATATTTGCATCTAGCCAATGATTCCCTCCTTTTTAATTTGAATTCCACATCAGAAAGGAAGAACATGAGTTTATTGTATTTGATAAGAAACGATTATTGCACAAAGATACACGACGTACGAATATATTTCAATAAAATTTTAAGGTTCAAATAATGAAACTATTATATAGTGATAAATACACACTTCTGTGTTCCAGAAGTCCCTTTTTCAAAATGAGATAATTTTTTTTCTAAGTTTGAATTCAAAACGTTCACAATTGTCAACCAAACGATCTCAAATTTGATCCAGACTTTAAATTTTTTAGGGAAAATAAACTTTTAAAGGTGTTTATGAGCATTGGCCTCAAGCATCGGGCAGCAGTAGATATTTTGATGATGACATATTGTACGAAGTTTTTGCAAGATTGAAAGAGACAAAATATATTTCCTTGTCCTTGAACGCACGCATAAGAATATTTTATGGTGATCACCACCACATTGAAAATATCTTGCTATACCTCCAGTTTTGAGTGCGCGCAATTTTATGCCAGGGACGTCAATCTTGAAAGCTAAGAACGAATGTTTCAAATCTTAAACATAATTTATTAATGTTGAACAATATTTTTTATGTTTATTTTAAATTTTGAAAATGTTTCGACACCAAATACATTTTTTTCGTTTTTATGTAAAATCCGTAACATTTTAGCTCAAATAAGAACCACTCTAACACATAAGCATTCACTTGCAACTATTGTAATGCGATGTTAATAAAAAAAAAGAATGTTTCTTTTGAACGGTTAACCGTTTGATTTTCGGTTAGTCTACAATCAGAGTACCATGTATCATTTGATTGAATAAAAGAATTAGTTGGCATTTTCTCTGCCGAAATGTTTTTAGTAAATGTTTTGAGAAAATACCGAGAAAGAAAATGTACTGTGTTTGCATATTTGATTTTTGGCAAGCCGAAGAAGAAACGGCGAATAGTGAGAAGCCACCATACACCGATTCAATGAACTACATGTAGAGAAAAAAAATATAATTTGATCGTCAGCTGTCGAAAAACATTTCACATTGACATTTCATATTCACATTTCAACATGGCGTCATTCCATTATTGGCGGCATTCACGTAGTTCATAGAATCGGTGTTTGATGGCGCATTTGTGAAACGAGTAACATCGAATTGACATAATTTGTATGGAGATTTGACATTTCTTCCTAGTCCTGATTTTTGGTTTTCCAGTGATACTGAATCAGTAGGGGAGAGGACGGAGTAATTCGGTTCACTTTTGTCTAACGCTTACAATCGCGTCATTGTTATTATTACTTTTCCGCACATAAAATGTGCTTAGGAAAATGATTGATTTTGCGTCGAAAATTCAATTCCACTGCGCTTGAACAAATGATTTCTCTGATCGGATTCAAATTTTGACCATAATAACAGTTTTGCATGAGACAAATTTGGCATGAAAATAGCTCCACACCAAATTCAACAATTCAAATTGAATCTAGCACCTGTCAATAGCACAAAACACTCTGACATTTGTCGTCGACGTTCTCGAGATTTTTTTTAGTGAACCGAATCACCCCGAGTACCCTTATATACTGAAGAATATTTAGTCGTACAAACATTGTAAGAATGAGGTAAGAAAATGCCACTGCACATTAGATTGAGAAAATAACTGCCAGGCAGACGTATAGTCGTTTGATTTGGGACAATAGACGTCTGATATCGTTTTTGAAATATGTCGAAAAACACAAGGACGGTTTGCAGGTTAAAAATATAGATGTAATCCAAATTTCTACATAACTGGTGTGCCACTGGTATACGCTTAAGTGGAAAACATAATTTTTGACTGAAAAGAATTTTCTTAAAGCGAATTGTTCGATTTTTGAAGAAAAACATCAGCAATATCTTTATTTACGTTTTTTATGTTTTACAATCAAAATGTTATTCTGTATTTATAAACTTAGCTACTTGCAGCGGAGTGTTGATGTTGAAATTGCTAATTGAGTTCAAGTGCATATTCTTTGCTAAATTTCGAATTTTCATTAAATATTCGTCTATTTCCGGCTTTCTTTGCACCGATATTTGAGCGGTTTCGAACAAAATCAAAGCATTTTGTTTAAATGTTTGTGAGAAGCCTTCTTTTAAGATAGGAAAATAATTTCGGCCCACAAAAACAATATCAAAGTATTCCTGAAACGTTTGGCCTTTGGCCAAAGACTCTGTCTTGCTAATCGATAGGAAAGACACACGTACATTGAGCGGTTTAATTAGCGGTTTATTGAATTTTTTTAAATCGAATCGATCAAATTCATTTTGCTTAGTATCAAATGTTTTTCCAGTGTCAATTTTTGTCATACCAAGTTTATGCACTGAAAAAATACTCGGATTGGCTGATTTTTGTTCGTGAATTTCATAAAATAATTCAAATAGGTTGCGTTCACTTATGTCGGTTGCTCGATATTCATTTTGACCATAGTTTGACTTTAGTAAATTCTGGTCATTACATGATAAACCAAAAGCACAAAACGGCCCAACTGTCATGTCACCTACGTAGTCATATGATGGCATGTGATTTGATGTTGGCGTTGCGAAAGTTTTATTTGCATGCGATTGACTATATTCGGGGAATGTAAAAGCAATTCCGGTCTCACGCCAATGTTTATACTCTTGCGAGCAAATTTGATGTGCGCCATTATCTTTTAACCTCATTTGATGGTCATAGTCAAAAACACCTTGGCGTCCGTCAAATCTGTCTTTGAGAGTTTTTCGGATTCGTTGCATCCAACAGTTGCTGATATCAAACAGATTTGCCTCCTTTTTACACCAAAAACTGAACACATTCTCCAACAGATCACGTTCGCTAAACTTTAAATGGCTTAAGTCGAGAATCGGCTGCATTTGTTCGTTGAACGTCAAATCAGTGACACATTTTATCAAATGCTTTGCTTTACTTTGAACATAACCAACGGATGAAGAGCGCAATAAACTATTTCCATAAATGTCCATAAAAAGGTGCGTTTTTGCTGATAGAGTTAGCACATCTGCTGGCTCCAATGCAATCGATAGCAGTAATATTGCACGTGCAATCAATGCTGGACATGCTTCGAGCACAAAAAAATTTAATTTTACGCCATGTTGATAGCTCTTGGCCAGCGCCTTTAATATATGTCTAGGATCGGAGCTTCCAAATAACAAAATGTTCACTTCAGCACTATCTTCTTTTTCAAAAATTTTCACATATTTTTGGTACTCTGCGTACAGATCACAGACCTCACTAAATCCCCAAAACATATCAGAAGAATTATTGGTTTGATTCAGAGCAACAAATCACAAATGATTTCAATTGTTTCTGTTTTCTATTTACAGACAATTCAAAATCGATCAATCAGCCCATTTTACCTTAGCAACGAACAAAAACCTTTTAAATGTACAGCAATATAAATTTATATCGATAAAACGCACTCATTTGGACATTTGAAAAAGAAATTCGATTTACCAAAGCATAAAAACATATGAGCTTTCATATAATTTTACGCCAGAAGGTATGCAAAGACCCGATAATATCATGAAAGCAGCCTCAATCAATATAAAAATCGATCATATATCCGTTTCGCACCGAAGCATCGCCAATATTTTTTTCTTTTTTGTTGTGAACCCAATATCGAAATACCAGTTATCTTTTATAAATCCACATTTTTAAAACAAAAATTCAATCAAATTTGTCTCAAAAGTGTTTTTAACATTTACTTGATACATTGAAAGTGGCGACATCTTCCGTTGAAACATCAATTTTATGGAACTAAACTATTGTTTTGAGAACACAACAAGGCAAATTCGAAAACATAATCAAAATAAACAGTTTACTAAATACATTGTATATCCTCTTCATTGTCGAAAGTTGACATTTTTTCTTCATTCAAAGTGAAGCATTACACGTTTCACATTTTCCAAATACAAATTTAACTGTTTCTACTGCATTTAATTTCATTTTTGCTGTGATCTCTTCGAATTTCATCGATAGACATTGATTGTTGTCAAAATGAATAACATAATCGCATTCAAAGATCGCAAATCAACCGATACACTCAACAAGAAACTCCTTGAAATGTTACGCCAAAGTCCCGAGTATGACGTTGAATTGATTGCAGCCAACAAAAAGTCTGTACATGCACATCGTGTCGTGCTAGCGATGTACTCAAAATATTTTCGAAGCATTCTCTCGCAGTCCGATCCAGGTTCGAAGCTCATTGGTAATAGATGACGAATTTTATGCAATAAATTTGGAATTATTTTGGAATCGTATCCAATTTCCCAAATCTCTTTCCAACAGTTCCGCTTCCAGAATACGCGTATATTGTTTTGGAAAAGTTGATCGAGTTATTTTATTGCGGTGAAATTCGTGCAATTTCGGCATATAAAGGTCAAATTATGAAAGCACTATATGGTTTGGAAGTCATATCATTTTCGTTGCCACCTTTGCCACCAGTTACTAAACCAAAAAAAACATTCGATATGACAGACCCGACATTGATTACTCAAAAGGATGGTGTGTTTAATAAAGCAGCTGCATGTTACGAATATGTTTTCAATGAAATCTGTACATTTTGTTTTAATTTTGACAGGTACGAGTGCAAAATTACTACAAAGTAAACAAAATCCTGGCCCACAGCAACAAGAGTGCGACTCATTGCATCCGCTAATTCAACACAGTTCAGATTCTGTGTATGTATTATAAAAGTGTCATTCCATATCGAAAAATGAATTCGAAATTTCAAAATGATTTTAGGTGCAACGACAATTGCTCTCCCACCAAAGAAGACAAAACTGATGAAAATGCTCTGGTGGAACCAAATTCTATGCCCGGGTCCGGTAATAAAACATTTACAAACACCTCTATTTACTTACTACTCTACTCATTCGTGGAATTTCTATTCGCGTTCTAATTCAGAGACCATAACTGATGTCAAAGACACAAATACACCGTTTGAGGCCCAAAAGATACAAAAAAATGCCGTGTCGAATATTTTACAAAACGATGTCAAAAACAAAATTGTTGCGCCATCTGTTGATCCCAGTCGAGAAGGTAAATGTTTTGCTACTGAAATGATTTAAAGTGGATTCTGTTGTGTTAAAAAGTGTGTGTTTTGATATTAAGTATCAACGTTAATTGACGGTGCTGAGGGAATTGCCACCAATCTTCTATATGATTTGGATGATGACGTTGAAGGATTTCGTGAAACGGTAGATGATTTGATGGAGAACATTGTTCCAGAATTGAAATGCATGAACAACTCAACCGATTGAATAACTCGAATGAATGCATCTCATTTTTAACACGAATATCAACAGTTTGGCGAAGTTTCTTATTCTTATTTGTCATTTGCAACAATACAATGAAGTATTATTACAACAATTTTCGTTCATGGAATACGGAATACAAACGATTAAATCACCAATCAGATCTTATTCTGTTACATTTTGAATGTTACTTATATTTTTATGAACGCAAATTTAAAAACAATCATGCAGCAAATAGAACCAAATAAAAAAGAAACAATAAGATTTTAATTGAATAAGATTTTGATCTGCCATGCCAATTTATAGCGAAAATAAACAGCTTTCAACCAACAAAATACAACACAAGTGTCAATAGGTGTTCTCCTCTCATGTGAAACGAATAATATTATTCGATCATCATTACCACCATACACTCAGCGCACAATCTAATATATGCTATCCGGTCTGGTATCATAAAATTATAGCATTAAATGAAGACTGACACAAGATTGCAGTTAGTTACTTGCCACGCTTGCCACATTCCAACTAATTTTGATAGAACCAAATGCATTCAAGCTAAGATTGATTAGTGATTGAAGAAAAGCTTAAGAACAAATGAAATTAATCTAGGTTCGTCATAAGAACGGCCTTCCACGTCTGAAACAACAGCACATAAAATCCAACGAGCGTCTGAAAAAACGCTGTAAATTGGACATTTTGTTCTATAATTATGGTTTCCAACACATTTTCATAATATAGCATTTTAATTAAGTTTTCCTGTACAATATTCAAACTTAACAAAAGCTACCCAGGCGTACAAAAAGCCGTATTGTCGCTACATTAACCTTCGCTGACGACACACAAAGAAAACAGTTCAAAGTATTGTGTGTCTTCGTGAAGTTCTGGTTGAAGAGTTAGCAAACCAGAAAATGCCGAAACTGCTGTTCTCATTTAGTTAATATATGTGTCGGTGTACGAGATGCATCTGTGTCATCAGTTCAAGTATTTGGAGACCAAAATAATAATTTTGTTCCATTTTCGGAACAATAATAAACAAGCGCATTGTCATAAAGGTATTCTTTTACATTGAAATACACAATATACTGGGTTGCAGTTGCAGTATATGAGTATAAACGTTCAAGTTTTTTTTTTTCGTACGTGCCCAACATCGATGTCATAATTTTCAGCTCATCCAAATATGGAAAAAATGCAGCCGAAGATAACCTTGCTATTGGTATTTGCTTTGTTTATGATTCGCACTTATTTTTACGTGTTTGTATTGCTGTAAGGTTTAACTGAATGGGTGAAAATTAAAATGACGATACGGTGGTGAACCGTATCCATAGGAAAAAGTGATACGTAGAAATAGAAAATGAATGAAATCATAAGCAATATTTGAAACCACCAGTCATGACGGACTTAGCAAATAAATTTATGCATGCGAATTCACGTTCCTCGCAGTTTAATGTTGCAATTTAACGAACCTTTTTGACACGTTTAACGCCGCATCGTCAGTTTTATTCTCAGCCACTCAACTTGTTTTGTGTTTTTGTTTCAATTTTGTATTGTTTCATTAAAGTTGCATAATTCTCGTCCACTGTTCATATTAAATATGAGTAAAAGACACAAAATCGGGAGCAACTTGTTGATTCTTGCGCACTCGTTGAAATTAACGGTGGCAAAGCAGTAAGATGATCTCATCGCAATTAAATCTTTCAAAGTAACTTTATATGAATTATGTATCGATACAATTTGAAAAAGTAAATTTTGATGTGCACCTTGATAAATTTGTAGTCAGCAACCGTTTGCATCCAAAATCACTATTGGATTTTTCATAATCGCGCAGCGACATATACCTAACAAATGATTCCAAATTGATTTGGGCGTCGTACATGTAGAGGAGTAGACTAAAATAGTTACAGTTGTATCAACAATTATTTCGCAGATATGTTAATTTTACATAGTTTAGTACATTTTTGGTGGGTCGGATGTGTCCATTTTTTCTGTCTCAGAATCATTATATTCTTCTGAAGAGTTGGTTTTCACCCTCTTCACGGGTGCACCCCATAAATTCTAGCACCGAAATTGCCCACATTTTAGTCTCTAGGGAAAATATGATGCACACAAGTAAGAATAGTGTCATTTGAATTGCTCGGAATTGCTTCAGTTACCACAAAACAAATTGCAATTATACACGCAAAAAAATGAGATCGACCATCATCTGTGTAATGCGGTGCTTTGAACACGGCTTGAATAGCAAAATCGCGCGTCCTCGATGAGACTGTGTGGAGGCGTAATAACACCCTACCACATAACAAGCAATTCACTTCGTGAACATTGTGACTGTTAATCGAATTTCTTGTGTTATGAATGTGATTTTTGTTAGTTTGTAAAAACTAAACCTAGATACAAATGCTTCATGAGTGAACTTGTATATGGGCTTGAATTCTGAATCATTGACCAGACCACAGAATTGAAATCGAAAAATGTGTTACAAATTTAAACTGGATTATAAATAATCATAAAGTTAATATCAATTTTATGTTATTGAATTTTGTATGAAAATTAGAGCTTTGAAAAAAAAAACAGAAATTAAAAATTCAAACATCTGCAATATATTGTTGAACAAAAAACGACCATAAAGTACACGTCAAAATCAAAAGGATTTGGCAGAATTGCTATCATAAAATACGAATCAATTATATGAAAAAAGCAATATTCGCGTTGTAATTAATGAATGTTTAAAAAAAAAAACCTGATATACATAAAACAGATTTATTATGGATACGTAAAATGCTCACTTAATACATCTCAAATGGATAAACACGCCAAATATACGAGAACTGAACATTTACACGGCATTTAAATGACCGCTTGTTGAAACTAAGTATGATTTGGCGCAAAAAAGTAGCCTGAAAACAAGTTTTTTATTTTTAAATTGCATCTTTATACCATCTAGATTAAGACAATTTTCCGTGCATTCGGTGAAAATGCAACAAAAAAAAAACATTTTGACCACTGATAAATGATGCTGGGTATCTATATTCAGTGGGATGAGAACTCGTGATGAATGCTGTGATACATTCGGATCCAATACGATCTGAACACCTGTTTTCTTAAATTTCACTTGAGCTATCGTTTGGTAATATTTCTTTGAAACAGAGTGAAAAATTCATTTTAAAATGCTTTACCAAATGTTTGCAGTAAATAAATTGTCATAATCAATAAATCATCTTCCAAATATTTCACAATGTTATTGAGTTACTTTATGATTTCAATGCAAAAATTTCATATGTATATAAATATATATATTTCACGATCAAGTTCGTCCACTGCATATTTGGTGTTGACTTGGTGTTTTGCAAAGTGTTGCGTATGTGGCCGTGTGGGAGCGTGTGTATACTTCTTTTCGCATGATTGAAAGTGCGTCGACTTTGAATACTGGGAACGTCGAAAAACCATTCATATGATGTGTTGTTTCAGGAAAGTCATTATATTCAAATCGTGGCCAATTGTATGCATGAGTTGGTATATCTTTCAACAACTTAAACATTAATTTATTAATTGTAATCAAAATATCAGATATTCACATAATCAACCCAGAAGACGGAAGAAATTTAAATTCAAATTTGTTTTTTTTTAGTGAAATGATATGATATTATCATATCATTTATGCTTGCATGATTCATTTATGATGGCATTGCGTGCGCATGCGCATGCGCATAGTATGGCGAAGACGCACTTCCATCAATCGACAAAAATGTCTTAATCAATATTTTGAACAAATTTTGATCAAAAATGATTTGAACATTCCTATCAAAAATAACTTGATATGAATTTAATAAGCGTCAAATGATGCATATTAGTGAAACGATCACACATTAACCCAAAATTATATTCATTGCAATATTTTCAATAATAACAACCATTAAGTGTTGATGCTATAGGTCGTTTTTGATGAAGAAACGTCTAAAATTCGGTTGCATTTCATCAAAATGATCATTTATTGTTTTATTATTGTATTTGTCGACAGCAAAAATCAGATTTTTTTAACAGATAGATGAAGCAGACAGGCTCTCTTGGTTGTGGTTGAATCAACTTGAGTGATCATAAAATCAATATTTCAATTTTATCCAACCGCAAAAATGGAGGTGACAGCATACAAATATATCAAATTCAACTTCAAGATGAACCAATTAAATTGAAGATTGTTGTCCTTCGCCATTGTTTTGTTGATGACAAAACAACATGATGTCGAATCCACTATTGAATTGTTTATAAATCATAGCAAAAAAAAAAAAAAATAACTTAAACGAACACAGATTAAAGAATTCTATTGTTCAAATTTCTATGAATGCTGGTGACAAAATGAAATTCACGATAAATCCAATCATTCCACTTCGGAAATAAACACAAAACATGTGACAAATGGACCAATGACGCCTACATGTCTCTCACATCTGATTTTTGGTTCGATAGATTGTAAATAAAAAATACAAATTCGTTATTGGCGAATGCTTACCTATAAATTCGCATGGAATTTCATTCGCACATTGAACTTGATAGTTTTTTTTGCTACATTCTTAGCTTATATGGCTCGGTAGGCTGTTATTTTCCTCTTTTTCGCACCAAGTTTGTAATTTTTAATCGTATCTATTTATTTAGATAAAAGTCCATTACAATTACAATTTTGTTTTGGCTTGATTTTGTATAAAACTTCAATTTGTGTGGAATGTGCAAGCAAAGTAATGGATGTGAATTTTTATGATCATTAGATGGTGATCATTTTGTTTAGCTGTCTAGAAGGCGCGTGCAAAACAATTAAACTCGAATCTTATTCCAGGTAAAAATGCACCGTTGTACAGCGTTTTATGGTAAACAAATATTAATCGGAGATTGCAAATTGACATGATTTATACTATTACCTATCGTGCACTACACTGACTCGAGATCGGTCGAAAATTCTTAATAATTAATAAGAACAATCTGAAACATATTCATTAAGATATGAACACCGTAATAACATATTTTTCATAATAATTTATTTTAGACTAATAGCTTCTTAGCATATTTATTAAAGTGCCAGCTGTATTCCCGGATAAACAAATTTATTCGCATCTATAGATGTGTTTTATAAAGCGAGGTATTTCTGAAATTCCACACACGAAAAACAAATTTGATAGAATTTCAATTTTATGTGGCGAACAAACATTTTACCACAATATCATAAACATATTTTTACTAATGAAATGAGATGTGTTTCATGGATTAGCATAGGCTACATGGGCTACATGAGAGTTCACCATGAAACTCTCGGAGAGCCGATATTTACGAGTTGGGATGAAAAAAAATGTTGCGTTTCAAACTGCAGTTGAGTTCAAATTTCATAGTATTTTGGATATATTAAAACGCGTGTTTGTTTTTCTATAATACTTGCGCTGTCATTTGTGAGTCACTTAACTTAATCCCAAATTAATTATATTCGATG
This sequence comes from Aphidoletes aphidimyza, assembly GCA_030463065.1. NCBI lineage: Eukaryota > Metazoa > Arthropoda > Insecta > Diptera > Cecidomyiidae > Aphidoletes > Aphidoletes aphidimyza. The sequence continues at coordinate 46,216,678 of CM059997.1, forward strand.
AAATATTGCTTGTGTGAAGGTGTACTATTGTCTTCGTGAAGAACTATATTTGTTACTCACACGGGTGTATTAATATCAAATCGGAAATTGAAGTGATCTAATTTTTGAGGTCTTGAATAAGCATCAATTGATTAAAAAGCATGCTAAAATAAATGTAGGAGAATGGAGACAAATGAGCAGTGGGCGGATGAATGATATTAATTGGAAAACAATTTATTTCGAATTGATTCTCCTTCAATTCTTGACATGACATTGCCGATTGAAGTCTGTTATGACAATTCATTCGATCATCTCACCTTGATGCTTGTTCTTTTTGCATCAATTGCATCACTTCAAATGCAGATATTCTCAAAATGATGTGAACAAGAAAACGACAACATACCTAAAATGAACGAATGAATAACCACGATTTACGCATGTTTGTAACAACATTTGTTGTATTTACTTTGTGGTTCATATCGTTATTTCAAAAAACAGCTACCCAATCGATCAATTTGCAACAACAACTTTTAAGAGTTTTGGTCAATAAGTTCTAGTTGAAGCATTCTTCGTTGTTGGCTTATTGAAATTGGTTTGTGTGTTTTTCGGATAAAACAGACACCTTTTGTGTCTTGAAGATGTTTGTATTTATTTGCGGGATACCAATAGCAGCACGTTCGACATTCAAAATGTATTCCGTCAGTTTATTTAGGTTTTTTGTCATTAGCAGATGGATGTTGATTTGTGGACACTTTCTACATTTTTTTTTTATCAAATGTCCATTGAAAACGAAAAGAACATCTTCAAAACGAGTTGACAACTGACAATTTATTAAGGCCAAATTAGTAGGCTAAACGAGTCAGTCGTAATAATGAATTTTGCGCATCAACGTGATTGTCATTATTATTCATCTCATAACTAGTTTCATGGTATCCGATTTAATTGAGTCCTACAATTTAAAAATATGAAATTGTTGAAAATGAGACTGGCACGCGCACCCAAATGGTTATTCATTAGATGACACCTCACAGTGGAGTTATTTAAGAATTTTGAACGAAAAAAAATGTACATGATTTTAATAAAATCAACGTGATTCACGTTTGTTTTTTTTTTGTACTGACGTCAACAACATGGTTTTTGTTACTCTATCGCCATAGTTTATTGCTTTATTGTGTATTTTCTTTGTATTGATAAAATTCAAAAAAAATTCAATTAAATTGATCTACTTCAGCGGAGAAAAAAAATCAACAAACTATTATTTATGGTACATTTATAATTATTACCATAAATATGTGTCTTAGTATCGCAATTGCAATTGCGGTTAATTTTTATTTACTGATAGATTTTTCCTTTCTAAGCGGTAAATGCACATACAACGAAAATATTTACGAGTTTTTACAAGAGTTGAATAGGGAAAAAAATGTCGTTACAACGATTTACTGTCCGCTGAACAATTGGATTGGGCACTAAAACAGAGAAAAACAAAAAATCAATAATCTTTACACAATGAAAATAAGTCGCAGCTCAACACGAAGTGACACATTCGTATATCCAACCTACGATCGATCGTTGGATTTGTGGAAACCTACAGTCTGTGTTTACTCAATATTCATCTCGACTAACGCGCACCATTTATTGTGGAAATGCCAACATCGAAACAGCATTTTGCTTTCTCAGTTAATATTCAATGCAAACACCTACGGAATTGACGAAAACTTACACACCACTGAAATTAATAGAAGATATCGGTATGTCTTTGGACGCCAAACTGTTTTAGACTATTTCATCGGACTGTGTTATTTCATAATTTATTTAAATTTGTGCAATTGACCATTTTGCGTAAAATGAATGGAACAAAGAAGCAGAGCAATAATGAAATGCCCACAGACAACAAACAAATAAACAATCACACACACACACACGCACGTGGAACGAAGTTCAACGAACAATATCGATCTGGTGACAATTTACAAAGTTTGATTAATAAATAGCTCGTAAACTTTTAAGTAAATAGCTAATTATCGTTATGTTAAATGAAGAGGGATGTTATAGAAAGATATAGTTCGGCAGTACATAGTATTGTCATGCATTTTTAATGCGATTAAGTGGCGCCACTATCACCTCAGATGAGATTTAATCTGTAATAACCGTACAAAGCCATTGGTTCAATCAGACAAGAGTAATCCACTTGCAAAAAAAAACAAATTGCATCAAATATAGCAACACATTGCCATCATTTATTGACAAAACAATCTCAATATATTGCAAACCATCTCAATATTTTGACTGAGACCTCACCACGTTGAAAAAAAAAATGCAACAAATGAATTGGAGCTGACTATAGTTATTGATAGGTCTCCAATATCATCATCGAACACTGCCAGTGACAAAGGGCCAGTTCTGGGCTGGGACTCTTGGCCAATAGACTAAGGCGGTATTTCAGAAGGTTCTTCCAAACCGGTTTCGAAGCTTATTGCCGTAGACTTTTGACTCTGTGTGATTTTGATACCACACATGGGCATTTAAATAGAATATGCTACATTTCGGTTCTTGTCTCGATTTGGTTTTTTTACGAAAATTATAACGGGAATATAATCAACTACAAAAGAAGTTTGAAAATTTGGTTCATTTAAATAAACTTTCTTATAAATATGGACAGGAACCAAAATTTGGAAGTGCTGCAGTTTGTTTGAGAGTAATTGATTGTTTATTAAGCCAAACATGTGGTAGGGTTTTCGGGTGTTAATCCCCCAAATTAATAAAAGTGAAAATGGATCTGATCATGCGGACCTCTGTCCTCAAACTGACTGGACGTTTATTCAGTTTGCCCCAAATAAAGAAATCCCAATCCAATCTTTCGATTTGGATGAAAGATTTCCAAATGTTGCGTGATGATTTTGGGCAGAAGAAAAGTTCGGCAATACGTTGCCCGTCGTTGCTTGTCGTCGCCGTTGCTATTTCTGTTGCTGCTGCCATATGATTTAAGGCTCTTGAGCATTCGAATTGAATGCAATGGATACATTCAACGTGCCTTTGTTTAGTATGGTGTGGGAACAGCATGCTCGCTCACAAACACACCATATGCATATGGTAGCGCAAAATGAACCGCCTCACCGCTGAAATTGAAGAAATAAAAAACAGTATTATGCTATAAATGCGAAGACATAACATATATACACGCGTCTCACGAACACACATTACTCGCAGCTCTCGGCGTCAAGAGATAAACAACAAACGAAAATATTTGCAATTCAGTGGCATTAGCGCCATCGAAAGTATAGGACGTTAAAAAATACATTGAGCGCTCGACTGATTTTCGTTCAATTTTTTTCTCTTTATTTCGTACTTTAAAACCATGTGTTCATTTCGTTTTTCCATGATCGATACACGATTTTTTTTCAACTGTTATTATTTGTTTTGCTAATCAGTATTATTCTCGTGAAATCCAAAAAGAACGATATTGCACCAGATGCATTACGATAAAAAGTGAATCGCAAATTATTATTACATTTATGTGATCTAAATGAGAAATTTATAATTTTGCGAATAGCTCAAAATTGATTTAAAAGAATAAAAAAAAAAAAAGATGTAATCAACAAAAGATCGCAGCTGCGACCAATCTCTCGAACAATAATGACTTTACTGCACATAGCAATAAGTGTTTTCGCCTCAAATAAGCTAACCAACGTGTTATTCTAAAAAGAAAAATACCGTTAAATTCTATACACATAAGTAAAGTATTATCGAAGTAGGTTCAGTGACATTTGAAATCAGCATATGCTAGAAAGTAACATCAATTACACCCACTAAAGTGGAAGCGAAAAAAAAACGAGGAAAAAGAAAACACAATATTTTCACCACAATCTGATCAAACTGATCACAGCACGAAACCAAAGAGAAACACCTTGTATACGAAAAAATCAAATTAGACGAAACAACGAAAAACGAGACCAGTCACTGCAAAATTACAATCAGCCAAAATGAACCAAATTTGTGTGTTTTTGGAATCGATATTAATACTGGTAAGTGATCGTGCGGATTGTGTACGTTTTTAGGAAGCAAAGTTATTCCAAACGAAAGCGCCGAATAAGATTCGCAGCACCCTGCGCGGAAACACTGTATGCCATATAAAATATGCTGATTGTTTTGGGAAAAGTGCAAATTGTTTTGCGGTTTGAAATCAGAGATGATTCCGGCAAGAGTTACCGTGCTACAATTTTATTCGAGAAAAATTGTTTCCATCGATTTGAATATACTTAACGCGGTTCGGATGCACGTGGATATCAACTATGTCGTTGCACGTTTTGTATGCGAACGCCCGTGTGTCTGTGTGTGTATGTTTTATAAAATTAAATTTCCGTACCTTTTTCCGACAACTCACCGCAAAACCACATAAAATGTGCTCACAATGTAAACACTCTTCTGCAAATTGTTGTCACTGAATGACAACAACAACAAATTAACGAACAAATACAAAATGCACACACAGTCACACATCTGAACAACAGTGAACCGCAAAATTGTAGACTTTAAAGTTTCAAATAATGCATATAATTTCGAATTCGGTAGAGACTATTAAAAGCGCATTTGTTTTTATGCTGCACGTTCTATGAACAACTCAACATCATGATATCATAGTTTAAATTGCAGTATTTTAATGTAGTAAATTTGCTACTTTATTCACCTTCGACTTCCACTGTTGGACAATTCGATACAAAAAGATGAAGAAAACACGATCACATTTGAAAAAAAAAAAGTAAAACTAAAATAAACTCCACTAGAAGTGTACGCCTCGCTTGTTTATCGGTGTAAATAAGTTTAAATAATAACCGAATGAAATTAAGCCCAAATTCATGGGACAAAATCTATGCTGTGACAGTGCACAGTTTCTAGTGCAAAAGTAATGATAGTGAAGATGAAGAAAAGAATTGAACGAAAAAATAAACCAACCAACCAACCAACCAACCAACCAACAAACAGATAGTAAACAAATGCAACCAGAAAATGGCACGCAATGTGAATGAACTAGTCTACAATTAATTCATCAATTTTTGAATTTTTACGTGGCTGTTTTCAGCGCAATTCTTTTTAAATATGTGTAAATACAGTACTCACAATACAGCCAATCGACATTTAAACGCGTACAATGCATTTATTAGCATAGAGATGGGCCAAAAACCAATCTTAGCTGTAAATCACTTTTATTCAAACAAACCATCCATTTTGACTAGACAACCCGTGAATGAATGTTTTGTAACTATATTTTGGCAATGAAATATGCGTGGGAGTTTATTGATCATTGGAATTACACATATTTGTTTTATGAAAATGATTGCAGAGTGCTAGTTTCCCATCTCTGATAAAATACATCAATAACATCCGAATTCAATGTTCCACTGAGAGGTAGAAACCCATTTTTTCCATCTAAAATAGCACATGATCCACGCAAAAAACATTGAAATTTCTGTAATGCCTATTTGTTTGTTCCATTCGTTTCCCCATTCAGTTTTGTAATATATTGTCTAATACGTGTTGTTTATCTGTTTCTTTTCGCTTATTTTATTTCATTATCTTTTGTTTTCAACATTTTCTTATCGAAGTAGTGCTGCTAAACAACTGCTTTCAAAATGGCATAGAAATACATATATTGAATATGTAGCGTGTGTGCCCACTGAAAATGATTGCATTCTTTTAGCATTTCAGGTCGGAACTTTAATTCATTAATATAATCGATGATCACTCTCGCTGATGATGATCTCAAGGCAAATACTCATTTTTTTTTTCAATCCACCATCAATATAATTCTAAATACGCATTCCGGCTTGTTCGCCCAAATTTTCGTTGTCATACAATGGCATGTGCTGTCATAGGCCAATTATTTATGCCAATTGTATTTCGTTTATTGAAAACGCATGAATTCACACCGATTTTGTTTTTGTTATTGTTGTTTGCCTATGGTGCGCGCACTGAACTTTAATGATAAATTTTAAAACATTCATTAAAATTCGTGGGGCATCATCCGAGCTGCCTGGTACTTTGTAAGCTAAGTGAGTGTTGTGTTCACTCACAACCCGATCATCGATTTGAAGCATCGACATGAAAGCGTAATAGCTTCATGATAAATTGGTATGCATCGTTTTTGGAACAATTGAACACCAATTGTTAGCAAAATTGCGTCAATACTGGCTTTTGTATCGGTGTGGACTTGACAAGGTCACAAACTACCTTAATCTTTGTATAGAATCAAATGTACCAGTACTTACATGGGATAAATAGGTAGATTGGCTGCCAATTCATGAAATTGATATTAAATACATGTAGTAGTTTTTTTTTCAAAAGCTTTGCTTTAAGGAAAGTGATTAATTTCCACACACACAAACGAAATACACTCGATGTAGTACAACGCGCTTGCCAATATTGGCATATCAATGACGGAATTAGAGGCTTTACGATCAATGTTTGCAAAAATGCAATTTTCCATAAATAACGCCGAAAAAATAGACGGAGGTCATTATTATCACGGAATCCACGTCAAAAGACATTCAAATAAATCATCGAATAACGATTATGCAATCGCGTGTGTGGTAGCTTATCGACCGATCCAATTCAAAACCTTTATACAATTCCGAACAATTCATTCGGCACACGAATTTTTATCTAATGCTTATGTTTTTTAAATGTTTTGATTGATAGCGAAGGAATTGTATTTCATGGTGGAAATCGGTTTTATGTTATGTGATGCAGAAATTCGTATCCGGAATAATGACCAATTTTGTTGCAATTCTACGAATTTATTTTTGCGCATCATTTAAATTGAATAATTATGATGGTAAAAACATGTGAATTAATACATTTATTATGATTTAAAGCAGTATTGATTCATTAACTGACAATTGTATTAATTGAGGAAAGAAATGTGATTTTCGTGTCCATACACTCTCAAGTATTTTGGTTTACTTTAATACCAAATTCCGCATTCAAAACTGACTTATCTGTAGCACAGTTTAAAAGAACGATGGTCATCCGATTTTTGGTATTGAACTGCTATGCGCTGTGTGTTTTAGTATGCTTGCACGCGGTGCGCCTCCATTCGAAACGAGGCGCATCCGCGCAAACATGGTAAAACACACAGCGCATAGCAGTTCAATACCAAAAATCGGATGACCATCGTTCTTTTAATCTGTGCTACAGATAAGTCAGTTTTGAATGCGGAATTTGGTATTACAGTAAACCAAAATACATGAGTGTGTAGCGGCAGCGAAATTGTTATTTTATTTTAAATATTTTTTACCAAAATGTGAAATTTTCAACACGTAACGATTATTCATGGAACAAAAAAAAATATATTTGTCAATTGGACATTTTTATATTTCACCTGTACAGTGAAAATTGCACCACGTAAGTCGGCTTAAAAAATGAAAATGAAGTATGTTTCGATGCCGTCAAATTGTGGCTGCCGTCGATCACACGTCATCATCACATGCATGTCAACATTCATCTTCGTCGAATTGAAGCGTTCTCTCAATTATGTATTATTTAGTACGTACTTTAAGTTTGCGTCTTTGTCATTAGACTGTCTCGATGTCGTTCAACATTTCTCTTTCATGAGGCGATGCACACAATTAATGTTGTTTTTTATGTCATTATTAACGACACATTATTGTATCGAAAAATATTATCAACATTCATTTGCTATCACATAATCTTCATATCTCAAATTGTTATTAAAAAACAACATAAATAATTGAATAATAATGTGCTTTTTTGTATCACATTTTCGAATTTCGGATTTGGTGGCACATATAATCTTCTCGACTTTATGTTGGCCTCCATCGTTGTGATTATTGGCCTGTCGTTCGCATTTTATTTTTATGCACTATATGAAGTGTAGCGCATTTCTTTTTTTCTCGATATTTACGAAATTTTCAATTTTCAGTAAATTTGCAGTTGAAAATGATTAGAGATGGACATCATCACAAACATGTTAAACTGTGTTGGAACACGGTAATCTATGAAAAACCTAATAAAACATTAAAAAAAAAACATTGAAAATATTTTCCAAATAGAAACTTACTTGAAACTTTCGGAGCGAAGCGAGCTTGTTATTTTCTTTCACTCTCAATGTGTCGACGCATAATTTTCGGTGATTTTTATTATATAACATTTTTACGTCTCTTGTCTCGTATGTGAGTGGAAGAAACGTCGCGTAAAAATTGGTGAATATTCATCGTATGTTTTATGCATATGTAATCGGTTTGCGCACATATGGTCATAAAAATGAAAAATCATAAAATAACCTATCGATATTTCTTTCTTTTCTTCTCCCACATCTTGCCAGCATCTTGGCATCTACACAGAATGCAAAATATATGAAATTGCTTTGAATTGACAATTCTACAATAGCATGACTTGTTTACTGTTTTCTTTGGAGAAACTAAACAATCAAACGTTTCGGTTTAAATGAATGTATCATTTCAACAGAGAGATGCAATTATACGGTGTTTGCATGTCCATTTTGAACAGTTTTTTTTTCCGATCCAGTTGGCAATTGACTTTATACATATCACATAACAATTGAACCGATGGGAATAAAAATGTATTATGGTGTACTTCGCACGAAAAAGGGGACCTTACAAAAAGTTGAGCATTAAATTCATACAAAAAGAAAGACTTACTATTAGTAAGCGTGTACAATTGCCGTACGTATTTATTCTCATTGGTTCAATTTATCACTTGCTTGCCGCCAGACGAGTTAAAACAGACCTAAAATACCATATGTTCACGATTTCCAGTGGAAGACTTGTAATGTTAACGAGAGGAAAAAAATATATTTCGATATAAAAAAAAAACACGTAGAGTGAATGCAAAAGGTCAAATATCATAAAATACACATAAAATCTCCGGTCCAAAACAACAGGAAACTTTCCCTTTCCTTGTAAATATTTGTATCAGCGGAATCGATTACTAATTCGATCGTGATTTGTTTGCAATGTGTGATCTGTTTTAGATTCGCATTCGGACCGACCATAAGTTATTATTGAAGTTTTTTTTTTCATTGAATTTAAACCATCCGCTGCCATCACAAAGACAAATCATAATTTATTACTCGGCAAACAAAACGATCTTCGAATAAGAATTGAGCTTCATAAAATCGAACTTCAAACAAAATACTGGCCCAGAGCAGTATGCCTCTATGCACTTGTTGACTTGTTGTACATTCACTTCGTTTGGGCTTATTGTTGTGAATTAATCAGCGTATCAATATTTGTACGCAGTAAATTGTGATTTGGTACGATGCGAAAATGTGTGCCATAAATTAGTCCAGAAAAAACGATTCTTTTTTTCATATCTATTTTCTTTTTGTGCGGCTTCGAATTCATAGTGGCGCTCACTATTATCAATGCTGTTTGCTTTCATTGTCATGGGAAGAAAATTATGTGTATTTTTGGACAAGGAGGAGATCATTTGCATTTAAATTGATTCCATTAAATTCAACTATTTTTTGCCTTATTTCAATTATTTCAATTAGTCCAATTTGTTATTAATTTTAAATTTTAAATTATTTATAATTTGTTTTTCAACTTTAGTAAGAATAAACATGATTTCTCCTTCATTTCGTCACCTTTTTCTTGTTCACCAAATCTTTTCGATCTCCGACCGCACATAAACACCAGATTTCCTATATATTATGTCTATCAAAAATTATTGAGCGAAAAACATAAAAAAAACTATTTTGAAGCATGCACTGCATACTTTGAATGCAGTTGGCTGTTGCTGTTTTCTTTTACATCATTCGATTTCTCTATTCTTTTCGTAAAATTAGTGGTGGGTGTTATTGCGCTTGTTAATTTCTCGTTATCTTCACTTCAATCTCACATTTCGAGTTTTCGTGATTGTCGAGTTAAAATGAAATTGCAATGTGTGGTGCATGACTGGTGCATGTACTGGCATAAGAGTCCACCGTTTCACACATTTGGATGTTTTATGAGGAATATATGCCTTACCTATACGGTTACCCTGTAGTGAATACTGTCCAATAGGTGAAATAGAACAGCCTACTTCAATCTGCAATGTGAACTATCGCATTTTGTTTGGTATTTCTTTTTTGTCGGTGCTCTCTTGTACTCACTTCCTAAGCGACAAATCAAGCGAGACATGAATGTGCTTGTTCGATTGCATTGAATCGATAGCTTATGAATGATTTTGAAAATGATCACACCATTACACCTTTCGTACAAACAACACATATTCGCGTGAAAAATATGGTCTAAATTTCCAAATCTAATCACCTCTCATTTTAATGCACAGTTTTACCTTTGACGGCTTTGTTTACAAATAACAATGTTATTCGAAGCGCGTAATACATACAAGTTCAGTTAAAAGTGAATCTCATTCTCCGGTTGTAACAGAATCGCCGATTATTTTTGTTTTTAACTTCATGCGTTTTGCTTTTTCTTCCATTCGTTTTCCGCGATTCATTCATCCGATTATTAATTCAATTGATTGAAGTACAACCGTATGAAAAGAAAAAAAAAAACAAATGAAAAAAATATAACAATAGCAATAACAACATGCCACTGGAAGGTGCAAAAAGAAAAGATCAAAAAACCTTCTTTCTATCATGATATTGAATGAAAAAGCACACGAGTTTGAGATATCATCAAATGCGTTGTTTCAAGATTACGATTCTGTTATGGTTTTACGTCTGTATTTTTATGTAATAAAGTGTATAGTTTCGATTTTAATTTGAAATAAAACACTTCGAATCGCTTGAGTATCGAAGCCATCAACCGCCATCAACCGCCATCAACACATGTTTTTTCGACAATTAGATGACTAAAGATATATATACTTGATGCGACTGAAAGTAAGACGAAAATATGCCTTAGAAATAAATTTATTGTTCATTGCAACAAAATATCCAATCTAATTAAGGGCTATTTAAATAAAAGCCACATAATTCATTCAAAACCACTTTTATACAAAAATCTGTCTATAGATTTATCCGGGTCATATCACATAATTCGAACATTAATGTTGTGAAGAAAAGATCCGCTTGAATTGTACAATTTGACGATCAGTAAGATTACAGTTTCGAAAACATGTGTCATTCGATTGCAAATTACGTTTTATACATATTTTTCAAGTGATACTATTAATCCCATTGCATATCATTTATTTGTTGTATTTGAATGTTTGAAATCAATGGGATATTACGGTGTATGCATTAGTCAGAGAAAGTGTCATTCATTGGTGGCACTAGCGCTGGCTATTAGAATTCGTCATGGATAAAAGAAATCGAAAGCCGTATACGACCCGTATCTGAAGACTTGGAAACTGAATTAAAAATCGTGTTTCGTTTTGATTTATATATTCAATATTATTTTATTCAGATATTTATTCTTCTTGGCATTCCATTTGCTCAAAAGATTCATATCAATATATTTCACCATCAATTTTTAGTCATTTTCGTTGTCATCAACGATTATATAGGAGGAATAAAATGATGTGGAACAGATGGTTCTGAGCCCCTATATCAGCGGTAAAATCTCGATTGCTCAACTGTAATACTATATTTATTGTGTATTTGGGGTTATATTTAAGTTAATGCTTTAAATATTTGAGATTCTTAATTGAGTTTGATTGCCGGAAAACGAGCTCGAATGCGTCCAAATGAGACAGTAGTGGAGTTATGTAAAACAGAGGTAACTTTTTTTCTCAAATCGGAAGGCTTAATTTGGATAAAATTTTAAAATTATAAAAAAAAACAGTTTTTTGTCTACATATTTGCATTTAATAAATTGTATTTGCGTTTTTTTAACCATTACTACGATTTGCACTGAAATCCGCTTAAAAACCAAGCTACTTTGCCACGAGTGTTGACTGAATAAAAATATACAAAAGAAAACAATTGTCAATTAACTTTTGCAATCATAAAAAACAATTGGCATGGTATGACCGAGACGGGCCAGAGTATCAGCTAGAAGAGCCAAAGCTGGAGCCAAAATCATGTATGAATTCGTGCGCATATCGTGATCATCGTTACATGGTTCCAGTTGACATCATTTCACCAATATCGTGCATTAAAATGCTAGTTGAATTTATCTACTCGCTTCTACTCGCAAGTCCACGAGTACCTGTATCTAAAGACACAGCAAACACACGTAATCACTTGCGATTTCACAAATATATGCAGCCTTTTCTGTTCGTTTTCCCAGCTCATTTACCTCATTAAAGCACAACTATAATGGCTAAGTTATCAAATTGCAAAGAAAGCACGTGACAAAAGCCATATTTGATAAACAAAAATGGAATTTAATACAAAAATACATAGGAAAATTGTTTGAATTCTGGCTAACTTGACAAGTGGTATCGAGGAAATTTCACGCACTCAATGTAAACAATAGGCAATGAGCTATCAAAAGCTAGATCAAAAGTTCATCACTGGTCGCGCAGCAAATAACACATGGTCGCCTGTTTTCACTAAATACTCATAAGAAGTTGCTGAATGCACAATTAAAAATTAAAATTTAATTATTCATCATAAATGTTAAAATCATTGTTATCGTTAGTTTCTATCGTGTGCTGGCTAATGCGACTACTGGATTTAAATGCGTTATACAGACTTAAAGTCTCGGTTAATCGCTCTGATGCTATTGTTTCTTCATGCATATTACTTTTCCGCGCATGAAATGTGCTCAGGAAAAGTATTAGTTTTGCCTCGAAAAATTCAACTCTACCGCGCTTGAGTAAATAATTACCGATCGGGCTCAAATTTTGAACACAGTCTCAGTTCAACATGGGAACAAATTTGTTTTAGAACTATTTGATTTGGATACTCGGTTCTGGTATCTCCGGTGCTAAATGTCCGGTGGGGTCGTCGTGTTCCGTATTATCACCAGATGTTTCGTATTTAATTTGAGCCGTATTGGTATAGCCGATTCAAATGGGCGCGCATAAAACTTTTACATAAACACCGATTTTCACATTTTTGACTCTCCTGGCCTTATTTTGCAATGAGAATGCACGCGGTTTAGTTCTTTTGAAAGCTATTGAAGTCCTCCTGATGTTTTACAAATTCGAACAATGTACAAAATGTATCTTTATGCCGAAATTTTTTGGAATGTGAACAGTTGTAAAAATGTACGAAATTCTTAGAAAATCGAATTGTGATATTATCTCAAAATAGAAGTGTTTGTGTTAAACATTAGCTATATTGCAGTGCGATCTGCACTAAAGTGTACTAAAGTGCACATACAGTACATTATATAATATAAAAAAAGAATATTTTTTTCCCGTTTTCTCTCTTCGAACCGATGATTCAAATTGTTCAAGAGAAAAATCAAATTCCATATCAATGTGGAAAAGTCGGGCTTACGAATGTAAATCAATTTATTTGCCATTTGTTTTTGTACGGCTTCTCCTATTTCGTTCGTATAATTGGTGACTATTCAAATCTAAAAACGCTTTATTTAAATAATTAATTTCAGTACAAAATGGTGACAGCTAAAAATTCATCATTTTGGTGACCTCATTTGAGCGTTTTTGGTAACATGTTCGTTCTTCTATTGGGCACATTTGATTACGTATTAAAATGGGGTTTTACCTAGATTTTAACGAGAGAGTGAAAACCAAAAAACAAAACAAAAATATTCGCTTTAATGACGTTTTTTACATAATATTCAACTATTAAAGTTTTTTTTTAATTTTCAATTTGCTCAAACAACGTTTTATTTGGATGTTGACTCAGATGCTGAAACAATAGATGTTCTGTTCTTTTATTTTTTTTTCATGTTTTTATTTATTAACATAAAATTTCGTAATTAGCTATCGCTTGCTTTCGGGAAATCATCTGAAATAAATATAAATGTTTGTCAAAAATGTGTACTTTCCTGTGTGATATCAAAGAGTATGGCACATTTATTGTATACGCAAATAATATATGAAATGGCAAGGTATCGCCCTCAAGGAATTCACATCAGTCAATATATTTATATCAATCTTTATGTTATTATTGTTAGTAAAATCCCTCGAGCGGTTCATTTTATTAAGGTCAAGTAAATTTGGAGTGTCAGAGGTTCACAAGATCAATTCTTGATAGAAAAATCAAATTCGCACGCAACTAAATTCAAACGTAATTTAATAAAATGTTTTGCACAAAATTGTTGGCTGAATCATCTAAATATTCTCATTGCATAAAAGAGTCATTGAAACTATTTTTTTTATTGTTTTTGTCTTGCACTCTGAGTTACACTTCAATCGGAACCTAGATCGGAACCAAAGAATACCAAATCAATGACAATGAATGAGCTGTTTTAAAATTTTTGTGACACACACCAATGTAGAGGTAAACACAGTACCAATGTTCAACAAAATTCGGCAAATCAATTCATGAAAATAACGTGTATTAAGATTTTGCCCGAAGGTTTTGTTTCGCGTGCTGTGTAAATTGATGTTTTGCCGGATGTTTTGTTTGCTCCAATAGCTCGAACCGCGGGATAACACAATTGAAAGTGCACTCTCAGTCATGATTTGATCTGTGCACCATTTTATTGAATATGAATCATTTCTAGTTCACATAAGGTATGCTCGCATGCAATCACTTACCGATAGAATGTCATGTTTGGACGTATTAAAATGTGATTTGCATCTATCGTAAGCATTGCCATTACAAATCAATTAAAATCGTAAAAAAAAACCATGAATTCAAACAATTAATCATACCACGATCAGAAATGATTGAATATGGCATGAATGATATGCATTGTAGCGAGGGAGATTGAGACAAAGACAGAGATATGTAAATGGCTAGGCAAATGGTTACCTCATAATTTGTGCCTTTGCAAGTGAGATTAAAGACAATGAAAATAACCAGGCCACCTAAATCGCAGGCGAATGCGATTTAATGTACGTCATGTATAATAAAGTCAAAAACCAAAGTCAAATCCAAAACGAATGAACTGACTAGGAAATCATTAAACAACTGAACAATGAAATGGGCCAAAAATGATTGCGTACACATTTCTTATTTGAAGTAGCTGAATCTTTGAACTTGATCCACTTGCGACGATTATGTCATCGCTTGCGGTGAATAATACCAAAATGGTCATGGTGTGTGAAACGATCCACTGCAAACGAGAACATTTTTTTTGAACAGACAAACTCATTTTCATAAATAAATGTCTGAGAATCATAAATGGAACGTATTATAAGCGGTAATATAAGAGGCCCCAAATAAATATTTACGTAAAATATTTTCAAGTATGAATATGATCTGTCATAGTTTTTTAATTTGAGGACACTTTTACGTACAATTTTTCTTTTCACGGGATGCTGATGTTAAACCAAGTGTTAAACCAATACGTTTCATTTTTTTTTTTTTGACATTCAAATGTGATCCACATTTGCTGTCGTTCCATACACATTTTGTAAAACAAATATTGAGCAAATCATACTTTTTGTGAAATAAAAAATACACCATATTCACCGGTCAATAAGTGGGAATAAACACTTATGTGTTTTAAATGTGATTGCACTTCTAATAAGTGATGCATTAAAATGAAATGGTCAGCAATGATTTTGGTAATTGTTTTTGGTACAGTTGAAACACGGGAAAACGGGTCCCGGTTCCATTGTCTTTTGACAGTAACTTTGAATATCTTTTTTATGTAAAATTTTATGCACCCGGGCACACGAAATTTTTTGTATATTTATGGTGTAGGTATTATTATGAGGCGGGCATTACCAAAAATGGCAAACCACTTACGGTAACAATGACATATTGAGAAATGAACAGAGTCGACTGTACCTTTACACGGCATGTTTCTCGCGACCATTTGAATTTTTAATGAATTTCACGGCAATTTTTTCAATATTCCCATCGTATAGCCACGTACATCTTTTTTGGTCATTGCGTTTTTTGTGTGCAGCTTTTTGCGAGCGAATTCTTTAAGAAACTCACACTCCGTTCAAGAGTTCATCAGATAATACTCAATACACAATTTAATGAACAGAATAAATAATAAGTGCAGACATTCGAATATTTTCGTTTAACATGAAGTTTCTGGAAAACAGAAACCAAATGTTGCACGCTTAAGTGTGATGCAAAAACACAGAAGTTAAAAAGACGTGAATGACAACAATTTAATTATTCGCTGCAAAATTGGCCAAGTCCACATGAATTAAGGTAAATATCAACTGAATTGGAGATGATCAGGATCATCTCAGGACCATTGGATATTGATAAAGTTTTTATCTACATCTTAATATTCTTTTAAATTCCACACGATTAAAATTTAATCATTAAATACGATGACATTACATTTCTCATTCGTTTATGTGAACGACAACATTTCTATTCATTTGCAAGTTGAAGATAGTATTCTTCGCGCCCAATCCATATGCGTTGCGTATGAAGTCAATACATTTAATTCAAAGGCAGACAAGTTTTCATGTAATGCAAGCATTTACTACTTGTAACTTACTCGAGTTTTTTTTTCACTGAATAAACAAATCGTGAGACAATGATTACTCGAATAATTAAAAGTGAATTGAACAAGAAACTATGCATTCAATCACCATTAGGCATTCTCATTGTTCTGTCTTCATTTTAATTTCCGTTGACAATTCGAATGGCACACTATGGTGTATATATGTAACTTAATTACTCTGAATTACGCAACCAAATGCGTTTTTATGATAAAGAATGTTATTTGATGATGATCATATTGCTGTTTGTGTGGCGGGTGTTAACGTTGGTACGCATGAATGATCATTCGGCAAAATGATTGCGAAAATTGTATCAAATAGCATGACAGTATTAATTCGAAGATTTGGCTATTTAGCCATGCAAATCACATATGTTTCGCAAACAACACTTCATCTACATTCATTTAATTTATAAATAATTTGTATAAAATGAAATTACAAGCGGAATGAAAAAAAAATGCTTTATTTTATGAGTTTCCGCAAATAAAAGACGATGCAATTTTGTTTATTGATATGCAGCATTGTTGCAATCTCTGCAACTAGATTGATATAATTTTGAAATATGTCTGTTGTAGAGACATATTTTAGCAGATTAAATGTTTACCGAAAAACTTGATTGAGTAACGCAAAGAATTGAAAAATGCATTCAACACGAAGACAAACCGTATGCGGTCACCGTAGAGTAGAGTGAACATGGTAAGCGCAAATGATTGATTGAATATCACACTTTATTAATCATGAGCAAGAAATGGCTGCAACCATGGATTAATTTAACTCACAGTTTTTTCTTTCCACTTTATAAAAGCATTTAAATTACATTTTGAGCCGATCGGTAGCTATTATCATAAGTATTACCACCAATTAAGTAAGCGCACATGATAACAACGATCTTGAAATACAGCGGTCGATCCGGCAGAAGAAAGAAAAAAAAACCGATGCCATATTGAATTGTCAGTGAAAAAAATAACGAGATGCTTGTGAGATTATTGCTTTCGCTGCACTTTTTTTGAATAGCGTCATTTTACCGTCTCGAAATTCACTGTTAATTTTTCTTTTATGACGCAAGCGCGCAATGACAATAAACTTGAATATGGTATGTTTCTTTGTTTGTCTGCTTACTACCTCGATTTTCCAGTTATTGCACTTGGTTAGGTTTCGTGCTCGTGCTCGTGCTCGTGCCGCCGGTGCATCACTGCAAACATTCAAAAGGTTATTGATTAGATAGTTGACTCTAGACTGGCGGCATTGCTATTGCACACAAACGATCATTCAATCAATTATACACTCGTACATAATTTGTAACGATAAAATATTTATCTGTAAACAAGTTTTTTGTTTCATTTTGTCATCGATTTCAAGTAATTATATTCGATTTCGTTTTTTTAAAAATTTGATGGCATCCACAAATGTGGTTTTTCCATTTGAAATGAGGAATTGAAGTTGAGATTTGAATGTTGTTTGAACTTAACGGGCAATGTAGTATTTATATGCACAAAAATTATAAATAAATTGACAAGGAAACCAATTATTTACCTTTCTTGAGATAACAATTAAAACAAAAACAATCTGCTATGTTTGTTTTAAATAGTTTTACTAAAGCTTTTTCTAAACAATTTTATTGACCTCTTAATGAGGTAGCCAAACTCTATTGAATTTCTTTCTTGACGTGAGGATTTATCTAATGCTCAGAATGGAGTTTGTCTACCTCATCAAGAGGCTGAGTGATTGCACTATATAAAGCGTGTGATAATCAGAATACATATGAAGCTAAAGCATGACATCTCTATCGAATGGTCGATTTCTTGTGATTTCTCTCATGCGAATGATAAATTTGTCAACGTAAACGAAACTAAAACTAATGATTTTCGTGTTCATTTATTTTTGATTTGTTCAAAGATCTGTATTTTAGTAAGATTCTTTTACATCATTTCGTTTTCGATGTTCCAGTTTTATTCGCAAACATGCGTAATACACTTTACGTCAAACATTTCGCCAAAATACAGCCCAAGCCATTTTCGATTGCATGGTATTCCATCCGTCAAGTATTTATTTTCCACATCTTTAAAAACAAATAAAAACAATAAATTACCTGATCGAATTCCGCACTGTTTTTCTTTTCACGTGTAAAAACTGACAATTACAAACATGTTTTACAAATTGTTTCCGACTAATGCAATTGTGCATGACTGTTAATGGATTGATTTTTTTTTTATCGGAACGCGCCTGAAACTGTGAACGATATTCCATTTTTATGGAATATAATTTTTTGTCTGTGGGCCTAACGCACTTTTCATTTTGTGTGTTTTTTTTTTTTACTCTCTATCTCTTGATGTTTTGTTATTGGCTGCCGTTGTTACCTGTATTATAAAATATGCTCTCATGCATATTAAAGGCGAATACAAAAATGGCATGGTCTCGGCATGCACGCTCAATTAAGTGCGCATAATAATGAGTGCATTAACAAATGTATTGTATTTATACAGCATATCATTTCCACTTTACTCAAAAACTGCTTTAGTTGAAAGAACCTAAAATTAGTCCGTCTATAAATAATGCATTAGATGTGTGTTTACCGTTTGCTACCGTTTAACTACTACAATTATATTCATTGGCTTGCTGTTGTTACTTCATTATTTTGTGGTCTGTTTTTTTTTATTTTTTTTTTTTTAATTCTTTCATCTTTGCCTGTAGTTTTTCATTGGTGAAATACAAGCTGATTGGGGTTCTGCAGATAGCAGTCAATATCACATTCAAACCGATGAAGGTCCAGAACGATTTTTTCGATTTCAAACTGACAGCGGACAATTTCGCAACGAGAAACGCCTTAAAGATGGCACAGTCATAGGTAAATTGAATCATTGATGAGAATAATGTTAAATTGAACAATTAATCAAAATTAAAACGCATTCTTCGCAGGAACCGAAGCCTGGATTGATGCATCTGGATATTTGCGCCAAAAAGATTATATAGCCGATAAAAATGGCTATAGAATTTTGAAGAGCAAAACAATATTTGTTGGAAAGAGTCGACCAATTAAGGTAAACGCCACACAATACATGTCTTGAAAAATGTACTTATGTTAGCGAAAATCATGAGAGAAAAGAATGAAAGTAAAGAACACAATAATAATGGATAGAATTAACACTTGTGTATATGTTGAACTGAGAGCAGCTCTGGAAGTGAACGGAGTCGACTATTTCGATCCATTTCAAATCAACACGTCGCCAATTCAGTTTTAGTTTTGAGGATTAAGTGCTGAGACTCCTAATCGATAGGTATGATAGAATCCATTAAATTTCAGCGCTTGGTTCCGAACACTGACGTAATAACTTACAATGGGTCCATAAGTCGACTCCATTCACTTTCAGGTCTGACTGAGAGTAACATTCAATAGGAATTAACCTTCAAATAAACTTTCAAAGGCACCCACATAGATTCCGTCATCCTAAGATAACTCGAGATGCGTGGACAACATGTTATTGCAAATTTTTGTTTTCGTTTTTGTTTTGTTGTTGATCTAAAATATAGACTCGGCCATGAATTTTCAAAAATAATCGCGTACGGTTAAGATTTTCGAATCATTTTGATGAAAATATGGCATAATAAGTGGTGTTCGTTTTTTGATGAGTGTAAATTTACGCAACTTACCGGGTATAGCGTTGACCTGGGTTTTGTTTCGGCCAAAATAAACTCGCAAAAACGCTCATATTTTTAGACATGTGAGATATTTTTAAACAACAAAATTTCACTCAAAATATACGGATAGAACAAAAACCCTCCGAAAAAAAAATTCAGGGCATTATATTCAAGAAATATTGGACAGAAATCGATTTTATAGACATTTTTGTCATGTCAACATCAAAGAGAATGATAATTTTGACAAGCAATGAAGGTTTACAATAATAATTCCTGAGCTTTGAAAAGAATCTGTAGATTTCGACCGTATCTATCGTTAAAACTTAAATCTCAATTAAATAGCAACCACATTATTTTTCGTGTGCATTACATGAGTGTAAAAGTGAACGCAACGCATTCGGCCGTTTAAACGTAATGAAAGCTGAATTGTTTGCGTAACTCTCTCCTAAGTACATGCACACTGGCAGCTCTTTGATCATTAACTAAATCTTAAAATTTTTATTTATGCAGGATGTTATAACGAATGGCCGGATAAATACAAAATTCTTAGAGTCAACGACAACATCATCAACACCAGTGTTATCAGTGCCAAGTATAGCAAGCATACCGAATCCAAATGCGATCGACACCGACTTTGGTTATCCAAAGAATAAACCACCGTCAATTTTGGTTCATTACAACGCTGAACCAATTGACGGTAACTTGGATGATAAACAATATATACCGCCCGTAACCACATACAAACCAAATTTCTTGAGTACAACAGTTTTACCTCCAACAAGCACATCAGCTTACATCTCTAGTACAACAACTCTTCAGCCACCAACTGCCGTTTCATCACCCTCAAAATACTTCTTGCCTCCATTTGGTGATGCCGATGATTCTCCGATTATTCGAATAAAACCGTATACTCCTCACCCAACACCGATTGCTGCATACACAATAGATCAAATCAATAATGAACTGCAGCCACCTGTTTCGTCGGCCATTTCACTGAATGATGTTGGTCCAAGTATACCATTCTCACCAATTGTCACCCCGGCAGCAATATTTGGCTCAACAACCATATCACCAATTGCATCAACATCCGACGCTGTTCCACTATTCAATCGTCAGTCTTATTATCGTGGCAATAACAAACGACCAACTTCATATTATCAACCAAATCAATTGGACATTGGCAATGGAATCGATGATGTGAAGAAATTTGATCGCTACAATGCACGTACTTCGAATGGGTTTGGATACTTCTTGCCACGACAATATCACACAGAGACTAATAGAGAAGACGGTAGTTTTGGTTACATTGATCCATTTGGTATTCGACGTGTTGTTTATTATCACGTTTCTCCGGATGGGGGATTTAAAGTTCGAAAAAATAATCGATTTGTTGGTTTCAATGCGAAACCGTATGATTCCAAAAAATAAATAAATAAACACACACACCAAATGTCCAAAACCAGTTATTAGAAATTTAACGAATTATTATGAATTGAACTAAATATAAGCAGTTAAAAGTGGATGTCTGAAATTGGGTTCAGCTTACACGTACGCATTGGAATCAATTTTTGTTTTCTTTTAATTTTCAAAAACACTCGTTACTGCTGCCAACCATTATATAAATGCACTGGTTGTTTAAACCTGATAATCATAAACATTAATAATGGTTTTGTTGCGACCTTCACCAAACACAATTTTGAATTGGAAAATGTTTTAAGAGAAGCGAATTAGCGCAGAAACCTTGAATTTTTTCTCCAAAAATTATGCATTCAGAATATATTAATTGATTATAATAACAATTGAATAAGCACTTGTGGTACTTAGAGCTTTCATTCTGAATGAAAGGATCTACTTCAATTTTGGTTGATATTTAGACAAAAGTCCCAGAATATATTGCCTGTCGTATCTGGCGCCTATTTAAGGGTATAATTATTCAAAAAGTTCAATTGAAAATAAATGAAACAATCCATTGACGTTCCTGTTCATTAGCACACATCAATGCAAAGGAATTCCATTTTTTCCATTTTTTACATTTGGTTCCTCATTTATTTCTTGTTGTGTCATTTGAATATAAACTAATATATTTCTCCGATTTCGTGATGCAAACATTTTCCAGTAATTACGTTCAATTTATGTTCTCTGAGCCAGCACTAGGTTAAGTTCCGTTGGGCCAAGTAAACGCTCAATGAATTATAATTCTTTTCGTAAGTCAGAATTCTCAAATCTATGTCTACAATGTAACAACTTAGCGTTGGATATGAATAAATTTAATTCTTAAGCATGCAACATTCAATGAACCATTTTAATGCGAGAGAAAATGAAATACAAACTACAATCAAGTAAAAACTATATAATTTAAAGTTCATTTTAAACTAATCAATTGACAAATAATTTATGCGACGAAGCACGAACTACATGAATAAAATGTTTTGAATTCATTCGATACGAATTTTTTGACAAGAATATCGCTTCTGTAACAAGTAAATTAAGACCTGCCATACGATCAAACCACATATGTACGATAAAATAAAATAAAAAATCAAATGTAAAATTATTTATTATAATATTTAATTAAAATGTTTCAGATTGTTTGAAACGCTCTATTTACCGTTTAATCCAGATATCAGTAGCTAACAAGTGTTGAATCCTTTTCAAAAACGAATTGAATAGAATTCGCATTTGCCATTGAATTCTGAACAGAAGGGAGTTTTACAATAATGAATTCATTGGAAGACTTTGAATTCGTATTCAAGTGGAACTCTTTTGGAAAGTCTTTCAATTATTAATATAACGGAATTTTCACGTTACCCGTTAATTCTATGTAACCAAAAAGTTGATTCCTGTATATATACAAATAAAATTTCGTATCATAATTGGTTGTTTTGAAAAACGAATTAAATAACAATAAATGAAAAATAAATAATAACCAAAATGTTTGTGGTTTTGAATTTTCCTGATAGTACAGATACAAAACCATTTCCGTGTATTTTGAATGTGGTTAGTCAGTTCACGTACTGTACGTAGGTCAAATTGAATTCCCGAACAGACATTTTTAAATTAAGCCCATTCCGGTTCATTTTGCACCTATTTTGGCATTTCATCCAGAAATCCAGTTTTTATAGTTTTATGCTCTTGGAAGCGATGACACGAAAAATAAAATATATAAAAGACACAGTTTACTGGCCAAAACATAACAGACTCACTTCAATTGGTCAATAGTAATCATCAACTCATAAAAAGTGCCGTTCAATATCAAAAATATCAAAATGGTAAGCAAATTAATTACTTTTATTCAGTTCCATATGCATAATTATTATTGCTTGATGTCTACCTAAACTGTACTTGGCAGTGTATTTTTTGTCTGGGTTTGTTAATAAATTGCATATTACATTTAATGCTAAATAGAAACTGTTTGTGGTCCTTGCAACAATTATTCTGGGCAGCTATGCTGATTATGCCGGTCCAACTCTAGTTTCGACACGCATTGAAGCCGTTCATGTACCATTCGATACATATGGACCGCCTGTTTTACCAACGTTACCATCCTTGCCAACAGTGCAAGCCTCTCAAATTACATTGCCAACATTTTCTTTCAAACCGGAAGAACAACGCATTAAACTCTCACAAATTCCGCCAGCGCCAGAAGCATTCCCTTTGCCTGCACCAATACTTCCTATCGCTGAAGCAAAACCTGCTGAAATCATCAGTAAGTTTACATAAACTAGAATCAATTTTAAAGCGCATTGGAATGAAAATTCCGAGATACGAGAACATTTCAAATGCGATTATGAGCAAAGATATCTTTAGATGAATACTTAAAATATCCTTTCTTTCTACTGATACCTTTTTAAAATTCGCATTCAATCATTTTCGAGAATTTACTAAAACTTCAACTAATTGAATTAATTTATCATCAACAACAGCTCCAATAATTGCTGATTCACCGGCTCCGGCATTGATTGTTGAACGTAAGTATTTGTTATTGTATAACAAAGTTGTACTCCAAAAAAAAAACGATATAAAGAAGAAACCACGGAAACCTCTGTCAATAAACAGTGCCTGGGAGTTTGGTTTTGTGTATAAATTAACATATTTAATACTCACACATTTTTTTTATGAACAACATTCATGATGTAAAGAATTCATATTATTTTTCTCTGAATATGCAGCTGTAATCACAGTCGCCGAAGGTAAACCAGCTGATGTTTATGGACCACCAGGTAAAACACAATAATTAAGCCATTCTAGATCTTTGAAACTACATTTCATATCACAACCAAAATTAAATCTATGACAGCAGTCCCAATAGAAACCATCCCTGAACGAGTTTATGTTGCACCTCCAGTAGCTCCAGCTTTACCTGAACTACCAATTGTAATCAAACGTAAGTATCTCACAATCAATTAATGCATATGCAATACTTGAGAAAAATCTAAAATTTGTCTTTTTTTTCTCTCAACACAAAGCGGCTGAAGAAATAATCGAAAAGAAACCAGCTGATGTATATGGACCACGTATGTTTTTTTTTATTACCTTTCATTATTTTTTCAGTATTTCATTGAACTAATTTTATGAATTTTGCCAAAATGACTAGCAATTGTTCAATCAGAAGTTCTTCCACTTATTCAAGAACCAGTTGTTTATGATAGACGTAAGTTTTGTATTTGGAAACTAGTATGTGAAATGTAAAACAAAATGATGAATTGAAAACTTTGTACGATTTATAGCCAACCGTCCAATTCCAGAGCAATTATACGTCCTATCTCCAGTAGCTCCAACAATTTCTCAGCCCCCAGTAAAACGTAGGTTAAACATTCTATTTCTCAAATATCATTAAAAATTCCTAAAATTCACCAATTCCACTATTACCGCAATAGCAATTGTTCTTCCATCACCTTTGAGCGGACATTACAATCCATCCGTGCCACAACAGTTCCTTGTTACTCCATATCCAGCACCAGCCCCTAGCTTTGGAGCTCGTAAGTGTTCATGCTCCACATTTGCCATTCTCTTGTTATATTAAAAATGATTTTAACACTTTTTCTATTTAATTTGACTCCCGTAGCAGAACAAGTTTACGTTACTTCACCTTATCCACAATTTTCTTCAGTTGTTAAACGTAAGTTCTAAACTGAATTTCGAATTGAATTTAACAAGACATAACTCCATTTTTATCTATTTACAACGATATATTGATATAATAACAGCAATTGTTACTGAGCCTGTTTTGAGCGCACCCTTCAAGCATCCTAATTCGAATGAAATTTTGGTGGCTCCATACCCATCAGAACCATCATATGCACAAGCAGCTCCTGTCTCATACTACGGAACTCGTAAGTAATCACTCGATTTCATAAAACAATTTGATTGCGCGTTCTATACTATTTTGATAACAATATCACTAAAAATCTTTTTATTTATTATTATATTATTCCTAGCGATTGTATCTTCAGCTGAACGAGTTTTTGTAGCATCCCCAACGGCCCCTGTTCTCCCAGAATTGCCCCCAGTCATTAAACGTAGGCATCAAATGCCCTTTTATAAGTTATTTATACATTCTATGCAATTTCCTTAATTCTATACCATCGAATCATTACAGCAATTATCACTGAAACAATCTTGAGTGCTCCATATCTTCCAACTGTAGTTGAACAGATTGTAGACGCTCCTTATCCAGCAGCCGTTGAATCTGTACCAACTGTTAGTGAAAAAGAATACGTTGCACCTCCACCAGCCCCAGCTCTTCCAGAATTGCCTCCAGTATTTGAACGTGAGTTATAATTTGTAATTATTAATTTCAATGAATCTGTACAGGGATTTTAATTGAATTGTTTTTGTTGTTTGATTCCATAATAGCAATTACTGTCACCACTGAAGAGCCTTTGATTGAAACACCAGCTACTACTGAACAAATCATTAATGCTCCATATCCAGCGGCAGTGCCGGAAAAAATCATCATCGATGCTCCATATCCAGCTGCAGTACCAGAACAAATCATCGTCGATGCTCCATATCCAGCTGCAGTGCCTGAAAATATCATCATCGATGCTCCATATCCAGCTGCAGTGCCTGAAAATATCATCATCGATGCTCCATATCCAGCTGCAGTGCCTGAAAATGTCATCATCGATGCTCCATATCCAGCTGCATTGCCTTTCGCATCTCACTATGGAGACCCTGTATTGTCACTTTTAAGATTTTAAACGGAAACTGATGGATTGAAATAAGTTATACCATCAAATACGCCCACACACACACAAAAGATAAAGCCACTTTTGAAATAAACCGAATTGTTTATTGCATATTGTGCTCCCTCTATTTGTGAAAATAGGCACTAAGCGATAAATAAACTTGAAGAACATTCAATTTAGACTTTAAAACACAAGGCATTTTATTTGTTTTAATATTAACTTTATTTTGACATCCTTATAATTCATTAAAATTCAAGACCAAAACATTGGATAAACGAGCTTAGTAGTCATCGGCTTTCTGTTGAGTCAGCTCGATCGAAATGTTGGTATGATTTACTGTAATTTGACAGTTCGATGATCAAATGTCAAAGTTTCATTTCAGAGATCTGCTGTTGTTTACAATCAACACTTTATCCCGGTTATTTTGACTTTTTTTTTGGTTTGGTCAAACATTTTCAATTTTCTATAGAAATAAAATTGAATCTGAAACACAAACAGTGTTAATATTTTGAAAAACAGTTAGTTTTTTGATTTCGATTAAAAGAGCAAAAGATCATAAAATATTAATTTAATTTTCTAAATAAAGAAGTTGAAGCGACAACCTTTGGCTTCTCTTTCAAAGTTCAAGTATTGTTTTCAAGACTTTGTTCTTTTTTGTTGGTTCATTAGAATCTAATTGTTAAATATCAAATATTATTAACTATAAAGGGAACAATTTGTGATAAAACCTAAAAAACTTTTCATTCGTTGCACACACACAAAAACAACAAAACAAAACAATTTATTGATATTTATTCCGATATAAGTTGAATAAGTATGCTTCGCTCAAGGCAATCGTATAACAAATGTAAAAATATGCGGCTTTTCGCTAATGTTCCATTCAAAGAGAAAGAGGCCAATAACCAGTGCTGTGGCAATGAATTGAAAATGAGAACAGAACCGATTGCCAAACCAAAAAAATACGATCGTATACCCGGACCCAAAGGCATCTTTGGAATCGGTACATTTTATCATTATTTTCCTGTATTTGGTATGTAAATTGGATTGAATTGAATTAAATTGATTTGAATTGGCGAATAAACATTTGTTTGCGTTTATTTTACGTTTAAAGGAAAATATAGCTGGAACGAAGTACATCGATTTAGTATGGATAAATACCAAAAGTATGGTGATATTGTTAAGGAGCGAATGGTGCCCGGCGTTGATATTCTTTGGCTATTTGATCCCAATGATATAGCAAAAGTGTTGAATAATTCGGGCCCAGACATGTATCCGCAGCGACGAAGCCATTTAGGATTGGAAAAATACCGAAAAGATCGGCCACACATTTATAAAACCGGTGGACTGGTACCAACGTAATGTCAATAATACACACATATTGGTGTGTTGATATTTTTTGAATGACAATCAATTTTCAGCCATTGCCATTTTTTCGGTTGAAACTTGATATTTCAGTAGAGTCCAATTTCAATAATTATACACTGTGATTTGTGTGTGCGTATGCACGAACTACTTAGTTTTATGTTAATATAAAATGTTTTCCGTTTATATTAATACAGAAATGGCAGAGAATGGTGGCGTTTGCGTTCTGAGTTTCAAAAAGGCTTGAGCTCGCCAAATCATATTCGACAATTTTTAATGGATTCAGATACCATTACCAAGGAGTTTGTATCGCAAATAAGATCAATAAATTCGGATCCCAACATTGATTTCTTACCGGAATTATCCCGCCTGAATTTAGAATGTAATCACGTATCGTTACTTGAATCATGTATATCCGTATGCTAATTCAAATTGTATTTTTAATTTGATTTTATAGTGGTGTGTTATTTAGCATTTGACGTTCGGATGGGAAGTTTTACGGATATGGAACGACACAATGAGTCAAGGTCGTCTCGATTAATTCAAGCAGCCGAAGATTCAAACAGCTGCTTGCTGCCACTTGATCAAGGCTTTCCAATTTGGCGTTACATTGAAACTCCTGTTTATCGTAAATTCCGTTTATCCCAAGAGTATATAGAGAGGTACAATTTATCAATCGATAGCTGTTATTTATCATTTTGAACATCGTGTTGAAATCTGTGTATCCTCAATTGTAGTGTTGCAGTTGATTTCGTTAGTCAGAAAGTCCGTGAAAGAAAACGTGTACAAGTGGATAGTCGACGATCACTACTTGACGATTATCTATTGAATCCAAAATTAGATCTCGCTGATGTGTATGGCATGGCCTGTGATTTACTTCTAACTGGCATTGATACGGTACGGTACACTAAATGCTTTATACTCATTTGGCCACATTTTAAATTTCTTTCCATCAAATTGTTGTAATTTAAATACTTGCAATTCTGTTTCTGTTTCTGTTTCTTTTTCGGTTCCTGCAATTCTGCTGCTGCAATCCATAGACGACATATTCCACTTGTTTTTTACTTTACCACATAGCCCGTAATCCACACATTCAAGAAAGAGTATTTGAAGAAGCTTTAAATGTTGTGCCCAATTATGACACCGATGAAATAACCTCTGAAAAAATTGCTAATCATTTGGGGTATAGTAAGGCTGTACTTAAGGAGACATTCCGTTTAAATCCAGTATCTGTTGGCGTTGGACGCGCAACAAATACCGATCTCATTCTAAGTGATTATCATGTGCCGAAAGGGGTAGATCAATGATTGAATTTGATGAACAAATAATTTATTCTAGATAAAACATCAATTCTTTCTTTCTTTCTTTCAGACGATAACTGTGACTCAAAATTTTATTTCTTGTCGCCTCAGTAAACACTTTGAAAAGCCGGAAATATTCATGCCGGATCGTTGGTTGAAATCTTCTGATGGTAAATCGATCAAATCACCAATCAATCCATATTTAGTGCTACCATTCAGCCATGGCATGCGATCTTGTATAGCAAGACGTTTCGCTGAACAAAATATGCTAGTTTTAATGATTCGAGTAAGTTATCGGCTTTTCAAATGATTCGAAAACAGAATCACGTTTCGTTTAACATTTTACAAAAAATCTCTTTTAGTTGATTCGTAAATATGAAATCGGCTGGCAAGGTGTTGATTACTTAGACATTAACACAAAAACCACAATCAACAAGCCGGATCATCCAGTCAAATTAACATTCAAACTACGTTCGATTTAAGAAACTGAAGAGTGTTTTTTGTTTGTGAAAAAAAATGTAGAAACCGAATACACAGGTTAACTGGGTGCAATTTTTTTAATATTTTGAACATGAAAATGTGTCAATTTAACCGCTAACATTTCTGAGTTATACAAAATATACACTTTTTACTTTAAATTGTTGCTGATTTGTTCACTTATCGTACTTACAATAAATTTTATTTCTGACATCTAAACATCAATGAAAACACGAAAATCAAAATCGTAATGAATATCCAACGTTTATTTGTTGTTTTTTTTTTTTAAATCTATTTTGTCAAACAAGCTAGTTGTTGACATTTCACAACCTGACATTTCATTGACAAATAATCATTAAAAAACGTATATACATAACCTCATACTAGAAAGTATGTTTACATCGGCTGACCCATGTCGATTCTACGTTCTTTTCAATTTATTTTGTCTTCTCAAAGACGTTCAAAACAAAATTCATGTAAGTTTAAATACGATGGCAACTGAAGCGATGTGCATTACGGATGTGCTCCTTATTAGATATGTTATTATCTTATTACCCCAAACATACCAATAAAATTATGTTATTAGCCAAAATTCCTGGAACTCATTAGTATTTTTGAATCTATTAAGATTTCTAATAGAAATATGTTATTACAATTCATATTACTATTGGAATTATCACATATTATTACTCATTGGTAATAAAAAAAAAATATGACACAACAATATCTAATATCATTCCGGTATGTTATTACCAAAATACATATATAGAAATATGGTAATGATTGCCATCCGTAATGTGCATTAGTATGATTTTTTATAAAAAATTCTCAACATTTCAATAGTGGCTCTTCAATGGACCAGAACATTATATTCTGAACATATCCTTCGAATTAACGAATATAAGGCACATCGTATGCGGCATGTCAATCATGAATTCGATCCAAAGAGATTATTGTTTGAAATGCGCACCAAAAATTTTGAAGAATTAATTGATGACACAATACATTGGATTCACATGGTGGACAGGATCACTTGTGAAACAGAATACTCAGTGCTACACGAATGTTTGACGCACATTTATAAAAATGCCAACAAGTCGACAATATACAATTTTGGACCAACTGTTATGCGAATGTTCTATTTTTTAAATATGCCTCATAAAGCACTTCAGGTAAATCATATACATCCATTAGCTCTGGTTTGATTTGAAATAGATTTAATTTAGTTCAAAAATTTAATGAATTCCCCTTTCGCAATCATTTGATTCAGATTCACTTCGATTCTCATCTCGCCGAAATATTTCAATCGCTTAGCTGTACAGTGCTTTTGTGTGATTTACTATTCAATAACGGAATGTACAAGGAAGTGCTGCAGATTATCCAGAAGCAACATGAAGTCCATCAGATAAAAGGCAAGAGTTCATCCAGGCATATAAACACTCTGTTTGTTGCTGCTTGTTACAAATTGGTATGAGCTCATTGAATACAATCAAAGTTATTTGCTTTAACCATCAACGATTTTGTTTATCCATAGAATGATGCTGAAGCTTTCGATTATGCTCGTGAATTTTGGAAATATTGTAAAAAAGAACATCAGTTGTATCAAACTGTAAACTTTTTAAGCATGTTGGCCATTAATCAAGGACAACCCGAATACGCTCTTGAGCTTTTACCTCCAGTTGACGCACATTTTGTATCGCTTAACATTCGTCTCATTGCACTAAGCGAATGTGGTCGCTATACAGAGATCACCAAATTATTAGAAAATAATCGCTCCGAACAAAAAATCAACAAAATATCCGAAGAAGTGGTAAGTAATGGTCGATAAAACGAATGTCCAAAAACAGTCAACTTGTATTTTTTTTTTAGGTTGATAGAATTAAAAAAAGTCTGCAAAATAGTTCATCAGCTGATCAACATCCCAACCTTACTGAATGTTTAGATGATATTTGTGATCATAAAGAACTTTTAATGAAATTTGTAAGTGATTGCCCTTATGGCTTTTCTTCTAATTTTACATTATTTTTTTACTCGTGATTTTTCAGACGATCGATGAGATGCTGTGTTGGCGCATTACCAAACCCGTTATAGGTAAGGAACTAAGTTCCGAATCAATAAAGAGAAGATCACAAGAAAAACAATATTAGAATACAATTATCTATGTATAATTAGTCTGGAATAAATTGGTGAATATGAATGTGGTTTAATTAAAAAAAAAAAACTAGGGGTTTTCATGTATTCGTCGTGTACGCATACAACAAAGCTTCTGCACATCAATACCGCCGTCCAGCAGTGACAACAATATGTCTCGGCGTGTTGAATGCAAAGACGAAAAAATGCATTTTTCAATTATGAACGGTCATTCATTTTATATCGTGAAGATAACTCTGTAAAACAGACATCATAATGTTGAGAATATAACGAAAATCATACGTGCCTCTGCGTTTCTCTGGGAGTGTACTTTTTTATTTTGTTTTTTTTTTTCTTTTGTACCTGAGTCGGCTTGGCGTCATCCAATCTTTCGCATATCTGACATTATAAGTGGAGATGCCTCGTATTTTAGTACGCATTTCCCCTCCATCTGAGACCTGATGAAGAACAAATAAGTTTCATTTTGAGAACGCAGCTGAAGGAATTAAAAAAATAAAGAAAACAAAATAAAAAACAAAAATGAAGTTATTTTAATATCCTGCTAAGAGCTGCTGTGGAATTCGATTGCTGCAAGGCTTGTGGTGAGATCTATTGATTTCATGGGATCAAATCATTTCATAAACACCCAATATGTATCGAGAAAAAGTTTATTCGTAATTTAATTTTAACAGATTAAAAAAGAGCTACGAATAAAAACGCTTTAAGTAGATTATTTGTTTGTTTTAAAAATATAATTAAATGGTATTCTTGAGAAGTATTTAGGTTTATAGAAAATGATTTAATCTTAGCATCTAGAATTGTTTGAATGATTGAATCAACTTGATGCTTTTGTTTGTGTTTGAATAAGAGAATTTCGTTAATCATTGTGAAAAAGGACATCTCTTACTTATACTAGCAAATTTATCACGGTAAGCCATGCTTCACTTGTTTTCCGATTGAAGCAAGATTGAAGACCCGTTTATTGTCCGTGGCTCTCTTCCTTTTTAACATAATTCTCACATTTCATATCTGGATGGCACTAATTCCATCAATTTAAACAATTTATATCGATTCGAAGCCCTTGTAATGGAAATCTTTGACTCCAATAATCAGAGCACATATTTATCTATGTCAAATAAATTTGCATTTGAAGGACAGTCGATGACGATTTATCTATGTGTCGGTGACGGACCATACTTAGAGCTTTCGATATGTTGTGTTTGGGGTCTTGATGAACGATGGCTATTTGAATTGCTTGTGCTGTTCACGCTCGATCGACGCAACGATGCATTATTGTTGGAAAGTGCTAGTTCAGTTTCGGTATGATTTTGTACATGTCGCACCTAGAGAAAAAAGAATTCAGTTAGTGGAAGTAATGAAAAATGAAATGAAAAAAAAAACTGTATAAGTCCCACCCATTCAGCTGGAGTCGCAAAGAACATTTCACATAGATCACAACGCAATGCCGCAATATTTTCTGATAAAGAACTCGACTGTAAACAAACAACAATTCCACATTTAAAGAAGACAATCAATTAATAACAAAATACAACAAAACACAAATTCACAAAATGTATTCGCAAGATTCGAATTGATTTACCTCGATGTGTTTCCGTTTTTTCGGTACACAATGTGCGGTTTCAGAATGGCTGTCGATGTGTCGAACCCATTCGGCTGGAACGGTAAAGGTTTCACTACACAGTTCACATTGTAATGGCGAATAAATTGGTTCTTGTTGTTCGGTTGCTTTTCGATTTGTAAACGAAAACCAAGTGAGAAAACAATTGATTCGCTCTGTCTACTACACACAAGCAATGGGTAAATATTATGGATTTTTCGTACCTTCTTCATCAGTGTCAGCCTTGGAATAAATTAGCTCTGGTTTGACAGCGACCTCAATGCTGGATTTGTTTACACCAGCCGTTTCGTGCTCAAAATCAGGCCATTCGACCGGCTCCTGTTTTATAGACATCATTTGAAGATTTTCCGGCATTTGTGTTGCTGCTTGTTTCTGTGCCTATTCAATAAAACAGCGCAAATCAAAAATGAATCGAAAATGAACAAATGAAAAAGGCATTGTGTCAAATTGAGTTATAAATCATTTGATGCTCTGGTGTTACCATTGGTGTTGAAGTTTTATCAAAATTCGTGGAATTCGTACAGGATTTTTTCTGTTGCTGCTGTTGCTGTTGCTGTTGTTCTTTATCTGGTTTTCTACTGTAATCCTGTTGCTGTTAAACATAGAATATCAGCCAATGAATACGAAAGTGTGTAAAAGTGGTTAATAATTAATTAAACCTGTTGATGATGCAAATGACTGCCACTTGGAATGTCGTCCTTTGAAAAATAGTCATCACTGTATCTTCGTACAAAGTTATTATTCGTTGAGGTCATTGTTATCGTTGCAGCCGAATTATTACCGTTTTCAATATGTTTGCTATGCAGATCACTGGGGTTTTGCGATTCATGATTATTCACAACGGTATTCGAAATGTGTGCTTTTTGGTAGAGATGTGTTGTGTTGTTAACACAACGTTTTTCGGTAATTTGTTGAGCTTTTTTTACAGCGGCGGCAATTTGCAGTGACACTAAACCATAATGTGAAGCTGGTACACTGACCAAATCATCGTTCAATGCATTGATTGTCATTGATTCTTTTTTTATGCACATGTTATTTGGATTATTTGAGCTGTTGCTGTGCGAATCGGGCGAATGCATGAGCGATGATGTTGTCGATGATGCAATTTGTTGTACTGGCGGTGGCATATGACCAAGTTCACCATGAACAGAAGACTTCAAATGTATGGGCTGAGTTGGTGAATTGTAGGAGCAATTGTGGTTTCGTACCACGGATGATTTAAGGCCGTAATTCAGTGAACTCTGTTTTAATATTGTACAAAGGGATAGCATGGAGTCTTGCTCTCTTTTTTAGAAAAACAACCCTTCAAAGTGAGCCTTGCTATCGCACTCTGAAGATTGGAAATTTTAATTTGAAACATTGAAATTACCCTTTTGGAAATATCCGGATCGTTTGAACATAAACTTGAGCCAGATGTGGTTGTGGACGATGTTGATGACGATGATGATGAAGGTTTGTGTGGTGCTGACGCATTACCCAAGTGCTGTGGTGATGTCACTATAACTGGGCTTTCTTTGATTATTGCGCTACTGCCCATTCGTTCGCTGTGTGGATCATAAATTGATTTTTCACAACCGGTGTCTGATGACGTATAATGCAACGAACTCGTTTCATTTATTGATGATGTTGTGTGTGCTTGTTTATTGCGACACAAACCGCGAATTTTTAACAATTCACCTCCATGAAGTACCTCATTCCTGCAAGTTCACCAATATTCATTTTTCTGTAACATTTACAAATCTACTGAAGCAGTCTAGTTTGTTCCACTTACAGTATATCATTTGATACCGTTGCTTCTCCACTGTACATATACTGGATCAAAATCTGTATTGATCTGCGACTGATCTCAGGCGGTAGAACGATGTACACCATAGAATTAGGTGGTGATGGATTCGAATCAAATACTTGTGCAAAAAACTGTATTTTATTTTTTTAAATAGATCAACATGAATTAATTGGATAGTGTTATGAAAATATCTAATAACTGCAAACTGCAACGTACATGACTGCAAGAGCTGAGTATTATCTTATGAGCTGGAATACCATAACCTCCATCTAGTTGGCTTGGAAATAACAATACATCGGCGAACTTGTCATTCCTATCATATATAGTTAAATGATTTTCATCAATTTCAAATTATAAACTAAAATTCTAAGTCATATGCTGATTCTGTTCAACCTAGCTAACTGACTTCGTTATTGATAAAGCTATTTGTTGAACAAGCCACGGGTTATAGATGGCAATGAACTCAAACTCAAACCAATTCTACAATTCTACATCTCGTTGGTAAAAAAGTACCACGTGCTGACGTAAGTTAGTTGCTAATGTGAATTATAAATTTACCTGAAAAGTGTGGCCACGGACGAATTTAAGTTGGTCAAATGGGAGTGCCATTTCAATTGATAGTTTTCAGCTATTTGAGATGACGACATGTTTAATCGAATTTAATGTACATATAGACTGTAGCCACTTAATGAATGCTGCCGTTAACGATATTTGATTTGAAAATTCGTCACAGAATATAGATTAAACCTATTGGATATAAAAGAGACATATTACTTATGCTTCCAAGCGAAATCCATTTTATGGATTAAGTATTGATTTTATTGTATTAAATATAATAATCTATGGCGCCATGCGAAAACATCTATCGTTAGCAATATGACTGACCACATACAAAGAAAATGAAATCAATCTTATCGATTTCCTTTCTAAACGTGAAATCTGCTACGATTTCTATGTTTCACGTTGATGACGTCGTGTGACGGTAAATTCAAATTACAGTAGCAATTGATCGTTTATTTCTATGGATAAATATCTGTTATAATCACCAATCACATTAAACAGTTCAAATTTATCGCATGCAAGAGACACAAGTAGACTTTTGATTTCGACAAAACACATTCGTCATAAGCATATGGACCGATAAAATGATTACCGTTCATAATGATTATTTTTATAAGTCATATTCCAAATATAGATCGGAAAATGTTTGCGACGCTATTTATAAACACCATTGAGTAAGAAACCGAAAATCCGAAAAACAAAAAATCGACTCTGAACCTTTTTTGGACTAAAAGCATAAATAAACCCTACCACCATTCAACATACATAGAAAATACCGCGCGCGTGAACAAGTGAACATCCTACGACACATCAATACAAACGATTGATTTCAATATTTATATTTATTTTATATGGTAGCCAAGTGAACCGAACCGTTTCCCCTTCGTATCGTGTCCATTTCCACGAAATATGGAAGATATGTATTGTATAAACAAACACACACCGTACACATGGAACATTCTATCCATTTATCCACTTTTCCATACATGTAACCCTCAATGAATCCACACAAAGGGCGCTCAAGTCGCCAATGTGAGCGTGCGTGTCTGTGCATCGTGTTACAGTCATCGTAGAGTCACAGAAACGGCGACACCAATGACTATTATAACAATCACCGTCGACCGAATCAAATCAACAGCGAAACAGGGAGGAAAAATGAAATCAAATATATTCCGGAATGGGAAAAAAATCAATAAAACGATTTTAGGTACGGAGGATCTCGCGCGCAATTCACTCGCATTGTGTATACTATATCGAACTTGGTTTCGTTCATAGGTCTTTATATATTCACCGCATTTTCAAATTCAATCCGTGTTGCAAATATTCCATTTGACCTAAACTAGGCTGGCTACAGATAGCAAATTTCATTCGAATTTTCTATACATGCATATAGCAATATAGCATAGTTTCGCTGTCGCACGTATGGAAAGTCGCTTTACGCATCAGGGATTTGCTATATTTCGCATGTTTATCAATCACATATCAGACACCTCCACAATTCTCCTCTTGAAATCAGTTCATATGCGTCCGCAGTTTAAAATCTCGTTCATCAAATGAAACCAAAAAAAAAAACAAACAACAAATGAAAAAACAGATTTTGAAAAACAGCATACTTTCGTTGTGGAAATGCGCATCCTCGAGCATTAGCTTGATCGACGAAGTCGCGAACAAAGCATTCGCAAATCCATTGAATAGCCACTAAATTATTATTTTATCGAGTGAAAATTAATTGGCGTGCCTTTATAAACCATATGATATGCTTGAATTTTGACCCATCAAAAACTGACCACTCGCACCATTTTCACAATGGAGAGAGATAGACAGAGTCTTTTGTTTGTTTTTCTGGGATAAACTGCCAATTTAATGATTTTTCATTTACTTGCATTTGTGTTTTCCGTTTCATTCGATTTTTATTTGAAATGCTTTCCTTTTTGCCTGGCTACATAGTCTGCACTGTAACAGTTCCCCTTTTCAATTTTTTTTTTGCATTCGATTATTTTAGCTGTTGACGATATGTTTCGAGCCAAACCTACGACGTAATAAATCGAACATAAAAACGATGAAGAGTGAAAAAAACACACACCAAGTCTATATGTATCTATGTTATTGATTTTTTGTTCCGATTCGATTTATTTGGTGCTGTATTTTGTATAACCGACACTGTTAACGGCAATAACAACAGTATAACAGTACAACAGACGAATACACGTTCTGCGTGTATGCGTGTGTGCGTGTGTACTTGGTTCGTATGCTAGTTTCCAGGAACTGGTGGCATAACTTTTAAAGTAACTTCATTGTTTTTATCGGGGAACAGAATGCCTTGTTATCGATTGACTGGATTCATAGTTGGTCAATGAAAGTTTTTTTTTTTTTAATGATTGGCATAATATTGTGAACGGCTTGAACTAGTTTGCGCGCAAAAGTATCTCAAATGGTGCAGTTTATTGATTGATTTGTTTGTTGTTTTCTTTTATACTTACAGACAGGATCAGACAGGATGTATGTAGAAAAATCTCTTTGTTTTAAAATTCCAGAAAGATTTGAATTCTTAGCCCATACATATCATAGTCCAAATTAAAAGTATTTAATAAAAGTATTGAAGCTTTGTAAATGTTAGTTATAAATTTAAAACACCATAAATTTAATTATTTCACCACAATGTTTACATTGATGTCAATTTGAAATTTATCCACTGGCATCGCTACCACTAATGGTCCAGTTCATTCTGGAATCAAACATTTCACATATTTCAAGCCTCGCGCGCTTTTCTCACTCTTAAATAACAATATTTTGAATAGACTATTATTACATAGAACTAAATGTTTTGAAACAGTATATCCGTTTAGTTCAACCCTCTTAATAACAAATATTTTAATGTTTTATTTATTTTGAACTGTTGCCGTTTGTTAAGAGTGTTTGATATGAATACTTTTGGGAGATAGTTGCCAAACACACACGACTGCCACTATGAATGTTCATTTAACGACTTAGTAAACCATTTTTGGTGATTTTCTTTTTGTATTCAAACACAAAACAACAAATATTCATATTAAACTTCAATTCAAAGGTGTTATGAGGAGTTTTCTGTTTTCTTTTGTCTATTAAATACCCGAAATTGTATGTTGTGAAAGACCGAAATAGAATTTCCTTGCTGCCTCTGCAAATGCTGATTTCAATTGAATGGAAAATCTATGCGCTGTAACTTGTACAGTGAACAAATACGACGTCACATCATCGAATTACAACAACAGATACAGTGCTGGAACAGTGGTGACTGGAAGAGTGTAGCTGGAAAGGAGAATGAACGAACGAACGAACCAACGAACGAACAAAAAAAAACAACTGTATATGCACGCAAATACCATGTGCGGCGTCGGCGATTTAAGCGTCTCGTTCGCATTGCAATTGGTGTATTGTATCCATGTGTATTTGTGTGGTTCCCGCGCGCTTTGCTCGAATTTTATTATTGTATATTTTCGGCTTATACGTCGAATCATTGCTGCATAAAGGTGAAACGACAGATCTGCCCCGAATACACACAATCATTCTCCATCTTTCAATGTACGATTACAATTCATTCCATTCGACTGTAAACACCCAAAAAGCGACATATAAACAACAATATATCAACATCTTTATCGTCATAAACTAAATTGGAGCAAGAGAAAGAGAGAGATGGAGAGATAGTGTGTGTGTGTAACGGAAGCAAAACTAATGCTTGTAAATGAGCTAGAGACATAGAAGTGTGCAA
This sequence comes from Aphidoletes aphidimyza, assembly GCA_030463065.1. Classification (NCBI taxonomy): domain Eukaryota; kingdom Metazoa; phylum Arthropoda; class Insecta; order Diptera; family Cecidomyiidae; genus Aphidoletes; species Aphidoletes aphidimyza. The sequence goes on from CM059997.1 coordinate 46,255,979, forward strand.
ATGGGAGAATTGGTCATACATACGGAAAGGCGATGAAACAAAAATTGCATTAATTAACTAATTCATTGAGTAAATGAATTTTCAGCAATTGATAGATACATCACCAATTCATTCAAACCAATCACTTTTTTCGATATTTTAAAAGATTTTATTTTAATCAATAAAAGTGTGCGGAGAAATAGCAAATAAAATGCAAGGGGCGAATCACTGAAAAGTAATCCGTAATCGAACAAAAAAAAAACTAATCGGAGGAAAGAAAAATTAATCGGAGAAAAATAAAAAGTAATCTCGAACAAAAGTAATCGAATGCGCACATTGACATTCTGTATGTTGTTTGCCGCATTCGATTACTTTTGTTTGGGATTACTTTTTATTTTTCTCCGATTAGTTTTTTTTGCTCCGATTAGTTTTTTTCTCTCCGATTACTTTTTAGTGATTCACCCAAAGTAATCGGTAATCGGACAAGAAACCATATAAAAATGTAAACTAATCGGAAATCAATCGGAAAGTAATCGAGGAGAAAAAAATAATCGCAGAACTAATTTTTTGAGTGATTCACCCCTCGATAAAATGTCACTCGATCGCAGTTCATATATCTGCACCTTTTTCTCTAATTTGACTCCGACAAATTGATTTCATGATGATTGAATCAGAAGATGATTAATACACGATAATGATGACTCACATGGAATGAACAAAAGCTATAAATTTAAGAAGAGTGATGATATAAATATTCAAATTGACTTCATTCCATAATAAGCTAATTATTGTGATTTCATTTAGAGTTTAGATGTCAAACGCGCAATTATGAAACATATGATAAAATTTGAAATTATATTATTTATTCAAACATTTGTGATATTTTGAAACTTATTCATTTATACCATATTATAAATTCGAATGTTGCATTTTTGTGTGTGTATTTTTATTCAGAGTAAATTTTTACATTTTTATCATTAAATTTAAATATACAGCAATTTGAATACAATGTTTTTAAATATTCTTACAGACAATGTTTTTAAATATTCTTATAGATCAGATTTCAACTTAATCTCCTGAAGAATTCTAGTAGTCTTTTTTTTAAATTTATTAGTCTGGTTATTTGGCGCCATCTATATGTAGACATAGGTATTTTCTCCCTTCATTAGTTAATATGTTTTTTCTTCTTTTGGTTTTGTTTGACATTTGATCTAATTGTAAATAACAACACAAAGAAATTCATTACACAGACAACTCAAAACGAATAACTTTCAATTGAATTTGAATGTTTAAACAATTTCACTGTATATTTAAAACTGCACGATGTCACTTTATAAAGCCAGGTAAACTGATTCTTATTATTAATTGAAGTAATTTCAACAAAAAAAAATTCACCATCACCAAATTTCTTTATAGAATCAAAGAGTTTGATGAATTATTGAGTGAAAATACGATTGATATTCGAAAGTTACGACGATTGTGTTTTAATGGTACGTGGTTATGATATGTGACAATTTATCTTATGTTTTTATCAAATTTGATTTCAGGATGTTCGAATCTCATGTGAATTATTTATTTTTGTTTATGCAATAGGAATTCCAGATTGTAATGGATACCGTGCACTATGTTGGAAAATTTTACTTGGCTATTTAGGATGTAAAAAAACGGACTGGCCCAAAATACTACAGAAAAAACGCCAACTTTATAAACAATTTATCAGTAAGTAATGTGTGGTTACTAGAGATCACAGGTCGCTCCTATCAACATTAAATACATTGAAATCTATATAAAAAAAATAAATAAATGCAATGCAAAGGGTAGCGTCACCGCAGAAAACCGTGTGTTTTACATTTGAAGTATAGGAAGTTCATGTCTTTTTCTTGATTTTTCTATGGTAGCGGTACCCTTTTCCGTGACAATGACACATGTAATCTGTGCTAGAGACAGGTTCTTACTATGCATGTCAATTAATCACTTAAATGAATTTACTGTATAATCACAGATGAAATGGCTATTCCGCCTGGAGCAGAGAGTTCAATCACAACGGATCATCCTTTGAGTGATGGTCCAGAAAGTACGTGGAGCACTTTTTTCAAAGACAATGAATTTTTGCTGCAAATTGATAAAGATGTGCGTCGCTTGTGTCCAGACATTTCATTTTTTCAACAGGTTAAAAAATATGAAACAAAACAAATAGCATCGACGTAGTAATATTCGTATATTATTATTTATTCATATTAAAGGCAACCGAATTTCCGTGTGAAGAGGTAGTACAAAGTAATGGTATACACAGACTACATACTAGGGTCACTCCATCCACTCTAAGCTCAGCTAACGTTGAACGCAGGGGACTTGGCCTGACCAAGGTACAGTTTATTTCATAAAACAAAATGTTCAAGCACGAATATTATTTATTTTACGCCTTCAACAGATAGAAAGATAAATATTCTATTTCGCATATGAAATCGAAAGTGAACATAGGTCGCTAGTTGAAAGTTGGAATTCATGTTCTTCTTCTTCGAAAAATGATACACGCGTACAAATGCAAATGTCGCACTCAGCTCAGTAGCAATACGCACACTTCGATACCTTTGGTTCGGCATCTTTGTGTAGACTTAGCCAGAGACTACATTGGCCCTATTCCTATAGTTCGAGCTATATATAATTCCTATAAAATAGGAGCTATCGATATTATATATAATGGATTTCATTGTCCATTGAGATCCAAATTGAGATCATTAAATTCGATGTAACCGATTGGATCTCAATGGACAATGAAATCCATAGCTCCAATTTTATAGGAACTATATATAGTTCGAACTATAGGAATAGGGCCAATGTAGTCTCTGATACTTACAGAAGAAGAAGAAGAAGAAGAAGAAAACCTGACATTGACTTTAATGCAACAAGATATGCTTGTGAACCAATTGGTTATTGATTGCAATCAAAACCATGCAGTTGCAATTGACGTAAATAGAGCCATTGTAGTAGGTCGCACATGATCATGGATCCTAGGGCAAATTATATCTTTCATTAAAATACATATGTGCATAAACAATTTGGTGCCAGTTGCCTAAATGCGATATTATCATTCAATTTATTAATGAAACAAAGAAATTGGGGGGCGTAGCAAGTTGCTACGCAGGGAACGGTAGTAGTAAATAAAACAATTCCAAATAGAAATATCTAGACTGCTTCGTTATATTCCTCTAGTGTCAGATTTATTTATAATTAAAATAATTGATTCTCTAATGATTTCATGCAAATACGTGAAACTATTACATTGAAATAGCAAGTGAGTTATAACGAAATTGTTTATATTAAATTATTAAAGGCATGATTTTTTGATCAATTCATGTTTTGTTGAACAACATTTTAAGCAATTCTATGTTCTATAAATTTAGATAAATTTGATAACAAAAAGTTCGAATGAAAGCTACGAGGCAATGGAGGAAGGCAGTGAAGCACACTGGGAAGTTGTTCAGCGAATTCTATTTTTATACGCGAAATTGAATCCAGGTTTGGGCTATGTGCAAGGAATGAACGAAATAATCGGCCCAATTTACTATGTGCTAGCTTCGGATCCAAACACAGAACATCGACGTAAGTGTTGAATGGTTTTCTTTATTTAAAATCACACAAATCTGATGTTTAAAGGGAATTTAAATATTACAGAATATGCTGAAGCGGATAGTTTTTTTTGTTTCACAGCCTTAATGGGTGAAATAAGAGATTTTTTTATTAAGACATTGGATGAATCAGAAGGTGGTATCAAACAGAAAATGGCTCAGCTTTCAGCAATGCTAAAAGAAAAAGATGCCGAAGTATGGCATCGACTGCAGCAGCAAAATCTCTATCCACAATACTACAGTTTTCGGTGGCTAACATTAATCTTATCTCAGGAATTTCCATTGCCAGAAGTGGTTCGGTTATGGGATTCGATATTTTCTGATGACAATCGTTTCGATTTCTTAGTTCGTGTTTGCTGTGCAATGATTATGTAAGTTAATCCAAACAATGTAGCTAGACTATGTGTGTTTGATTGGTTCGTTGAGTTTGATCATTCAATTTTATTTACAGATTGCTCAGAACTCAGCTGTTACAAAGTGATTTCGCAACGAATGTCAAACTACTTCAACATTTTCCCGAAACAGACATCAATGTGGTCCTATCGAAAGCTGCACTTCTTTAAATACACTTATTCAATGCGATTTAGAATTTATCCGAATATCACATGATAAGAATTTCTAATTTAGAAACAATTCCATTTTTTACTGTACATGTCACGAGTTGATTTTTTCAACGAAATATTTTGAACTTTTTGGAATTGATATTGGAAATATTTTTTATTTATTTTAAATTCCGATATCTCGTAATGCAAGAAAAATCCCTTTTTAAACGAAAAATAATAAAAAAATCAATTTTGTTTTTTTTTTAAATTAATTTAAATATTATTATAACATGTGTTCGGAAAGTCTTTGCACTGAAAAAGAATAAATTATGATTAAAAGGAATTCGAAATCCATTTACGTGTTTTCAAATGGGATGCTTTTGAAGTTAGTGCAAACAATCTCCGGACACATGTTAGTTGCTTCGCAGTCAAATATCATTACAGGTAGGTAAATAAACTCTAAGCTGGGTGTAAATATTTTTTCATCAAGTTCACAGCTCAATCAAAACTGATCGAAATTTGTGAGCTGATTCTCAAATCCATTTTATAAAAAAAGGTGATTATTTCAAAACCAGCTGGACGGCCCAAAAAATACCTCTACGACGAAAATCGGCAAAATAGGCAAAAATGAGAAAACCCAACAAATTTTGGTAGAATGAAAGGCGTAATCTAAGTTGGACTGTCTCATAAGTACAAATCCATTCATATTAATGTCAAGATGTTTTTTATATGTTTAGTTTTCAACTGACCATCAAAAATTTAAGTTGTTATTCATTATCGTCTTATGGAAAACCTGATGATAATTCATTTCAACTGTTAATTATATAAAACGCCAAATGAGAATCACACAACATATTCGAGCAGCATATTCAATCTTGTAAAGTTCTGGTAGTCACGAAAGAATTGAATTATCAAATTTATTTTTAAACTTCCAATGTTTAATTGAATTTTAAATAATATTTAAAAAAGTCAATACCATAACAAAACCTGTGGAACTCACCGTCATACAAAGTTATATCGCATCAATGAGAAAACCAGAGGACATATCAATACGATCACATAGATCGTGAGTAATTTCCACGCAAGCGTACGTAAGTATTGGGAACATGAAACTGTCTTTCGTGAGTAGTGAAAATGAAATGTATTCGCAACACTGTCCAACAAAATCGCCGCTTTGATTGTAGCCGAGCCGAGAACAGCTAGCACTATAGAAATTCAAAACAAAAGAATTATAAATAAAATGTGACAACGCAAGAAATTGCCAGAGCAAGAGAAAATCGCACACTTCGTATAGACACGAGCTCAAGGGAAAAAGAGTCGAACAGAGAAAAAAACGACTCTCGGTCGTTGTGCTTTTGTTAAGTGAATTAAAACACTCCGTTTTTCAGTGTGCAAGGGTCAACACATCCGTAAAAAAAATATTATAATAATTGACCTCTTTTTACCTCTAGTGTGGTCTGAACGATTTCCTATTTGAGTGCATCAAACAAATAATAATTTTTATGTTTCACCGAAAAAAATTTACAGTCAAGTTTTCATGGGACTGTCATTCATTTTGGCTGTTCAGTCTTCGATTACACATTGATAAATGTGCTAAGGGGACATAAAAAAGTGATTCTACCTTTTTACCTCGAATCAAACAAAAAAATTGTCACATTTCGTAGAGTTAAAGTGAGAATTATCAAAAAACAACAAAAAAAAAGCTATGCTGTGTCGCATTGGAAAAACGTGAGCCAGTGAACATTTTATTTGGGAAAATTACGGATTGAAAAGAAACCAACAATTGAAAAAAAAATGGATAACAGCGACCAAGCGGAAACAAAAGGTACAACAGTAAAGCATCTAAGTCTGTGAAGCTAGCGCACCAAATTTTGAAAACACAACCAACAAATAGAAAATATTTTGGAAAAAAGAATCTACGCTTCTACACAGTTAATCACAATGCTTTTAGTTTTGTCTTCGCTATTGTATAACAAAAGCAAAAAGTAAATGAAATCATCAATTCATTTGTATTATTGCAAAACTCACCAGTCAAGCCATCAAATTGACGATTTAAGACAAAATAGAACGTCACTAATACCAATAAGTCTATTTCTCTGTGCATATCTGATATCAATGTGAGTGTGGCACTTCTCTATTTGAGTCGAACCTACCGAAATTCATTTCATATTCTTTCATCATTTGCATTTTCGAATCATTTGTCTGTGTTAAAGTTTGTATGATGGATGAAGCTTTTTACCAATCAACTTACCAACTGTCATGCAGAAATGCTATTCAAACAATTGCTTGTCATGTAATTGAGAACAACAACATCGTTATCATTTGTTGCTAATTTTATTGCGGGACTCATTTTGTCATCACAAGCATTGGTTTTCAAAGACAATTGATTAACGTCAGAACCATTCAATCCTTTAATAACAAATAAATCATTTGAATTTGCTGCTAATAATAAGATAATTGTAATGCACAGACATTTTGAATGGCCCAATATTCTCCCCAGATTTTGACATGAATCAGATATAAAAATATTAACAAAAGCTAATTCCCTGATCCAGTAAATTTAAAAAGAATTTCAAAAGTGGTTTTTTGTTTCTTATACATTTTTCAAGTGGGAACAGGCCAGCAAAACTATCTCATTAAAGATTAAATGTATTACATTTTCAAATCAAATGAATAAATAATTGAGAATTTCAAGACTATAAGCATAACATTCGGAGCAAAATTATTGTTAGGATCAGGCAAAACATTGATTTAGATGAATATTTATTGGCTCGATCATAACGAGCGGCAAAATTGAAACGACGCAGAATGGCGAAATAAACGTTGAAAATCCGTGTATTTGTATTATTAATAGCTGAAAAGGTATGATCAGCACACAAGCATTGCATCAATAAAGTCAGCTAAAAATAATTTTTCGATTTTCTAGAGCAAAAAGTCGTATGTTACAAAGCAAATACGTCTGCGTTTATCTAACCAACTCGATTGTTGAGTGTATTCGTGCGTACATGCTTGCATGTGTGTGTGTGTGTGTGTGTGTGTGTGTGTGTGTGTGTGTGTGTGTGTGTGTGTGTGTGTGTGTGTGTGTGTGTGTGTGTGTGTGTGTGTGTGTGTGTACGTGCGGTTATGTGTTGAAGAATGAAACAAGCTGAAATCCACGCTCACATCATTTCTTATTGAGATAGATGAGGATGTCGTTAACTTAAACAGGAACCAGATTTATTCTTTACAGATATTAAAAGGCAGGAGAAACAACTCATAGCATCATTGGCGCAAATATGTAAAAAAAAAGTGTAGAACCTTGAATGATGTGGTCACACTTGTTAGCACAATAAACTCATTTTCGAAAATCGAACTGTCACGACTGATAACCGCTGACCTTTTTTCTCTAACTTTTGCTACAATTTCTGAAAATTAACATTCAAATCACATTAAATTCATAAGACAATAATGAAAGAATCACGTATATTTTTGATTGTACGCGCATTGAATAGTTTGTTATTTTTAATTTCGATCTTATAGAGAGTCAGGTGGTCACTGAACAAACAGATTCGAACGATACGAAAGGGGAAACCAGTGATGTCGCATCTCCGACCGAGTTTATTGAAGAGGTAGCGACCGCCAGCGGGGAATGCGATAAACAGTTAAATTTCAATGTCAACGTGGAACCTGACACCGATATTTCTATATCAAGTCCTCTGTATCAAACCACTGACATAACAATTACGACAGAAAACACTGACCCCGTGGAATTCAATAGGACAGACGTTAAAAATAGTTCATTGTCTACGGAACAAGTACAAGTTTTGGATTTCGTTGAAAAACAAGCAAGTGCCACTACAAGTGACACAAATACAAAATTATCTAGCTTGGACGCTGTCCTAGATAATTTGAATGAACAAGTATCGGATTTGTTGGATGAGAATAGCGCTTCATGTATTAAAAATGAGTCACCTGATGCTCCACTTGATGAAGCTTTAGCTACGTTAAACAGTGAAGTATTAGGATTGCTAAAAGAATCGCGAAAAATTCAAGACGAATTGAAAAGAGCCAGCGACGCAAAGGAATTAGATTTGAAAAGTGGCACAAAAAGCGATTCAAGCTGTGGTATAAATCGAAGCGGTGAAAAAAATCAATTTTTCGATTATTCACTGTATCGTGAAAGAAGCGTGAGCCCACCACCTCACCCCTTAATTACATATCGTTGGGAGGATATTCGACGGGACAAAGAAAGGGTAAGTAATCAACTGTGTGCCATAATCTGATTTTCATTTTAAAAATGAAATATAACAAAAACATTTTAGGGGGGTTACCCATGGACTTATTTGAATCCACAGGACATTACTGAGCAAACAACCAAACCAAAAACAGAACATCAATGTGAACAATCGGAGGAGGGTGCCGCCGCTGCCACCATCGTCGTCGTCGCTGCAAATGCCATACCAGTAAAACAGCGAACATCATTGCATCTTGAGCTACCATCATCTCTGATACCCGAAGCAAGTGCTCCACTTGATTTACTTTCATTCAATTTCGATAATATTGATACACAGCGGGCCATCGATTCGTACAGCATTAAAAGTTCCGTAAAAAATTCATCGTCTGGCATTTTGGAGGTATTGCAAGATCTTGAAGCCGGAGAAGAAAGAGAAAATGAACGCAAACAGCAAGTGAAAACAACAACAACACAATCACAGCAAGATCTTTCAACATTCAAGCCGAAAGAGGAATCAAAACGATTTGCACTACGATCATTTCTAAAACGTACGCATTCAGCACCAAAGAAAATTCAAGTAACAAAAACGTGTGCTGAAAATCTTGAACAACGCGAAAAATCACCTTCGCATCAAGTTCAGTGCTGTCATCCAATTGTTGAAAAGCTAAAAACAATGGCTGACAAGCAATTACATAAAAAGGCTCCGAAAAAACAAACAAAATCATCTATCAAAACCGTATCATTGTCCGATGAAAAAAAAATTGTTTTAGCCGAACAAACAAAAATTATACGCTTGAAAGATTCGCCAAAAGCCGATCGAAAACAGTTGGCTGCTTATTTGGAGAAACGTGACAGTGATGATGTTGTTGAAATCCTTCAACTCGATGAATCACCGACCGAAACTCGAAAACGACGTGAAGAATGTCGTAAATTAGATGAACAGGAAAAACAAGAAGAGCAACACAGAGAAATGGAAACGGACAAGAAAATTAAACAACCAAACGAAGAAGTTGAGGAGGAAATGGGCTTTGTTGTACCACAAAACTTGACTGGATTGGATACGGAGCCAACCGTTGACGAGTTGCTTGAAGAAGAATTCAAAAATGATCCACCAAAAAAAGCACCGCGCAAAACTAAGGATCATATCTATGAAGAAATCGAAGCACCTGGAGCAATAACTTCGTATGCAGCTGGAAAGCTTGGAAAACCGGCCGATATATTTGCCAGTGCAGTATTGCATTCGGTTCTTAACAAAGATGAATTCAAAGAGTCATTGAAACGACAAAATGAGATTGAAGATGTTGAAGAGAAAATAATCGCTGAAGCTCAGGCTGTCACTTTCAAAACAAGTTCGAAGCAAGACAATGATGGAAGTCCAAAGCCAGTTCCAGTGGAGGTAATTGACCTGAAACCAACCGAATTTGAAGTAGTCGAGAAACTAAAAACTGAAGAAGAACCAAAAAGATGTGAAAAAGCCGATTCAAACCCCAATATTCAAATCAAAATCGATGATATCAATGAGGAAGCTGATGCAAAGAGTGTTACCGAAATCGAAGAATCGAAATTAACCAGTGATACGAGAAAAGATGTTTTGACTAAGGAAGAGAAAAAAGTGACATTTTCACAGTCGACTGAAGAATATCAGGAGAAATTAGCGGCAGAAAAGGGTCCAGATAAAGAGGATGTTGCACTACCGGATTATATTAAAGTATCCGAACGTTGGTCAAACATGAGGTCAGTATGTTAATGTAGATATATTTAGATAATTCGGCCATTCAAATGCGTTTAGCATATTAGATCACATTCAATTTATTTTGCTCATTTAATGTCGAAAAGTCAAGTCGCGGAGGCCTGCGATCGAAAGTGGAGCAAATTCCCTTTACTGTGTGCAACTTAGTTTTTTTGACGTATTTTGCAGACGAAGTATTTCTCTTTTTTTTACATTTGAGTTATATAATGAAATTTACTTCACTTCACTTAATATGTTCAATCCGAACAAAACCATTATTTCGGAGACCATTCACTACAGCTTAGATTGATTGCGATGTGTGTGTGTATGTGTTGTGTTGGCATCGTTGTCAAAATTAAACGGGCAAGAGAAGTGAATGTGTTTATGCAATAAAACAAGTAAAAGTATGAAATGAATAGATGAGAATAAAAGAACAAATTTATTTTCACGCGAGTATAAGTAGATCTGAAAAAAAACTCGCACCAAAGCGAAACCAAATTTGTCAAAGGAACATCATACAAGCTGCTTTCATTGCGCTCAGATTTCAGTAAAATTATGATGTATAAATCGCATGGGAAATTTGAGTTTTTTTTATCATCGTTTTAGAGTCAACATTTGGCTTATTTTTATTGCGAATACGGTGTTACATGTTTTGCTTACATTGAACAGCGTTCAGCAAAGGTTGATGGATTCATGGATTTGTATAGAAGATCTAGTTACAATAACAACAGTTCTGCTTCTGTCGAAATTGTTTTCAGTTCTGCTTGCTACTCGCGTGAAAATAAAGTTGCCTTTTAATTCTCAACCATTCAAATGTTTCAAACGATAAAATGACTTGCTCGATTGTCGGTAGTTTCAGCGCAGAAAATGAACGACACATGCCGTGAAGAAGAGTGAAAACGTCAACACAACGCACGGCAAAACAACCAAAATAACACAAAATAAAAAAAGAAAAATGGCACAAAATATGCCGAAAAGAAAATGAAATGAAATTTTTCGGGTTTGACTGTTGCCAAAACGGCACTCTGTTGATTTAATAGAGAATGAAGGAAAATTGCCTCATAGATTTTGAGCGCTCTCGAATGAGATAAAAATAAAATGAAACTTGTTTAATTTTCATCGTTGGCCGCCTCATGTTGATTGTCAAAACGGTTGGCTGTGGTGGTGGTGGTCGTGGTGGTGTTGTTGGTAGTGTGTGTGTGTGTGCCAAAAGTTGCTCTCACATTTCAGTTTGCTCAAAATTAACAAATACGAAACATATAAAGAAAAAAGAGCATCGCAAACTGTCGCGTATTGTATTTACACGAGTAAACAGGAAAGCAAAACATAACATTAAACAGCAAAGCAATTGTATTTTAAAGAGCTTCGTTTGTTCGAATATACGGTTGAGCACAACACAAACGGTTACCATCGAAAGCGTATTATTTGGTTTTTTATTGCGCTGCTACCATTAAATCTTTCTTACTTCCTTTTCTTTCCTTCTTTTCTTTTCTTTTCTCTATTAAAATGAAACATTTCATACGTTTCCTTCAGCTATTCGGCCACACAATAAACTATTCTTGTTGGGCTTGTTAATGTCTATTAACATTTTGCAATATTTGTATACAACGCGACAAGCTCAGCATCGTTCAACGAGTATACTTAAACCAAAGTGACCGTTTGCATGTACAGTTTTGAATTTACGTAGATCTGTCTATAGCCCACATTTTGTGTATTTATATAACAGCCAAAGAGACCCAACAAAAAAAAAGAAGAATCCAATCAAATTCAGTGTATGTGAAGTGTCGGTTAATCCCATTTATTTTTCTGTGATTAGTCTCGATACTCATTTCGATTAACCAGTTTCATCGACTGCTCTACATTCATCACCCTGCTCAAGAGAACTGCATCGAAAGACTACAAGAAGTAAAATATTTAGGCTTCAAACGAAAAAAAAAACCAATCGAAGCAAATTGAATTGCTCAACATTTTGAGATCGATTCAAGTGATTGGGTTTTCTGAAACGTCAAGAAACTCAAGTGCTCCCCTTGAACAAAATAAAACGAACGAAATGTGGAAGTTCTAGTTGTTTTTAGAGATTATTAACATTATGTAACGAATCAAAATATTTAAGGAAATTTTTTATTGTGAAACTAGAGTTTTTATGAATGAGTTTGAACGTAAATCATTTATTCACGATTTGTTCGTATCTAATAATAGAAATGAAATTTTATTGGAGATACTATTCGAAAACAACTCGTATAACGGCTGCGGAAATTTAACGATTACTTAAATTTCGATCGATAAGATTTGCTTGACAAGCAAATAAACAACAGTTTAAACAAACACAAAAAAGATGTCCACGCGATTACGGTCATCATCGGTTGGTGCAAGGCCTCGACCACGGGTTCATAGACCTTCGCGTGCAGAAAGTGCTGCTGCTCTTGCATTAGATGTTCGTTGTGCATGCCAATTCTATGAAACCAAATCACTTTTGCCGGAACGGGTAAATCCGGTTGGGTATAATACAGCTGAAGAGTTTCAACCATGTGTTCATGTTCATGCAAGATTGAAAAATCGTGATGAAATGTCACAGCAAAGTGAATCTGACATGGCATTTATCCCAACATCATTGCAAAGTGCACAGTCGAATATGGCACAAATACCTCCATCAAAACCGTATTCCAATGTTTGCGAATTGCCACCAGAATTTGCACCAGAGAACTTGCATGCGGAAAACATTGAAAATGGTACATCAACTTCAAGTGCATTGGGAAATCGAAGTGTTAGTTGCGCCAATATGAGTGGCCGACCTCCTACACCGCAATTTATGAAACAAAGAGATCCGTCAACGTCATCATTGCTACGTAAACGAATGAGCGAAGAACGTCAAGGTTTTTCGGTGCTGAATAAAAGAGCATCCAAATTAACAAGCAGTCGTGATCCTTTTATCACACAGAAAGACCCATCACAATCGACAATATTGAGACGAAAATTGTATAATCGTTCGTCTGGCTCATTTGAACGGGCCAGCAGTGAAATGGTATCAACCGAACATCGAATAACAAATGATCGAACTTTTTATCACGATTCGAATGAGCGTGGTTGTAATACGAATATCGATACCGATGATCCAAAAATGGAAATTGCATCACCGTTGAGTATGCAAGCGCAGGGTAATCGACGATTTGTCTTGGCTTCAACCGAAAATTTCCCACAAAACATCGATTCATTTGGAAAAACATCCGTAGAAACGGAACCAGACAGTGGGATTGATTCAAATTTTGTTGAAGATTCCCCACTTAAATCTGGCCGAAATGTCTCCGATGAAGAAAAAGTTCAAATGTTGCTATCAAAATCACAAAGCTTAAGTGTGATGGATAGAAACGAACCAAAATTACAACCGCAACCAAAACCAGCGTCCAGAAAGCAGAAACTACAATTGATGAACATCGAAGACGTTAAAACGGTACAAATACCCACTGAATCAAAACTTCAAATTCAATATTTGGCCAAATTCGATAGTACTTTGCGTCCACAGGAGGCTGAAACTTGTGACTACAGCCACAGCAAACTGTTTGATAACTATAAAAACGCTCAACCACCAACGCCAACACTTCCAATAAATTCAAATATTTCAACGTCCGATTTTAATCTGAATTATATGAGGCAAAGAGATCCGTCACAGTCACGCTTCACTCAAAACCGTTATAAAATGTTAGACGAGACACCATCAACACCAACACCAACACCAGCACTGCTAGCGATGGGAATGAACCAAAATGACAAATTGTTACCACCGGCTGGAGATTATCCAGAGCGTCGAGCGAGCGAAGTATTCAATCCAAAAACAAATCAACAAATCAATCAACAATTTATTCGACAAAAAGACTTAAGGAAATCAAATGTCCTGAATAGACGAAGGCGAAACCTTTCGCAAACAAGCCTTGGCCAAGATAACGATCTTGTTGATATAATTGGCCAATCAACAAAGATTACAAAAACCATCAGTTTTGAGAAGAATCTTTCACAAACTGATTCCGATCAAATTTCACCATATACCGAAACTAATGTAAAAATTGTGAAAGGAGTTAGTTTTGAGTTTGGTAGACCACTACCTGCTGACCGAAACAAACGAAAAACTGTTGACTCCTTACAACCGCCTGCAACCCAACCATTTCGGTAATAGCAACGGCTTAACCGTTATATGACACAACTATTATTATTATTATTATTATTAATTCTAGTACTGACTTTGTTTTGCTGTATTTAAATTCAAATTTTTTGTTTTTGTTTTTATTTTTGTTTTTTTTTAGCGATCACGAATATGAACCGATCGGTGAACCAATCGGTGAACCAATTGGTCAATCAATTGAAATCTCCAAGCCTGAACATATCCTTGAACGGCCCATTGTCAAAATTACTGAACCAGAAACACCAGTATCCACTGAATTACCAAAAGTTGATACCACACACATTGAAGAGCGCATTAGCATCGATGAATTCACCGGTACGGAGAGCCCAATTAGATCGATTACACCGTATACAGATATTTCGCGCACTGAAGACATTCACACAAGTCAAATAGATGACAGTGTGATTGAAGAGTTGCCATTACGACGTGAAGATCGTAAAAAAAAATCATTCATAACGAATGCTGGAGAGCATACAAAAAACTTACAGAATAAAATTTCATCACAAGCCTCAAGCCTACGAACGAAATTCAAGCGAAGCTTAAAAACAAGTGGCCCAAGTGCTCAAAAAGCGAGTGGCTCAAACTTGAAAACAAATTTGAAATCCAGTCCAAAGACAACACAAAAAAGCCCAAAGGAGCGCAAAAAATTCAAACGTATTGATTTCTCAAATAAATTGAAATCCATTCATATGCCAAAGATGTCGAAACCTGAACTCCCAAAGTTCAAAATGCCCGAAAAATTTAAGCTATCACGTGGCGAAGCTCATCCTGAAGTTCCTGTTACTATGACTACCATAACGACTGAGGAAACTATCGATGAACCATCCAGCAGTGCATTGGAAACAGATGTCACGCCAACAATTGTGAGTCATACTGAAGAGGTAATTGAAACGAAAAGTATGCCAAAGAAACGATTTGAATTAGGATCGTATCCAAAAATATTCAATCGTTTCAAATCGCAACCGAAAACTGATGAACATGATGTGACCGATGAACATGACACAATGTCAACACACGACACAGCAACACAACCATCACAGCCATCATCGTCGAGCTTTTCAACACATTTTGCGACAGTTCCTCGTACCGCATCAAAAATAAAAAATTCAATCATTTCGAAGTGGAATAAAACGTCATTTTCACGGAGTACCGATCGCGAGGATAGTGCAAGCATACCGCAATCTTCACAGCAACATGATGATATGCATGAAGATTCGGTTGAGCGTCGCATACGATTGGCATCGAAAATATCCATGGAAGATGAAGAAGAACCGCTCGGTATTCTACAAACCAAAGAGCAAATCCAATTGGCCAATTATGATGAAGAAAATCGAGCTATTCACGAAATATCACGAGCACGTGAACAGGAATTCAAAGCACGAAAACCATTGACCCATCAAGATTCCGATTTAGTTTCGGAAGAAAGTAATCGCGATATTGATTGGGAGGAATGCGAACGTATGCGCAACAAAATAATGGGATCACAACGAACGACAACACACACCAAATTTGAAGAATTAACGAAAAAAGAGCCACATGGTCGACGACACCGAACCGATTCAAACTTCTCAACGGAGGAAACACAATCATCCGGTAGCTCAGGTGATCGACGACGAACTGGTGTCATCGAAGACATTGATGATGATGAATTCTTTTTGCGCCAACGTGGCGTTTCACAGGACAATGCTGAAATCAGTAAATATATTAGCTCAGCTATTCGCGAAGGCTTAAATGACGATGTCACCGACGCACAATATCCGAACTATTCGTATGATAACAATGAAGATTTCGCAGATGATTATCATCACTTCGATGAAACACCAAGGAAACCTTTGCGACGCCGTGCAAACGGGTTCGACCGTAGCTTTGAATCATACGATGATTATCACAATAATAATTTGTCCGACAATGAACTTCCTGTTGCCACACAATATTTCCCGCAACACGACGATGAAAATATCTCATTCTACGATAATGATTTTAATGATGAAATTGGCCAAGCAAATATTTTGAGTCGCGATCAACAGTACGATTCAGATGTTGACAATGAAGGCTTTCATGTAGTAGATATTAGACCTGAAGTACCGAAACGCCGTCGCAAGGTTCGGGCTCTATCTAATCAGGATTCAATTGAAGCTAATGAAAAGGTAGCTAATAATATATAATATAGGAATGATTATGAACCAGTGTTCGCAATCGAGTTCTTTCGGGTTTTTTTGTGGAGTTTCTCAGAATGCCATGAAATTTTGGTTCTAGGTGTTTCGGGCCAAAAGGAAGCAAAAAAATGTCTGGGGTCCGAAAACCTCCGAACCCCGACCCGAAAAAAAATTCGGACTAGTTTTGACCCGGAATATCCGAAACCAAAATTTTATGGCGTTCTGAGGTAGTTTGAAAAAACGCCCCAAAAACCCGATTGCGAACACTGTTATGAATACAATATATACTAGAGTTCGCAAGTTCACCCAACTCCGAAACCCGACGAACTCCTACTCGTCAGTCGATCGTGAGTCGGGTTCGAGAATGTATACCTTCGATGCGAACGCTATTATAGTACACAATTCATAAAAATGAAAGATAGAAAGTTAACAAATATTTGACATTTTGGACAGGTTTTAATTTATCGAAGCGAACCATCATTTTCCGTTCCAGTTAGTGGGCCTTCAAATGCCCAGGGTATCATTAAACCAATACGCAAAAATCGATCAATTTCCTCGAAATCCGATTTAACACAAGATAATCGAGATTCAATTGATCGAGAATCCACGACGCTCGAACGATTCTCACCAAGTAACAGTCGATACACTATCAACATTAAAGAAGCGAATGGGTAAGATTACTAGTATTCATACACTTAATACACTTAATAGCGAAGTAATATTTAGTATCTTTTGTTACTTTTCCGCACATGACATTTGCTCAGGAAAAGTATTGGTTTTGCCTCGAAAATTCAACTCCACCGCGCTTGAGTAAATAATTACCGATCGGGTTCAAATGTTGACCAGAGTCTCAGTTCACCATGGGAACAAACCTTTCTTAGGACTTTTTGATTTGGATACTCGCTTCTATATCATACGTTGAAATTCACATCAAAATGCACATTTTTTTTTTAAAGAACGCCCCGCAAGCTCAATGAACTGAATGACAGCGTCAAAGGCATGCGCCGCAATCTGAACAAAGTGAGTGGGATTTGTCGGATCCCTTTCATTGCGTTCAACTTGTGAGTCGTGCTTTTGACGCTGTCTCTCAGTTCATTGAGCTTGCGGCGCTCGTCATATTCAAGCATATATGCTTAATATTCACATTTATTCACACAAAAACTGAAAAAACGCTGTGTCTGTGCGATATATTCACGATAGTTATTATTATTATATATTTATTTATAAAATTCGCCGTCTCAAGCGTGAGCCCCCTAGCCGTGTCCAAATACAGTACATTGTATGAAAAATAAAATTTTTCCCGTTTTCATGGCAAAACCATTACTTTCTCTCTCGTCAGGATTACGAATGTAATTCGATTCATTTATTCAAGTGTTGGTGATGATGATCAGATGCAGTTTTGATTATTTCACCTTAAACTTCCCTTATTTTATTTTATTTTATATTCTATTTTTTTTGTATTTGCAACTCAAATCTACTGACGTTAGCTATGCGACGGTGAAAAAAGACCCATCTGCTCGCCCGCCAGCACCAGCTCGTCATCGTAAGCGTTCAACGAAATCACTTGGAGCGAATTTCAAAGATTCACCATTTCCAGAACGACAGAAACGAGGTGTAGCAACACCATTTCGGCCACCACGGAGAGGTTCAAGTTCTAGTTTGATTGACCAGCACAAGTGTGTAAAAACTCAATATCAACTTAAGAGATATTTTTCAATGAATTTGTTGTATATTTTATAGACCTCCATCAATTGCTCCGTCCGATGGTACACAATATGAGGAAATTGACGATGAATTGTGTGATGATGAGACCGGATTCTATCCAAATAACATGCAAAATCGTCCATTACCACCACCTCCAAGACCACCGAGAGACAAGAGACGACGTCGCAAATCGAATAATGACAATACATTTGAAGATGATGACAATGCAGAGCTCATGGCTGGATCCTTTGACGATGGTGCATCTGAATTTTCAACAAGAGAATACGTTGGAGCTGAAATGGCAACGCAAACATCATTGGATATTGATGATCTATATCTGAACGAGAACGTATCGATTGATGACATGGCACCAGAGCAATATACAAGAACGGTTGAAGAGATTTTGCGTAGCAGCAATACTGAAACAGTTCAACGTGGTACATTTGCAACGAGTGACGATAATTTATCGAAGGGGATACAAAAATTCCGTGAATCAAATCAACGTTCTTATTCAGAAAGATCACGAGGATCGACGGATCTACAGTCAAGTCGTCCAATAACACCGGCATTAGTGGTTGAACAACGAATTGCACGTTCGCCAATACAAACGGATGCCACACTGATTATGCACCCCATTGACGATGCATCAAAATCTAGTTTCCGAACAGAATCAACGGAAAGTGAATATGTTCCATATGCTGACGAAATCGACGATACACATTTAGACACTGAAGATGAACGCATTATTAATGCGGCCATTCGGAGATATCAAATGCTGGGCAATGAGGTTGATAGTAGTTCAACCAATGAAATGAAATCAACAATTGATGTACCTTTACCACCACCCAGACGAAAATCTTCGGCAAGTACGGCTCAGATGATCGAAACAATAAAAGAACCATTAGCAGAAGTAGAATCATTATCAGTACCATCGACACAAGAATTGAATCGAATTACAACCGCCCCAGTTAATGATTTATCGACCAGAAACGTAGAGTCTGTTCAAGCTCAAGTTGAATCATTGACGGTAGTGAACATTCAATCCACTGAAACTGAAATTGAACCTGAGCAGATTGCTCTTCAACCAGCTAGGCCAGCTGTAAACAGCTTGCAAATCACACCAGAAACTATGCAAGAGATAATTGAACGTGTGCGTGACACTTTGCCCGTTCAACCAACAATAGTTCAAGAGCATAGTGCAAACGAGGCCCAGGCTACCGAAGAAACGATAGAAAAAGTTTCAACTAAAACGGTAACTAAAACAAATCCAAGCGGCGAAACAAATGAAAGCGAAGAACCACCGAAGAGACCACCATCACCCGCAGACTATACTCCGACATCGGAAATTCCGGCCTCATTTTATCGGCTACGCACCGGTATCTCTGATGATGAATCTGTACCCTCAATACCGCCAGCTGCTGTACCAAAACATCGACCGCGTAAACATACCCGTCGTGCCGAATCATCATCAGATGAAGAGTTCAATCGCAGACATCATCATTATTCACATCACGGTGCTAGAGGTCAAGATTTATCGATTGCCGACCTCAGTGGGCAATTGATTAGAGCCTGTGGTCGAGCACTTAGCTCAACACTCAACACAGCTGGTCATTCGTTGGCTGATTTTATTCGGAGTTTAACCAAAAATCAGGATGATCAACAAAAAGACTTGAGCTTAGTATTGGTAATATTAATCATCATCGTTGCAAGTCTTATGATGCTGGGTAAGACAGACTTTTCTGTAAAATGTTCTGTAAATTCAATTCAATTCAATTCAATTGATTCTTCTGTTTGCCCTCAGGTATTAGTGGGGATCGGTCTGTGCACTATCATCATTGGAGTTTCTTAAATCCACCCGACAATGTTGGTCGCCGCTAAATTGAATCACATACACATTTATAATTTATAAAGGATTGCAATAGTATTTATTCATAACCCAGCATAATTTAAACATTTTAACAACGTTCATGTTACGCATACTACGAACACACATCGAATTGTCCCCAACAATATTCATTAGCTCATTCAAAATGCTGCATTTTTGTTCATCAAATTAATTTTTTTGTGCAATAACGTAATCTTAATATATTTATTCACCCTTTGATTTTTGCAAACAAAACAAAAGAACTTTTTTTGGGGTTGGTTTTTGATAGTCAACAAATAATTTCAAAAGACTATATTCAAAAATTTATTGCACTGTGTTCGTCTTTTTTCAAACATGAATTAAATGGAAAAATTTGACAAAATTGATTGAAATGCTGTTTAATGTGTTTTATTCTTAAATTAGTGGGAAAAAAAAGAATTCAGTTTGAAGCTTCATAATGAAAAGAAACAATTTACAAGGATAAGTAAAAACGTTTGATGACAATCTGGTGAATTTATTTAAATAAATTATCTTCATACTCGATCATTTTTCGCTTGTCTTTAGCACTACCGCCTTTCTGTGAGTGGCTAGCGGCTAAAAATACAAAGAGAAAAGAATAAAATTAAGTAATCGAAAATCGTTCATATTTCAAACCAAGGGTCTTAGTTCAGAATTCATAGTTCAGAAACTTCTTGAGCTTGAAAAAAAACGAAATTTAATATTCCAAACGAAGCATTACTTTCTTAACTTCCTTTTCGAATTCAAGACGAATCTGGACAAATAACAAAAAAAAAGTTTGATATTCAAATTCGTACCCAATGTTGACCAAACGACTGAAGACGATGCATGATTGATTGGCTCAATTTGTGGTTGTCTTCTTGCCAATTGCACCTGCAGTAAAATGCCCGATACTGTTTTGGAATGCATATCGTTTATCGCACGTTCAGCAGATTCGACTTTTATAAATGTTATGAAACCACGCCCCTTTTCAATTTCCATTGAAACACTAACGATCTTGCCAAACGCTGAAAATTGACTGCGTAAGAATTCTTCAGTGACACTGTTTCCAGAAACACAAATTGTGTTCCCTGTGCGTTGTTTCTCAGAGCGATGTGTTGACAATGTGGCCAATGGTTCGCTTGCCTTCTTCTCATTAAGACCGCGTTCCTCTCGATCTCGCTCGGTCGCAATTTGCTGATACACTAAAAAAAAAATAAGTATTAAAATCACCAATTTCATCTCTCAAATTAATGTTTGACATATTTGTTTTGACGTACAATTGTGCACACGATTCGTTGTATCTCGATCGAGGGATGAGCTATTTGCGCCCTGAAAACCTGAATCTGGTTGTGTAGCGGAAAATGGTTGATATGATGCAACATTTGATTCGGGTACAACACGTTTTCTTTCCTGTCCTTTCGGTCTCTTAAATGACATTTGATCTTGTTTCATTTGTGGCTTTTGAATCGCTGGAATTGCACCACTTTTGAATAGTTTTCGTGCCACCTCACGAGCATCTCGTGCATCAACTGCTCGCTTTGGTATCAATTGTTTTTCGGTTTCTTGTTTTGGTGCCTTTAATGCTTGTAAAGCCTTTTTCTATTCGAAAATCAAATATTCAAAATGGAATTGAAAAAAAAAACAAAAACAATAATAAAAAACCCATTTCAAAAATGATGTTATGGTTTATAAATAAAATTTACCTTTTTCTTTAACTTCTGATACTTTGCCTGTAACATTTGCTCTTCTTCAGTCTGGGTTGCCGGAAAACTGATGTAAACCATTTTTTTTATTCAATTTTGAATATTTACTCTGGCTTATATATTTATAAATAAGTTCGTTTACAAAACGTTGCACTGTGCGATGTGTTGTTTGTTGAGTTCAATAATATGTAAACCATTTAATAAAATGTCAGAGAGTGAAAATGACAATTTAGATTGCGTTCCAAGCGTTTACAAATTTCATAGCAGCGGAACGTACTCTCAGTGAATCATCTGAAAGACAGACGTCTGTCAATGAATTCAATAGTCAGGCATGAGGTAGAGAGATAGTTAACAAATTTAAATCATTTGAGTGAAATAAAATCGATGATATGGGACGAAATCATATGAACAATTTTCGCAATAATCACCACCGGAAACGAGCACATCATCCGTTTCAGTATGCATTTTTCTTTGATAAATTATATTTGGGCTGTTTTATTTTCATAAGATTCTCTCCATAGAAATAATACATCGAAACCTCCGAGACAGAATGTGATTTACACTTCCCTCAAAGAAAATGAAATCGGTATAACGGAATATACCACAACATCTAAAGGATTCACTGGAATAATTAAACAAAGGTAGTGAACTTAAAAATGCATTTTGTATATTTGTAATTTTAATAAAAGGGATCAAGAATTTCAGATTTTCACGTTAATGAAATCGGATTTGATGGCAACATTTGTACGCTGACGGATTTCTCTTTACCAAAGCCACAGAAACCAACAGAAAGTAAGTTTATTCGGCTAAAACTTACAAATCACATGAAATTACTACAAGGAATTTTTAAAAAATTAAGCTAAAACAGATGTGTCCGAGAATCCGGAGAATGCAGACGACTTTATTCAATTAATAACGCAGGAAAAATTCAACGCAATTCTTGAGATTCACAAAGCGGATAAAAAATGTAGCGACTATGTTTTGGTATGATCAGATCACCCAGTACACAATTTGGAAACAAAATCAAAATTTATTCGAACAAATTGAATGATTATTCACAGATAGACGTAACAACTATGGACAAAGTCCAGCGAACTCAAATCCATCAAATGATCAAGGAATCTTTCCACACAATATCTAGTACAACATTTGACGATGATGGCAAAAAGTACATAAAATGCTTCAAGCAGAGCAAGAAAAGTAATCGGCTATATTGACCGTCGATTTTCAAATTGTAATATTTTTCGACTTTCTTTTTTTCAAGATGATACCAGATCACGATGGGTTTGGCCGCATGAATACACTTATTTTCTATTGTATAAAGACAATATTGATACAATGCAGGCTGTTTCAAGTCTGGCACCACTGTTAAATGGGGCTCGAGCATCGGCAATTACATATGCTGGCACAAAAGATAAACGTGCCAAAACTACACAATGGCTGTGCATACGGCGACGTGAGCCATCGCTCATCGTACGATCAGCTCAACGTTTACGGAATATTAAGGTGGGAAATTTTATGTTTCGTGATCAACCGTTAAAATTGGGTCAACTACAAGGAAATCGGTATAATATTTTCTCTGATCGATATCATGCCAGATTAATACTTAGTAAGTAAGCCAAAATAGTATACTAAATAAAATATTCTATTGCAATTTCAGCTTCCGTATTGCATTACGTCAAATAAGTGCGGGCGAAGAGATTGTCAATGAAGCAATAAACAGTTTTAAAAGCCATGGTTTCATCAATTATTATGGTCATCAGCGATTTGGCAATCATGCATCGGTTCCAACTCATCAAATTGGTCTATTTCTGGTGCAAGGTCATTTTAAGGAGGTAACTTTTGTGGCACCTTTTGTACCTGAAGTAATAAATAACTAGTAAAACATAATTTTGCTGCCTTCTTTTTTTTATTAAGGCATGTGAATGGATTCTGAAACCACGTGATAATGATGTGCCTGAAATGAATTTGGTACGTGAGCACTGGTGGACAAATCGAAATGCAGATGAAGCGTTGGAACTATTACAACGACACGATCGCGGAGGTAGAAGCATCGAATACAAACTTTTAACCGGATTTGTTCGAAATGGTCCCAACGACTATGCCAATTCACTCGAAAATGTAATACATTCACATTTGGCAGTATTTTATCTGTCTCCTGGATCCTAAACCTATTATTCTGCTTTTTTTAGATTCCTCGAAATGTACGTCTTATGTATATTCATGCATATCAGAGTTTGATTTGGAATGAAATCGTTTCGCGTCGTATTTCAACATATGGATTGACTTTATGTGTTGGAGATTTGGTGTTTTGTGAATCAAGTGAAACGAACATCGATGCTATTGATGACGATATCGTAATTGGCGAAGAGAAAGACGAAGAAGAAGAAAGCAATTCACCGACGGAAAATGTTTCTCGTTTTCAGGCGATGGTCAGACCATTGACACAGGCTGATATTGATTCTAATAAATATACTATATTTGATATAGTTTTACCATTACCCGGTCATGATATAACCTACCCATCTAACGAATGTGCTCAATGGTATGAAGATCGTTTGAAAAAGGATGGTTTGTCGTCAGAAAAATTGAAGCGGAAACAGAAGTGAGTTGATATTGGTAAAACCGGACTACTTCTCTAATAAAAAATAACTTACTCTTTGAAAAATAAAACGTTGTTTTTACAGAACCTACTCTTTAACTGGTGCTTATCGGAAAGCTTTCGTTAAACCAATAGACTTGAACTGGCATTTTATGAAGTACAACAATGATGAAGACACACTAATACGTTCCGATATTGAACAACTTCACGGTGACTCGGAACCAACAAGCATAGAAAACGGTATGCAAAGAGCGGTAGTAATTGCATTCAGCTTACCAGCATCATCGTATGCGACAATGGCTTTGCGTGAAATATTAAAATGTGACACATCGGTGGCGCATCAATTACAACTCCAACAAGCAACGGCGGTCAATGATGGAAAACCAAACGAAACACAAGACCCAACTGAATGTAGTCTTGAATCGAAACAATTCAAATTGGATACTTTGTGCTCTTAAAATAAAATGCACAAATTTATTTGTAATTTGTCAGAATATTTGGTTGTTTTTCATTTTACTAAACATGATTTAATTTAATTTGAATTAGCTAAAATATATCATTAAATCTTTGGTTGTAACATTTTCCTACTATCTAGAGCCAGCTATCAAGAGACTGAAAGAAATTCAACATTGGCACATTTGCGCATTTTTTTTTTCATTTTCGCCGCGTTTCGCTTATAATTTATCATTTTTGTCATTGGTTAGAATAGAATTTATTTTGTTTTGACATTGGATGGAAATGCAAATGTTTTGCATTTTAATTGTTGCTATTCAAGTTATGTTATTATAAATTATTGGGAAAGGAGAATATAGATTTTACAAATAAATGCTCAATGTAAGTAAATAATAACAAACAAAAGCTAACAAAGAATGGTTTATGCAAAATCTTGCCAAAAGTTTAAAACAATTAAACAATATTAACGAGATTTCTATATTCAACACTTGCAGCAGGATTGGTGTTAGCATATAAATGATAATGGTGGAAGCCCCCCGAAAACATTTTGGATGTTCTTAGCTTTTTTAACAAAACTGGGCTAGGGGGTAACGCCCAAAAAACGCAACAATTTCGGGGTCGATAGGGTTCATGTCAGCTCTGAAATTGTCGGTTGGGGATTGTCGGACTGTTTGCCACCGATATGATTTAGTCAATCTTTTTCATTGGATTTGTAAATGCCAATGGGATTCATTTTTTTAGTTATTTGATTAAGAATATTCAAACGCTACTTGGTAATGGTTTTTCCACACTAGCAACTGTGTTAGTGCCCACACTGTAATTTCGAAAGAATTGGAATTTAATCCATTTGGATTATTTCATTGAAATAATCCATAACTTTTCAATTTTTTCAATACTTTCGAAATTACAGTGTATTTAAGTACTTAATTTATTTATGGTGGTAAGAACATGCAATGTGTGCAAGTCTCAAATTTAGTGCGTTTTTGCATATGAATAAATATAAAGAAATAATTTAGGATTTTAGTCAGTTTGCAGGGCAAACAGTGTGCGCAGTCAAATGGTACAGCATGAAATTCGATGTATTCGGATGCGCACACTGTTAGCACAGCACCGAATGTGCGTACGACATTTTTTGCGTGAAATCGTACATCCGTATAGTTAAAGTGTGGGAGCCCGCATCTACCCTTCGAACGAAGCGTGACATGTTCGAGTGAGTTTTGCAAATTAACAATTTGTGCAATAAATTTTTTGAGCTAAATCTTTTTCGCATCAGAGAATATCTGATAATCATACCGAACTAATTCAGCGATGCACATAATTTCTCAAATACCTCCAAACTTTATGTAAATTTATTATTTATTGTATGTGAAAATGCACAAAAGTTCTAGACATTGCACATATTGTGTAAACTACATCTTTTACTAAACAGGAATACCTTAACAATTAAAACAGTTCCGATAGTTTCTCATTTTTTGTAAATAGTTTTTTGATCTTCACTGTGTTTAGCAAATGGTTTGTTTGCTGGACAAAGTGTGCTAAATGCATCAGTTGATATGAGCTTCTATACATTTAATTAATTTTTTTTTTTTCATTCAATTAAAAACATTTTCTAAAATGGAGTAAACAATATTGATTATAATAATACCGGTTTGAATTACAACGTTAATACTGAATGCGAATGCGAATACTGATTCGATTACTTATTAATTTGAAAATGTGTGTTGTTTTGTTAACCTTTTTTATGAAATGTTCGGTAATTTATATGTGGTTTTTTTCACTTGATTTCTCTTTATATATATTTATGAAGGTCGAATCTAAATGAATTTTATTTGATATTTATTGTTTAGATTTTTATTAAAAATATAGATAAATTTTAGTTTCTGTTTGTTTGTTTTTTTTTTTTTTAAATCTTGTTTTCACCTTTTAAACATCACTTCAATGTATGTTAATTTTTTGTAAATCATTTACAATAAATGTAAATAAGGTTCCGTTGGTAAGCTAAATTTAAATATGGTATATTCATTGAAATACAATTTTGCGGTTGTTGTTGTAGTAAATCTGTTGTTGGTTTTCGCTCCATGGTAAATTTCTTTGATAATTTATGAGGAGATAATATTTCACAGAACAGCTGATCAATCTTATACTATTGTTGTAACGATACCATGTCCACCCGATTCACGGTGCTCAACAACCATGTGTTCTTCATGGCCATTGTATGATCTGTATGTATTTGGTTGAGCAGTGATTGTTGATGTTTGTGGCATCCGTGAGCCCGACTGCTATGTATGTGCATGAATATGTGAATGCGAATGAGCCATCGAAACGCCATAAGAACTGTGTTCGCTACGTTTTATATCCAATGAATTATACCAAGGAAATTCACAGCATAATACAAACTTAAGTGCTGATGGCACTTCTACATATACTGACGGTGGGATTGGTATCAATGGCGATGTCGATTCCTTATATTTACGATACTCTGGATTACTGTTTCGATGAAAAAAAAACCAAAAAAACATATCAAAATGTTAGCCATACTCGGTTTTTAACTCAAAAAATGGTGAGACAATACATACTGTCTGTATTTTTCATCGGATGATTTTTCACGCAACGGAATTCCGGATAAAAATAAGATAATCATTGTTGTAAATAATGGCGATAAAATGCCAATCCATTCAATTCCTTGAATAACATTGAGCGATATTACAAAAATGCCCCACCAAATGAGGATTTCACCAAAATAATTCGGATGCCGCGACATACTCCAAAGGCCTTCAAATGAAATCAAAATATTATTTGAGTACAATGAAAAAGACGAAAAATACAATTTTGAACAAATAAAGCAACTCTAAAACATTAGACATTAAATAAATTGATTATACATTACCATCATTACAAAATTTTCCCTGATTCACTGGATCTTGGCGAAATGAAAACTTCTGCAAATCCGCATATGTTTCAGTGAGTATGCCAAACAAATACATACCAGTTCCAATTGAATCAATCGTAGTCATTGTTCGAGGTGCTTTATTGTGTTGCGAATGACGCGGTGAATTAATTAAAATAACCGGAAGCGAAACAACGTAGACCCATATCGCCTACAACATTTTCAATTTCATTTACAATCAATCGAATACATGAAAGTAATCATTTCAATTGTTATGAAGCCAACCATAAGCATCCATTACCTGGAACGTCCAAAACACTGCAAATCGAATGATGTTCCTTTTTTTATCCTCAAATTCCTTATCGCGCCCAATTTTGAACACACGGTACAACAAATATCCAGACAATCGGACACCCCACAAACAAACGTACACAGTGACCATCAATTGGCGACTATCATACGACTGTAGATTTGAACAATTTTTAAATGTTATGCCATAATATTTGATTCGTTAAGAATGAGATTTTATTGAAACTAAAAGAGTTATTGGACGAACGAACAAATAATGGTACTCACCTTTTTTCCTTCTGGTCGTTCACGTTGGCCAAGAAAGAACGTCAGCAATGCAATGATTATAAAATTTGCACCCCCTGCAAAATCAGTTAGTTTATCCAATTGAAATGCAGCGGCTATGATGAAGAAAATAATTTGCATTGCCACTGTAACAATACCACTAATTGCCAAATGATCTTCATCAATAAGTACGATTTTATTAGTAGCCATTATATGTGGAATATAGGATTCTGTTGAGGTAATTTTACTTCCGGTATTGCAATTGATTTGGTCAAAGTCAAGTCTGTGAAAATGTTGTAGCTTTTTTTGATTTTCATTCAATCAAATGAAGGACGAATATGAAAACTCGATATTTATACACTAAGGATTGACATGTAAACTGTGTGATTTTTTTTTTATTGAACGGGGTTTGCTTATGATATTTACTTGCTTGTACTGTTATTAATTTTTAAAATAAAATTTTCCGAAACGAAAAACAATAAAACACACTCAATTTGTTACTTTATTTTAGAAAAGTATCGGTTATGTTATGCAAATCGATATGAAAGTTGTAATGCTGATGTGTGGCTTTTCTCATTTTTGGGTATTATTTTTTTTCATATTCTTTTATTATGAACAGATTTTGATTTCTTTTCTCTCTCTCTCTCTCTCACAAAGTTTTAATTTAAAGATGTGCCATCAATTTGAACACAATTTGTGCAATTAATAAAATACATAATTTCGGTTTAAGTCTTGTTATGGTTTGGAAATTCAAAAATCAAATTTGTACAAATCCGAGGAAAAAAAACACGATTTTTTTGTGTCTACTTGAATGCAATGTTGCCGAGATGGTTTTCAATGTGTGGGAAAATGTCAGTGGTTTTTCATGATTATTTTTCCTCAGTTTTCCTTAGTTTTCGCATTGCCGTTGCTCATACACACCAGCAGCATATTTTCCATGTTTCTGTGGAACGAGAAAAAAAAACACCATTTGATTATATATATAAATCTACTCACACAACTACTCATTGCTACGTATTTAAAATTGTACCGTTGTGAAATCCTTGTGATTGCAGCTTCTAATTGGATTTCATGTTATCAGCTTGATTTTCACTATAGTGTGGTCTTTTGTTGCATTTTATTCATATTATATTTCCAATTACCGAATTCATTTAAATTTAAATTCAACGTTCAATTTCAAAAGAAAAAAAAACGATACAAACTCTGTGAGCATTTGAATTGATGATTCTAGCCCTAGAGAGATGACAGATAGTACGTCATTGTCAAACTCAATTCTTATACCAAGTACATAGATGCGATAAAGATTAGCGTTATTTTGATTTAAATTAACCAATATGTAAACGAAAATAGTGAAACCAGAAAAAAATATGGCTTCAGTTTTAATGAGTAGACTAGCCAGAGGCTGTCGTCATCATCATTATCATTCGATTGCATTGCAAAAACTATATTCCACTAGGTCCGTTAAACCTAACCTAACCTAACCTTACCTTCTGTACTTTCATTCTTATAACATGATAATTTGTATGTTTTAGACCATCACCATTATCATCGCCTCAAAATGGACCACCAAAATTACCAAAAGATGAAAAGCAACAAATTATTGAAGACAAACCAGAACATTCAAATCAAAAGTCAGAACAAAAGGTGACCACTTTAAAAACCAAAATTGAAGAGTCTCAACGAAAAGCAGAAAATGTTCGTGAAAATATTCGTGGATATGCATTGAATCGTTTTATTAATTACGTTAAAAACTACGATCAAGTGCTGGAGAAAAAATTTCCGGGTGCGATGAGAGTGTATCGTGTGTTCATGGATGGTGTGAAATTTTTTGGCCGTGATATGATGGATTTTGTTAAAGTTCGCAGTCAAATGGTGATAGGAGGGAAAGATATTGACACCTTATCACGGCGTGAGCTCGAATTGTATTACCAAATGCCGAACGATATGCGAAAAGTTGGGCCAATTATTATCGTTTCAGCCATACCATTCGCTCACTATGTGACGATGCCAGTTGCGTAAGTGTTCGCACAAACAACACATTTCCAATACGATTCTTAATATGATACTGATTATGAATATTCTCTGCATTTCAGATATATGTATCCTCGATACTTTTTGACACATCATTTTTGGACGCTGCAACAGCGCAGTGAATTTGCTGTGATGAATTTACGTGATCGTCTGACATACAATCTTACTGTGTTTCGATTTTTACAAAGTAAATTGTCAACATTGAAAAATGACAGACACTACGAACAATGGAGAGATATATTAGGTAAATTGGGAAGCGGACTTCATCCGACCGTCGAAGATATCATCAATGTGAAAGATTTATTTTCGGAACCACCTTACAAAACGAGCTCACTGAGCTATGCACACATTGTGAGTCATTTAATTTGATTCATCGTCATGAATTTTTCATTTTTTGGTGTATAATTCATATTTATAGAAAAACTTGGCTGGTTTGCACGGGATCAAAGCGACATTTACCAGAAAATCTAAACTCACCGATAGAGCGATGTGCTTGTACCATATTGATATGGCAATAAAACGTGAAGGTGGCACACACAAGTTATCCACTGAAACGCTACGAGACACGTGTTTTATTCGTGGCTTAAATGCATCAAATATGAGTAATGAGGAGCTAATCAAATTTCTCGACGATTGGATCGAAGTGTCACAACATGTTCATCCAACGAATTTTAGTCTATATTTGCATTTACCCATTCTTTTAGCATACAATCACCCTAACAACTGGAAGCTCATCTATCAAGAGCGATAACATCAGTTACTCTTTCCTGACCATACATAAACTCACCTGTGAAGTGGGTGGACAAGGGAAAATCAATAAAAATAAAAAAAAAATACCAAACAGCTTTTTGTTGTTAAATAAAATATGCATTTCATTTATTTGTTCATTTATTTAACATCATTTACATTATGTGTGTGTGTGTGTTTTTTTTTCAAAATCTCTTTTTTTCATTTTTCTATTTAAACTTAAAAGTATCAGGTTAACAAAACTTACCCGATTGGAATGAATGATGGCAGTGATCCAAGTATTGGTTTACGAACAACAATAATCTGTTCAATATTTTCAGTTGATGGAACTGAATTTTGATTTTCACTTTCTGAACTTGTAATCAATTCACTTGTTTGATTCATGTTTTGTTTTGATTCATCATCGAAATAACGTTTAACACTAAGTTTTTCGACGTCGGATGATATAGTTGATGTCGTTGCTTCTGTCTCTGGCTTGAGCCGTCTTGATTTTCGTTTGACTTTCAATCGATCCGGCCGTTCAATGTGTGACTCTTCGATTCGAATGTTGACCATTCGATGTGGGTATGGACATCGTGTTAATTTACAGCTTCCTTTGCTCTGTTGCTCCGGACACAGGAATTCATGTCGTTTAGTACACTAAAATGAAAAACATTCAAGAGAAAAATACGCGAAAAAGTCAGCAGTTTTAGATTTTGTTTATTTGTTATATGAGAAGAGATATTCGTTTGTGTAGCCCGGCGTTGTGTAATCCTTACTTGTTCAGCTTTCTCACAAAAACCACGCAAAAAATCAACACAAATTTCCGTTGTGTAGCTCATTTTCTTATGTAAATATGGACAATCCGACTTGAAACAAATGCCTTGTAAGTAGAACTTGCATGTTGGCATTTTCGATAGTGTTGTATCGTGTGACAAAAGGCACGGTTTCTTATCACAAGTCCCCTTGAGAAATCTGCAATAGTTGAGTTGCAATAGTCATATTTAGATTAATTTTATTCTTCGTTCTCTGGCTAAATCTGTTAACAATTGTCATTTGTTTTACATTACCTTGGACAGACATCAACCAATTTATTGTCATGGAGTTTTGTACATTTTCCACGAACAAATGCCGCACATTTGCCCAATTTTCGGTAAATTGGACACGGTACATTCGTTTTAACCAAACGGTTGGTCAATGTTTGAATGCTTCGTTGTTTCGCAATATTTAAATGGTAACGGCTTTTATGGTAGTCGGTGCGCTCATATGTATCATTTGATTTTTTAACAAATGTTATTTTTCCAATATCAATACGTTTAATGATTGCGGGGGTCGGTGGTGTTGACGTTGGGCTGCTTATTGATTCCTTTCGATTTGAAAGGACTCGAATCAGATTCTTTCCACTGGCATCGAGTAAAAAGTTTTCACCACGAACAGTGAGTCGGCGATATGATTGTTTCAGCTTGGCTGTTGGAGATAAGACACCTTTCTTTAATGAGTATTGACTAGAGATGGTTGTTTTTTCCAGTTTTCGACGATTCGATTTGTATAAAATGCCATTTATGTTCAAAAGTATTGGCGCCTTTGGCAATGTTCGTGTTGATACTGGTGCTGTTATGTCAACTAAACTACTGCTCACAATTTTCCTGAAATTTAATGAATTTAAGCAAATCTATTAGACAATTCTAAACGAATCACACAAAGCCGAAGCGATTCTCTTACCGATTTATGGTTTTACTTGGTATCAGCGATTCATTGATCCATAATTTTCGACTCGATACTAGCGGTACAGTTTTGCGTGTAACTGCAGCAAGTTTATCTTTTGATGATCGACGATCAATTTTGAATGCAGTCTGTTCTTTAACAATTTTATACTTGGTTTGTAATGGTCGCCGAACTTTTGGAATGGCTTTTGATATTTTTGCAAATGATTTTGCTGGCACTCGCACCAGCTTTTTCGACCCAATTTTTATCAATGATTTACTTCTATCGATATTATCTACAGCCGTTTCAATTTTCATCATTGCGATTGGCTTTGCCAAACTATTGAACACTTTTGTTCGTGAATGAATTTTTGTATCGGCCAATGGTTCAGCAACCAATGACATCGTTTCTTGAAACTCATGGCCTAATGATTTAGATGGATGAACAGCCAATTGTGTTGAGTTTGTTGTGTGTGTCATGGCTATACCATTTACATTGCCCAAAAATCGTGGATTTATGTAGATTTGTGTTGGTGCTGTTGCAAACGCTGGCTCAGATGATTGATGATTGATTCCATTCGATTTACTGAGAAAATTTGGATTGATGTGCACATGCACATTACGGAACTTTGGATTTATATGAATCGAAGACGAGGTTGACGATGTGTTTGGCAACATTTTTTTTCTATATTTTTTTTCCTAAAATTCCTTTTGATTTGTTTTTGTTTTTCTAAATATAAACTCAAAGTGTTTTTAATGTAAAAATCGAATAATTTACTTTCTTACAACATTCGGAACTGATCTTAAAAATTGCGATAGTCGATGCGAAAATTTCAATAGAATGCACTGTTTTCTACTCAATGTTAATCTTTGTTTGCATGACATTTGTTTCACTATTGAACATGAGTCAACACAACAACAACAACAACAAACTCATGTTATTCAACAGTTTATTAGTGTGGCCGCTGTTGTGTTATGGCAATCGCGTGAGTTCCATAGATAGAAATTTAGCTAAATTACTTTCACCATTTTTTTTATGAATTTGATATTTTTTTCACGGTCTACTGAACGGTTTACATTACAATTATTTTGAAATATATTTTTGTCATACAAATCGTATTTGCAAATAGATTAAAATAAATTGAAATGTTTTTGTATATTTGCATCAGGTAACCCAGTATCTCTCTGAAAAGATGTTCGTGAAACACATTGTCGTTGTTCATATTCACATCTTCTTGTTTCTTTCGGTCATCAAAACAAAGTGGGAGAACAGCTCATGGGCCCAGAAATCAAAGGACATCAAAAAGGTAGATTTTAACACGTGTTTTTTTGCATTTATCTTCGTTAAAAATCGACATTCAGTGGCACTATGGTTACTTCAATATGATGATCCTGGCAAAAAGGGTGGCAAAAAATAAATCATTTTTGAAGTTTAATTCATGAACCGTTTTAAATGAAAAGATTGATAAAATAAAAAACAAAATAACATTTGATAAATTAATCGAAAAAAGTGTGTGCCCCTTTATTATTTGATCGATTCAATTTGGAGGAAGATTTTGTAGGCTCTATTGAACTAATACATCGAAATCGGGAGCATCTGCACGTCTAGTCTGGTAGTATTTGATGTAGGCTTCTCTTGGATATGCATACTTTTTAACGGCTTTATCGGACTCTATCAATTTCTTATACCACTTGTTCTATCAAACAAAAGACATAAATATTTGAAAAATGATGCGATTTTGTGTTTCCAACCACAAAAGCTTACCAAATTCGGGAATCTGTCTTCACTGAATTTACAACCTTTACCAAAAAGAACATCAAGTACTTCATTGCGAGGAAACCATGGCCATATTGCGTAGTCCAAAATGTTGGGCTTTTCACCGCCAAAATATGTACCACGAACATTCAATTCATTCTCAAATTCATCGAGACCTTTTTGAATTTCGTTCCATTGAGTAACACCATCCTCGACTGTTGCATGATATTTTGCGGCAATCGAAGCGAAACGTTCAATCCATAGTTTTTCTTGCACTTTTGCCAACGGGTCGATTGGATAGAGCCTATTTTCAGGATGAACTTCATCCAAATATTCGGCAATGAGCACGGATTCGTAGAGGAATGGTGCATTTGGCTTATCGACCAATTGTAAGGCTGGCACTTTCCCCAATGGATTCGCCTTGAATAACCATTCTGGTTTGTCTATCAAATGAATGTTTACCGTATGATATGGAATATTTTTTGCATCTAAAATCAAATGCGTTCGAGCAGCATATGGACAAAAACGCATCGAATATAATTGATAAATTCCATCATCTTCGAAGATCAATTTATCTACGCCTAAAAAACAGTTTTTTTTCTACTATTTCTATGAAAAAAAAACAGAATTTTCGAGAGAGGTTTTTACCAGTTTATTTTAACATTTCTTCGAGTACCTTTTCAATAATGCTTTGTATTGCTTATTTTACGTTCTTGATTATACTAAAGAGATAGCAGTTTTCTCGACTTTTCATGCATCGTTGGAACTGTCAGGCTCTGATAAATTTAGTGGCTCAACATTATTATACGTCCAACTATCTTGATTTTGAGTCGATGATTGCGCTAAATCTTCCGATTCCAATGATCCTACTGTCACTAATGTGCCTGTTGATGATGATGATGAGGACAACGAATCATCTTCGTGGTTCGGATTTTGTACGGGAACCTAAACGATGTTAATTATTTAGTTGAAGTGCGGAAAACTGAATAAATTCATTGAGAATAAAAAAATATTTTCAATACAAAAATCTTATGTTTTCATATAAAACACTATTTTTATCGGAGTCGTTAAATAAATATAGTCTTACCTCATTTTGAATTCCAGATGAATCAGGTTCATTTCGGGTTCGTTCTGCTTCGAACTTTTTACACAAATCGCTTAAGCAATGCGCGCAAAATAATTTACCATCACCTTCATTCTATAAAAACAAATTAACAATACTATATTACACAACGCTACAGCATTTTTACGCGAATCTTCTACCAATTATTTTCCGTTAGTGTGGTGCCTCCTGGTTCCAAAAATGTGGTTGATAATATCATACTCTACATTTTTGGTGAAATAGAAATAAGAAACCCTCAAAAATTCATGATTTTTCAACTGAAAATCATTGATTTGTGAAAAAAAAACTAGATTTCTCAGGGCATCTATGTGGGTATGAGCTATGAAAAGCCCTCTAAAGTGGTTTTTTGGCCTTGATATGTTCAGATATGCGATGTATTTTTCCATTGGCTACTGTAATGTGGCAAAAAAAGTACAAACGAACAAAGAAAAGGGACATTTTCGATGAATTTTTGGAGTTGAATGTACACAATTGTGAAAAGTTGAGAAAAATCACTATTTTTCTGATTTGCGCGCCCGTACCCCCCACCTGTTGACCGATTTTGAAAAGTAAGCCCGCAAAATTCGTGGGCGGTCTATACCTTTCACATAGCTTGAAGATAATGACAGCTGGGCAACGCAAGCAACAACAATAACATAGATAATTTAGTTCTGTGGGCAACCGCTATATTGCATTTGAAGGCGCGTCGATCAATGCATTTCAATTTTGACTAGCTTTGACCTTTCAAAATGACTTTTTTCATCCCAATTTTTAAGAACTTCAAAATTGTTGCATTTTTGGAAACAGGCATCACACTAACAGAAAATATTTGACAGAAAATTTGTGTACAATTTTTTTAAAATTTTGTAGCATTGTCTCATATACAAAACTCAAACTAAATGCTGTATTGTGTACGAATAAACAAAAAAAAAATAAATCTGAAGTAGTACGGACGAACAAACTTACTATAGACGAATTTTTCAAGAACTGTATCCAATCGTTGTATTTGGGGTTCATCCCATCAGAGGAAGGTTTCCCTACTATACATATATCGAATACTAAATCGTTTGTGCACCCTTCATTTGAACATTGAGGTTCCGCACGATCCATCGAAGAATTGTTGTTAACTTTTTTATTTGATGAGAGGAATTTTGAAGAATAACGTCGATGTACACGTATGAAAAAAAATTGACTATTGTTTCACTTTGACGTTTGTCCTCTGGTGACTAAAGTCTGTACTAAAATTATTAAATGTTTCTAGTTTGACACAAAGACAAAATTTATAGATATTTAGATAAATTTGATGCGTCCACCGTACCGATGCGACGCTCCAAAAAAAAACAATGGATTCCATTGTTCTACGTTGATCCAAATTTGGATGTTAACTTGGAGTTTTGTTTAATGTCTCGTGGAACTTAAACATTCAGTGTGACTATCAATGGAATCCATTGTTTTTTTTGGAGCGTCGCATCGATACGGTGGACGCATCAAATTTATCTGTGTTTTGCACACCAATTAATGTTTTATTTTTGGTTTCGAAAATCTCAATATTTTCTTCACTTTTTTACAAATCAAAGACCGCGCGGCTATCACTTGTCAAACTGATGATATTTCGGAACGAAATCAATGACCACATTTTTCATTGTTTTTAAGACAAAATTGGACTAGTAAACAAAACCATAGCGTTCAAAATGTCATTAGAACACAATATACTGTAAAGGTACTGAAAGGTACTGAACTTATTGATAATTTGAACATGAAGACAGTGTCAATAGCCAACGAACACAAATGTTGTGACTGAAGCGCGTCACATCAACGAAATGGTGTAAGCTGTCTGTGTGAGTAGAGCTGTCAACGGACAAGAAATTTTGCGAACGTTCGTTCGTTCGTTCGTAAAAATTCATTAATTTTGTTCGTTCGTTCGTTCGTAGCATTTTTTCTCCGAACAAATGTTCGTTCGTTCGTAGCACTTTTTCTGCGAACAATGTTCGTTCGTTCGCATGTTCGTTCGTTTGTTCGCAAAATAATTTAAAAAATGAAGGTATATGCATAATGACGTGGCTCACGTCGATTGTTCCATGCAAAATGTTTGAGAACAACCCCCAGTTTTACTTTTTGAGTCAAGCCAAACATATGTTCAAAATTTCAGATCGATACGAGGACTCTAAACCGATTATTCAGAATTTTGGGAAATTTGTCACATTTTTGTGTCTCCAGACGGTATTTTTCGGTCCAAATTAGTTTTCTAAAAGGAATTTGTCATTCCACACAATTCTTTATATCAAGAATACATTATTTTTCATGAATTTTCACATTTTCAATAAAATCCGAATGTCCTAATTTTGCACAAACACAATATTTGTTTTTAATGGTTAAATAAACACGAAGAGGGGGTAAATATTTTCCAAATTCTTTTCAGAAAACTCATTTTGACCGAGAAAAACCGTCTGGAGACACAAAAATGTGACAAATTTCCCAACATTCAGAAAAATCGGTTTAGAGCCCTCGTATCGATTTGAAATGTTGAAAATTCGCCCAAAAAATAAAACTGAGGGATGTTTCCAAACATTTTGCATGGAAAAATCGATGTGAGCCACCTTATGCATATAATTTAATTTTTTTATTATTTTGCGAACAAACGAACGAACATGCGAACGAACGAACGAACAAAATTGAAATTAATTTTTTTTGCGAACAATGTTCGTTCGTTCGTAAAAATTATTTTGTTCGTTCGTTCGTTCGCACATTAAAAAAATACACTGCCATTTGGGCATAAATGTCACGAGGGCTTAATATGAACGATCTCTATCCACGAACATTTGAACGAAATAGACTTAGTAGTTCACGGAATATTGTCATACAAGTATAGGCTGTAATCAGTATCTGATCAATCGTTTGCTAGGTATGTAGACGGCCTTCGCTTCGCTTCGGCCGGCGTGCTTGATTCTTTCCCTCTAATGATTGGTACTTTTGACCCACCGTACAAAATGTCACTTTTTGCACCCATACAGCTCGAACGGGTGGGAATATCTTGGACCTCAAAACGTTTTCTTGAAGGAGGCCTCAAGTTACGTCACCTGTGATAATTTGAACGGAATCGACTTCGTCGTTCTCGAGATATTATTATTCAAAGAGGGATGAACATATGTATCCATGTTCGGGTAATGGGTTCGTTGGACCATATGCCTGGTATTTGACCCCTCACGGTTTGGCTCACAGTCCTATGATTTTGATTAAACTCCACAGGAATGTAGCATTTGCTTAGCCTGATCCAAAAATATATCGCTTGATACCCTAGCGACCTTGTGAATGGTACTTTTGACCCACCGTGCAAAAAGTGACATTTTGTATGGGAGGTACCCGAAGGAGGTGTCGCATCTATGGGGTTGTAAAATTAAACTTGGAGAGGAGCAAAAATCAAGCCCCGATGCCAAATTTGGACTCAATCTATATAGCCGTTCTCGAAATATTGGCATTTTTATGGACAAAAAATCACATTTTTAGAGCCTCATACAGCTCGAACGGGTGAGAATATCTTGGACCTCAAGTTACGTCACCTGTGAGAATTTCAACGGAATCGACTTCGCCGTTCTCGAGATATTGTCATTCAAATCAAGGTCCAAAAAGGGGGGAAAATTTGTATGGGAGGTACCCGAAGGGGGGCTCAGACCGTCCCCAAATCACGTGGTGCGTCGCAGGCCGATTTTAGGAATCCTCCGAAATTTTGAACGAAATCGGCCTACCCGTTCTCGAGTTACAGGGTGGTCAAACAAAAAAAAAAAAAAAAAAAATAAATAAAACACGATACATATGCTTATATATTCACTTTGTTCATATTAAGCAAAATGCTACGTACGAACGAACGACGTCCGTTGACAGCTCTATGTGTGAGAACACTTTGGTTCCTGAATGAATTTTTGTATCGGCCAATGGTTCAGCAACCAATGACATCGTTTCTTGAAACTCATGGCCTAATGATTTAGATGGATGAACAGCCAATTGTGTTGAGTTTGTTGTGTGTGTCATGGCTATACCATTTACATTGCCCAAAAATCGTGGATTTATGTAGATTTGTGTTGGTGCTGTTTCAAACGCTGGCTCAGATGATTGATGATTGATTCTATTCGATTTACTGAGAAAATTTGGATTGATGTGCACATTACGGAACTTTGGATTTATATGAATCGAAGACGAGGTTGACGATGTATTTGGCAACATTTTTTTTCTATATTTTTTTTCCTAAAATTCCTTTTGATTTGTTTTTGTTTTTCTAAATATAAACTCAAAGTGTTTTTAATGTAAAAATCGAATAATTTACTTTCTTACAACATTCGGAACTGATCTTAAAAATTGCGATAGTCGATGCGAAAATTTCAATAGAATGCACTGTTTTCTACTCAATGTTAATCTTTGTTTGCATGACATTTGTTTCACTATTGAACATGAGTCAACACAACAACAACAACAACAAGCTCATGTTATTCAACAGTTTATTAGCAGTGTTGCAAATGTATATACAACTGTGTGCAGGGAAGATGTCTATACAACACAGTTGCATATGCCAAACTGTGTGCAAAGTGCGACAAAACAATTAGAAAGAAAGAGAGGGTAAGCGTGTCGCTATGATTCTCTCGCTCTGCACACAGCCGCTCGGCATATGCAGCACATGCTTTGCTAGTCAATTTGACTGTCTATCTGTCATCACTGTTTATTAGTGTGGCCGCTGTTGTGTTATGGCAATCGCGTGAGTTCCATAGATAGAAATTTAGCTAAATTACTTTCACCATTTTTTTTTATGAATTTGATATTTTTTTCACGGTCTACTGAACGGTTTACATTACAATTATTTTGAAATATATTTTTGTCATACAAATCGTATTTGCAAATAGATTAAAATAAATTGAAATGTTTTTGTATATTTGCATCAGGTAACCCAGTATCTCTCTGAAAAGATGTTCGTGAAACACATTGTCGTTGTTCATATTCACATCTTCTTGTTTCTTTCGGTCGCCATTTTAATTTTTTTTGACAATTCCAAGCAACTTCATTCGAACACACATTCCAATCGTTCTTTTCATTCTCTTTCTGGTGCAAAATGGTAAGAAATAGCTCAAGTGCTCCAAAAATTATCGTAATTTTTTTAGTTTTTGTACCATATCAATTATCAATTGATGCATTTAACAAATAGTTATACTGTGATTTGTGCATATTAAAAGTTTTTCCATGGATTTTGTGTAAATTATCAATAAATCGGCAAAAAATTTGGTGTTGCAAATGCACACACATTATATGAGTTGAGCATAGAGGCCACATGGTATAAGTTTTGTATGGATATCAATAGCACCTCGGTTTCTATTGCTGTTAATTGTGTTTACCGATGATTTTCATGGAATTTACCAAAAACCAGCTAAACAATGTTAAATGAAAATCCATTTCAATCAATTACCTTATGCCCGAAAATTGGATTTTTTGGATAATTTCAATTGATTTTTGATTGCGTGACATAACCTCAACTAAGCATTATCTCTGTTATTCTCCCTTTACAGCCTTTCGAAAGATACGTTGAAACTGGCCGCGTTGCCAAGGCCACCTCAGGCCCATTGCGTGGTAAACTTCTCACAATCGTTGATGTGATTAATCAAACTCAAGTAAGTTTACATAATTTTTTTTCATAATATCAAACTGTTGATGAAAATTTGAAAGTTGTTGACGTTCACACATTGTGTTATTTACATAGAATCAAGCGATTTTGTAATGATGAACCTAGAAAATATATATAGGAATTGCCGGCTGACACCCAAATGAAGCCACATTTTCACTGAAAATACATTTATCGCATAAAAATAAATTATTTCTTGATTATATGGATTTTATCGACCAATTGAATGAAACCCAATTTTTTTTCTTCATTTTAAGGTGCTCGTTGATGGTCCAGAAACCAATGTTTCACGTCAAGCCTACCGTTTGAATAATTTGCAATTGACAAAATTTTCAATTAAATTCCCATTCAATGCACCAACTCGTGTTGTACGCAAAGCCTGGAAGAACGCTGACATCAAAACAAAGTGGGAGAACCACTCATTTCATGGGCCCAGAAATCAAAGGACATCAAAAAGGTAGATTTAAACACGTGTTTTTTTGCATTTATTTTCGTTAAAAATCGACATTCAGTGGTTTTATGGTTACTTCAATATGATGATCCTGTAAAAATAATATATAGGAATTGCCGTCTGATACCCAAATGAAGCGGAATTGCACTACTGATAGAAAATAACAATATTCCCAACTGAATGTTCATTTGTCCACCACATTTTAAACTAGAATGATAGAGTTGTTAATAAATTTGCCATTTTTTTCACATTTCAATTTTAGCGCACATCGTTGAACGATTTTGAACGTTTCAAGTTGCGTTATGCTAAAAAAGCACGTAACAAGCTCTTAACAGCTGCCTACAATACATTGAAGAAGAGAACTAAGGCCGACGGTACAGCCAGAGCTTTGAAGAAGGACCGTAAAGTTCGTATTGAAGCAGCCAAAGCCAAAGGCGGCAAAAAGGGTGGCAAAAAATAAATCATTTTTGAAGTTTAATTCATGAACCGTTTTAAATGAAAAGATTGATAAAATAAAAAACAAAACAACATTTGATAAATTAATCGAAAAAAGTGTGTGCGCCTTTATTATTTGATCGATTCAATTTGGAGGAAGATTTTGTAGGCTCTATTGAACTAATACATCGAAATCGGGAGCACCTGCACGTCTAGTCTGGTAGTATTTGATGTAGACTTCTCTTGGATATGCATACTTTTTAACGGCTTTATCGGACTCTATCAATTTCTTAAACCACTTGTTCTATCAAACAAAAGACATAAATATTAGAAAAATGATACGATTTTGTATTGTCAACCACAAAAGCTTACCAAATTCGGGAATCTGTCTTCACTGAATTTACATCCTTTACCAAAAAGAACATCAAGTACTTCATTGCGAGGAAACCATGGCCATATTGCGTAGTCCAAAATGTTGGGCTTTTCACCGCCAAAATATGTTGTACCACGAACATTCAATTCATTCTCAAATTCATCGAGACCCTTTTGAATTTCGTTCCATTGAGCAATACCATCCTCGACCGTTGCATGATATTTTGAGGCAATCGAAGCGAAACGTTCAATCCATAGTTTTTCTTGCACTTTTGCCAATGGGTCGATTGGATAGAGCCTATTTTCGGGATGAACTTCATCCAAATATTCGGCAATGAGCATAGATTCGTAGAGGAATGGTGCATTTGGCTTATCGACCAATTGCAAGGCTGGCACTTTCCCCAATGGATTCGCCTCAAATAACCATTCTGGTTTGTCTAACAAATGAATGTTTACCGTATGATATGGAATATTTTTTGCATCTAAAATCAAATGCGTTCGAGCAGCATATGGACAAAAACGCATCGAATATAAGCGATAAATTCCATCATCTTCGAAGACCGGTTTATCTTCGCCTAAAAAACAGATTTTTGTTTACTATTTCTATGAAAAAAAAGAATTTTCGAGAGAGGTTTTTATTCTTTGAGTACCTTTTCGATAATGCTTTGTATTGCTCATTTTACGTTCTTGATTATACTAACGAGATAGCGTTGTTTAATTCACACCATGCACTTGTCAATATGTGAGTTTCATATGCAAATGCGGCAAAACCAGTTCAGTAAAGATATACATAACCTTCATTTTCCCAACAAACAATCTTAACTACAAACAAAATGCAGCCCAATGAAAATATTGTTAGTAGTAAAACGGGTCGTAGTTTATTTTAAACATTCTTTCAAATTAACAAATTTTTTCATAGGAATTTAAACATCAATGACATGTACAATAAAATGTCAATTGATATATTCTGAAAGCACTCTTGATGTGGAATAATGATAAATCGGTTTACTTTGCTCGGATTTATTTTTAAAAAGGCTTATGCTTCTTCCACCAACAAATCGTAATTTGGAGTGCCGGCACGACGTCCCAACGAAAATTTGGTGTGGGTGAATGTAGACAATAAATGTTTTTTAACAGCTGGATCTTCTTTGAGTGCATGAATCCACTGAGCCTTTAAAAAAAGAATTGATACAGATATACAGATTGTGTTTACAGATTTGTGTTGATTTTCCATACCAATTTTGGGAATTGCTGATCAAAGTTGTATTTATCACCAACAATGGAGCTCAAAATGCCAAAGCGCTCAAACCACGGCCAAATAGCATAATCTAAAATGCCCGGTTTCGAACCAGCAAAATATTCGGTCCTGCGTTTAGTCAATTCAGCTTCATACGGCTTCAGTTCGTCGTAGAATGTGCCCAATAGACTGTCATTCTCTTCGTCCGAATTAACAGTGTATACCAGACGATAGAATGTTCCCGCGACTGCACTGAAACGTTCGATCCATAGTTTTGTTTCAGCTTTGGCCAATGGTTCAGTTGGATACAATTTCACTGCAGGATATTTTTCGTCCAAGTATTCAGCTATTACCAAGGATTCAACCAAAAATGGGTGATTGGGCTCATTGATTAATTGCAATGCCGGCACTTTTCCATTTGGATTTACCTTCGGATACCATTCCGGTTTTTCGGTGAGATTGATGAAAACGACATGATATGGAATATTTTTAGCATTCAACACAAGATGCACACGATGCGCAA
The DNA here is from genome assembly GCA_030463065.1 of Aphidoletes aphidimyza. Lineage (NCBI taxonomy): Eukaryota > Metazoa > Arthropoda > Insecta > Diptera > Cecidomyiidae > Aphidoletes > Aphidoletes aphidimyza. Next base: position 46,300,182 of record CM059997.1, read on the forward strand.
ATGGACAGAAGCGCATTGAGAAAAGACGTAGTTGATCATCGTTTGGAAATGATGGTTGACTTGAACCTAATTATAGATAAAATTACAAATAAACAACGTGCATTACGTCATCATTCAATTTCTTTGATTTTCTATGAAACATTTCTTGGAATTTGTTGTAAACAAATAGAATTATCGACAAAAAATCATTTAATAAAGCATATTTTTTACCTTTAGCAAAGTGTTGATTCGTGTCCATATTCAAAAATTTTTCTATGGAGTAAATTGTTTTGACGATCTGAATACGTGATAAAATTACAGTAGACTGAACTTGACTGTGGCGTCATGAAACATATTTTGTGTACACAAGAGTGCCATATATTGTAAGCGTTGTGTGCGTTGTGTGCGTTGTGTGAGTGCTTGTCGTATTTTCCATAGATTTATGTATGCAGCTGTATGAATGGGTTTAATCATACCGCAATGAATAAGGCAAACAGCTACAGTGAACGATGAATCGATAAATGAAACATGATATATCAATTATTGTAGCCAGTATTGTATGAGCAATCAATTTATTTTCAGGGGTCTGTTCAAATTTGTGTCAGGCTGGAAATTACTCTTTGGTTATTGATTTCAAGCTCTCAGATTTAGCTTAAATGCTACATTTATCTTTTGAAGTACCATTTTCTGGAATGTTGGCTCCATGATATTATTAAAAATAATATTAATTTAAAACACCAAACAATTGACGATGAAATACGTGCATCGGTGTGAAGCATCGTTTTGATTTACTATTGTACTATTTACATTTAAATGTAATTTGAGGTGTCTATCTACTGTTCATTTCTGAACTCAGAAGCCAGACCATAGGAAGATGTAAATTGATTGAAATGTAAAGCCCGTTTCAGAATTCTACCGACCAGTTTTGAATAGACACCTCCTACTTTAGATTGAGCAAAAAAATTTGAGGATTTAAAGAAAAAAATTGCTTCAATATGAAAAGGAAAAAAATCAATTTCAATTGAGACAGCAAAGAAGATGTGGTCTTGATACAAGCTAGAGCTTGTATTTAAATAGGACTCAATGCTGATTGTGCTGTAGTTGTATTTCAGTTTTACTTACCTGGAGAGTTTTGTACCGACACAAAATGTATTTCTGTACGAGAGTAACCACTGAAGAGATAAACACATTACTACATTTTATTACATTCAAACAGGTTAGAATTCTTATCCTGTCGAACATCTTAACTTCAACAATGGAACGATAGCTCATATAGAAATCAACGTCTGCCACAATTAACAGATACCAAATAAGTTTATAGAGGAAAAATGTAACCGTATTTTAAAATGTCTACATATTTTCTCCGTACGAATAAATACTGTATAGAATAGAAGTAGTTGTGTTGAAATAAATATTAATTACAAAAGATAAGTTGCTTTGATTCGCATATCTGTGATAGAAACGATTGATATCCAGACTATTCGAATTGGATTTGATTAGATTCTCACAAATCCAATTCGAATAGTCTTGTTTTAAATCGTTTGTGATGGCTGAAATATAAAAAAATGCAAAACTCAGTAACAATTATGAACAGAAAAGACTACGTGTACAATGTACAATGTACTTTACCACGAGAAAAAGCTCCTAGACTAAGAAGATTATGGGAAAACCAAATGTAATGTAAACTATTTGGTGTTTCAATCGTCTCATGTAATATCTAGATACAATTTATTAAGTTGATCAGAGTGTACTCTGTACTGTACACGCAATTTATTTGCGAAAAAGCAGCGGTACAGCAATGACAGTTCCTTCACAAAGCGCATGTGCTTGTGTGATGTGTCCAATATACGGCAATTCCACATGAAATCCACACGAAAAACAGATTCGGTAGTATTTTAGTCTTGTGGCGAACAATCATATTACCACGTAATATTGAAAAGTTACCACAACATAATATATATATTTTTACTACTACTCACTGAGTGTCGCTACGATTCGGTACAGTCCTAGCGGCAAACATTCACGACGCCTCAGCGTCGTATTGATTTCGATGATGTTTGTATATGCATACGACATATGAGTCGTACAACGATGAGAGGTGCCACAATGTAAACGCTTCGCATGATGCGAGTGGTCTATGTGCGTCGTATGCATATACGAACATTGTCAAAATGAATACGACGCTGAGGCGTCGTGAATGTTTGCCGCTACGACTGTACCTAGTCGTAGCGACACTCAGTGAGTAAAATGAGATGTGTTTCGTATCCGAATTTTTTTCTTCGTCCCGTATGCAACGGACAAGCATTGGCTACATGGGAATTCACTATGAAACTCTCGGAGAGCCGATATTTGCTAGTCGGAAAAAAATCACGTCGCATACGGATACGAAACACATCTCATTTTAGCACTAAGAATATATATATTATACTGTGGTAACTTTTCAATAGAATGTGGTAATATGATTGTTCGCCACATAAAACTAAAATACTACCAAATTTTTTGTTTGGTGTGTGTTTCACGCGCATGTTGAATGTTGTCGTCGATGAGCGACAATCATGAAATTCTTAAACAAGACTGGATTTGGCGAGTACTACTCTATTCAGTTTACTCAGATGTCAGCAGTGTGCACAGCACATTTCTCTTTTTTAGTTCTCGGCTTCTCCTTTTATTCCTAACACACTACAATGTTCACTGAGTGCGCATCTTAGATCTGTGTAGGCTATAGATTGTGTACGTTCATTTCCTTTCGTATTGCAGGGAATTCTTCCTGATTATTGGGAACGAATTCAATTGTGTACATAATCCCTGTGAATGCGGGGATTTTCAAGTAGTCAATAGCTAATGTATCTAGCTTATCATGGCCCAGTTCGGCGGCGAAGTGCTAAAATGTTTTTGGTGAAGTGAGTTTTTTTCGATCCAATGTCGCGAACATTTCTTTACCTTCAAATAAAGTAAATTCATGTAACAATTCAAGCGCAGCTCCTTCAAGCTTTTCAAAAAGATAACACATCACTCAATAAGTCTTAGATCTGGTCTATAGATAGCACCTCTTGTAAAAGCCGTTTTAGGGTTTGTCCCAAATCTTTTTTCCTAGAGCTGTAACTTGCTTACGTTCATCCGATGGAAAAATAATTGACAAGAAGTCATAGATTTTATGTGGAATGGCCGTATATTGCACACGTAACACAAGCACATGCGCTTTGTGAAGGAACTGTCATTGCTGTACCGCTGCTTTTTCGTGAAAATACAAATAAATTGTCTGTACCATAGCGAGTACACTTAATTCCAACGTGTTTTTTTTTTACTTTCAAAATATTCAAACGTCCAATAAAGAAGAGGGGTTTTCTGTTGATTGATTTGATTATAAAGATTGTGATGAAGTTAATCGAAATTCGGATAATCTTATGATTGAATTTCGAACAAAATTAACTGTCATCTTCATTTCGGATGACGTTTAGAGGTTATGTTTTGTGTGTGTAATCTTCTTAGTCTAGGAGCTTTTCCTCGTAGTGAAGTGTACACGTACATGTAGTCTAAAAAATTAACTGGTTTCTGTTCATAATTGTTACTGAGTTTTGCATTTTTTTTTATATTTCAGCCATCACAGACGATTAATTTTCAATTGAAACCAAGACTATTCGAATTGGATTTGTGAAAATCTTATCAAATCCAATTCGAATAGTCTGGATATCAATCGTTTCTATCACAGATATTACATGCGAATCAAAGAAACAACAAGACCACTATTTCTATTTTATACAGTAATTATTCTGACATTCGTGGAGGCGAAAAAACGTACAGACAAAAACTTAAAATTTAGGAATTATCAGAAATACGTGTTGTGTCAGTACAAAACTCTCCAGGTAAGTAAAACTGAAATATAACTACAGCATAATCAACATTGAGTCCTATTTTTTATTTACAGAAAGTTCCAAATATATATGCAGACTCGATGATTGAGTGGTTGATAAGGGGAATTTCTTATCATAACCTTAATTTTAATTTTATTTTATGATGCTGTTATTGATGATTTTTGGTTTAATTTGAATGATGAGAACAATTTGATATTCGAATCTAAAGTATTTGATAGGTTGTCAACTGAATAACTTTGGACTCTAAGGTACATATGCTATACCCGAGGGTTGTAATGTAAACAAGGCCCACGATACGGTAAATTCTTCAAGCTAAATGGTTTGAGCAAATGAATTTATGATTTTTAGCTTGATGAAATTGGTTCGGTACATTTTGATGTCCCAGCCTCGAAAATATTTTGTCCCAGCCTCGAAAATATTTTGTCCCAGCCTCGAAAATATTTTGTACCAGCCTCGAAAATATTTTGTCCCAGCCTCGAAAATATTTTGTCCCAGTCTCGAAAATATTTTGTACCAGCCTCGAAAATATTTTGTCCCAGTCTCGAAAATATTTTGTCCCAGTCTCGAAAATATTTTGTCCCAGCCTCGAAAATATTTTGTCCCAGCCTCGAAAATATTTTGTCCCAGCCTCCAAAAAATTTTGTACCAGCCTCGAAAATTTTTTGTACCAGCCTCGAAAAAATTTTGTCCCAGCCTCGAAATTTTTTTGTCCCAGTCTCGAAAATATTTTGTCCCAGCCTCGAATTTTTTTTGTCCCAGCCTCGAAATTTTTTTGTCCCAGTCTCGAAAATATTTTGTCCCAGCCTCGAAAATATTTTGTACCAGCCTCGAAAATATTTTGTCCCAGCCTCGAAAATATTTTGTACCAGCCTCCAAAAAATTTTGTACCAGCCTCGAAAAATTTTGTACCAGCCTCGAAATTTTTTTGTCCCAGCCTCGAAATTTTTTTGTCCCCAATGCTGTGAATTCCATTGTACCGAGTTAGATTGTTACGACGCTAGTGGTGAGACTGCTAAAGTTTAATAGAAGACAACAGTCTAAGTTCAGTTGATTTGATTTTTGACTGAACAATTCGAAAAATCATCGAGTAGCCTTTTTATTTCTCTCTTGTTCGGGCGTTCTACAGCTCTGCTCGCTTGGCGCGTGACAATCTACTGTGTACTTGCAAACTGCCAAAATTGTATGTTATTGATGTTGTAGCTGCATAGCCGTGTTTGTCCCAGTCTCGAAAATATTTTGTCCCAGCCTCGAAAATATTTTGTCCCAGCCTCGAAATTTTTTTGTCCCAGTCTCGAAAATATTTTGTCCCAGCCTCGAAAGTTTTTTGTCCCAGCCTCGAAAATATTTTGTCCCAGCCTCGAAAATATTTTGTACCAGCCTCGAAAATATTTTGTACCAGCCATTTGAAGTGAAATCATGAGTACCTATTTAAAAAAAAAAAAAATCAAAATGAATTCATGCCACACCAAATCTATGCTGAATCTATGCCGAATTAATCCCTATGTTTTTATACACATTTTGGTGTACGTGGTGTGATTCGGTATGAATTGGGCATGGGATGTGGTGTAGGTTTTTTGATGAGGACCATTCCATACCCGATCGATCAAAATTCACATGGACCATCTCGGATTTGAAAAATTTATATATGGTTCGATTATTTTTGACATAGAAATCGACTTTTGAATCTTCAAACGCGATTATCTCGAAAACACGTATACAAATTTTTTTGAGTTAGAATCGGTTTCGGATAGCTGGCCTCAAGCCAAGATGTGTTCAAAGATATAACACAGTGACGCATCTGGCTGTATCAAAAATATGAACACTTTTATACCCATCCAAATATTTGGGTTTGAATGCAGGGGTGTCCGTTTTCCATTTTTTTTTTCACTTTTACGTTATACTCAAAATGTCCCAAAGTAAATTTTTTCGCGTTCTGGGGGTCAATACCTTTCCAACGGTGTATAATATAGCATATTTTGACACATTCTATACATAACTATCAACATGTCCATCAAATTTCCATCAAATGTTGATAGCTATGTATAGAATGTGTCAACATTAAAGATAATCATGATTATTTGCAAATATATAAAATGGAATGTTTAATGTTTTTTATGCGAAAAAATTGCGTCCTTCAGGAATAGATGTTCATTATAATATAGTTGCAAGGCAAATAATGCTGAAGTGACTGTTACATTTGCAATAAGGCATTCAAGCACTTTCTGATTTTATTTTGCTGCAAAAACTCTCTTAGAATAGCGCCTATTCAGACTTGTGAGAAGTCGCTTGCTATTACGCTATGAAATGATGAATTTTAAGCCAAACAATTAATAGAAATCGTGTCTTTGAATCAAATATTTATTTATAGAGTTATTCATATATTTCTTCAGTAGTATTTATCCACAATGACATTTTTAAAATTTAAAGATGTTTATTAATTGGTTTTTCGTTAGATTCTTGTTAAATTATTTTCTTTATACAATAGAGTACTGAATGACAAAACATCACTGCAATTTTAAATTTAGTACATACATATAGTAAATGGCAATTGAATGTTAAACACTTTTTGGCTGTGTGCTAACAGAAATGAGAGGGAAGAAAAGGATGACATTAAACTTTATAATAGAAAGACGACTATTTCCATGTTTGATTTGAATCCATTGAATTTGTTTTGCCACATTGAATTTATTTCAACTACAAAAAGCTGGACTAGTTTTTAGTTTTGAGTTTTGTTTAAAAAAATGCACACAAACACACATACAATTTATATTTGCTTTAATATGTAGTAAATTGTGTGATTTTGTTAGAACCATTCAATTTGGATTTTACAATTGGCATTTCAAATACTGATTTAATTGGCAATTGCATCTACATAACCAATTTATTATCTCATAATCATCTTTTTTTTTAAAGAATCGGCAACATTCTGACAACTGCTCATTGTATTTGGATGAAAAATGGGTCCTTCGATCTTAACAGGAATTGATATATCCATTTCATTTTTGAGCTCATGTTATTACTCATCTATTATACCATCTATAAATTGTCAAGAGCAATAAAATGTGTAAATATTTATTAAAATGTCAAAATGATCTAAAGTCTCATTTAAAGACCTGAGTGACAACATGGTTATCGGACAGCGTATCAACGGCCAACCGGATCAATTTTTTTTGTTAAGAACCCAGATGACAGGATTTTACTGCATTTTTTTTACTATTCTCTTGTACCGTTAAGGAGCGAGAGACAAAACGCAAAACAAAGGGAAAATGACCATTAGTCCATTTGGGTATAGGCGACATATTCGCAAAGTGTTTTTACACTGTAGCTGCTATGTAAATGCTTGAAAATCCACACATGGTGATTTGCTTCATTTGCAGCTCATTTGTAGTATTTGTAGTATTTCCCCCTAGCCCCAAATATAAAACACAAACCAAAATATGCATGTCTAATTTACGCAATATTTTTTACGTTTTTACATTCTGAAATTATAACGTTTCATACTGTAATGTTAAAATACACAATGAATTGAATGAAATATTCCTACTACTCCAGTCAATGAATAAATTTAATGAAAACGAATATCTTCACTTTGTGATGTTCTATTTTTTCTTGATTTCTATTGAAGTGCGATTTTGCTCCAGAATAAGAAGTTATTCGTTTTCATTTAATTTACAATAAATTGAAGTTTTCAAGAAACCAGCAAAAATAAGCAAAAATCTGTCACGAAATCGAAAAAAAACTGATCAACCAGAGGAATATATATTTTTTTAAAATGCAAAAGTCTTAACATGATTTTCAATTCAGAATAATATTTTAATAAAATGCGCATATATTACTCAAAACATATAACATATAACACTGACAGATTTCGAAATCAGCTATTAAAATAACATACCTTCATGATTTGAATATTTAAAAATGATAAGAAAATCAAATACGTCCAAAACACAAATTTATTTTTTGACAGAAAAATACAAAATTAACATCATGTCACATGAAGGTAATTTCGATGATTCTAAAAACGTATGGGCGTCATGAAATATTGATCCGGTTTACCTTCTCTTGCACATTATTGACACACATTTGTTAAGCATTTGTTTTTCATCTTCCAAAGAAATCCATCCACTTTATAATTTTAAATTAATCTTTAATCAGATCCGTACGCTTTTAATTGGTATTTTTAGACAAATTTTGTTGGAACTTCACTCAGCTAATGTTACTACGTATATTTTGATATTTATTGATTTCATTCCAAATGGCCGTCTCAATCTGTTCTTATTTTAATTTAGTTATACTCAAATGGAACATCTGATACATCTTGAATGTTTTTTTTTTTATTGTTTAACTTTAATTTAAAATGAACTTGCAATGAGCTGGAAGAGTTCGTGTGATTTTAAAGAATATGCGCACACTTGAACTCATCGCATTTCGAATTCAGCCTAGTTAGTGGGAATGGTTCAATTTAGTTTCAAGTTTACTGGTTGTTTTCTAATTTTTTTTTCTTTTATCTATTTTTCTTGCAAGCTGCGTTCTTGATGTACTGGGCCAAAATATGTGGCAGGAGCGCCGTGTACTTACGGTGGTGAGAATTCTATAGAATACATTGGTATTTGCTAATCTTATTGGTTAGATAAAAACTGATAAATTCTTCCAATTTGTTGTTTCAATTCTCTTCATCGCGATGAGATGCGTTTAAATATTTTATTTATTGTTATTCATTCAATTTTTTTCAATCTCAAAACATCGCTATTTTATACAATTTCAATTGGTGTCGAATACGGCACGTTTGTCTGAGATGTGCAGAGATATGTGTCGAATTCGACCTAAGATTTCAGTATTGCAAATTCTCATCACTACGAAGTACATGGCGCATATTAAACGTTAGACTCTTGTTAGGAGTTTTCTTGTATGATAATTGATAAACTTTCATCAATTTTATAATGACTTTAATGATTACACATTAAATTTATTAGGATAAATGGGATTATTCAATGTAATCAAAAGGTAAGGATTTTTTTACACATTTAAATACACAGACTCTATTTTATGACTAGTATTTTATATACTGATTTATCCATCACACATACTGATTTGTCAGCAAAATCGCAATTTCATATGAAAATGGATTCGTTCGAAATTTTGGATTCAAATTTAACCAAATATTTAGTTCACTTTTGTTTAATGTCAAACATTTTCTCTTTTTCAGGCTCAAAAAATGATATTAATTAATAAATCATTGTTAAAGTGTGATAAAGAAATTAAACATCTCTGAAACGAATCAACTATTTCAATAGAGATTGTGTGAATCAGTGAAAAAAAAGTCCGTTTCAAAAGCATGAATTGCCCATGCGTTTACGAATAGGTAATAAGACTTTAAATGCCCTAGAGGTTTTCTGAATGCATTGTTCGGTGTATTGATGTTGCAACATTTGTTAAATTTATCGTTTCGTAAAGCATCATGATTTCATATTTTGGAGCACTCAAAATCCACGCCTTACGAAACGATACATTGATTGCATAAATTGAAATGGAATGAAAATGAATTCCATAGAAAGACCACGTTGCATTATTCATCAATTGAAAGTTCACATTGAATCCTTGGGATTGAATCCTCGATGGAGAATTGAATCCATTGTTCTATTTCAATTTATGCCATCAACTCATAGCATAAAAATATTCAAAATAATAAATTTATCCATGCATGGTTTGCCTGACAAAAGAGTATGTGTGCCATTTGAGTTATTTTGTTGTTGTTCTGATTTCATTGATTAATTTACCCCTGCCCCCCCCCCCATATTTATGAAATTTATTTTAATCTTACTCTTTGTTTGTACTTACAACTCGGATTAACATTAAATCTATGTCTATTTTTTTTCATCAATATATTAATAATGAATAGTATCGTAATTGTTGTGACTTTGTAGTAAACTAACACTAAGACGATTCATGTACTTGTTGAATAAAGTAGAAATAAAAATGTGACTCATCTGACGAAACTGAGAATTTGAGGGAACAATCACCAAATAAGTAGATGAATGTTTAAATGAATAAATAAATAAATAAATAAATGAAATGAGACAAATTGATGTTAAATATAATTAAAAATGAGACATTTTCTTTCAAGAGAATAACTTATAGATTGTATTGATTGCTGGAATATTTGACCTCTGTTTTGAACGAGTTTGACGCTGACTGCTATGCGTAGTGCGGATATGAGCCTAAATGAGGTGCGACATGCGACGGTGTTACATGGCTCATTGAATGTGATGGATAAATGTTTGTTGCCGGACTGCTCCAATTACCCCATGAAGCAGCTGATGGGAATATGGATGCTAGAAAGACAAAAACCAGTACCAACTATTAAATTCAAACGATCTCAAACAAATATGTTAGTAAACCATTGTTTATAGTAAACAAAAATGTACGTTTTGTTTTCGATTCAAAATTCAACTCGATGAAGATACTTACACGATGAAGATGTGATACCATGGTGTGGATTCATGAACGATGTTAATTTAGTGCCATGATGGTACGGTGTCATGAAGAGATCACTTTGATATTTGTATGCTGGATCAGTGGCGGTTGGTTGTGTAGCGGCAGCTAAGCCTTGGAAATCAAATTTGTACGCATAGCGTTTGCCATGTACCTTTGTCATTATATTCTTGTCATAATAATACCTGAAAAATATAAAACACATGTTCGCATATAAAATATCAAAGTCCAATCTCGATTATTATCTTCATGGAATTCGATCTATCTACATAGATCTATACAGTACATTCAATTGCTGCATTCATTGATTTGTCCATTTGCAATGGGCCAAATCAGTTTTATTGAATTAAGTAAAAATGCCCTCATTTCAGTGCATTTGCCACATGGTAAATTGTTATGCCAATTTGGATCAATGAATTTCAGAATTTTCGACAAGCTAAACGATTTTTCATGAAAAACTATAACATTTTACGAAAAAGAAACCGACAAAATTACCAATCAAGTAATCGTTATCGTTTAATCATTGATTGCTTGCTTGCTTGAAATTGGCATTTCAATTTGCTATTTTTGTACAAATAAAAGCAATAATCTCATCACAATTTTCGATTTGACCCAAAACAAAATATAACAAAAAAAAATTACCTTAATGCGCGACTTAGTTTGTCGTAGTTCATGTTTGGCTTTGATTTGCGTTCACCCCAGCGTCTAGCCACTTCATCCGGATCGGTTAGTTTGAACTCACCATTTGTTCCTTCCCATGTGATGGCCGCTATTTACAAGCGACAAATGCGAATAGAAGGGAAAAAAGAGAAACATGCCGACAATTATCCACATTTCGTTTTTATCAGAGAAAGAAAAAAACAACAACAAAATTCACAAACAGTAACAAATCAAAATTGGTAACGAAAAGAAAACATCTAAAATTCATTAGCTATGTAACGAGCTTATTTTCTTCGATTTTGGCCCCGTTTAGAAAACATTGGACAGTAAATAGTATTGTTATTTAATTTAAGGGATTTGTTTTCGTGATGTTCAGATAAGTGATACTGATAACAAACAGATAATTATTGTGTTGAAAAGGGCAGTTGAAATATGAATTGCTTACCTGCATTACTTGAATCACTGAGTAGCTCCAATAAGAATTGCCAAAGCTGAATTTGACCGGAACCTGCGACGAAATGAAATGTGAAACGATGTTACTTTCTCTGTGCACAATCTTGTTTTTGTTTTTATGATTTCGATTTGGATTTGGATTTGTATAGTGCCAAAGCAAAACATGGAAGAACATAAATTTGGCACAAATAAAATGAAAGTAATAGTCAACAAATCACACAGCCAGATTGACAAGAATGAAAACCGACATTGCAATAAGTAAAATGGTCGAACATAAACTAAGTCCAAGAAACGTACAGTAAAAGTCAAATAAAGGGCGACTGGTCACATAATCAATCATAATCAATAATCATTAGATCATTCAGAAGGGCGTTTTTTATTGTTCCTTTGGCCGTGAATTCAACTAAATCGTACGCACACGGACATCTTAAATGTATTGGTGGGCATTTGGTTAGTTGTTGAGTTGTAGTATATAAACTTTTTCTTTAATTCGGAAATAATTCGAAGGATCGACTTGCAATATTGTTGTTATCCTACACGTGGTTCATAATAGACATAATACACCTGAACACTGAATTTTCAAAATTAACTGAAAACCTTAAATGTTATCATAAAAACGGTGTTTTTGAAAAACTCAATATCAGATCAATGTGCCTACTAATTAGAGAATGAGTACCAACACGCCCACCTTGCGGCTGCAATACGTCACCAGTTCGCAGTGAATCTCTGATATATTTATATAAATATTATTTACATTTATACGCTACAAGGCGTTTACTGCCGTTAAATTTGCTAAATCGCTATGACAGAGCAAGAATCAAAATAAGGCCGAAACTTGTAATATCGAACAATTTTTGTGTGTGTTGTTAGTTAAATGGACAAAATAAGGGCTTGATTGTTGTTATTACGTGTTTACTATTCATCAAAGGCGAGTCTCAACAATTTGTGCATCGTCAGTCAATGCACGATGACAATGCTCACCCGCGCTATGTTCGCAGTGCATGATGGAAATTTAATCGAGCGTATTAGCAACCCACAAAAAACTGCGCTAAAATCTTGAACTTGGTTTCGCTCTTGCTCTCACCCCTCACCGTGCACTCATACTCTCGGATTCACTTATAACAGCTTCTCCGTGAATAGCAGGAGCCGGTGAACAATGTATATGGTAGATATATCTGTGGCACGGCGTGATTCCGAATCGACGCACCCATTTTTATAATATTTTCATATGCTGGATGAATTTTTTTTCCTCTTTTTGTCTCTTTCTGTCTTTTTCTGTCTCACTCTATCTCTCGCTCATTCCCTTTAACTTGACATTTTTCGTTCTATTTGCTCGAATCATTATCGACTTATCGCAAATAACTATCTCAACAACTCAGCATGCATTCGCACATCATATATATTTAGCCATTTGCTATTTTAATCCACCCCCCAAAATCACGAAAATACCAAAAGTCTTCCCATTCAGTTTTGTGCTGAGTCAAATGCGAACAGTGAGGAGGAGACACGAAGAAAAATGACAAAATAATTGACCGACAGTGCGAAAACGATTATGTTATGATTGACGATTTGGAAGTTGAAATAGTTCTAAATGGGAAACTGACAAAGCAAACCGAATATTGGGAATTGAGTTACTGTGATGATGAATGCAAAGGTATGATTTACATATTTATGAACAACAGAGAACTGAGAACTGAGCGAGATGATTTGGTTTGATTTGATTTTTGACATAACATTTATTTGTAATTTGTAAATCTCATGGGGTCGATGAAAATTAAATGCCTAATTCATATTGGAATCTATTTACTATTCATGTTTAAATATAAATGTATATTTCATTGCATGGGTAATAAATTACAATGAAACATACCGAAATAATGAATGGATAAAAAAGTCAAATGGAATCATGTCTTATACAAAGTTACATGGACAACAATAACAAATTAAAAAATCAACAATAAAAAACAAAGGCGCTCTGCTCTGACTATTCGTTTTCTTCTCTAATATTTTATTTAATAAAAAGCCACGTGACTCGCACCCCCTTCGCATATAGAGATACTTTGGATAAAGTGTGCATTTTAGCTGTCATGTTATAAATTCACTTAATAATTTGTTCATTTTTATATTCACCGATACGCGGCAGCCAGTTGGAGCGCACACGCACACTGGTTACACCTTCCTTTTAGCAATACAACAGCATAGAGCATTATATATACGGTATTTTTTAAAGTGGCAGCAATCAAGTTAGTGGCAGCAATTGGCGTGCTTTTATGAAGAATAAGCGCACCATAAAAGAGAGAGAAAACAACAACAACAACAAACTTACAATTTATGTAACACACAACATTACGCCCTTATTTGATTTATTACGATTTTGTTTTAAATGGTGTTTTGGCCGCTTGCTCCACATTTTTCTGTGTGTGTGTGTTTTTTTTTCATTTGACTTTTCGCCTCCTTGTACCGGTGAAATTTATTAGCAATTATGCTGTGATGTGATTCACACCAGTTGCGATAGTGAAAATGCACAGGGGCAAGCTGTTATGAATATTAAAACGACATACACGCATACGGTGCATAAAAACGTGAAGTCATAGTTCAGTGATTCATTTTGTTTAATAGATAAACGTGGCTGGCGAAGACGAGACACACGTATACACACAAATACTCACACGGGTGTGTGTGTGTGTGTGTGTGGGTATATACCTTTTTCAAGTGGCGAACAACGTCACATGACTTTCTGAAATGAACGAGTTTATTGTACACGTGCAGCATAGCTCATTCGAATTTATTCTGCATAATTTTACATAATTTTTTATTTTCTCCCTTGGAGAGAGAACAAAAAAAAAATTCCACGCCACTTTTATTGAAATTCAAATCAACTTTTGTCAGCTGGTGGAGAACCATGAAACATATTGTTCGTATGACCTCTTTTTCGTTCAACACCTATTTGCAGTCTCAATTTAAGGACACGACAAAATATACAAATGAACTAATGATACGATTTTTTTTTTTAAATTCTTTTTAAAAAAAACCAAATCAAGAGACCACTTCAACGCTTTTTATAAAGCACTTTTCAGGGCATTTGATCATGAGCAATGTACAGTGTACACCGTGCGTATGCATATTTCTCGCATTCAACTGGAAGGTATATAATTTTTGAAATCTAAAGTATGTAATGTGTTCAATTTTTGAGGTGGTGCTAATTCGATCAAATCAAATTGAACTGTATTAATGGATTTTTTGCGATTTCGCGATTCAAAATATGCCAATTCGTGAAAAAAGTGATTCTTTTCTTAAAAACTACAGTATTTAAAAAATGCCATACCTGAACTTGCTAATCGACTGCTTGTTGGACCGAACATTTGATATGGATCTAAGAGAGAAAAAACAGAGCAGATATTTTTGTTATCATCATTATTAAAAAGTCAATTGTGACGATTTACATTTTTTTTCAACATTCAGAACAAATCTCGATCGTACGTTTTCAATGCGAATAATTGTAAACGAACAACTTTCGTTTTGAATGAATATGAATGAAACAGTCAGAGGTGAAGGTTTTGTGGTAACTTAGGGTTGAACGCATGCATGCATTCACGGGGTCTTTTTTTTATTCAAAGGAGAATTAATGTTATTTACAAGCACATAATTTATAAAAGAACAAGAGTCACAACTCCATCATTCAGCTTGAGCCCAATTTTTACGGTCAACAAATCTGCTAATGTGTTAAGTGTATAAATTACAACTTCATTGTAAATTATTTTTATAGTATATATTGTAGTGGTTTGTTTGGGCTGTTTTTGTTGTTGTTGTAGTTCTATTCGCTGATCAAGAAGTACACTGAAGTACATTTTAATGTAATTCATTCATTCTATTTGAAGCCCATTAAAACTCAATACAAAAACTATGCATTTCTCGGCCATACATATTTCGCGCATTTATTATTGCTGTTATTACGTAACATTTTCATATATATATGTATATTGTTGGTGTGTGTTTTTTTTCTCCTTTGTTTTTAGATTGTGGTTGTCACAGTTGCTGAAAAAAGTAGCCATGCAGTTTAAAGTACAATATTAAATATGAACTGTTTTTTTTTTTTTATTTTTCATTCTTTTTCTGTAAATACAATACGAACGAATGGATTATTCAACATCACATCTTCAGAAAGAAAGAAAAAACCATTTGTATGCGGAATAATATATAATGCCATCGATTCAAGAACATTTTCAGACTTGTTGGAGAAAATCACACAGAGAACGGGAGAGAAAGAGAGATGGAGAGAATTAGAAAAGATGTACTGTGAACACAAATGAACACAATAATGTGCAATAAATTAAATGCTTTTGTTTCGGGCTTTGTCTCTTCTCCCCAGCAACGAAAGCCATTAAACTGAATATTTCGACACAATTTGTTTCTTTCATCTGAATGAAAATCTATGGGTGAATTCTTTGCGAATGAAGTTAAATAAAGAACCAATTATTTATAGGAATCAGCCAGTTTCTGCATGAAGTGACGTAGAAATTATGAATAACGGTATACAAATTATTTACTCAAATGACAAAAATTACACAAAATTGGGATTTGAATATGTCCTGGTCCATTTTTTCAATGTTCCGACTGAAAATTCCATTCTGATACAAAATATCGTACAATATCGGTTCACTAAGCAATCAATAAAAACATAAACATGCATTGCGTTAAGAACACGTGCTGGTACAACACGCTGTATAGATTGACAAAATAAAAAAGCAACGGTGACTCACTACAATACAATAGTTACACAGCCAAAAAATGGCAACAATAATATATTTTCGCTTTTTTCTCGTCATATGAAGTGTTCATATTATGAATCGAAGACAAGGAAACGTCATGAATTTTGATTAATCGTCGGTCCATAAGAGCCAACTGTGTACAATGAACAGTGAATGAAAATGTGAAACTGTGACTAGAAAAACATTTACACTATCAATACCAACGAATGGTTCTGGGAAATTGGGAAAATGAAGAGAAAAAAAAACATTCAAAACACACAACTGTCTGTTATCAATGCGTGTAATATTGAGTGCGCCAAGGGCTGTATCAAGTGCATTGAAAAACATTAAACAAAGGAAAGCATTAAAATCGAAAATCGTAAAAATACAAGTGGGTATGCTATACTGTCAACAACTCGCAGCCAGACGATTTTAAAGTCACTTTTGCCGTTTTTTGTCGCTTGTTTGTTTTTTCTTTTTTTCCGTTTTTTGTTTTGTTTCAAGTTTTCTGTTGTTGGTGCTTTGGTTGTTGTTGCTCGATTTGTGTGTTCGCAAATGTGTTGCTTGTGTATCGTTGACTCTCAGCGTCAGCCTCACTTTTTGTTACACTTACCGCTTGAAATGTCGAATGTTGTGCAATGAACACCATCGACGTTCTTTGAATAAAGATCTCGGTAAATAACATAAGTCGCTCAAAATGAGTTTCAATCGTATGTAACAAATGATAGAAAGAGAGAGAGAGAGAGAGAGAGAGGGAGAGCAGCGTGACGACGTTCGAGCAATAACAATAGCTGAAATCACAATATTTGATATCGTCTAGCAACATCAGGATTAACAAGAGAAAAGTAGCAGTCGATAATGAAATAATTCTTTTGTTACTGTGACGATTGCGTTACACATTTCGAATTCGAATGTAATACGACTGTGCTCTCGCCCTTTCTCTCTTTTTCACTCACTCACTTGTTTGTCATTGCTCGCATGCTGCGCCAAAATTGTTTTAAATTATGAACGCTGTGTGAGTATTTTCACTCTCAAAAAAGAGTCACAAGTCGATGTGTGTTCGATTTTTTATGACCAAAATGAATATTATGAGTACAAGAGGCGCTTTAAACCCCAAACCAAAAAGTACATATTATTGCTATTGTTCGAATGAAATAGGCAAAATATAAACATGTAATGTGTTTACGGTGTTTTTAGTTTTTTGTGTTGTTTTATTTTGATTCTGCATCACTGGGTCGATGGCTTATACGTCGATCCGATACAGAAGAGGTTACGAGAATAAAAGCGAAGAGAAAAAAGGGTGCGCGTTCATTAATGGCATCGAAACTAAACACTTGAGATTCTTCAAGTGTGTATTATGTTAATAAATTTCAATCAACGGGCCACTAGATGCTATGGCGCTCTTGAAAACGCTCAACCACTAGTCATAAACCAACATCGGTCCAGACTTAAAACCGAATTGGGCCAATAAGAGTATTAACAATTGTGAACATTTCTTGGAATGAAATTAGAGACGAATGAAGAAATAACTTCTATTTTATGACCAAACCAAAGTGACGAATAAAAATTCCACTTTGAAAATTTTTCCAAATTCCAATTACAAGAACTAGGCTACAAATTTATTTTTGAAAGTAATAACCTTAGGCTTGATGAGAATATCAATCAAGCATTCCGGCATTTATCTTCGGGAAGTGTTATTCTGCAAACGTTCCGTACGAACATCAGATTTGACCGCAAAAATTTGCGATCAACGATCGCGATTAGAAGCGTTCATAAAATAGAACTTTGGATCATTTTTCTCGTTGCTATTATTATTATAACAACAACGGACTGTTTCACATCTCATTCAATATCCATGTGTTCATTTGTAGAGATAACGACATTTTCAACAATAAAATACAAAACGCTCATCAAGAGAATCGGACGACTGATTCGCGTGCGCGCATACGATGTGCGTGTTTGTGTTACAACAGCAACAAGCAACAATAACAATAACCAAAATCGAACGCTTGCAAATGCGCGCGTATTAAACATAAACACTTAATCGGTTACCATTACACAAATATAAAGGACAACCATCAAACCGAAAATAAAGAGATTTACCGAAACAATGCCAATCGACACACAAAAACATGCATAAAAATTGTAATCCTTTGATTTTCGATTTGCATTCCCCTTTCACGCTCTGCCTGTAGCGTTCACCCGTTTCATTGAATCGTTCGTTCGGTTGTTGGCTGTCTGTAAGTGTGGTGTTCGGCTTTTATTCGATTACTGGTTCTTTGTTGGAAATGATGGAGATGCAAACGGCGTGATTGCAGATAACAAAAACAAAAATGAACCGCTTTTTTTGTGAAATGCGAAAAGAAAAACACCGAAAATAAAATTGGATGGTTTGGGAATCAGAAAAAAAGAATGTTGGCCAATATTGCTAGACGCAAAATGTGAAGCCAACGCAAGCATGCCAAGGAGACAGCCAACACACAAACAAACAAAAAAACATACAAAACCCGAGAAATATTTCACTCGGCAAAGCCATCACCACTACCATTCAACATATTTGAAATGCGTCGAGGTGAAAGATATCGCCAGGAATAGGAATAGAAATATAAAGGAACATTTCGAACTGACGTTGATTTGTGTGTTTTTTTTCTTCTGCTTGTTGCTGTTGTTGTTAGTTCATTCAATCTGTACGAATTGAGAGAGAAGAGAGATGGAGAGAGCTGTGAGGCTGAATGCAAACACACTGTCACACACATTGGAAATGTATTACATTGCAAATGGTATTACGTGCTACGAATTTGACTGCCAATTCCATGAGCTCTGGAACGATTTTTGATCAATATTTGTTTTTCTTTTCGTTTTCGTTTTTGCCTTGTTGTGAGTGGCTTTCGCAATATTTTCCTATTGTGTGGTGCCAATACTGTGTGCTGTTTGTGTCAATTGATGCATAAAAGGAACACAAGTCACATATTGTCATGTTATCTTTTCAACTCAATTGCTTCAATTCAACATACAACATACATTTGTATACAACTCTGTATTTGCTTTTGTTTTCCATCAAGTTAGTTGAATCTTTTTATGGCTGTATGCATAAATGTCATTGATTAGCTTTGATGTTGCAAAGCAAACGCATTTCTATTTTTCCACATTTTAACCGCTTGAATTAGCAACAAAGCCTTAAAAAATTGTAATGCAATAAATTCAATGCGAATTTCATTTTCATAATACAAAAAATAATACACAAAATAAATAAAATATTGATTGGAAAACGAACGGTCATTTTAAATTAACCAATTTCAAATCAAATGTGTAAATATCAAGCATTCTTCCAAACGAAATTTCAGCAAATAGATTTCCATTTTATGCAACGTTTCAATAATATATTGATCACCATGGCGTGGTCTTCCATCAAGTTTTCAACGTCCTTGAATGTTCCAACGTTCACAATGTGATTATTTTCTCCCAATCATTGATAATTTTTTTTATTTGATATCGTGTCAAAATAAAGGCAAACGAAACAAATATCGCACCAAATGAAACAAATGATTTCTATGAACAATGGCAATTTGATGTGTGAATGCTGAACAAACATATCGAGAAAAAAATATGTGAGAAAAACACGGAGAAAATTGTAATAATAAATGAAATAGCCAAGCAAAGGCATTGTATCAATATTGACCACTGCGAAGGGGAACAAAGCAAACATTTTTTTTTTTTAAAATAACGAAGCGATCGATGGTATTGAGCTAATTTACACTTCCCATTTCCAATTGGTTGTTGGCAACTGATTTTCCACTGTTTTTTTTTTATATTTGGTATTAAATAATTATTAGGAATGAAAATCCTTGGGTCACCATGCTATTCAGTGCGTCGCACGCGGTCGAGGCGTTCATTAGTTCTGGCAGGTACAGTAATAGACCTATCCAGCAGGAGTGGTATTTTAGACAAGAATCAAAACAATCAAAGCTCATAGAAGCACAACAAGGATGTATGCGGCAACGAATAGCAAATCTCAAAGAAAAAATAAATGCATTTCATTTGTTGGTAGATTGACATAATCAATCAATCTATCATTCGGCAGTGCAAATATTTTCCCATTGTTCATTTGTGTTTGCTTTTTTGCACGTATTCACACGTTTGGTGAATTAGGTTTTAATGTTTGGATTTCTTTCTCTCACTGGCCTACTGATCAGCATCATCAAGAGCAGAGTTCGCAATTGGGACGAAAATTCGATCCGGGTGAATCAGTATGCGGCGTCCCAGGTCTACGTCCAAGCCCGATTAAATTGGTCTTTATTTACCGTCAGGTGGTAATCGGCATTCCGATACTGATTGTTCATCTTCAGCTGATGGGATTTTCAATATGACGGCGCTCATGATGAAAAAGATGTAGCAGTATCTGCATAAATTTAGAACGGAGCAACAACTGGAATGTTATTCACCCGAAGATCGACTTTTCGTCGAGCGGGTTCAGTCCACACTCAGTTTGGGTTCGAGCTTTCGGGACCCGAGAATCCGATCGGACGAATTGAAATAATCCGAAAAGTTCGGTTTCGGGCTTTCGAAATAGATTCATTAAGGCAGTTTCAAGTCGAATCTACACATTCAATCATTATTTCAGTTCATTTTTATTATTCATTCATTGAAAAAATAAAAAAAAAAAATTGAAAAAATGCTTGTTTAGCCCGAACCCCCAAAAACATTCGATTTTCTCGAGACCCGAAGTCCTAAATTTTACGTCTCCTGGCACGAGTCCCGAAAGAAATAAAATGGGCCCGAGTTCCGACGGCGACCTATGCGACCTCTTCGACAACAACAACAAGCACCAATATGAATGCGGTCAATAAGTAGACGTTACGTGATATCCATTATTTCTGATTGTTTCATTCTTCTTTTATTCATGCTTTCATTGTGCCAAAATGGTGTTCGATGCTATTCGATTGATCCATCTAACTCACCTGATTGTCTAAAGTGTGAATGTGAATCCAACGATGACTTTCCGATACCTACATTTGCGTTCGTCAACGTGTTTGTTGTATAGCCTGTAAATTGAAAAGATGTCAACGAAAAATTAGTTCACTTTCGTGCTGGAAATTCACGAACTCAAATAAAATCACATATATGTTCCAATAATTGGCCTGTCGCATTTGCAGTTATTCTATTCAACAGAAAATTGTTCATCTTTATCCTCTATTAGATCGGGCTGTTGAATTTGGGTGACAAAAGAATTTCTGCACAAATTTTCATGTATGAATTCAATGAATTGTCCAATACCAAATATTTGGATGTGTGCACTCAAGTACTTTAATGTGCGAAAATGTACTCTTTTTAGATGCGAACACATTGTGTTGTCATCTAAGTAAATACATATTGACGCCTGATTTTGGATTTCATGACAACAATTGCAAACATTTTTCAATCACACACACAAAGTGATTGAAATTTGGATAACTTGCGTCAACATTTTTGCAGCTTGATTTTGTTTGTCTGTCATAGCGAGTGACACACATGAGTTTATCAAACCAGAGACAGAACCGAAATTCGATGCGAGAGATCTAAAGTTTGCCATCGCTATATCGTGTAAGTCGTGTAAGTGTATTTGTGTAAATGTCATCTTTGAAACGGTTATCCTATTTTACGGCGCATCACTCATTGAGTGCCGTTTTATTTTCACCCATTTTTGCCATTCCACTTGAATATATCGTCGCCGCCGCCGCCAAGTATAAAAACTGTGACGAAGTAAAAGAGATTTCATGATTTTGGAGTTTGAACAGTGCCCATAAATCGATTGGCATTCGATGTTCCAATATTTATGATTTTGGATGCTAGGAAAAAGGGTTTAAATTCTGTTGACATCTTCAATAAACAGTTGTTTATAACAGAAGTAATACAAAAGCACTAGATAGGCCCAAAGTAAACAAAGAGATATTTTTCCATCGTTTGAACAATATGAGCAAGTGTTGTTTGCAGTGCATCCCATGGTTCGGCGAGATTCGGTTTTATAAAAACTAGCCAGCATAAAGTTCAAATAGTAGTTATGATTTGTTTATTTCTACTATCTCCAGAGCTGGTTTTTTTCTGTTTCTGAGCCATTCACCGCCCCATTTTTTTTATAAAGTGAAAATGTCAAAAAAACGGCTGAAAATGAAACATCAGCAAAAAAACGGCACTTTTTCAACAATAGTTCAAATAATTTGCAGACCGAATTTCTATTCAATCGGTTGCCTTTCGAACATTTTTGCAAAGCGTGGTTTATTCTTTGGTGAACGGGTTTTTAAACTTGTGATGCGTGAAGATGAAATATACTACAATGCCAAGTGGCATTGTCATTAAATTTTATGGGGTTTTTGTGCTCGTTTTTTGATGCACGGCGATCTCTGTTTTATTTGTTCGTATGGGTCAACAGTCGCTAATAAAATGCTTTAAAAAAAGCACATGCAATACGAGTTAGTTCGTAGCCTAATCAGTAATTCAAACCATCGGCTGACCCGTAAAAAATATTCAACATGGATATTGAAAATGGATTTGAGCTTCCTTTGTGCTGCGTCCAATACCAGTGTTTTTTCGAGCACTAAATAGGAACGAACGATGAAAAAGTATTGCAGTAAAATTGCTTTTGACCTAACCAGTTGAATTTTGTTTACGGTTACGGTGTGTTTTTTTCTGCTTCATGGAATGAAAAAAATAAAAATAAAAGAAGAACAAAAACAGAATCCGTTGGTGGAAAATTGATAGTGGCCTATTGTTAATTGTGAATATATGAACTATGAACGCCCGTTTCACGTTTTTAGCGGCAATTTTTTGTTTTGCTGCTGCTGCTGCTGCTGCATGTTTTTTGCCAACCATCAGTGGGGCTTATGATGATACATAATATGTATCAAGGATGTTCTGCGGCTCTTTTAATGTGAACTTTTTCTAGGTCACCGATGAATTAAACCTTATGCCCATTAACTGTCAAACTTCAAATGTTATCGCATGGATTTCGATTGGCAGTTTAACCAATTTACCACATTAAATGACAAAACACTCACCTCCTTTGTACATGCAACCAAATGAAATTGCCAAGTCATATTGATGAAAATTTACGTGAAACGCGAATTTCATTCAGAGCAAACAAAAAAGGAGCGCATGGACCAACACACTCATATTTACTTTGAATTCGTTCAATTTGTTGGCTTACGTTCGATAATTCGGTCTCTCTTTTTGAACGTCGTGTGCCACTGTCAAGTACGATCAAAAATGGACTTCTAGATTTCTTTATTCAGTTACGTCGCCTTCAGAGTGCTTTCTAAAGTGCGAATATATGTTATATAATTAACATATTATAATGTTATGCAGATTCACCGAATAATTTGTACATTTTCAACTAAATGCTATTTTCCGTAACATATTTATTTTAGTTTCGTCCTGTCCGACGGTCGTAAGGAATTTTTATGTTTTCTTTCCGATACAAAAAAGGGGACGAATGAGACAGCAAACGAATACATTTTATATACTTTACTACGTTCTCATTGTTTGAATTTTTCATTCTCGTGGCTTTTTTCCGCTGAATTTTTTCTCTTTTTTTCCACTTGCTTCTATTATTCCATTCTTTTTCGTTCGTTTCGCCCTGATTTGAATTTGGTTTTTGGACTAAAAATAACAAATTATTACTTGCAATAAGGCAAAGTACGCGAAAAAATGTGAATGAAAATTGTTGTAAGAAGGTTTACTGAAATCTAGTAGGTCGGTTGTAAATAACAGTAACACGTGTAAAAGCCAAATAAGTAAATTGCGAGCAAACAAGAAAGCATTCCAGCAAAACGAAACGAAACGAACCAAAAAAAAAGCACCACCAGCAATGGCAGCAGCAACACAAAAATATGGTTGACGTTGTGTGGCGTTGAGCATGGATCCACCGAATGGTGTGTGGATTGCGCGCGACGATGTTCAAATCGTCAATTTTCAGCCGCCATTTTGGCATGACTGATGGCAATTTATTAAATGATTTTTTTCTTCTTTGGTTTAAGTGCGTGAAATAATAATCTACTCAAGTATTGCACTGGAATACTGAACGATGTAAATGGTTGTTTGTTTCGGTATTACGTGAAATCGTAGTCAACAGTCATCGTTTTGAAAGGGATTAAATTAATAAATGTGACGAAAAGAAAGAGACGCAACATCGAATCAAACTAGTACACACACACAACCGAACAGGCATAGACACAAGTTTACCTTGGTTGAAAGAGCCAAATTTGTTTTTTTTTCGTTGATAAATTACACTTTGCATGTTTTTCCAATACTCTTCTTTTCTTCGGTTTCACTTTGATTGATCGAAAGAAGTGTCAATCAATTTCGACGGTATTTTCTTCATTTTACTCTCCATTTCAACACTCATATTTAAATACATATTTATGCCAGTATAGAAACACTGATCAATGTGATTTTTCGAAAAGTTTATTTCGCTTCTTTTTATGGCGTACAGTTACAGAGAATGTACAGAGGTAGAATGTACGAGAATGAGTAAGAGCATTTACCAAACTCTTTCGATAGTTGCTTATTTCGAAATACGTCAAATCAATCGAAATATACACCACTTCGCATACCGCAAAGAGAAATGCCATGCAATCGCAATTCACTTATCATGTCAAATTCAATGCAGTACACGATTTCTGACGCGCGTCAACCTCACGCACACGATATTTCGCATTAATGCCATTCATTTTGTCTCAAAGTTTATCACTTTATTTGTGCAGTCAAACTCCTATAGAATTGGCATTAAAACGACCAAAGAATATTTTTCCTTAGCAAAAATATACGATAGCTGTTGGTGTTCGCTTGAAATAGTTTGAGATATTTTCATAGTTTGAAAGTATCCAGAGTGGATTTTATATTACGGTAAAATTTAGACGCGTTACATTCAAAGACGCTGACAAAATTCCAACTTACTTCGTAATTCAATGCGATACGAATGAAATGCGAAAGGAAAAGGACAACACTCAAGTAGCGGACGCCGACTCATACAACGAACGATACTGTGCAATTGGTTGCTTGAAGAGTGAAACAGACTAGAGAATAATAAGATGACTTTTTCAATGTGACATTTGAAAAAACGAGACAAATATAGTGTACTGTTAGCCGAATAGATGATGTTTGATGTCATCACATTTTAGCAAGAAGATGTATTCATTTGCGTTTGAGCACTGATCATGAGCTATTGTGGCTGGTGTACATAAGCTGTTCAATACACAACAATTGATATCCAAAAACATTGTTCACCATATTTTGATGAAAAATGAGCTCAACGCAGAAAGACAAAGGAAAATCGGCCAATGAGCCAAACGAAAAAGTGCATAAAAATGTGAAATTGGCATTGGAATTGAAAAAAGTTGGTTGTAAAGCACACGGTGATGATTTCTTAATAAATGACATTTCAAATGGTGATTTAATATGTGAAAAGTGTGGTTTGGTCGTGCAAGAGCGAATGGTATGTGATGAAGCGGAATGGAGAAATTTCGACGGTGATACGATGGCTGAAAAGTGGTCGAAAAGTCGTACGGGTGATGCAGAAAATCCATTTCTCAGTGACGATTACAATCTTGGCACATCAATTAAAATGTTTGATGCAAACAAAAATAATGTATCAACATTCAGTGGAAATATTGTGAATCAATACAAACGCCGAAGTATTGACAATGCATTGAATCATGCATTCAAAGAAATTCGAGACATGTGCGACCGTATCAATTTACCATCATCGGTGCAATCAACCGCTAAAAAATTATATGCACAACTCTATCATCACATTAAACTAAAAGGAAACATTCTTTTGGTTGATTCAAAAACGGCCGCTTGTTTGTACATTGCATGCCGTCAGGAGAATTGTTATCGATCAACACGTGAAATTGCCGCCATTTATGCTGTTAATAAACGCGATTTGACGAGAGCAATCAAACGAACAATCGATAAACTATCTTTGGATTTGACCGATCCACACGGTACTGAAATGATTGGCCGATACAGTGGCCACATGGAATTATCACGTGAAGAACAGAAAAAAGCCCGCCGAATTGCTACAGTAATTGAAAACAACACAACACAAATCACACCGAAGAAAATGACCGCCGAAGCTATTGCTGGTGTTTCCATTTACTTGGCGAAAGCAAGTACACAAGGTAAAACAAATTAGAATCAACAAATTCCTAATACTAACGATAAAATTCAATTGTTTTTACAGGAACGATTACGGGTCGCGAATATGCGAAACAGCGACAACGGCTGCGTGAAGATATCAGCTCTGTCATTGGCATTACAGCAAGTATGATCAATAGATCATCCAATCTGGTGAAAGATGATTTGCCACTTGATTTATTTACTTGACTAGATTGTAAGATTTTTTTTTTGCTGTCAGTATTTAGTCATATTACAAAAAATGACGTAAAACCATTTCGAAAATGAAGTTGAATAAAAATTATTTAGTTATTACCAAATCGTTATAAGTTTCATTTAAGTGACATAAGGATTGAAGAAAATGCCATTTTAATTGAATATTTTTGTTTAAAATTTGTGAATCCAACGTTGGCCACTGTCGTGTGGCGCGAATTTATTGAGATAATATGAAAAAAAACATGGCCCCTAGCCATTTAGCACATGATTTGATCTTGAGCATACATTTCATTTCACAGGCAATTTTCATTTTCATCAAAAGCGATTTTCAAAATTAATTTTTCGAATAGCATTTTGTCGAAACGTGTGTGTGTTTGTTGAAGGAGAATTTCAAATGGAAAGTGTAAGCTGTCACAACCATCAAACACCATATTCATAGTGTATATAAATATAAATTCAACAGCAATCACAACCACAACCACAAATTCAATGGCTCAAAAGAATACATCAACTAAATATGATGCACAGAGATCAAAGGTTTTAGTTTAAAATTGTATAAACTGATTTGGTATGAAAATAGGCGAAAAACAAAGCATCATAAGAAACTAACCGTAAAATGAAAATACCACCAGCAGCCACAAAGTTTCAACAATTCTAAATAAAACAGCAGCGAAGCATTCAATAAGCAACGAAAATAAATGAAAAAAAAAAAATCTCTTGAATATTGTAGAAAATGATAAAGCCCAACAAATTCATCCACACTGTTCCATTGTTAGCTGCAACCAAAAAGGATTGAGAGGGAGATACGCGAAGCATGATTTTATAACGCATACTCGAACCTTAAATCAGCTGCAGACTTCTCGTCTATAGCATTTATTCGGCGAAATGAGCAACGCTGTTAAGACACATTCGCAACACATTGGAATCTCGCAGTTAAATGACATTCAAAGACAGCAACAACAACACAAAACAAAAGCACCAGCACACAAAAACGAGAGCTGCAAACGAGTACGGGAGAGACAAAGAGGGAGACTAAAAGCGGCGATTGAATGAAAGTAGAATTTTGTTGATTTTCGAGCTAGATGTGTGTGCCGGTGTATTTTGTACTGCCTGGCCTAAGGCGTTTTTAGAGGGTGTAATTTGTAGCGCTAACTTTCACATTTTGTTATCATTTAAAACGCCTACGGTATTTTTGTTTTTACATGACTGAATCGGGTCCTGTACACATTGATGTTGATGTTGGTGTTGATGTTGATGTTGATGTTGATGCTACTTGCGACTGCTTGTGTGCTGAATTAAACCATTTGCTCTCTTTCTCTCTCTCTCTCTCTCTGTCTCCGTTTCTCTTTTCCTCTCTTGACAGATTTCGCCACATATTAATATTACGTATGCCACTCACAAAACACACAAGCCCATTACTTTATCCGAACTGTACATCATCATCACCATCATCATCATCTAACAATCACAACAACAAAAAAGTAATTCAGTTTGCTCTGATTCGGTTCTGGTGGGTGCTGGGTTGGTTATATTATTATTATTATCTTCATTTTCAAACGCTTTCTCATCTTTACTTTAACTGATGGTGCCTTTATTAAGGCAATTTTCATATCGTAACTACTGATGAGGCGACGGGTTTCGAAACATTTTCGTGAAAATATTAAAATTTACATAGCATCGACCACATTGCAAACGACGATGCAATAAACAAAGATGATAATGTTATGATGCTTCTCCGTCTATGCGTTTCCAGCAATCACAACAAAATCTTTCATTGTTCCATTTTACCACAGAATACAGATGATTTTTACATGTCATTTTTTGAGAATCGTGAATGTTTATGGAATTATGAACGGTTGACAAATTCTAAATGAAATTTTCATTTCATTTATAATCGTGTGTTCTTTTTATTCTCAATCAACCTAATGAACGAATGTAAGTGACTGAAATCCATGGATATGCTTATTGAATGCTAGTTAGCCCACAACAATGGAGTCAGAAACCGTGCTGTATTTGAAAAATAAATGATAATATGAAGCGTTAAGATTTTGAAATTTCTTAATACTGTTACGCGTGCATTGTGTCAATTTGCTCAACTAGATTTTTAACATATGTTTACTATACATTAATTGCTATTTGCGTTATTTAAAAAAACGGTATTTATATTAATTTCATGTTTCTCTCATATACATTTGCCCATTTGGCCCCGATTGGTTGCAATTATTTCAAGAGTATGTTTTTTTCCTAACCAAGGAAGATCAATTAGGCCGTCGCATTTTGAAATTGAAAAGTTTTATCCGAACGACAGTTTTAAATGAAAATATTGCAAACAAAATTACCTTGTGCCTGTGAATTGCTATGTGTTCCCCATGATGATTTGTAGGATGAGTCTATAAATGAATTAGAAGGAAAAATACAAATCAATATAATTTCAATGAAATGTATAAAAAATTGCAACTAAAATATATTCAACATTTATCGAATCAATAATCAACGAAAAATTCGAGTACAATTAAACTAAACAAATTTCAGCTGCAACCTTAGCAATCGAGAAAAAGTCAAATGAAATAAAATATGAGAAACCATAATAATTAAGCGTAATTTACATGTTTCGGCAGGATCTCTGATATCTGTCGAATGCCTAACATGATTTGTTGTCAAAGCCGATAAATTTTCAGTACTCGTACTGGCGGCTGTAGTTGTCGTTATTGTTGTACTAGGTGATTGATGTAGGAAAGTGGTTGGACTTGAAGTCGATGAAGATTGTGATGGAGTCGTTAAACCCCAGCCTAATTTGAAGGAAAATGGAGCAGGCTCTGTAGAGAATTTAATGCAAAAAAAGAGCAGAGACCAAAGAAAGGAAGAAAAAAGAATAGGAAAAATAAAACTAAAGAAGTAAACAAAAGATGATTTCATTATTACAGTGTTGAACGCTCGTTTCATCATATTAAGGTATTCATTGAAATCAGCAATGGAAATAGCTTGCACATTATAATTATTGAAACGAGCGATTCAGCAGCGTAAATACGCATAAATATGCATTGATATTAGAAATATATGTTTCTCAGATTGATATTTCTACTAAAGCGACAAAATCAAATTTAAAAACTAAAAACACAAATATTTTTTGATCGCATATTTGAAAAGCAAATTTGTGTTAGAAAATCTGTGTTATTATTACCGGCAAATAACATTGAAAAATTGCTGAATGATCCAGTTGAACGACTTAAATAATCAGCGGATCCTTTAATGTCTAACATTTTCTTGGCGATTTCTTTTGTCTTTTCAATTTAACAATCTTTTCGCTTGTTTCACTTGAATATTGTAACAAATTTTATTCCGCGCTCAACGGAACAACACAACAAGTGTAAAAACAATGTATGTTTGGCCGTTCGTTTAGTGAACGCAAATAAATATTTTAATAAACCGGAAATTCAAACACCTTTTCCCGTTAAAAATCAATACCATAACATTTTTTAAATGGACTTATCACGAAGTGTTTCTTTTATCACAAAGCAATAAAACAGTCAAAAATCGTTTGGTTTAAATTTGTTCGACTCCTGTCTTTTTCAATTATAAGGGCCGACGCATGAATTCGGTTGCACACAAAATCACACAGCAAAATACAAAGGCGCAGTTTTCGGTCATTGTTTACTTTATAGAAATGTTGGTCACAGTGCAAATGTTGAGAGCAACAAGAGCAACAACAAAATACACCACGAAACAACTAATAATGTTATCAATTCACATTGAGTGTTTTATTTTGGGTTTGAGAAAAATGTTCCACGATTTACCGCGCACCACCCGACATACCGAATGCACCTACGTTGAAAAATCAGCCGAGGCTGTGCAACGAGCAACCAAATAGGAAAAGGAACAGGAAAGAATGAAGATCGGAACCGGTTACTGTTACCGGACACCTCTGCTTCCGTTCAATTTTAACTCTATCTTCCTTTCGTTTTCTAGTTGATTGTCGGCAGAGAACGAAAGAGTGGCGATGCGTCTGTACGGCCAGTGACACTGGTCGAAATAGACCACGATACGAATCACGCACAAATACACTGATACCGCGATTGCACGGGTATATATTGCTATTTGGTATTTTCTTGCTTCGATCGACTTTCACACTCTATCGACACTTCAAAGAAATCTATTTTCGTTTTTTGATTTGTTTGTTTGTTTTTTTTTATCAAAATATTTTCAAAGCGATGATTGTTTTACTAAAATCCAACAACATTAAAATTCTGAATATTTTGAATTTGTGAGTCTGCGATTACAGTATTAATGTGGAAGTATTCGTATACAAGATAAAATGATCACTCAATTTGATGAAAATCTCTGTTTCTGAATTGAAATTCACTTTAGCACACAATATTTTTTATTCTTCAAATTTTAAATAAGGTTTTTTGTGGAAAAATATTTATATGATTTACACAATTTGTTCATCGATTTAAAGTAGTATTTTTGATAAAAACAACACTGCTTGTGACATTCATTCAAGATTGGCGGACGTCTGTGTTCGCATCAAAACAACAAATGGCAAAAATTGTTTTTGAACCTATTTTATCAATACTTAACAGTGGCGCGTTCAAAGCAGGAGCTAGCTCTGGCAAGAGTGTATCGTTTGTGTTATTAATATTGAATACACACAAAAAGCATACAAATACAGGCGCAGCTTCGTTCTATCGTGTAAGGGTAGCCGAGACAAACAATAATAATCAAAGCCGACGTCAAACAGTATATGCGACAGAGAGAGAGAGAGAGAGAGAGTGAGAGCGAACATAAAATATTCCCAGCAATAACCCCCTAAACGGCACGTGGACTTGAGCGAAAACGTATACGATACGAGTTGAAAATTCGAGAGAGGGAAGTAACAATGATTTTGGGATTGCTTATGATGCATGCAACTGTGTGACAGGAGTGGAATGCTGCTTGGGAAATGAAAGCTATGTACTGAAACCGAAAATTCGTTCTTTTACTCAGCCGTTGAAAGCGAATGAACGTTGTTTTTTTTCCTTCGTGCGATTAACATTAAGTAGAAAATCCCACCCTTGGTTCGTGTCATTCATGTCACAGTTACATGCTAACACAGACACGCACACACATACACACATACATGTACATATACATATACAAATACATAGGTATATAAATATATATATATATATATATATATATATATATATATATAAATTGTTAAAAATTGGTTGGTATGCACATATTTCATGAACTTATTGTTCACCTCTCGGGCTTATAGATGTATATCCTGGCCATGAGAAATTAGTAGCTGACTTCTTCTCGAATGCGCAGTGAACATTCGATGGAAAACCTTTCGGCGATGGGCACGAATACATAGTCGCTTTAACGATGATTTGTTCGGTGGTTACATTCAAACTGACGATGGAAGCGCTCACAAGGCACACACATACCGAGAGACGAACACACGAACCTAGAAATGATGGGAGGGTAGGCGTTTAAGCGAAGGATAAAGTATTTGTATGTAAGTGTGAGTACTGAACTATGAGTGTATATGTTGAACGTGTGTATGCGTGAGCGGTATTGAATGAATCCTCACACAAAACCACCAATCAGGATCTGGTAGGAGTGTCATGACCATATTTTATATCATATGAAAATTGCTGTATTATATGAGACAACGAGGTTTGTTTTGGTCTCTCTGCCACACAATCACTGCTACTACATATTACGCGGATGGGTTTCAATTGAGTTTTGTTTTGAATTTATAGTCAAAATTGAAAGACGATAAAAAAATATTTAGCAACATACGCGATGTTGACTTACACACACACACACACGCACACACACACGCACAGATAAAAGATAAATAAATGAATAAAATGCAAACATTTCAGCAATTTAAATGTTACAAACGAACAAGCACCACAACCAATTCAATCGGATAACTATGTTGTAATATTTTCTGTGCGATAAACACAATCGAATGATGTACAAATATAGAAAATCGATTTTATCTCCTCGCCTGCTTGATACCAGAGTATATGTACATAACATCGGTTGGTTCTGTGCGCTTTTTCTGCTAGCGCTAATGCTTTGCTATAGTTGCAACGGAAAACTGCTGGCAAATGAGACAACTCTCAACTTGGCAATATTCAGTCGAAGCCAAATATATATTTTATGAAAATTAATTATTTTCGAAATCGTCTCGACGCGCATGAGAAGCTGTTGCCGTTTACATCACACTGAATTCAATTAAATGCCTAATTTTACTCTCTTTCTCTCCACCTTGAAATCATTACCCTCAGCTGCTGTCATGCATTCAAGAGATTTTTTATCGAAAATAAATTTTATCATTCAAACACTGCTGGAAGATTCAATGACAAAAAAAAACATGTTTCAATTAATCGCGTTTAATTGATATAAACTTTGCATAATTGACATTTTGCACACTTCGAAAGAGTTATATTCGGTTGTCTCTGCTTAAAATTTACGTTCACCGAATCTTCTCTCAAGAGTTGTCATTCGTTTTTTATTTTTGTTTTGCTCAATTCACCTTCAGTTTTGTCTGACTGAGTGGAAAAATTGAATCGTCTGCATAAACATCGGAAGATGACTTTCTTTTGAGAAAAATTCAACAAAAAAATCACACTCATAATCATTGCATTGGCTATTCGGCCACATGCAAAAAACAGAATGATTTCAAAAGTTTTTGTCGGTAACGCGCGGGGACTTTTTCGCAGCAACAAAACTTTTTAGTATCTAGGCACGACAAAAAGCGACTTACATAAATGGGATAGATGACGAAAGGGACATCGTGTAACAGGAGCATAAGAACTACAACGAAAGCACATATTAATTAATAAAGAAAAGAAAAACAGCCGAGAGAGTGAGCAAAAGAGAGAGATTGAGAGTTTCCCATTGTTTTATTTTTGCTTCAGCCAAACATCACATTCATACACAAAATAAAATTCGAGTCAATTTCACTCCATTCGAAGTGAATTCGTTCAATTGTTATTTACACTACTATATATATATATATATAAACCAAACAAATTGAAAGCACACTGTATTTTATGGACTTTTTTATCATATAAATTTACTCGATAAAACTTTAATAGTGAAGTGAATTCTTTTACTTCATTTACTTACACGTGTAAGTGTGCACGATTATCAGCTTACATCGAATTCAGTCGTCATGGTAAATTTTCATACTTTCGCAAATAGAAAAATGGGCGAATTTACTCTCGAAAAACAATATTTTTTAGATTAAATCGCTAAATATAAGCCCAAACTGTATTATGTGTGAAAGTTCAATATTTGTGTCTATCTCAGTGCGGGGACGACTGTATATTCTCAGTGCGGGGACGACTGTAAAATGCGTCCTAACATTTTTGTAATTTGTAACATGAATAACGAGAAAAGGAAATGAATAAAAATGATGAATATAAATGATTATAAATATTTCTTCTTTTCACTTTCAGTCGTTCGTGTGTGTGCGCATTTGTATGTTGCTCGGTTGGTTATTTCATTTATTTGCTGCCTTAATTTCAGATTTTTCTTGATTTAGTAACTTCATTTTGTGTCTGCTTGTTGCCGCACGAAATCGTCCGAATTTTCACGCGGCTTGGAAAAATGGTGAAAAAAACAAACACATAACACTTTCCATTGAATTGAACGGACAAGACTTTGCCCGGTTTTATATCATAGAGCAAATATTGGACTCTCGTCTACTTCGATTATTCTTAAGCGAATTTCCTAGCTCACAAAATGTACAGAGCTCAGGCGTGTCATAGAAAATGTTTAGTCAGGTGAACTATACTACTCTATAAAGTGACGATGTAGGGTAAAGAAAAAGAGAGAAAGAATGAGATAGCAAAAAAAAATTACACGCAAGCGTAATGTTAAATACAGAAGCTAAAATAATTTGCATATCGAAAAAGAATCACAGAGCGCCCATATATGGTGAAGTATAGAATATTCAGCATTTGTTTGGTACATCTTTATGATTTCAAGGGACTCCGAAGAAAATTGGACCAATCCTAACGCGAAAAAAAGAACGCAGAAGAAAAATGATGAGCAACAGCAGAAGGCGATGGAAATGTGTATTTATCTTCGCATCCTTGCCATACGCTAAACATATTCCAAGCACAGTCAATTAAAGATTCAGTGAATGCGTATTGATTTAATGATCCATCTGTGAACAATTACATAGCAACAATGGACCGTCTTGATTTCATCCGAAAACAAAATGCATTTGAAGCTGATGGTAAAAATGGCAACAATGGCTGGAAATATGATATCATAGCATCTACACACACACACACACACACACACACACACACACACACACACACACACACACACACACACACACACACACACACACACAACACACACACAATCTTGTCAAATTGTTGAATATTTATGTGCGCGACAAGCGAAACGATACACGCACCACAAACAAAACATTAGAACGTGTGCGCGATATATTGTACACAATACACGAGAATAGTCAATTTCTCATACTGTCACCCGAATCCGTGCAGGCAGCAAACGTTAAGTCGAAATGGCATAGCAAAGCCCATAAACATTGTTATGGCATACAATTGCAAGAAAACAAAATCGACTCACAAACCAAAAAGTCACACAATTCAATTCTAGAGGCATGGCAAAGGAACAACAACACAAAAAACACCAAAAACAACAAGAATATGGACTGGAATCTCATCGCACACTTTGTACAATGTCCTATCAATGGTGTACATCCCCTTAAGTTTCACGCACCATAAATTTTCTACCCAAAACATTAGACGCCCGTTTTATATGTGCAAGTCTGTTGATGTATGTGAATACGTCACAATTCACGAAATTCGAATTTCACACAAATCGCGTACAATTATTCGACAATTCGAGCGGCGGCAAGCTCACGACAGAGCGTAACTAGCACGCAACACAACAGAAACCAACAAATTTGAAGCCTGTAAATTTCGAATAATAATAAATCGAAATAGAATACCGATGCTTTGTTTCGCATTGATGATTTCTTTGTTGCTAATCAAAAGAAAATTTGTGCACCGCACCGCTTCGGCGATAACTCTTGCTGCTGTAAGTAGTTACCATTTCATATTCTTTTAACGGTTTTATGCGTGCGCGTGTTCATTGATTATGAACAAATGGACAAATGGACAAATGGACATATCCCCCATTCATAACAATAGTATTTTATGCTGCACTAAGTACCGAACGCGATACTTTTCTTACGACTGCAATGCATTTTAATCATTTCGTTGATGTGATTTTATTTTGAGCTTTTATATTTTTTTTCCTTGTTTTCTATCCAAAATGATGAATAAAATGACAATAAAATGGATGAACGGGCCATCAACAACTGAACATCGAAAAACCATTGTCTCTTTTTTTTTTTTAAATTTACGACTCTATTGGTCCAGTACCAATGACTGAGGTCAATACGGTGAATTATTGGCGAAATAAAAACAACTTTTCCATGACTTTTCAGATAACTTGGATTTTGCACATCACTGAACACGAATATGGTCAATTTTTCGTTGTTGCTGCTTCAATCGAATATAACGACAAAGCAAAGCAAACCAATACACCACGACGTATGCAATAAATTACTTTGCAAATACAACACAACACAGCCGTATCGCATGATAGAAAATACAGCCATAAATACTAATGCGTGCTAATTTTTCAGTATAGGCTGTGGCAAAGATCGTGAACTGTATGTCTAATCAACTGGGAATTCATAAATAGCTTCTGAATTGAAGGGGAGTTGCGATCGATTAAATATGATAATGATGATCGAACATATGTTTGTCATGGTATTTAATTAATCGGCATAGTGTAAATTAGCAGCTTACCTACATCCATTGTCCCGTTTTACCGCTCAATTTTTGGAACGGCTTCAATAATATACTTTTCTTTATCATCATTTCAAAAACGGATTTAAGCAGCCAACATGCAAAAGCCCCCAAAAAAAACCAAAACTAGTTTTACTGAATTTAACATAATGAATAGTTGTTGTAAAATGACAAATATTCAAATTATCATGATTGCGTCAGATAACGCACTTGAATTGAAACAATATTAATAGCAAATAATGGGAAAAATGGTAATCGAAATAATGGGATTACTGTTCCTATAGAGTGCAGCGTAATTGTTCGAGTTGGTATCGTTCTAATCGTTTGAGGCTACAAATCGAGCAATTCAAACTACTACAGCACATAGCAACCATACATCTTTCATACTCATCCGTTCTGTCGGCTTGGTTTTTTTCATCCTTGAGATTTTCCCTTCCCATATCATTTTTGTATGCAATGTTTACATCAAATTCACCAACTATTCGACTCCTCGTTTATTGCTGTCAATTTTCCATTCTCGATTTGATGTTGTTTTCTCTTACTTTCAAATTGTTTTGATTTTTTTCTGAGTTCATTGGATTGGTGTTACGGACGCTTTTGAGTTTTAATCCAAATCACTATTATTCACAAAAATGCGTATGATCCAAAATGAAAGTGCAGTGGCTGTGCATAGTGAAGTGGTGTGATATTTTATTAATGCCGTCGCTTGTGTTGGCAAGTAGCATATTGAGCCGTGGGAATAATGTGTATCGAAAAATATGAACACGCACTTTCTCAATTATTCGTCTATTGTTGTGCGTTATTGTCAAAAAGTCAATTTTCACCCTCTTTGAAATATGCTACCAGTCAGATTAATCGACTAGTTGTATCTATTTTAGTTGCGCGATTGCATTAAGTTGTAGTGTTTTTGTACCAAAACTGTAACCTGAATAAAGACAATTGGCAAAGTTGAGCATCGAGCACACGCGTGCGAGCAGTCTGCGAAAAGTGTGGCAGTAGTTAATGCGTGACCCGTAAGAATCAAAGTAAAAGTTAATTTTGGTTCTATATTATTCTATTGAATACTAGAACGATCAGAATAATCATAGACTGCAGATAGAATAGGTGAGTGAGACGAAAGGGAGAGCGACGAGAGGGGACAACACAAAAATAAAGAGAGACTAAAGGTCTATGCACAGGCACACAGGCACACACTCTCTTAATGGCACGAACAATCAACAATTGTAATGCACGAATTGATTGTCGAATTTATTTGTTTATATAGACGAGATTGGGTGTGACTTTTTGGGTGGTAAATTTTCGTTCATTAAATTCATGTGAAAACAGATAAATATCATTATGGAATTGAGCGCACACCGTTGGTTCGGTTGGTCGGTCGCTGTTGTGTTTTTGGTCTTGGTTGAGAGAAATAGATTTGTGCAACGAAAGTGCAACTATCATTGCGCTGTGCTATTTTATCAATATCGATGAGCATGAGCCTAGCATAATATAGAAGACCCAGATTAGGCGCAATTTTTAGTTGCTATTGCATTTGTTTTGAACCGTGATCAAACACACACATACGCATACAAAATGCTCATAATCACATCCAAATGTTGAAAATAAATCCACTCGAATAGTAATTAAGTGGTTCGCTACAGTAAAAATGTATTTACGATCAACTAAAATCGACTCTATCTTCGTTTATTTATTGCGAATGGCTTTATATTTTATTGCTTTCAATTCGACAACGATTGTCAATAGAATTTTCATTGGAATTGCATCAGGCTCATTGAATTGTGCATTTTAGCGTTGTAAAGTTCATTTGTAATGAACTGATTCGCCGAATCGATTTGTTGTGTGCTTTTGTTTTTTACCAGCCCGACGCAAATGCCATTTTATTGTTCGATGTCATCAATCTCTAAATGATTCGACAGCCATTTGTTATAATGAGATATTTGATTTCAGTGGTGAATTTGGTAATTTAGCGTTCAATTGCATTTAATTTTTTTGAAAATCAATTAAATTGACGTGGTATCTCGAAAATTCCATCAAATTGCTTTCAATTTAATTTTCAATCGAACAGAATAAAAAAAACGCCAACACAATGGAATAACATACAAAATTAATTTTGAATACAATGGTAAAATTGCCATTAAACCTTTTGGAATCGATGAATCGGGTATTACGGAAAAATAATTTTAACTTTTTCTCACTTTTTAAGGATAGATTGTTTAAATTACGTGCAATTCTGTTTCTCCACTTATATATTTTCAGTTATTTCACCACATTCACTTCAGTAGACTAGTGCTAGTTTGATGAAGTTGTCGTTGTCAGAAATTCTCTTCTTAAAACACATGTCTTTTGACCTTCAATGCCGAACTATGGCCCAAAAATGATTTTAGCATACGTGATTTTCGTATTTTTATAGGATAAATCAATGTCTGCCTCTCAGCCAGTACAACGAAGCGTTCTGCATTTTATACAATGCGAATAGATGAGACATTATTAGTCCGAATTTTGTGTATTTGATATGTTCGAGGAGGCCTTCAAATTAGAAGTTGCAGATTTTGATGATTTTTTTTTTATTTTCGTGTGTTGCTCAAATTTATTTAAATCTTATCCTGCCCTGTTATCTGTATATTAATATTTATGCTTAGTGTTTGTGCATAGCATAAACACAATACGAGGATTATTGAGTACTTGCACATTTGTGGCAAGCGCAGAAATAAATATTGATATTCGAGGCTAGGTTTGATGAGTTGACATTCAGAGAATATTCAGACAAATATGGCAATTGTTTTAAAACCATGTTTTATTGTTTTTAAAAATATAAATAAAAACGAATATCGGATAGAAGGAATGAAAAAAGTATTTTTCTTTCAATTGTGAACATATTCTTACAGTTTTCTTAACGATATATATCAATGTGTCATCACGGATACTTTAGTTTGCTTTAGATAGTCTTTTTGATACACCTACAAAGAAAAAAAAACAACCGACGGTAAATGTATAGGGTGCTCCACACTTGGCAATGAAGTTTAAATTCGTGGTACCGAAATATCAAATCGAAATTCACTAGAGCATTAAACTATCGACCTTTGGTGCTGAGCTATGACCCTCGATATTTGTTTACTGCAAAAATCGTGGTTTTCTCATTTAACAACAAAATCTATGCTCTATGAAACCTTTCTAAATATGTATATCAAGTATCTAATTTATATTTCGACAAAACTAAAAGTGTCACCACTCGCACTCTGCAAACTCATTGCTCCACACAAAAACGAATATTTGACCCTCTTTAGCCCCATTTGTTCCTACGAATAAGCCTGTAATTTCTGATTTAATGGAAAATTAATCTGTAAAATTTCCATCGTGTTCGCGCAAAAAAATGTATTCTACATGGTGTTGTTGTTGTTGTTTTTTTTTTCATTTGTGAAAAATAATTTGTGTTTCATTGTTCGGTGTGACTATCTTCTCCGATTCATTTATGGACTCATATTAAAATGCCACAAGAGCCACATTAAATGCCTGATAAATACATGAAAATTATTTTGGGTCATGCTTATGTTGAGTCTGCCATAGATCATAAAATGAGAGTATGAAGGCTAAATGACAAACGGTGGAAAAAAAACCGGTGGTGAATTGCGCGAGTTTTTAATGAACATTAAAAATTCTCGACAGAATTAGTAATATACTTGCATGAATCACGATACCATAAAAAGTTGGGATCTATTGTTTAGAGGCGCGAGCCAAAAATACCAAACATAAAAAATGGACATATTTTAGTTCCTTTGTATAGTATAATTTTGGCGCTGGCTTTGATGCAAACATTTTGTTGAGTCGACATAGGTAGCTATATTGAAATGGTTAGTGTGTCCTTGCATTATAAGTGACCAATCACATTAAATAACATAATAGTCATGAGGCTTCTGGGAACTTCCAAAGCTCGAGACGGAATTGCTGTTGTTGGTGAACTGAGAATTCTTTGATCTGATGACATTACCTACATGTTACATGCTATAAAAAGTGTGCAAATATACTTAATAAATGCACGTTTCCTCTTGGTACACTGATCTAGAAAAATTTCAAATTGAAAATTAGTGTCGGTAGACAATATAAGCAGTGAGAATAAATAGTTTGTTGGTGCGAAATAGATCCATTACAAACGGGCTGCATTCGAGTATCATGGAAGGCGTAAAGAAGAGAATCCCTAAATGATGATGTACAATATAAAGCGCAACACCCAAAACGATGTGACTTCCCGTCGGGATTGCCACTTTTCACCGCACCAACATTATTGTATCGTATTGTATGAGCGCTCATAAAACGTGCATTCGTTCGGTTTTATGCCATTTCATTCGTTTGGACAAACATTTTTATCGGCATCCAACTGAGTGAAGTCCCCGACACAGTTAACACGTTTTCAAGAGCTTCCAAATGATCCGAACTTGAATATCATCTTGTGAAAATGAACTTAATGCCAATTACTACAATTATTTAGAGAATATCTCGCACCCGAGAATCATCAGCTGAGCGGTTAAAATCATTCTTTATTAGCTTTGTGAACGATAAGTACAGTTAAATGTATATTTGAACATGACATTGAAGAATGCCACCGACTTTTAACATTTGATTTGTTAAAAACTGATGGTTAACAGTCCAAAATCTAGTTCCTCTCGATAAAAAAATTTAAAAACGTAAATTTCTGGCAAGTACTGTTAATACAAGTATGAGACATATTGACAAGCATATTTGCAATTGATGTCATCTAAATATATCCGAATTTGTCTCATATGGTAGAAACGCAATAAATAGTACATGTCAGTGAATTTAATATTATAAATTCTGACCAAATCTGGAAAATGTTGTAAATATCTTTTAAATAATCAGGTAAATATAGTCGAATAAACCTATTTGATTTTTCATCTTCCCCCTCGATATTTATCATTTACACATAACTATACAGAAAAGCATCAAATTAGGAAGATTGGTACTAGTGGCAACGTTCATTTTAGTGCGAACAAAGTGAGTTTTTCGTTACTTTTCACATTCTTCATTCTACCATTGTTGTTATTCATAGCCACTCGAAAAATGGGTATTTTCGCACCCTTTCAAACCTCATCAAAATGATAAAATCATTTTTTTGTTGAAATTGAAACTAACAAGCGACTATATGACATAAGCAGTAAACGCACAGTGTATTAACCACTTTGGCATGTAAACCGTATGAGAGATAAAATAGAAAAATAATATCATATTCACACATAGCAAGAGAGAGGTAGAGAGAGAGAAAGAGTGAGAGAGAGAGCGAAAGAAAGAAAGTCAAGGGCAAAAGTCGTAAACAAAAGCATGAATGAACATTGAACAACATGGGATGGAAGAAGGGAGATTCGAACTCACATTTCAGGCGAATCAACCTATTATAACACATAGACACATCGTTGTGGCAATACACTGTAAACAAACATTAGAGCGAAAGAGAGTAGAAATGAATACTATCGTTTTATTTCACCACTCAAATGAATTACTCCCGAATACTATTGACAGATCAAACTTGCGAAGCGGTCACAGTTTCTATCACGAGTTCTGATTCTCTTTTACCAAAGATTCCGTTCGTCTAGATTTGTTGTTGCTGTTGTTCGAAAGTTATATTCAGAAAACATAAGCGTACACATCTTTGGATGAACATTGCCACAAGATATCATTTCAAAGCATCTTATGCGGGGACTTCGTTTCATGGACTCGTTCTCTCCATAGACTTCATACCGTTAGCATTCGTTCA
Source organism: Aphidoletes aphidimyza (assembly GCA_030463065.1). Taxonomy (NCBI): domain Eukaryota; kingdom Metazoa; phylum Arthropoda; class Insecta; order Diptera; family Cecidomyiidae; genus Aphidoletes; species Aphidoletes aphidimyza. The sequence goes on from CM059997.1 coordinate 46,342,378, forward strand.
TTTGGCAGGCAACTTGTACATTTTACGTTCATTATGTGTGTATGCTAGTGTGTATGTGTGTGTTGTGATTGCAGAAAAAAAAATGTAAATAACATTATGAATAGCACGTGTCAGCTCAAACGCGCGTTATGTCATTCATGTGTCATAATAAGTCGTGTGCGCATCACACTGTTCATGCTTCAATTTTTGCTGTGATTGTATAACAACAGCACACGTTACGTGTTTATTATTATTCTATAGAATGCTGAATAGTTCTCTCTATCTGTACAAGTATCTAGAAAAAACGTTATAGCGCACAAACCACATATACTTTTTTTTTGACACGGGCCCTAAAAAAATTGGCTAAAGTGTTCATTTGCTCACTTCGATGTTGCTCATTTTGATTTTTCATGGCAAACATAAACAATATTTTACACTGATTTTCAATAGATTGATATTTAAAAAGTGTTGATGATATAAAGAGTAGTAGTAGTTGGAGATCGCGTCAACTGTGCTCATTTCATAATCTATAACATATACTCACCGATAGGGTGAATGTGTCATTTCACCTGCTGCTGCTATACATTTCACTTCGTTGATTGTGAAAACGAAAATCATGAAATAGCCATTGAAAAGTCATGGAATCAAGACCAACATTAGAAATGCTTTTTATTTAGATACAAACGCTGTCACTGCCAGCTATTGTGGTTTTTTATTTGATTTCAACTGAAAAATCGCAAACTGAATTCGTCTCGGGTCATTTTTTCTGGCCAAAAATTGAACGTTTTTGAATAAAAATATTCTATATGAAAATTGATTGTCTTTTTTTTCGTCGATTTCATCCCATTTGCCACTTCATGCTGTTTTCTCATTGCGCTGGGGTTGCGTTTGTGAGCATGAATCATATATAATGTATGTGAATTGATATGTTGTTATTTGTTGTTGTGCTTGCAGTGTTTTTCCTTGCTCCCATCCATAACAAATGCACATAATCGTCAAAAAAAAATTAACAACAAATCAACTACGCATTTTGATTCAGTCACATGGAATTTATTTTGCTCAAATTTTCACAGTCTTTCATTCATTGATTCAGTACAGGGGAGAAGTACATTACATTGGAACATGTATGGAAATAAAATATATGAACGAATGAGAGAGTCGGGGAACACCCGCTGCGTTGAAATTATCATTTCATTAGTAATTTGTGATGAAATGTAGCATATTGCCGTTTTATTCACTATTAATAATCATATATAAAAAGTCGATTTGCAATTCGCTCGAAATCAGTTTCACCGTTGAAAATCATTAATTGCTGATGTTTAGTACTGATTCATGGATTCGACATCCAAAAAAAAAAAATGCAAATAGATTGTATAATCATAACGGCAACCAAAAATGAATTGCTCGTCATACTATGGTATTCAATGAAATTCTACGTATGACCAGGCTCAATAGGTATGGATGCTTTGCTATATTTTCGATATAGCTATATATTATATCAAGTTTTCGCCAACTTGCACCGATATTTGCGAATCCGTGAATATAGTATAGTGCGCTATTTCTCCTTTGCCCATCTCTAATGCTCAATTCATACTAACAAATTTAATCCATAAATATTATGGACACCAAATACTTGTAATGGATCTTATTTGATGGTTATTCAGTTTATCCGCATAAACGCCTGCAAAAATATACCGCTGCGCTTATTTCTAAAATTATGGACAGAAAAATTATGGATGCATGTTCTTATCATGAAAAGTCGGAAAAATGTCGACAATTTTTAATTTCGAATTTAGAAAACTGAATTAGCTTTGTAACGCACAGTGAAAATAACGAGAGAGTCAATTCACATCCTTTACGGACAATCGCTTTTTACATTTCTAGATTATTTTTTTTATAGATTCGTGGAATTTGGAGTCTGTAGAGTTAAGAACTGATTCGAACTGATTTGTAACGAATGTCAATCAATTCGAAAAACATATCTATTACTAAAGTACCTGCAAAGTAGAGACATTAGCGTGTTTATAATCAAAAATGCCGTAAGAAAGGAAATCATAAATTTGAAAATTCGGTGTAATAGAAGGATGGCCTTTTTTCTTGAGGCATTTTTTCATTCAGCATGCAATAGTTAAAAATAATCGGACTAATTTTATTTATCATTCAGTATGATTTGAATTTCCGAAGTGTCATGAAATTTATTTTGTTGTTAAAATGAACTTGACACAAAAGAATTTAGTTATTTTTCCGTAGATTCTATACATCTGGATCTGGAATATGGAATCCAACCAAAACTGATTATAGTCGTTTAATCTACGGATTTGATCAATGTTATCAAATTCGTGAGTAAAGAATTCCAACAGTTTCGACGAATCCAAAATCCACTTATCATCATTCATGTTGCAAGATTTTCTTAACATATTTTTTCAACAGATTGGAGAATTTGTCCACAAGTGTGAGGCAACAGAATAACAAACCTTAACCGATGATTACACTATCATCAGTCTAGATATGATCTGAGAAAAAATGAATGCGATATGGTGTGTGACATCTGTTGAGCGTGAATATTGTGAATTGGATAATCTGAAGTTGAGAAAGACAACAATTGAAGCTTTTGTTCCTGTATTGTTTCGCTCATGATTTGTTTACATCAGTTACACCATTTAAATCGTATATAAACCATGTGGACTGTCTAATTTGTGTTGTGCTTTCAAAAAATCACTAATTAGACAACAAATCACTTTAATATTTTTGATGAAACATACAAGTGTGTGCCTCGATTGGTTAGAATGTGTTTATGCAAGGACTTAGTTTCCGTACTACATTTCGTTATCAACAAATGTGTGCGAATGGATTTGAGTAGCATATCATTTTGAACCGAACATGCCATCTGTTGATTGTAATTGTAATCAGTTTACTATTGCAGTGTGGGCTTCTCGTCGTATTCACACCCTCAACAATGGAACTTTTAGTGCTTTCTCGATGCTTCTTGCACACATGTCTGTGCTTTTATGTTGGGGTGGAATTTTTCAGAGCAATTCTTGGTTATCGTTTTGTTTCGTTAATAGAGGGCTTTAAACCGATAAAAGCATCCGAAACTATCTGCAATCAACAATTTAATTGAATATGAATCCTGTTGAAACTGAAAATGAAAACTATTTCAGAGTGTTGTGAAAAAATTACAGTATTCCTGGGCATTAAATAAAATATCTATGGTCGTGGTCAAATATCCAATGGCATTGAACACCCCAAAACTCAGAGGAAAAATCTGCATAATTATGTTGTACAACGAAATAACAGAAAATTAGCATTTACATCGCATTTAATATGTATGAAATTGGTGAGTGTGTGTCCGTATGTGTTTGCGTAATATTTATGGCGTATCCTTAAAAATGGATAGGAACTAATAATAAGGATTATATGAAAGTAAGTGAATGGTTGCCGAACGCAGTGGCGATGGAAAATAATGCAAATGAATGTTAAATTGAATTTCCAGCCATGAGTTTGTTTGCAACATGCAAGTCGCATGCAAAAGTACGTCTGTCATAATAAATATGTATGTGGAAACAAATTGACAAGCTCAAAACAGAGAATGAGAATGAGAATGAAAAACAGAAAGGAAAAGAGTAGCACATGCTGACCAATTGAATTCCACAGCGACTGGTTGCGCCAATTTCGTAAAGAATCAGAAGTCAGCAGATTTCATTGTATTCATCCATACACCAGATTTAACATATCTTTTTACTTTGATGTCAATGTCATGTTTTCATGTGCTTATTCTTCTTTCAAAAAGAGTAAGTTTAATTTATTTATATAAAGTACATTTCATATTTTGTATTTTAATAATAAATTAATTATAATTAATCAATTTACCTAAAATTGCAAAATAATTTCATAACCAATCAATACCATTTATGCGAATACAATAAAGTTGAATATTATATTGAATGCATTCATTTGTTTGAAGAGGAAGAACATGAATTTCAACATAGATATTCCACAGTCTGTGCCATTCGTCCGCCTCAATCAAATATGTTTGGCCGTTACATTGTCAAATTTTCTCATAAATGTATATTCAACACAGTCGCAATGTCTGCGAAAATGTGTGTTCTCAATATGCAATGCAGAAGTCGAATTCTAGTGCAACAGCTGACGTCATGTTAGCATTTTTCGTTTGAAACAGTCCTTAATTTATATAAGTTCATTGTTAATTCAATTCGACAAAATGTTTTATTTTTGGGGTTTTCGTTTAGTTTTATTTGGTTTTAATGATTGTTTTCATCGCTTTTTGTTAGTTTTCAAAGTGAAATACGATTTCCACCAATGAATTTATTACACCACTAAAATTATGTTTAAATACAATATTTTTTCCGTCTGCAAAAGTGAAAGAAATCAGTTTTGGCCGGTTTGTATTCAGTAAAAAATCGAGAATCGTTGAAAAATTTGTCTATTAATTATTATTTACATAAGGACAGGCGTCAAAAGGTGACCACAATGAAGTTGAAATAAGTACAATAACAATTGAGCTCAGCCCGTGATTTTTAAACAAAAAATATTCGACTGATTAGTTATTAGGACATTTGTACACACTTTATTCCAACATAATTTCAATGAATAGCTGTTTTTGTTGATTGATACTATATCGCTGGTTATTCCCATGAATAAATGCAGATTTAATCGATTTAGTTATTCGAATTTGAAGAAAGAATTTTCTTGTATCAATTTCCCTGTCAAAAAGACGCACTTTTTCGTATAAATCAAAGTGCTGATGTTTACACATTTGCACACAACAAGATGAATAAACAAAATTCACGCCAATTAAGCAATTTGAAACAGTTACCACCCCAACGTTTTTTTTTTGCTATATCAATATAAATACATAATTGTTGTAGTGGCCGATGTGTCTGTTTTTGTGCTTTGTTTGCTGTCATTTTCTTCGGATAAACTTCTCAATGGCTATTCGATACACTATCCAGTTCTGTGTGTGTGTGTGTGTGTGTTTTTTCATACGATTGTCGTAGTTCTGCCTCCCTCTTGTGCATTTTTAGCGATCATTTATAGTCTTTGAATAAAACGAAATCGAACGGAACGGAACATAAACATTGATATGTGAAAACATGCGTATTCGATGCTACCAGTAGTATTAATGGCATGGTACTGAATGGAAACCAGTCAACCAACCGACCCTTTTTCTCATTCTTCCGGCCGTTGTTCAGCTGTAGTAGTGTAGTATTAAAACGGCCTTTTTTTCATCATTGTATCAATCTATCTTATTATACCCCTCGGAATGATACGTTTTTTTTCCACTCATTTCAACTTCCATACAAATTCACAGAGAGCATGAGTTATGAAATTTATAGTTTTATTTATTGTATTGAATATCACAATTGCCCACACGCTATTTAAACATTCAATGGAAACATTGTAGCAATGTTCACGTGTACCAAAAATGGATCGCCCTGTATATCTGAGTGCTTTGTTACAATCGTTTTCGTTTACATTGATTTGTGATGTTTGTTGACTTAACGCTGGGTTTTTTTTTTTTATTCTGATTGATCTCAATAATTATTACTTAGATAGAATTCAGGCGCGCAATTAACCACAAGGATTAAATGAATAAAAGAGATAGATCGAAAGCGGAACGGGCATGGGAGCGTGTGAATTTTAAATGAATGTATTTCAGATCATTTGAACAATTCAACAATATTTGTTACGCTATTTCAATAGAATTGCTCTTTCAACTTTATTTGCCACGAGAGCGCTCTTATGGTAGCAATCAACATGCGCCACATGTTGTCATCCCATTCAATGTGTACGATAGACGATAGTTTATTATGCGTCAAGCAGTTAAGTAGCATGCGCGAAGAGTTACGTACTCTCAGAATGATATGCTATTATTACTAAGCGTGTGCCACTTTTTGTTGCACAGTTCATTATTATCAACACGTTTTGCTCATCACGGTGAATGCAGCTTCAATTAGATTTGCTTTTATGTGTGTCTAAGTAAGTGATCAGATTTAAAACAATGTTATTGTTTGTTTTTATTTGAATTTGGTTTTTGTTATTGTATTTATGCACTTTGGGGTTCTCTGTTTGTTTTGTTATTGTCGGTAATGTCATCTGAATCGTGTTTAAACAACCAAATGTGTTGGTTAATGAGAAGCTTTTATAGTATATTTCAACACACGTAAAAAACGTGCATTTTTTGTTTATATTATTTAAATTGTTCGATGATAAAAAGTGTATAAATGGAGTCTGTGTACAACACATTATTATCAATTGCAATTAAACTTTAAATGGGCATGTTCGGTCAATTGCCGTTTGCTTTTTCTGCTTTTTTGAAGACAATCTGTAGAAATGCCCGTGCTTTGATTCTAATCTATCCATTTTGATCAATGCTGGACTGGTCATTAAACATATAATATTTTAAATAGGCTAAAATAAATTGGGGCGCACAAAAATGTAAAAATGGCGTCTACAAATATATTAAAGTGGCGCATATTAATGTGTTAATTGGTGACTAAATATAGCGTACTTTGGCGTCTAATAAATGATGATTTCGTGCTGGGCCAAAATGTTTTCAAGGCTGCGACAAAAATTATTGGAGGCTGATGCAATTTCAAAATCACCTCAAATTTCCTCAGTAAACATTGCAAGAGAACTCAAGTTGACTGAGACCATCTTGAATTGGCTGAAAGCAACTAAAATTGATTAAGAGTTTATTCCATCAATAAATGTTGGGGTTTTCATAGAATTAATTAATTTCGGTGCTAGTTTCACTTCATAATTTTTCCAAATTCACTTTTATACAAGTGAAGAAATTCTATTTATCATTTATATATATTTATGTTGTGACGTTTAAACTGAACGTTTAAGAAGACAATAATACATCAATTACATACAGCACTTTAGAGTCGCCATCTTTCGATAATTTTGCTATAGGCAGGAATTTTGAAACACACTGTATAAGAATCTGTCATCGAGGGAGTTTGGGGTGAAAATATTTGTCTAGCGAATGAATACCTTTCGTTTGTCATTTGGGTATACAATACTGTGATTCAAAAAACCAGCTTTTTCGAATTTTGACTGTCTCGATGTATTTTCATTGGAGGTTGGGTAAAAAACTGAGCCTCCCAAAATTTCAGCAATTTCTGGTCACTCTAAGTGACCGATCAGCGGCCCCCGTGTTTCGAAGGTCGAAAATCAATCGATCAGTGAGTGATCCGGATAGGACCTGTAAAGATTTTGTTATGACGATTAGCAGCTCAAAAAGATCAGAGATCCCAGAACGGATCAATAGGAGAATAGAATCAGAAATGATAGTGTGCGTGAGGGTTTGAATGCGGAATCGGTTGATGAGGTGGCAAGAAAGTCAAGACTGAGATGGCTTGCGCATGTTTTGCGAATGATTGAAGATCGATTGACGAAAAAAGTGTTGTTTGAGGAAGTGAATGTCGCAAGAGTAAAGGGTAGACCTGGGAGAAGATTTTCCGATTCAGTCCAGTGTGATTCGCGTGAAAGGGGATGAAAGGGAACTAGGGATTTAGCTGCAAACAGGGGGACGTAGTGAGGTATTGTGAGGATTATTTTCTTATTTTTTTATTTGATGTAATGGAGTGCTCTGAACAGGCGTGAGCCCATCTACATAGCTTGCACTGCTATGACTTCATTGTTGGTATACCGCCACCGTTGATATCAGTTACAGATATGCCGTTGGCGTTGATACCGGTGTGAGTGCTTCACTTAATGCGTTTGATGTATTGGATAGACCATACAACAACCTAGCGAAGAAGTGAACCATTAACGTGTACAAGCTTCTGTACGTTTGTACACGGGACCGATGGCTTTAAGAGCTTTCCGATGCACTCTGTAAATTCGAGAACTGGGCAGATATTATTCCAGACCATATTTTCAATATACTCGCATGGTAGCGAGTGGAAATACGGCGGGAAAAATTATTGGCGTTCCGTACATGACTATTGGAACATGTGTTCCACGGAGGGTTAATATCGGGCAAAAGATTTGTTTCATGTACATGCACAAAGCAGAGTCGTAGGACACTCGAACAAAAGAGAATGGACATTAAACTGAAATATTGACTGGTACTAGATTAACCGATGTTCTTTTGTAGAAATAACAAATCTATACTTTTGTATAGATTTTCTAACCATGTGATTTTTCTGGATTTTTCAACACGTTCTTGTGCGTTTTTGACGAACATTGAATGAATGCGCACTGAAACCTCTGCTTCTGTGTGTTGCACCCTTGCAATGTGCGCGTGCGCCTCATTTAGAAGAAACAACATTTCTATGAAAGAGTATCGGTTAATCTAGTACGTTTTCTCTCTGTGCACAGAGACAAACTAAACGAATTGATAAACGATATTGGAAAAAAGAGATAATAATAATATTTAACGTGCCCTTCGTTAGAGTAGCATCGCACTAATATTATTTTGTGTGCGAATCTTGAGCATCGTGCCCATATTGTGTGGCGCACAGAAATATCATAACCACAAAATGACTGATATCACATTTTACGTGGCGCTAGTGATTTATAAATGTTCGGTACAATGCTTTTCAAATAGTTCAACCACTTTTCCATCATGGCATTACTTGAAATTTGAAAGCGTTTTTCTATCAATTTTTTTTAAGCCCACGATTCAATTTGACACATTGAACATGCAAACCAAAATACTGGTATAAACCAAACTAGACTTTATTTTTACAAAACTAGACGCTGTGAAGGAATTCACAAGTGCTCGGAGTATACAGACTATTTTCGTTCGGGACTCGCATATATATAGATAACGTTATTTGCTATTTATCAAAATTAAAACGTGGAAAAATGTTGCACGGCAAAACAAGCACAACCTAATCATTTTTTAAATGTCTTCGTTTTTTCTCGGTGTTGCCCTCGATTTTTCTTGAAAATGTCCTCGATTTCTCGACCATAAATGAAAATGAAATAATAATGAAATTGTGGCAAAACATTCATGGACTCATTGGATTTTCAGTGAACTTTGAAACATTTTAATTTAAACTGATCATTGATGAGCAAATTGGAGCCAAGCTGTATTAATTTACAAGCAACTTTCGAATGATACATCCGAGTACTTGAATCACATGTTTTTACGTGAATCATCACGTTGTCCGGACAATCTTCGTGTCAATCAATCAATTTCACCCACGTACTCAAGGAGAATTCAACACTCAATATATCTAGTGATATCTAGTATATTTATAGAAATTTTCATTTTTCAATGTATCAAATTTTTAGAAACAGGGAATAAGTATTTTTGAATATTTTCAGTTTAAGGCCGCCTTATATTGGTTTTTGTATGGTCGCCATATTGAATTCATGTCAATATATCGAAAATATCGAAAAAAAATTACACAAATCGAATTTTATTTAGTTCATTTCTCTTTACGCACAAAATCTACTTTTATTTCCGTGATAATGAAGAATATGAAGCCCCTTGCACGTACTACTTTCAATGAACGTGCATTCAGTTTTTTTGCGATTACATATTGGAATAGTATCCCGGTTGAAATTCGTAAGTCAGAATCGTTAAATTCATTTAAATTTAAATTAAAGCACTTGCTTCGGGCCAGTCAATAATTTAATTCTCTAATTGCTTAACTTGAACGCGGTTTTATTCAGATGACATTATGTGAACTGCAAGGGGCAAATCACTAAAAAGTAATTTCTAATTGCATACAAAAATGTATAGTAATTGCCAAAAAACGAAGTAATTGTATTGGAAATATACAAAGTAATTGCAGTGCTAAAAATATACAAAAGTCTCATATGTCTCATGCAATTACTTTTTCATATGCAATTACTTGATACATTTCAAAATTACTCTCATCGTGACTAATTATTCTGAAAATGTGAAGAAATCTAAAAGTAATTGCAGAAAGTAATTTCAAAATATATAAAGTAATTGTTGGCGGAAAAAAAAGGAATTGCATGAGTGATTTGTAATTGCATGAGTGAGGTGAACTGTCATCAAATTTTTCATTAGTTCAGTTCATTCGTTCAGTTCATTAGTTGTAAGTTTTTTCTCAGGTTCTCCTGATTCATGTCAATTTAACCATCGTTTTCCGGATACAATTTGATATTTAAAGTTTATTCATGAATATCACAACCAACCAGACCCGCTCCCCCCAAATTATTAAAGTGGCTCCATGGATGTGATTTGTGCTGTATTGGGTCTATGATCAGCATGAATGCAGCTTGCTGTATTCACATATTGGCATAAATGTAGGCTTCATATCAAATAAATAAATTAAATAAATAAATATATCTTTCTGAAATGAACTGGTTGGTAATTACCGCAGTTAACAAAATTAATTGCGAATTATTAAAGATAAACGATAATTGTGTTGAAAACTACTTGAAAAAACACACAAATCTAATTGCTATTTAGCATATAATTTTCATTTGCGCTAACCTTGTCGTAGTTTTGAATCAACGATACTGTCCATGGATTGTGATAAAGTTGAGGTGGATAAGGTATTTGTAGTCGGAATGACTGTTGATCCCGTTGATATTGTTGTCAACGCATCTATTCGATGTTTCTGTTGTAAATGTGAATTGTTTATCGTTGTAGAACTGTTGCTGTTTGTCGAGTTAAAACTATTACTATTGATATGACCAAGATTAGCATTTGCCAAACAGCTACTGCCAAATGACATGCTGTTTTCCAGTGATTCTGCTAACCGTGGCGTTGTATATATCTCACTATGTTTAAAATCAACGAATAAAAAGAACAATTGAAAAACAAAAATAAATTATTGGAATTTGAGTGAAAAAGAATAAACCAATTTCAAGTGTATATAAACCTAGGCCTACCTAAATGCACTTGTTGTTAAAAACGAACTTCGATCTTGTAGTGCAGCTTTAGCTTTTTTAACACTTTGTTTTATTTGCTCAAATGTCGATTGGTGAAATCGATAAGTGGCCCAATCAGATGAACATTGCGTCATACCAAAGCCATCTTCTGACTTTATCTGTTGAAAAGAAATTCGAAAGGGATTTTTGTAAAGTACTGATAGTTTCAATAAAGTACAATAAATAGTAAATGGATTTCGACGGGGAAAGATCGAAAATCAAATAAGTTTATTCGACTATATTTACCTAATTATATGGAAAGTTTGTAATATTTGGAATATTTGAAAGATATTTGTTTTTCCAAGACTTGGTCAGAATTTACGATATTTAGTTCATATTTGCAAGTAAATATTGAACTGATATTTACTATATTTACCGTAAATTTATTTTATTTAAACTAAATATGACAAATTATGATATAGTTAGATGACATAATTTGCAAATATGCTCGTAAATATGCCTCATATTTACAGTATTTGCGAGATATTTACGTTAATTAATGTGTATTTGTTTTGATATTTCCCCCCTCGATGGATTTGTGACTAAAATATTAAAAATGTGTTTCAAAGCAAATATTAACTAGACTTTAATCGAGTGTTTTAATGAATACTCTATAAATAAATTGAATTACATTCGCAATCCTGACTTTATGAAATTTGGTTCTACTCTTGAATAAATGAATTCATCAAAGTCTCTTGAAGATTACGTATTCAGTGAACATCTATGCGGTAAAGAGCTCTTCTGGGCCTTATTTCACCAAAAATTCTCTTGAGAGAATATTCTCACTTTTTCCAATGTATTTTAAATGGGAGCTGTCTCAAGGTTGACACACATTTGAGCATATTCTCAAAATTTACATGAAAGGCCTAGTGAAATGCAACTAATTTGAAGCGACACAATTTTTGAGTTTTTTTCATACATTTCATGTAAATTTTAAGAATATTCTCAAATATATGACAACCTTGAGAAAGCCCCCATTTAAAATACATTCGAAAAGGTGAGAATATTCTCACATGAGTATTTTTGGTGAAATAGGCCCCTGGAGTTTTAGCTGTATATCTTGCCATATTATTGCAACTTAGCAGTGAATCCGACTTTCCCGAAGAGTTAAAACCAAAATTTTGGAACTCTAATTTCACCGCATTGGTCAAAGTGATCATTTTGGCCAAAATGGCCATATATCGCTAATGGTTTGAAATCTAGGGGCGTCAAACGAGTCCCACGATTCCTTTGAAATTCTCTTAGTATTAAAGCGAGACTTGCGAGTTCTTATGATGTTATACAGTAGCAAACATTGCCAAAACGATAGCTGAATATCGTTTGCTAGCTGAGCTAGGAGATGAGTATGCGACACGCGTTCATACGAACTCTGTGTATGCGGCGCGCACGTCCAAATGAAGTGTGCGGACGCGTCACATTCACACACTTCGTTAGGACGCGCGCGCCGCATACACAGGGTTCGTGTCGCATGCCCATCTGCTAGCTGAGCTAGCAAACGATGGGCATCCATCGTTTTAGCAATGTTTGTACAGTAGGACCCGCGAGTCCCTGCGAGTCCTACGCATATTAATACCATGTTGTACGGGTCCATACGAGTCAAAGTGACATTTATTAGATTTTAAAATGACAATAACCGATTTTAAAGTATTTTCAATTCAGTCATGAATAGTTCATCATGTCAACTGTTCATGGAACCACTTGTTAATACATTTCATTTAAAAAAAATGGAAAATACAGACAAATACAATTTTCAGGCGAAAGACAATATTTTTTCAATATTGACTTCAAATTTGGGAGTTGAAATTCCAAGAATTATTAATAAGTAATAGTTCATTGTTTTGCAAGTGAATTGTCAAACGTTTTTATAATGGCAACGATAGTCGATAATCAAACGGTTGAAAACAAATGAAGAGATTTTTTTATTTAATAATATTTACGTTAAAACTTTTTTCTCTTTGTTTTGCTATATATTATTATTTGACATATTTAATAATCGAATGTATAAATACATTTTGCATCGTATACAATTTCAAACGAACGTGTATTAGTGAAATGAAGAATTGGTTGACAGAGAGTCTCGCTTAGACTCGCACGGAATCGCAATATTTGTGATTTTTTGCATAGTATTTGAATGTAGGGACTCGCGTGGACTTTCATATAAAATATACTGAAATTTGCGAGTCCTGCGATTCCTTAGCGATTTCACATGATTCCCACGATTTTTTGCGAGTTTTTTTTGGGAATCGTGCAACTCAGGAGCCCCTAAATGTAGATTACGTAATGACGAACAACTATCCTGAAGACATCATATCTAATACAAAATGTACATTTGTTTTTCTTCATCAAACAATGAGATAAATTTCAGCGAATGCGGTCTTCGAGTTTGGAAAAAAATTATCTCAAGAGACAAAGTATTGACATTTGTACTGTATTTGAGCATGGTATTTCCACTTAAGTGTCCCGAAACATAGCCAATTTTCAATACAAAAAATTCTGTGACACAATTGTACAAATTGGCCAGCTTAACTTTACCGTTTGAGACATGTTCACAATTGTTCATAATCCATGATTTTCAGCACATTGTGCTGAGGACAAAGGCACATTTTGTGATATTGAATATGTAAAACAGCAAGAGGACTCAGATATAATGAATTTTCATACACAAATTCTTATGGGCTACGAGAGTCTAAAATATGAAAATCAGGTTTTCTATGAAATGTACTAGAGGGCCAATCCATATGCACTTAAATGCATACCGCTCTGAAACGGCTACACATATATGGCTCAAATGACATAGGAAACATCCGGTGATGATACTGAACAAATTTGCTTGGGCTTTTTTTTTCGGGCAACCACAACAACGACGACTCTATTTTGTACCGGAGGTACCAAAAGCGATTAGCCGGATAAAAATACCAGATAAGAATCATTTCCCATGGACAAATTAGACTCTGGTCAAAACTTGAATCCAATCAGAGATCATTTACTCAAGCGCGGTGGAGTTGAGTTTTCGAGGAAAAGAACTAGAAAATAATAATATTAGAAAAATTGCTATTAATCCGAAGCTCAAAAAAGATTCTATTTTGCAAAATATCGATCGATTCCGATTTTGAATCAATATGATTTATATATTTCATGTGTTATGTTAAACATCATTCTAATTTGGATATTTGGATCATAAAAATGAAAGGTACACAGAGAAAAATTCATCACGAAAATAAGACGCCCGGTGTCTTAAATTGGAATAAGATAATTTTCGTCTTGGTAAGACACCCGGGGTCTAAATCTCAATGCACATGTCTTATGGAAAAGAATAAGACACGAGTGTGTCTTAAAGAGGATAAAAGTGTCTTATTCTTTTTAAGACACCGGGAGTCTTGATTTTGTAATATTTTTCTCCGTGTATACAAGAGATTGTCGCGAAACAAATGTTGGTTCCTCAAAATATTGGGTACTCTTGCGAATGTTTTATGATTAATTTAATTTAAAGATTCTTTGGATTTTTAATGTCAAGATTTTGCTACAAATTGTTTTATAGAAAGATTCTTGAGTTGTTTCTTTCTACTCCAGCGTTTTGTGAGATTGGAATCGTTCGTGATTGCCCTATGGGATATATATGGATGAGAAATATATAAAATTGTAGGTAACACCTTTAGCCCTTTTTCGTCCGATATTCAAGCACAAGTCTTACTTTTTCATAAAACAAAAATGACACATAAAAAAGCAGAGTTCAATTTCAATTTTTAAAAGAGTCCATTTCAACTTCAATGATATTTAAAAGCTATATTACTAAATAAACCAATTAGTTTTTTTTAAATAAAACAAAAAGAACTGCTACGATTAAACTTTTCTACGGCAACTTCTTAAATTGTTCACAAACCTGTGCAATTGGTGATGCTCGTTTCAGATCCAATGCTGACTGATATGAACACGAACTTTCGTACATTTTGTCCGATTAAAATCACCAAAAAAGCAATATTTCCAAAACAAATGACTTCACATTATATTCAGTTCGTTTGTTGAATTCGTCATACATTTGATCACTTGAAAATCGATTGCCACAATATAAATTTCGTTTAAAAATCGTTTGGTTTTATCACTTTAAACTCATTGAAAACATGTACCGATAATAGGAAACTTCTTTTCTTTTCACTTGCTGCCGGTGAATTTAGTTTGTCTGGTTAAACTAGTGCGATGACTCTCTTTTTTTGTTGATTAGTTGTTGATTAGGTCTCATCAAAAACTGAGTCTTTTGAACATCCCTTTTGAATCTCACGAATCTCAAACAAAACAGAGTTAACCACAGTCTTAACACATTGCCGGCTTTATTGTACACATTTTTAATATCTGATTTGATGTGAAACAAATTAATGATGTAAAATTACACTAAGATTTTCATAGAGAAAATAAAATATTGATTGTGAAATTCGTCGCAGATAAAGCAAATTCTCATCAAAAATACACCCAGACTGTAGTTTTAAACTAGAAATTCCCGTATATTTCAGATAATTTAAACACTTTGTTTAACGAATCAATCTGTTTTCTTTTTCACTGTAAAATTAAATTAACCATTATTTGTTCGAAATCAGTTACTCGGCAATTCGTTCGGTTTGTTTGGTAGGTATTTTCTAGTCGGTGATGATAGTTGTATCATTGTTGTCGTTATAGTCAAACACGCGGATGCCGTATGTATAATTTAAGTGCAGACAACGGAATAATTTCGGTCATTTAAACGGATAGAGACCAGATAAATATGATTTTGGCGAATCAAAATTGTATGGGAACGGTGGATTACCACGGCAAAATATTATGTGTGTATGCACACAATCGCATCGCTTTCAGGAATTTTCTTGGCGCGCATAAACACTCACACACACACACACACACACACAAATATACACTCACGCACACACATGCACTGTGAAACTTGTGCTGCAACCGACGAAATCAAAGCCAAATCAAGTCAAACCAAGCACCAGCAATGGGCAAACGTAAAAACTGAGCTAAAAAGAGCATCAGATATACAGAATGAAACAATCGTTTGACTATGTATTTTTGCACATTATAAATGTGAGCTTACCATATCTATAGCGTGATATGCTATTGATGCGCGACGGCACACGGCATTGGTGAAAAATTTGCTATTATTACAAAACGAAAATTCTGTGAAAATGGGTAGAAGCGTACACGTTGGCCAGAGCGAGAACGGTTCCTGATTTGGTATCCGTTGTCAATGTCGGCCTATGCCAGACGCATCGCCTTTTTCTTCATAATTTATTCTGTGCATTTATATATACTAGGCCTGTGTGTACTCGCGCTAGGTTCCATACTTTTCTAACATTCTGAATATGCTCGAACACGAATGCAAGAAACAAAAACAGATGATAACCATGTGTTTGTATGTGTGTGTGGCTTGAGTAATTTTCTAGTTTAGCAAATAAAATAAAATGATAAAGCTTTCCAACATGGAGTTTATTCAATTTTAATTGAACTCATTAGCAAATAGTTAGAAGAAGCCAGTTCAATTCAACCGTGCGATTACACGGCATATTTGCCAGGCAACCAAAAAGAGAGATGATTTTTGTTGTTATTTCGTTATAAACGAGGAGAAAATAGATAGATTGTCACTGAAAGGATAGTATCCAATCCAAGTGAAGAGCGTATGTGCATGTGCGAGCATGGATACAATCCGTTACTGGGTAAATATTTGCGGCAATTTGAGGCGTGGTTTCAATTTTGACAATCCCAAAAACACATACACGCTCTTCTTCACTCATACACACAAAGAGGGAGACCTATACTTACCGTATGAGGTGGCGATGCCACTCGAATTGCGTTCATGTGAAAATTCGATGAGATTTCAATTTAAGCTTCGCTATAAATAACTCTCTACGTTGAATACAGAATACAGATGAATGAATTGAAAATGCTAAACGAAGACTTATGAATCTTACTTATGAGTGTCTTCATTTGTTGCTGACGCTTCATTTTTGGTTAAACACACAACAGACCAACAACATGAAACAAAGTCGCAAAAGAATTCGAATCTAACAATTTGTGTATGTGTGTGTATTTTTTTTTATTTGGTTGGGATTTTAAGCTTCAAATCCGATGGGATGACATAAGAAGGAAGGATACATATCTTACGTACAGACACATTGTTATATCCCATTTTTCTTGTACACTGCAAATCATATGATTTATATAGGCATTTGCCCGAATAAATTGTTGCTCCAACAAATCGAGCTTCGTGTATGTTCCGAGAGAAACGAATGGCATCCACCAGTCCCCTCGGCCATTCTCGCTGATTTTTGGTCGTTTCTCAAAAATTATGGGCTGTACAACAATTCAGATGGATTACCGATATAATGAATACGTGTGTAAATGCAATTCAACGAATATGAGATGATGCGTGCGCGTGTAGGTGTTACTTGAAATTGATGTGCGTGTAGCAAATAAAATGGAGTCTCTGTAAAAGTTGTTTGGATGTTCAAAATAATGTTCGCAAGATTGCTTACACTTTATTCGAAACTTGAATGTATATTACTTACCAATGAATTTCATTTCAAGTAAATTCTAATTCTTCGATACTGTTAGTGATTCTGGGGCTCAGGACGACACTTTGAAATGATGATACTAATTTTTATGATTGATGTTTTTTATTCAAATGATGTTTTATATTCTTTGTCTTTTATTTTCAATACGGATGAAATTGATTGAATGCAAAGTTTGGTGGAAGCGTCTTTTTATTTTACTTTAAACGGCAGCAAGGTGTCAGTTTTTTAATGCATGGAATAGAAAATACAATATAAACATGCAGTGTTGTGTGTTTGGATATCGATAGTGGAAGTGTGTTTGGCAACACATCTAAACATCACACACATCAGAATCTCCTGTCTACAGCCTGTAAACTGCCGGTAAATACAAGCATCTAAGATCGGACCCAATTTCTATGGAAACCCACGCAGTTAAACAAAAACGTCCACAAATCGGCAGTTTCAGTTCAACCTTATTAAAACTATCAGCTGAAGACGATTTCTTTATTTCTATATTTGAGCGGTTGCTAGTCCGCCTATAGAAGACATTACTGTAGCTTAAGAAATAGACTGTAGAACAAATACTACGAAAATGCCTTATTCTGTGTTGGCATACGTTCCGTTAGCCAGTTATAGTGCGCTAAGGATGCATTTTTCCCAAAAAAAAACTCACAATTTTGAAATTAAGATTTTGGGATTTAATTTAATCCAATTTAATAAAAAAAAATCGTAGAGTTTGTTTTCGACTATTGCTTAGAAATGTTCGAAATTTTATGAAAAACGTCAAAAGTTGACAATTCTTTGCACTGGACGTACCATTCATCTTGTAGGGGATTGAAAAATGCACAAACTGGGTGAATCTGGTGAAATTCCATGAAAAACGTTAAAAAATTGACATTTCCTTTTAGTGGAGGTACCATTTACAAGGTCTAAGGGCTATGTACACTCTATTCATCTTGTAGAAGATTGAAAAATACACAAACTGGGTGAATTTTATCAAAATCGTAGGGATTGTTTACGATTTTTAGTCGAAAATGTGAAATTTTTCACAAAAAATGTCAAAAATTGAAAACCCGTGTACTGGAGGTACCTCAAAATGATCGAATTTCGAAAAAATAAAAATACATATTTCAGATATTCCAGTCTAGAATATACTCCCAAAATTTCAAGACATTAGCTATGACGGTGTTTGAGCTATGAATGGTACAAACATACAAAAACGATGATGTAGACATCGAGCAATACATCAAAATGGAACAAATAAACCTATTCACACTTTACCGATTACAATCCAAAATTTATAATGAAATGAATGAAAAAACTTGTTTAACTGCACACACAATCCGTGGTCTGTTTTTTCGAAATCTTAATAAAGAACTCAAAATGTTCACTTAGAAAACTTAGGATATATTTTACGATCAGAAGAGTGTTTTTCACTTTAAGTACACAGAAAATAATGAAGTTACGTGTTTCTCAACAGACCGTTGAATTTTGGTGAATTCCACCTTTTTTAATCTGTTGAATTTCAGAAAACGTTTGAATTCTTCCAACGGTCAGTTAAGAAACACGTAACCTCATTATTTTCTGTGCAAGTACGGTCGCTGGCAATAATTTCTTTCTGTCTTTATTTCACTCTAATTTGCATTAAATTCAATGTTTTTTGTCTCACTTATACGTTTAATATTGAGAAAACAACACCAAACACAGTACGAAGAGTAATAGAAATGTTTCATAACACCTTAACTATGTGAATATTTGCCAATTTTGATTTGTCAATTCCATTTTTCTTTAAAAACCATTTTTAGTTTTGTTTTACAAACAGAGAAGAAAGGAGGGATTCTGTTACCAAGTTCTTGCTTGTTACGCTTGCTGGCTTGGGCGCCTCGTTATAACATTCAATATCATAATAGATAAAGATCTCATCGTTGAAAGGCAAACAAAAAAATCTACATACAATATAGAATAAAATGTGAATTATGAGTGTTTGTATTAAAATGCTAAAATTAACATAAAAATCCTTAGATTTGCCTGGTGAGTTGGTGGACCGGGTGTGTATATTAACAATGTTGTTCTTTTTCGCAGGAGGGATATAAAGAAATATCCATATTCAATGGGTGATACTGAATGCCGGCGACGGCGTCGTCAGTATCAGACGAGGGAAAGGAAATGAAAAACGATTCTCAGTTGTGCGTCACACAAGTCACATTTAACCAACATCGAAACACACACTAAACGAGTGCAGGCTTCTCGAATTTTGCTGTTGAACGCTTCAACTAAGAATTTTAAACAAATTTATCTGTACAAATAGACATAGACGCATTGTTACCGGTATTTTGCTTAAATTTGTAATGAATACTGTGCCATGCACATTCCAATGTTCCTTTAGCAAGGGCTAAGGGCGAACTTATATTTCAATCGTCAATTTGAAAACGAAAATCATTTAAAAGAAGACGACAAAAAAGAACACCACAACACGTACATAATTCGAAATAAGCACCCCGGCAAATAGTTGTCCTTGCCCCCTTTTCGTGTATATGTACAATTTTCTTGACACAATGCACGGTCGTGTCTCTCACTCTCAGCTCTTTCACCAAACAATGCCATTAAAACCAACTATCAGCTAACACGTGCCACACTTCTTGTTCTCTCTCTCTCTCTCTCTCTCAGTTCATTTGTTTCTACATGCGATACTTCGTTCTGCATTGCCTTTTATGTCGATTATTTATTTCTTTCGCGTTATAGCTTTCAACTTCTGTTGCATTTTTCAATTGAATTCAACGGTTGGCTTCACTCATCCAAGCCACATGTAGAATTTCAATAGACACGTGATAATTGGCAGAGTTTGCACCATGAACAAATATATATGAATCTATTGTAACTTTTTGTTTATTATTATCATTTGGCTGCTTATTCCATTTATGAGCTTCTTCGATGGCTTTAAGGTGCTTGTAATTTTTGGATCATAATTGAACTGCTTCTCATCCAATTGCGTGATTAAGTGGGTATTATTTGATCTAAATTTTTGAAAGTTGTGGGTTTTTTTCTTTTCAGTTCACGTTCAAAATGCGGTCAAGCTATTTATCATCATCATCGAAGAAATAGTTCTTGTTGTTAAACGAGACTGTCTAAAGGCAAAACACAAGTTTTGGATTGAAGTCAAAAACATTAATTCTTCTTGGGCATTTTTTTTTGGAATGAACAGAAAAAAAATCTGAAAGATGTGATTTAAAGAAAAGAGACATTATGCGAACTGTATATGGTCAAGCATCTGGACTTGATTGTTACATTTTCATGCTTTTTGATATCACCTAATGTTTTGGACTGGCACGAATCTGGGCATCATAAGGACTATTTCATGCCAACAAACTTGTTTCCTATCTTTCATATTCCGAAACTTATAGTCTTTTGTATCACAGACTGGAGCGTTACAATTCTCCCGTCATAGAGACTCTTGACCATATACGCGTAGAGAACAGAGAACATCTACTTTGTTGCTGCTTTTGTATATTGAGAAAAAAAAGAATATAAACGTATTTGAAAAGAAAGAAAATCCGCTTTTCTCTTCCACTCTATTATGTTATAGTATATACAAATAATTTTTTCGTATGCAATTCAATTCACCCTCGCTCTTCGAATTTAGTCTTTTACAATCGTTCCGTTTTTGTACAACGCTCGTCATTTTCTTTGTTGGAAACACATCGATTTTAATTATTTCCGTCATTTCTCATAACCGTTTTTGCCCAATTAAATTGTGTATACGTTTAGAATAAAATCCATTATTGTGGAACTCTTTCGAGAAGAAAATCTGTAAGGCTAACGTTTGTTGTGTTTAAGGGCTGGCAGTATCATCAACATTCATTACATTAGTTCCGATTTGAACTCAAAAATTGCATTCAATCTGCTTATTGAAATGAGGGCGCTCGCGTGGTTCATCAATATACTGCAGCCTTTTGGTTCTGGTTGTGTTATTATTCGACAATGGTGAAAGTAGCTATAGCGGTATTTTCTGCATTAGGTCCATTCAATGGAAGACAATACGGGGAAAAAAATAAAAAAGTAAAATAACGAATCGAAAGATACAAAATATTTATTGATTAAAAATTGTATTGGAGCATAATAATAAGTTTGTTTGTAATTGTGAGAATTTCTACAGCTTTGGTAGTTTGGTGCTCTGTAATTCTTGCAAATCAATATCACATAATCAAGAATTTTGGTCATGTCACTGACGCGTATTTCAATGATATTTAACGATTCACTTTTTCATATACAAAACAAAGAACACTTGAGTTAAAAAAAAATTATTTGTTTTTGATATTGATTTCCAACTGTCAACAAAATAAACCCATCGAACCGAATACGGAAAATATTGCAAGAACTCAGGGGACAAAAACATCAAAAGAATATGACGAATATTATGTCGAAGACCATAATATAAATAAACCATTCTATTCTACACTTCATAGCATTTTTTGTGTGTCTCCATTTGGTTAGGGATGGGCACGCTGTATTATATATATAGTATAGCTATACTATTTCGCATTTTTTTCAGAATAGCTATTTTTAAAAAATAGCTATTTTTTCGCCAAACATGAATAGCTATTCCCTTTTTTTTCTTCAAAATAGCTATTTTTGAAAATTCGTGAAAATAGTATAGCGCGTTATATATATATGCCCTACCCTACATATGGTAGCCGATTATTTAACGAGTAATTAAATTCTACATTTTCTAACACTTTACGCTTTATATCTTTTTTTTATTAATACAATGAGACAAATATCATTTTCAAATCTACCCACTTCATTATTCTGCTATGATCTTGAGAGCCAGCGATTTCGTATGGTGAGAGATGAAAATTGTAATTGGTATACTTTCCAGAGTTTTCGGCATAATTTTTTATTCAGATCAGGCCCGTAGCCAGGAAGTCTAATAGCTCTACATTTCATGTAGTGCTAAAAATTCAAATACGAAAGCAAAGGAAGGCAAAAGTGAAATGCATTGATCAAAGCGCCGCCATATTCAATATAGCGGTTGCCCACGGAACTAAATTTTCGATGTTATTGTTGTTGTATTCGTTGCCGAGCTGTCAGTATTTCCACCCTCTGTACGAAAGTCTTTATTTGTTCACGTACAGATAAATCAAATGAAAAACCACTTGGCGCGGTAAATACTCGTGCCGCAAACAAAATCGGTACAACAAATTACTGATATCAATTTTGTGACGCGACTAGCGAGCTATTTTCATTTTCATCGATTCACTTTTGCCTAGAAATTTCAATAGAGAAATTTACACATTACATTTTAAAATCGAAAAAATGAAAGCAACTCGCTAGCCGCGTCACAAAATTGATATCAGTAATTTTTTATACCGATTTTGTTTGCGGCACGAGTATTTACCGCGCCAAGTGGTTTTTTTTTTATTTCGCCTTTATTTTCCAAGACCTTTCCAATGATACTCAGCTCATTTTGATCGGTAATATGGTTTAAAAGTTCGAAATCCCGTGTGCGCCGTTTACTCGCATTCGATGCGAGTGGATTTGGTATTCACTCGTTTCATCATTTTAACATAGCAAACGAGTGAAAACAGAGTCCACGCGCATTTTAATCGGGTGACCATTGTTGAGTTTTACTCAATACGAATGAATGCATACGCTTCTTGCACGAGCAATGGTAACTCGATTAAAATGCGCGTGGACTCGGTTTTCACTCGTTTGAATGTTAAAATAGTGAAACGAGTGGTGACCAAATGTACGCGCTTCCAATGCGAGTGGATTCGGTTTTCACTCGTTTGCTATGTTAAAATGATGAAACGAGTGAATACCAAATCCACTCGCATCGAATTCGAGTAAATGGCGCACACGGGATTGCGTGTATATATACGGCTTGTGACATTGCACTAATATGCATGCATAGTAGTTGCTTGCGTCACTCGCGTGGACTACCGTCCACAGTGATATCATTTCATGATAGAAACCACCAAAATGTAAATAAAAAACTAATTATAATTATACAATATATTTTGGATTCTGTTGGATGCTGATGCTTATAGACAAAGTTTTGATATAAACAAAAATATCATAAAAAATATGTTTGAGAGATAAGTTAAGTTTTATTTGCGGGTGGGATATTACTGTGAGCATCGGTCACGCTCACCTAAATGTGCTAAAACGCTCATATAAATGTGCATAGTGGTTGCTATCCTGAATGCTTATAAGAGGTGAAACATGAAACAAAATCTGTAAACGTCATCCGAAATAGCTTATGATTGAATTTCGAATAAAGTCAGCTGTCATCTTCGTTTGATGTTTTATAAAACATATATGTGTGTAGAGAATGAATTTGTTAACAAACGATAGCGATCGTCTATGATTTTATACGGAATCATTTCAAACAAATTCGGCAAACTTCAGATTTAAAATAAGCACTGCATCAACATTAATTGTGCTATACGAACTCTTTAAATGTAGACTTTGTTTTGAAATACTTACCACTTTTGTATATGTATAAAATTAGCTACCGTTTCATTTTACCCGACTTACCAGGGCCTTCATCCAGAAATACATGTAAATGCAATGAATGATAACAAGCTATGCTTCGAGACTTTTTTGCTACTAAAGATTCCAAGCGTTTTTTCAATAATCAGAATCACTAATCAAGAATTTGGGGTGACATTTTTTTTTCTAAGAGAGGGTCTCAGGTTTAGAGTGGGGTAGAAAACAATAAAATTAAGATGTTCTATTTCCTTTTCGAAATCTGAAAAATTATACAAAAATCAAACTTAACTTAACTTCTTTTAAGTACCTTTACTTATCTTTTCTCAATAATAATTTTTGGGTTTTTATACAAAATATTCACAGAAAGACATCTTTTGATTACCATGTGCACACAAACAGTGACAGACTTTGGTTCGGATATTAGCAGATGAATATTGATGTAAAAATGTCTTATTCCACTTAAGTTTTATTTTGAGTGTATGTATAATCAAAAACGAATCGTGTTCGTGAACAGCTATT
Organism: Aphidoletes aphidimyza; assembly: GCA_030463065.1. Lineage (NCBI taxonomy): Eukaryota > Metazoa > Arthropoda > Insecta > Diptera > Cecidomyiidae > Aphidoletes > Aphidoletes aphidimyza. The sequence continues at coordinate 46,366,794 of CM059997.1, forward strand.
TCTGAGCGGAATGATTTGTGCTCGTGTATATAACAATGTTCACGAACAATCTAAATGAACAGTTCTCGATATCTGTACACGAATCACTAGTTGCCCGTGTTTTGAAAAAGTTGGTGTCAAATGTTCATGAATTGAACAATATGTTTACAGTTAGACTTAGTTATTTAAAAAAAAACCTTGAAATAAATAGGAACGGCACAAATTAGATTCAGATATAAATTGTGAACATAGCGTGGCATTTATTCAATCATATTATTTATTACAATATTGTCATATTATCCTTTTTCCTTATTTATAGTACAATATATGTTTAAGCAGCTTGTGTTGCATTTCGATATGCCAAAAATTGGAATTTTAAATATATATACACATATATTTTACGCATCTAAAATGTCTGTTCATAAGCCCTTGAACAGCTTTGTATTGGGTTGCAACGCATTTATTTATCCCTCATAGATTTGTTCGGTGTCAGAACATGTACTTTTACTGTACAGTATGTACACATTTCTACACATGAATTGGACATTTTTGTAAATCATCTGTTATCGGCTGTTATTAGAATAGCATATTTATGTACCGTTTTCCGCATACCAGCAGTTCACATCACATACATTTGTTGTCGAATATCAAAATCAGGAAAAGAATATAACTGATTAATGGCAATGTTTCCTTTTTCAAATTTTAGAAACAGTAGACGCTCAGAAATATAATCAAACGCCTTTTCACACTTTTCAGAACCGTCCACTCTTGAAACGCGTTATTACTTTACTACTATTAACCCGCGTCCGTTCCTAAGAACAAATCACACATCAGTCCCTTAGTGTCAATTTGACACTCATATAAATCGATGTAAACAGCCGTTTAAATCAACCCAAGCATTTAGGTGTTTTGAATGAAATTCTTCGGAGCGATAGTTTTTAATGAGAATTTGGCCCAAGACAAGTAAATAGTAACACTTTTTTGCGAATATTTCGGCATTTTATGATCATCACGAAAATGCTTTTCATATCACATGCCAATCGTTCGAAAACGGATGGATATTATCCGCTAGATACTACTAGCGGAACGTATGCTTTAGCATACGCAAATCGAAGTGTGTGTACGTTTATCTTGCGGCGCATGCGATTGACGCTACCATAGAGTTCATTCAGCTTGTGGCGCACGTGATTGACGCATACACACACTTCGATTTGCGTATGCTAAAGCATAAGTTCCGCTAGTAGTATCTAGCGGATAATATCCATCCGTTTCACATTCCTTGGAATCAACCTTCGAAGTTGAAAATAGTGTCAAATTGACACCAGGGACGGACGCGTGCTAACAAAATATTTCCACATAAATTTGTCCCATTGTTATACCAACCAAATCCAAAGGCTTTTATGTCAAAAAATAGCCATGCAAATGTGTGCAAATACGTACCAAAAATTACGAATGCCGCGGCATGCTCTGATTGAAATTTAATGTTCTTCTACAAAATTGAATTATTCAAGGCTAGGGGGTAATAACGAGACATTTTCGATTGGATTTTTAAGAATAATGTTAATACATGTGGATTTGACATGATTTGAATGAAGACGCGTGCATAATTGTGAATTCCAGTGAATTCTGGTGTATTTTTTGGTATCATAATGTCAAAATTCACACATACAAACGCAAGTGGCGCAGATCAGTACCCTTGTGAAAAAAAACGATTGCCAGCCAGTCGACTGTTAGACGACTATAGTCGATTAATTTGGGACAATAGACGTCTGAAACCGATTTTTATGTACTTTAGACGGTTTCAGTCGATTGCCAATCGATTAACAGTCGATTGCCAATCGATTAACAGTCGATTGCCAATCGTTTTCAATCGATTGCCAGTCGTTTCTTGTCCCAATTTAGCCGTTTACGAAACGACTGTCTGTTCAATCGTTTTATTTTCACAAGGGTAGCAGTAGACATACTTCGCTACTTCTCGTTCAAGTATGTAGGGGAGCTGTTACTACTAGTGGTGCTCTTCAGTGAAGAGTAGAGTCTACTCTTCACACTTATGAAAAACTGCTATTATAGTGGAGCTACACACAACCGTGTGTGCAGGCAGTCACAAATATTCCACTGAATTCACTGAACTCACCATCGACAATTATGATGTTTTTTTGTGAATTTGGGTGAATTGGAACGTTTATTTTTTTATTTTTGATAGATTCAGTGTCTATATGTGTGCATATTACGAATAAAAAGAATGTTATTACCCCCTAGATTCAAGGACCTGGAAAGATTATCGAAATCGACGAGTAAAAATTCGATAAACGGAAATACAACCGGGGTCACCACATTGGAGGGAAATAGGTGTTCGGAGGGGCACGAGAGAGATTCAGCAATTTTCTTTCTCATCCCCGTGGATCGTCGAGATGATGAAACCCCACTGCCAATAATTCAAATATACATTTTGGCGGGCACAACAATAATCAGCGATTGCTGGAAGTCATACGCGATACTGAGTAAAGAATCTGTGAACGTTTTGTATCATCTAGCTTTGAACATGAAATGTGTGATAAAATGATACAATGGCGGCGCCATTTCTATTTGCACCAGTGATTGGAGGGCGGTAAATTCATATAGAAAAAATAATTAAATGATTTACATCATCCAAAATTAGAAAAGTATCATCAAAAAAAGTTCAACGTTAGCAATAAGGTGCTGATCTAAGTGTCCCCACTGAATCCATATAATATATTCAAAGCACAAATGATATTGAGAACTCATATTATTCTTACAGGTTCTTCAATCATACTCATCTCACCGTCACCCACAGCAAAATATTTTGAAGGTACTGATGATTGATTTAATTACATGATGACAAATCGAATTCTTAAAAAAATTCATCGATTTTGATGACAAAATCACTAAAAATGCAAAAAATCCGCTTTTGAAAAAAATTATGGAAAATTTAAAAAAATTCACCACGGATTACATACATACAGACCCCAAGCAACATCATAATGCCAAAAAAACTCATTTTGTCCATGTTTCTGTAAAGTGTATTTAAGCCGATAGTTCTCATCTAAAGGTGTACAACGGACAGGGTTTTGTCTGTTCGTGTAGTGTCCGTCTAGTGAGATAGGACGAACTGTCAAATGCCCCAGACGGACGGACAAATGTTCGGACGGACGACAGGAATTTTTGTTTGCCATTTTTTTCTGCTGCTCGCGAGTCGACTCGGAAAAGTTGAGTAGAGTCGAGTGAAAACTCAACTCGACTCCACTCAAATTTCGGCAGTGTACTCAAAACATTTCAGTACAAATAAACGAGATCTTCCACGATTGAAAATAATCGTCTACGATTACGAATGAATCGTGAACGATTACGATCGCGATTCACGAGTTGAGTTGAGTTTGGAGTGAGTGAGCGGTTCCGGAGTGAGCTGAAGGTTGACTCGACTCAACTCACCGGCAAACATACCGAAATTACTCTCTATATGCGCCTATATAAAACTTTACCAGACACTTTAGATTGCGCCATCGTTCATTTTGCGTGATTTCCGTACACTATATCTATTTTATTTTATTTTTTGACGTCTTACTATTGGCATAACTGACATACCTGAATGACATTTCTGAATTTCGACATATTTCACAACTGTGCAAAACAATTCGAACAATTTTAATAATAATTTATTTTTTTATTTGCGACCTAGGGGCATTTATCTCTCACGAATGCGTACTTTTTGTGCACATTTTTGTGGCATTCGCACGCATATAAAAATAATACACAAACATACGTCGACTGATTATATTCGCGAATGCTTACGAATGCCGGCGAATGTTGGTGTATACACTCAAACAAATACATTTTTTCATGTTCGTTTCCAGTTAAAATGTCATAACAAACTACCACAGTACAATCATTTTTTAAAAATTATCACGAAATCTGGTTTTGATACTGATAATTCCATTTCATCAATTAATTCAAAAAGTAGATTGGAAATCGACGTATATACCAACGAAATTAACATTTTTTTTAGAAAACACACAAAATTGCAACTCACAAATTGAATGTCAACACGAGAGCTATTTGATTGTCAGATTTGTATACACAATTATATAACAGAACCGCTTCCTTGTAATATGAGCACAATTTATTTATTTAATTATTGCCGGAAAATAGAAAAATTTCCTTTTTATCTGGAATTATGTGTACCAATATATTATAACTAATTTTTCACCGAACGAACTTTTCACAACATACACAACAACATCTGGCATTCGCTGTGTACACATAATTCGTTCTTTTAGCACCCATTCGTCCATTTGAAATGATATTCGTGCGCATTTGTAGCTTTAGAGCGGCATTCGCACGCATTCGTCGGCATTCGCAGGCATTTGCACGAATGTGTGCAACATTCGCGAGAGATAAATGCCCCTAGTTTGCGACAAAGGTAAAAATGCGCAATAGATATGTAAAATTAAGTTTTGCAGAAATATATTTGGTGCAAGTGAAGATGTATTATTTTTTTCAATTTTTACTTTTTTTTATTTTTATTTCAAATCAATTGAACGGTAAAATTTTAATGTGCAAGTTGGTAGTCGGTATACTATATTCCTATAGTTCTTTTATCTGACGCACTCAATCTCGTGGAGCTGAGTTAATGCTAATATATAAGGTAATTTCGTTATGCCGGCAAAAGGTTGACTGCCCACTCAAGTCGACTTAAATTCGACTCTGCTTACACCCCTGGTTCATGGTCAACAAGTGAAATTTAATTATATTATAAAAGGAATTTCTTTTCCATTTGTGAATACTAAAAACGTTTATAAATTTTTTTCACTTGATTTTCTTACATTTTTAAAAACAATGGCTCAACTCAACAAATTTGTCCGTCCGTTCTGAGGCATTTGTCCGTCCTATTGAAAATCACGGATGGGCGGCCGTTGTCACCTTTATTCTAATCTTTATTCTCACACTAACAGTACCTTTAGTCAAATATAAATATAAATATATTGTTTATATAGGCTACAGCCACCGAGCGTTGATCTGTATTAATACAGTGTGTTTCAGAATTCCTGCCTATGGCAATATTATCGATAGATGGCGACTCTAAAGTGCTCTATGTGACTGATGTATTACTGTCTACTTAAACGTTCAGTTTAAACGTCACAACAATAACACAACTGTCACATACAGCGTGATTGATGTATATTGTTTACTTGAACGCTCAAGTTAAACGTCACAACAATAACAAAACTGTCACATACTATCAGATAAAAATAATTTCTTCACTTGTATAAAACTGAGTTGAAAATATCATCAAAATGGCACCGATAGTAATAAATTTCATAAAAACCACAACATTCATGGTTAAAACCAACTCTGGGAAATTTTAGTCTGTTTTAGTTACTTTCAGCCAATTCAAGACGGTCTTAGTCAATTTCAGTACTGTTTCCATTTTACTCAGGAAATTTGAGGTGATTTTGCAATCACATTAGTTTTTCGGGGTAATTTTGAAATCGCATTAGTTTTTCGGGGTGATTTTGAAATCGCATTAGTTTTTCAGGGTAATTGCATAAAAACCCCAGCATTTATGGGTGAAATACAAAAATCATCCATAGTTGACTCTGGACAATCTTAGCCAGTTTTAGTTGCTTTTAGCCAATTCAAGACGGTCTTAGTCAATTTCAGTACTGTTTCCATTTTACTCAGGAAATTTGAGGTGATTTTGCAATCGCATTAGTTTTTCGGGGTAATTTTGAAATCGCATTAGTTTTTCAGGGTAATTGCATAAAAACCCCAGCATTTATGGGTGAAATACAAAAATCATCCATAGTTGACTCTGGACAATCCTAGCCAGTTTTAGTTGCTTTTAGCCAATTCAAGACTGTCTTAGTCAATTTCAGTACTGTTTCCATTTTACTCAGGAAATTTGAGGTGATTTTGCAATCGCATTAGTTTTTCGGGGTAATTTTGAAATCGCATTAGTTTTTCAGGGTAATTGCATAAAAACCCCAGCATTTATGGGTGAAATACAAAAATCATCCATAGTTGACTCTGGACAATCCTAGCCAGTTTTAGTTGCTTTTAGCCAATTCAAGACTGTCTTAGTCAATTTCAGTACTGTTTCCATTTTACTCAGGAAATTTGAGGTGATTTTGCAATCGCATTAGTTTTTCGGGGTAATTTTGAAATCGCATTAGTTTTTCAGGGTAATTGCATAAAAACCCCAGCATTTATGGGTGAAATACAAAAATCATCCATAGTTGACTCTGGACAATCCTAGCCAGTTTTAGTTGCTTTTAGCCAATTCAAGACTGTCTTAGTCAATTTCAGTACTGTTTCCATTTTACTCAGGAAATTTGAGGTGATTTTGCAATCGCATTAGTTTTTCGGGGTAATTTTGAAATCGCATTAGTTTTTCGGGGTAATTGCATAAAAACCCCAGAATTGATGAGTGAAATCAACCGTAATCAGCTCTGGACAATCCTAGTCAGTTTTTGTTGCGTTCGGCTGACGACAGTTGATTCATCTCGAATAGACATTTTCTTTCAGGTTAACTTTGTATTACTTTTAAGTTTGTTGTATTGAGCGATAAATAGTAAACAATTCCAATCATTAATCTTTCAAATTATGGAATCGAAATACCTTTTTTGTTTATAAGTTTCATTTCTATATCTGAAAGCGTCAAACTTGATGGACAACGTTCAACATCGCATGAGTTAACGTCAGTTAACGTTCAGTTTGTTTGTCAGTCAGTATACTACAATGACATCTATTGGCGAATTTCGCATAAATGGCTGCCGTTCATGAAATAATTTAATAATATTTTCTAAAATAAAAGATAAATAATTATAAAGACTTCAAATGGTTAATTTTTTTCATGCTATTTGAATATTTTACCATAATAAATCAAAAAATTATCTTTTTGTCATCCTCAAATGCAAAAAAACGAAATTCTCCCTATAGGCAGGAAATTTGAAACACACTGTATGTATTTGCTGTTGAAGATACAGCCCCATTTTAGTATGGACCGTGCCACATAATGGTCCAATGCCCCCCAACCAAATGTCACTCGAACTCATCACTGGAAAATTTTGACGTTTCGTTTAATACACTGATGCGTATCAGAGGTTTACACAAAATTCCCATTAAACAATGATTATTTGTGTAGACTTCTAGATACGAAACGTCAATTTTATGCAGTGATTCGGATTCCTACATATACTGAATTCTGTGAATATACTCGCAGGTAATTTGTACTGGAACTCGCATTAAAATTTAAGGATTTGCAATAGATTTATGGGATTCATATGACACATAAGCCCAAAAATTATTTACAATGATTAACTTTTCGTAGGAAAGCGGATAATAGGAATGTTTTGAATTTTTTTGTATGTTTCAGCAAACAAAGCGAGGAGATTAAAGGAAAAAGGAGATATATAATATATTCAATATGTATAATGGATTAGTCGATTTGTTTGTTTGTTAAATTTGATTTTTTTGTTACAACATTTCATTTTATACTTCGTACAATATATTTAGGTGTAATTTTTCCTTCCTTTTTGTTGTTGTTGGACAGAATGTTTTGTTTTTATTTATATGTTTTAAATCGAAAACAGTGAATCCAACCCCCCAGATAACGTACGCAACCACTTGTTTATAAATATAACTAAGGGCATTTATCTCTCACGAATGCGTACTGCTCATACACATTTTTATGGCATTCGCACGCATTGGCATGAATCCGTACCAGTCGACATACAAAAACAATAAACAAACTCGCCTCACATTCACAAATGTTTACGAATGCTGGGTGGTTGGTGCAGGCACTCACAGATTCTGTCATGTTCGCGCTCAGTTAAATGTCAAAGCTAATCGTGGCAACTTTCTAACAGCTATCATACTCATTTAATTCTCTGACACGTTCCACATCTGTAGAACGCTGTTTCCACACGTTAGCCGTTCGGAACGGTCCGAACGGCTATTTGGTGTGGCACACATGTAACTACGTGTACATTTCATATTCGTCGAGCGCTATATACTTGATTCATTACACACGTAACGAAGTGTGAGCAACGAAGAAAGCATATAGCGCCCGACGAATATGAAATGTACACGTAGTTACATGTGTGCCACACCGAATAGTCGTTCGGACCGTTCCGAACGGCTAACGTGTGGAAACAGCGTTCTACAGATGTGGAACGTGTCAGAGAATTAAAAGAGTAACAGTGTGTGATATGAAAACTGCTCTTGATTGCTGGTGAAAGATGCGAAAGAAGAGAAAGAGAGTTCATATCAGAGAGTTCATCACAGTTGTGCATATCGTGTGTCTTGATCACAATACTACGGATATACAAATGGTTCAGAGTATTGTGTTAGTAGTGGGCAGTACATTGAGATATTGATGGAGTACTGGGGGGTACCTTTGACGTGTGCCAAATAGTAAAAGTCCCCTGTTTGGATTTATACAAGAATATTGTAACTATTGGCTTATACAATATACACATATACAGTTTGTAATTAGACGGTGAAATAAATAATAATAATAATTAAGATTATGTTATACGTTTTGGTTGGATTTTTTTGCAGCATTATTAAAACACACAGTTTTGACCAGTCATTCGACAAATTGGGCAAATTTTCATTTTTAATTTGAGGAAATCTTGTTTCATATTATTAGCTTTGTTTTTTTGTAACATTTGAGCATCTAGTAATCGGACAATGAAATGTCATTTGTCTCTTTGAATCTTACAAATACTTTGTACAATATGGCGGCGCCCATTAGCTGAAAAAGAAGCAGCAGTATCGAAACGCTGAATACCACTCGAAGCTGGTAATTAACAGATTTCTCAATGGAAGGACTTCCATTTTTTGTTGGATATCCTTAAATCGTCCCATTTTTGGACTTTTCAATTTTGAACATGTACTACTCAGGAATGGTGTACTATATCGGTTGAAATTGTCTCTGGTCGGAAGCAGCAATGCTTAATAAACCAAGTGGGAGCGGTGAGACGTTCCAACCTTGCATTCCAGTCGATCGTTATGAATTTTTACATTTCTACACATCCTCTAATGCCATCTGGATAAGTGTCAGCTAATTAAAAAAATTTAAAAACAATGTTGAGTAAGTCCAATAACGTACTGATCCGTCGGACTCGAATACTAAAGCCAACACACTTCATTTTCTTGCATCAGCGCAAGCGAATGCATTTAAGGAAAAGAAGGTGTAGTAGATGACTGATACAAATACCCAAACGCTCATACATACGCATGGAATGGCCTTCTCACTGAGACGGCATCAGTGGCCAGTGCAAAAATTGTATTGTTAGAGAAGTAGGAGAAGTAGAAGAAGAAATAGGAGAAGTGAAAACAAACAATGATTCGTGCACTGAAAATAAATATTCGTAAATTGGCGAGGACATTTTTCGTAGCTCTTTTTTTTCGTACATTGCAATACAAAATATTCCCCACTACGAATTTTTCGTGGAATATACGAAGACACATTCGTAACGTAAATTATCATGTGATCTCAACATGAATTTAGTGTATTGTGAATGTATTTTATTGACGAATTATCCGCGCGTCAGCATTAGCAATTAACGTTAGCAACTAGTATGTATCGTCAACCGACATTCGATTGTGATTTTTTACTGTCTTGAAACCTTTTTTCTAGGAGAGAATTGCATGCAAAATTGCTTCAATATTCCTAACGTTCCACTTCGAACTAAAGAATGCAATCAAATTCACTTATATTCACGCATATTAACCAGAATTGAGACAAGTGAATGTGTTGAATATTCTGGCGAATCTCTAAATATGTGAATATATTGAATCAAAAAACTAGTTTTAACAGTAAGTTTAACGTCATACACATTGTTTTTTACAATAAATGAATGAGGTTATGTATATCACATCTTTGTTCAATGAACAATTTAATAAATTTTTATGGAACAAATAGAGTGAAAGTAATAGTATATTTTCCAGAGACTACATTGGGCCTATTCCTATAGTTTGAGCTATATATAGTTCCTATGAGATAGGCGCTATGGAAGCGTAAAACAATGGATTTCATTGTTGTCCACTGTCCACTGACATCCAATCGTTAAATTGGATGTTCCCCATTGGATGTCAATGGACAATGAAATCCATTGTTTTACGCTTCCATAGCGCCTATCTCATAGGAACTATATATAGCTCGAACTATAGGAATAGGCCCAATGTAGTCTCTGATATTTTCTAAGTGATTCTTAATGAAAAATGAACTATACTGCAACGTTTTGATTTATAAACTTGATGTTATTTTATAGTTTTTTGTCGAAAAACAAATATTGAAAAAAATATTCCAGAAATTGTTTAGATATTTATTAAATTCACCAAAATGCTCATGCATTCTTTCAAATTTGAAATTCTACAAAAAAGTCTGTGCAATTTCCTCCTAGCCTTTTTTCGTTTGAAAAATAATCGTTAATTTTGTAAATTTTTTAATTCATGACAAAATATGGATTTTTTCAAAGATAATTAAGGAACTTGCAACAATAGGAATTTACAGGGAAAAGATTCAAATTAATGTTGAAATTATTATTTGAAAATATCAACGTGTTCCTAGATTTTTTAACTTATAAATAATTTCGGTGGCGCGTGAAAATTGAGGGGGTTAGCATATCCGATTTCAACAGCAATGTTTCATTCGCTTTTAGTTTTCATCGTGAGAAAATCAGCAAATCAAAGTAACATATTTGCATATTGAATATTTAACAATCGACATCTTTGAAATTTGGCAATTCATTTAACAAAAGTCATTAAGAATAAAAGGGATGGTTTTCGATTCGTCAAGATATACTTTATTTTGTGCTCAAAGAGGGCCGAAATTAAAAAAAAGAACGATTTAAAATGCATGCGTGAATCGATCTTACATTCGTAGTATTTATGAATCATTCGCACATCCTACGAAAATATTCTATTTTATCATTTTGATAGAATACGAATGATGATGTACATTGTATTATCCCTGTCAAAAATATCTTTCTGTCTTTATTTCACTCTCATTTGCAGTATATTAAATGTTTCTGTCTCGCTTATACGTTCTAAATTGAGACAACCGCACGAAACACAGTTCGTAAGAGAAATGTCTCATCAATACATTGAAAGGAATATATCATTTGATTGTTTATTCATTTTCGGTCACCACAAAAACGCACGCTGTCCAATGTGTCTCGCTGCAAGCGAACGTGCGTTTCAATGTATTGATGAAACATTTCTATTACTCTTCGTACTGTGTTTGCTGTTGTTTTCTCAATATTGAAAGTATAAGCGAGACACAAACATTGAATCTAATGCAAATTAGAGTGAAATAAAGACAGAAAAGAATTATTGTCAGCCACCGTACATATGCATCGTGGTATGTACGAATGAGCCTTTGCATAATTTACGAAAGTCATTTGTGGTTCAAAATAACGAATGTTTTCGTGATATGAACGGACGTTTTTGTTCATCATACCATTTTTTTCAGTGTGTAGAATGTAGAATACTCGAACGACTTATTAATTAAATGTATCGGATCTTATGTCCTGCTATTACATCGGATTCATAATGACTTTAATTTTATTGTCTACACACAACTGAATTTTTGACAGTTGACGTACTGATTCCATACAAAATACGGGAACGGTTGAATCCAGTACAATATGTATTCTCAAATCGGCCGATTTGTGTGCAAATACACGATTGTGAATACACGCATACGCACAGAGCTCAGCGGATGCGTTGCAGCTGTGTGTACTTTATACAAAATGTGTACTTTATACAGGAAAAAGAGTGACCATAAGGTCCTCGTTAAAATAGGATTCGCATTTGGAAGAAGATTGGTACCAAACCTATGTTCGTGAGAGAGGAATGAGAGTGAGTTCCGATGGCGCTGAGTTTTAATTAAATATTTTTTTTATATACTTTATAAAGTGCCCGAAATAATTAGAGCCGAATTTAATTTGTTAGCATTTAAATCACACGAATCATCAAAAGTTATATTAGATATGACTAATATTTAGTTTACTTTGCCCTTTTTTATTCAACACCTTTGAGCCACTGAGATTGTCGGACGACGACCGCTCGACACTTTCTTTTTCAAAATTTTCACTTCGATTAATTTTTTAAGCAATTTTGTACATTGCTGTCATTTATAGCCGCTATTTTGGCTTTTACGACCTCGCTTAATCGTTTGCCGCGTGCCATTGTTGTTTGTGTTTGATTGATAACGGTAAATTTTTCTAGTGCGAAAAAAAGGTATTTAGATGCTTCAGGCAAACTTAATGAGGATTTAAGGGGTATTGTGAAAAATATTCATGAAAATAAATATTCGGCTATAATTATTTCGGGCACTGTATTAATGATATATTAATCCAGGAACAGATTAATCGGATAATCACAACGTAATAGATGCAAATCCGAGGATTTCAATGAGTAAAAAGTCAACCCCTTGGATTATGTGGTAAGATCGAGCGAGCTTTGTTTCAGAAGTTTTTCGTTCACATGTTTAACGCCTGAATTCAATGTTAAAATAAATACCAACTATTGCATTTTAAAAACACTACATACTTAAAACAATATTTTATTTTAAGTCCATCGAAAATGTCTCAATTATTTCATTGAGCAGTGAAGGCGATTAATTGCAAATCATAGTAGTTCTGTATAGATCTTAGTAAACTTTCTTAAACAGGCTAAATTTGTATAAAAATGTAGAAAAGGACATACAAATCATTCCCATTTTTGATATAAAAGTTAATTTCATATGTTCATTTTTTGAATTGTTGAATTAAAAAAAAAAATGTGTTATTTCGTTAAGCGTTTCGTGCGCTTTCGAGTTGGCAATTCAATGACCCGATCGTAACGTCGGTAGATTAGAGTGTAAAGATCTGATGTTGAGTCATCCCACCATATTACTTATCAGAAAAAAGAGCTAAGAAGAAATTCCCCTACTGAGTTACTCCTGCAACCTAGTAAGATATTGAAATCTAGGTGAAATATTAGAGCATCAACGGATAAAAAGTTGAATCATAAATTGATGTGCATCGAAATGTGTAATCTTTGCTATTACACGAACGAACTTTTATGTGATGATAAGTAAGTATATAAGTAAGTACTTGATAATATCAAGTCTCGGTCAAAGCTTTATGCGAATTCCTATGATTTTACGCCCATTTCGATGACTTAACCGTATACCTTAAAGAATAAATGTATGCCTATATTTTATGAGAGCACAAGTGAAAACAAACACTCTCAGGCATTGGTTCGCATATAAAACTACTTACATAAAAGTAGCCAGCCTTGAGTACTACTACTGTATTAGTTCGGTAACGAACAACGTCATTGAACGTATTGTGAGGTCACTGGGCATGTGTCTCCGTGTTGCTCACGGTTAACGTCTGGAAGCAAGGCTATAAAATTAAATTGAGCCGACGCGAGCGCCCTCAATTCAATAAGCAAAATCAATGCAATTCAATTCTAGACAGCGCGTCAAGTTTGAAATTTGTTTGTGTTTCTGCCCTTTACTCACGGTCGCCGGTGCGCGCCATTTCCATTTATTCCATTCGAATAAAATATTCAATATACTCATAATACTAAACAAAGATAGACCCCATGTAGCACAACTATGGTTGTACACTTAGTGTGCTATCACTGGGCTCTAGAATATGACTATTTAGTGAGCTAATATAGTATAATTATATAAGAACATGTTTGCCTCAATTAAGAATACTAGTGATAGCGCACTAAGCATAGTTGTGCTAGCTGGGACGTCTATACTTAATTCCAAATATTGGTTCTTCGAATCGGGAATAGAAGTTAATCAATTGGAAGTACAGCGATTTTATTCATACATTGACGATATGTGATGTTGCCAATTTTCACCTCCTCATTCAGTCGGATGGTCAACATTTTCCCTGGTGATGATGGGCGTGTACGGAATGTGAAAATGAAAATGGGCAACGCCACATATCGTCGATGTGTGAATACGAACGCTGTACTTTCGATTGATGATAAATTTTAATAATCTGTTTTAATTGATATTGCGACGATCGTCAGCCTTAGTTTCATTTAATAATTTTCATAAATTTTTCATTAATTTCTTGTTTCATTTTTCAAGCATTGTTCTCTACTCATATTATGTAATATTGCGCAATAGCGGGACGGCATGTTCGGTAACGAACAACGTCAATGAACGTATTGTGATCTCACTGGGCATGCGAATGTCAATTTGAGAAAAAATTTAACTTTATAAAGTTAAAAAAAATTATCATAAATTCATTCGCTTGGGATCGATTCATGGCATATTCTAGTCTATGCATTGCATTGAAAATTGAATGCAATTCAAAGGATCATAAAATGAAAGAGCAAAACAACACATTATGTGCTCCAATCGCAGTTCATATATACAAATATACATTCAATAGTACAACGATTGGCGCCAAGAACAATTCGCTCTTACGGTTAAGATAGTTTTGCTTAAAAATCGAGATTCCCATCAAAACATACTTTCATTCCATAATGAACCGATGTATTACTTCGTTTATGCCCTTACACGTAAAGAAAACGAAGATGAACGTGTCATCCAACGACAGTTAAAATAGTCCTAACCCGATGTTCGGTGTAATAGTGTTCGAAAATTTGTTAAATGTACTATGATAAATTTTGATATTTAACCGATTTTCGAAAACTATTACACCGAACACCGACTAAACCTCTATTTTCAATTGTCATTGTCATCAATTGCGGTTCATTTTGGAATGGGTGTTTTGCTGGAAATTTTGATTTTTTGTCAAAATTATTTTCAACCCTTTTCAAATTGACCGTTACTGTTTGGACACCAAATAATAGTTAAACTAGAGCAGATGTAAGAGTGAGAATTCATGCGTTTTCACTTGTCCTTTTTGCCAACATGTGCACTTACATACACTCGTGCGAGCTAACATGATCGCAGTCTTTGAAGATCACATGATCGAGCAAATGTATTTATTTTTTTTCAAGTGAATGGACTTATCGCTTAATAATCCATATGGGTTATCGAATTTTTTCTTCATTATATTTCTTTTCTGAAAATTCGGAAACCTTCTCGAATGGACTTATATCAATAGTAAAAATAGATGCTTTTTCAGAAGGACCTTTTCCATACGTGCTCTCTTAAGTTACCGTTGAAATGTTGGAATAAGGAAACACGTTAGCGATAAACATTATAAATTCTAGATCCATAATGACGAAAAATAGTTGTTAGAGTTGTGTCGGCAAAAAAGAATAGTTATAACATTACATTTTCAGGATTTTCATTATTATTTCTTCTGTTATGGAAAAAGTCAGAGCATTCAACATTTCATTTTAATCAATCCGATTTATGATAAGTCATATTTTTTGTATTCATTTTTTTAAATCAACTTTTTTTCGTTTTCGAATATTTTTTGTTTTGTTTTCAATAAGCATAAAAGCAACTACGTTCAGTATGATGACATTGCAAGCAACCACTATTATATTCTCATCCTAAAGCTAGATTTTTGAACAATTTACTCTATCACTCAATGAGTAAAATCGTTGATTCCAAATTGAATATTTGAATAATTTACTCTGCACCCTCATCATTTCCAATTTATGTGAAATCTCATTATTTACATGTTTTTGTTGACACTTTCAACGTATTAAAGTATCTAATTTTAGTTAGTTTTTGCACTTATTCAGTTGTCTGTTAAGTCTTTAAATGAAGAAAAATTCAACTAGATTTTCTTTTTGTTGTTGTTGTTTTTTTTGTGATAAGCTGAGAAATGTCAGACTCTGCGCATTTCAAATGTGGATTTTAGTTTTTTAGATAAATGCGTGTGTGTTTGAGTGTGTTTGAGTGTTTATCTTATTGACTAGATATTGCCAGGCTTTCATTTGTCCAATAATACACGAATTCCATCTTCCTTATCACGTATAAATGTATCTGGGGATGGACAAAATTGAGATAGCTATTTCGCTAGACTATTTTAACGAATTTTCAAAAATAGCTATTTTTCCGCAAAAAAGCTCACAAACAATTATGCACAGATATCGTATCTATCTGAGATACGTACAAACATGTACAAATATTTACAAAGGAGATGGAATTTTTCGCAAAAGAGCTATTTTTTGCTATTTTAAATAGCTATTTTTTGAAAGGATAGGGAGTAGCTATTCCTATTTGGCGAAAAAAAAGCTATTCTGAAAAAATGCGAAATAGTGTAGCGTGCCCATCCCCAAATGAATCAGCAAAACTTCAAAGCCATATTGATTCAAGAATTTACTATTCGGCTTGGTCTTAGAATCAAGAAGCAGAAAGATTTTTGTTTTTGTTGTTGGTTGATAGGTTATCAAAATAACAAAAAGTGAAAATGGAGTATAAATAGGTCGTTATTTTTATAAATAGATAAAAATAAATAGTCATGGTTGATTCTTTATAAATTCTAAGTTTTTTCAAGTTTTATCTATATTTCTGCAGACATTAATATTCGCAGTCAAACCTCCAACTATTGTTCAAAAACTGTTCATTTTAAACATGAACAGATTTGTTGAATAAATGTTCAAATTTTACTAAATAGAACAATGGGAATATTGCAACTGTTCAATGTGAGTATATTCCTATATTCAAATTTTACGTGAACTGTTCGCAAAAAAGTGATTCAAGTACACACTAGAGTACACAGCCGTGATAATTTTTTTTTGAAAACTTGTCATATCTTTTCATATTTATATTCACATTGAACAGTTACCATATTGAATTGAACATATTCTGACTTACTTTGGTAAAATTTGAAGATTCATTCAAAATAAAAAATCCATTCGTATTCAACATGAATAATTTTTGAACAACATAGGCCAGTATCATAGCCAGTATCGTCTTGACTGTGTTCTTTTTATGAACGTCGAATATTAAGCACATTAACCTATGCACATTTCGTAGGAATGTTCCATTATACGGATGTTGGATTATTCAACGATCTCTCGAGTGACACGAGGTGAACATATAGCCGTTGCGTGGGCTTGGATGCAATAATTCCCAATAACAATAATGATAACACAAATACTACAAAATCAAAATCATACGGTACAGCTGTCATTGTATTCATACTTATGTTCCATACTTTGGCACTGTCAATTTCACTGTCATTTTCTCCTCGTTTTTTCGTTACTATTTATGTTTATGGTCTTGTTCTGAGTATTCGAGTCAATTCAGTGTTCGAAATGCATATTCTGAAACCATCTAATATCAAAGCATTGAAAATGCTCCAAACAATTTAACTAACGCCTGACCCTTAATTCTTTTTCTGAATCTTTATAAGTATTACTAGTCTCGAATAAAATGATCTCTATTGACTGGTGTAGTAGTTCCATAAAAAACATGAAAATGATCTTTTTGATAAGTTTAAAATCAGTGAATATGACGTGGCTTAATTGAAAATAACTTGGTGTTTTCATGTATTGGTAAATGCATACAACGAAGTTTCTTCACATCAATACCAGTAGTTGTCCAGTAGTGACAACAATGTTTCATGGCGTGTTGAATGTTGTCGTTGATGAGCGACAATGGTGCAATTCATGAACAAGACTGGATATGTGCGCGTTGCTTACTGACACTTTGCTGTCGTTCCTGGGTGATAATGTTGTAACAACGCTTAATGTTTTCGTGAACGAATTCAACATGGCATATTACTTGCGTATGTAACGACAATATTGCTGTCGTCGGTAAGCGACACGCACAAATGCAGTCTTGTTTATGAAATACGGTATTGATGTGGAGAAAGTTCGTTGTATGCGTACACAAATACATGAAAACACCAAGTTATTTTCAATTACGCCACGTTCATATTCACCGATTTTTAACATGTCAAAAAGATCATTTAATTCGATACTAATTATACATGTTAGCATAAGTTCTGACACTGACAAATTTGAATTTAATTAATTTGAGAAGTAAACCGAAATAGAATAAAATTTAAGAAAAAATTCCAAGGGGGAAATCACTCTAAAAAGTAATTGTGAAGGAAAAAGTAATTGTAAAGTAATTGTGAGGAAAAAAAGTAATTGCAAAGTAATTGTGAAGAAAAAAGTAATTGTGAAAGTAATTGTGAAGTAATTTTCGTCCAAAAATTACTTCACAATTACTTCACAATTACTTTCACAATTACTTTTTTCTTCACAATTACTTTGCAATTACTTTTTTTCCTCACAATTACTTTACAATTACTTTTTCCTTCACAATTACTTTTTAGAGTGATTTCCCCCTTGAAAAATTCATTCAATCAAATTCTATTGAAAATGTTTGCCTTTGCTTCAGTTGATTTCAACAGACAATGAATTGTATACGTTTTTTTAGCTCACTTCAAACACTGACGGGGGTCTGAGAAATCTGCACAAATAGAAATTGCTTGCAAAAATAAGACACAAAATGTCTTAATATGGAATAAGATGATTGTATGACAAAGAGAGCATTTCTCATTGAACGCGCGTGACTGATTTTTTCTCTTCCACACATTCTTTCATTTTCTCATTCTCTTCGTTTGTGTAATGTCCGAGTGGTATAGAGAGTAGCCATAATATTGGCACACACAAACGGAGAATGCGGTTGCAAACGGGTAACGGTTTTGTAAACGTATATTCGATGAAAATTCGATTTGAATTTAACACATTATTGTTAGATAATTGTCATATTAGAATAACACATTTTTTATGCAATAAAGACGACAAAGTGCCCGAATTTGCATTTTAGGCGCTTGAAAGCGCCCACAGGCGCTCATCTAGGCGCTCCATATAAAATCAGTGTATTAATATAGGACGCTAATTTAGGCGCTCATCCAAATACAATGCGTTATCACACAACAAAGAGCTAAGGCGCTCGCAATTCACTAGAACTTCTATACTCTCGTGTTGTTTTTGATGAGCGCCTAGGCTTTCGCCCCATATTAATATAACGATTCTGAATCAAGCGCCTAGATGAGCGCTTTGAAGCGCCTAAAATGCCAATTCGGGTGTCTTATTCCATATTAAGACATTTTTCGTCTTATTTTTGTAACCAATTTCTATCTGTGTGAGGTGGGTCCAAAAGCGATGGGGGGGGGGGGTACTGGCAATTGGGGCAGTGTCAGAACGTATGCATGTTAGTGAGTTAAAGTTTACCGATGAAATCAATTTTTGAAGTTTTCAAAACGAATACAACGACACATGTCCTGCTGATGTCTGAGTGATGTTAGTCTTGCATACGTACCACGGTGTGTGTTTGAAACCATTAATCTAATATGTTAATATTTGCACAAAATATCTTATGTCGCATTTTCACTCTCTGTATTGCTGTTTCTCCCTTTTCTATTCTCTCTCCCCTTCTCTTTCTCTGTCCCTTTCTATGTATGTGTAAGTGTTAGAGTCTAGGGGCATTTATCTCTATCGAAATTTCAATGCATTCGCAAATTTTGTTTGAATTAAGCAACGAATTTGCGTATTCCATGGTAATTCGCATTCACGCATAATATGCGAATTCGTCCAAGTGACAATTCAATGAATGTTGACAAATCAGTATTTTCATACGTTGTGTTTCGGAAATTGAAATAAAGAGAACAATGGTAATGTCTACTATTTCTGGTATTTCAAATATTCAACACGGTCCCGGCCAACAATTTGCGTTATAATACAAATCCGCAAGCTATCCGAGGGCAATCCACACTTCACTGTGGATAATCACTGTGGATAGATTTTTAGTGTTGTACGTTATCGCAAATTGTACCGTATGCTACACTAAAGCCGTTCGCATTGCGAACGATGTGAAGTTGGTTACCAGTTCGAACAACATATGCATTCACAAAGTTTCCAAAAAGTAATCGCAATGCGGTACTGATTCCCCCAGGTGAACGCTATGCGATATAGCCGCAAATTGTCGATCGGGGGTATTTTTTTTTATTTCAAGATTTTTGTTTAAGTTTTTGATTACTGATATAAGTTTTTCAATATTTTTGGAAGTGACAACAAAGTCTCGGCTTGAATTTAAACTGTAAATTGTTTTTAACATGTTTTTTATGTGAATTTCAATTTACTTATTGATTCAATTGTTGTTATATCCTGTTTCAACAATTCTATCTTTTAATTTATCTGGCAAATCTTCACCAAGGCACTATTCAATTTAGTGAACACGTTTTCTGTCATATTGGAGTGGCGCGACTGTGTGAAGTGTGACGTCACCGTACGGTTGCATTCAGCCTACGAATGTGTTCACTAATTTTACACATTAATTTGCGACGCGTATGAATTCGTAAATAAAATTTGAACTCGTACGAATTCATACGCATTCTTGGTACATTATAGCGAGTTTATATGAATTTTTGTGTAAATAAATGCCCCTAGGTTAGAGTGTGTGTCTGTGTGCCTCGAACAGACTTAGAAGTGAGTGGAGTTGACTCGGAATGAGTGAGATGACGCCTCACTTGGTCCACTCCACTCACTCCATTTATTTAAGAATGAATATATCAAGGCACGATGCTGAAAAATCGTACTTGTGGCGCCTTTTGCATCCGTCCGCTTAAACATTCCCTTTTTGAAACAAAATGGAACACTTTGAATAATGCGTGAAACTCAACGAATATTTGTACTAGTATTTTCCGTATTCCAAACATCTCGCGTATATGTTTTTTCCAAAGCTATAAATAATAATCTAGAAACAATGAATGAATTTTATGATCAGAAACCAAATTGAACTTTTAGCTGCGTTGCCCGTTTGTTGTAGTATCATCGTGCCTTTGAACATTTTGATTGAATCTGTTCTATTTTGTTCGATTAATTTTATCGATTTGGCCCTAATTAATTTCTTAATGTTAACTCGGCTTCTTCGAGTGAAGTAGAGTTATTATAGAGCGAGCGACTCAGGTGTGGATCTGACACCTCACTTACTTGACTAAGGCAAAAATACTCTCACTCGAATCAAGTCAACTTCACTCACTTCCAGGTCTGATCTTGAATCTCGAAATTCGCACTATATTTTATCTTGAGTTTATTCTTGTTTTGAGAATCGATGGAAATTTAGAAAATTAGACAAATGTTATCTTAAGAGAGGGTCTGAATTTTTTTCTTAAAGAAGATTAAAAGTGTTTTCATTGAGCCATTTTTTTTGAAAAAAAAAAAAAAATTATTACATCAAAATTCTAGATCGATATTTTGACAAAACCAATATATATATAATAATCGTTCATATAAAATGCGCTTGAAAGGTAATTTGTTTGATGATTAGTTTGTAGGTTGAAGAAACGCTTTTAACGATAATTTTGTCCACTCTTTTCTGTTTTTTTTTTGTTTAGTTTCCCATCTGTTTCGAATTTAATTAAATTAGTTTGCCTTAAATTCTATACAGTCATTCAGTTCTGATTATGCCTATCCCACTTTGGTAATTAGTTAAATAGATAGAAATGAAATCCTAGAACATTAAAATTATATTTTTTTTTTCGCTCAAAGCTATTTCGAGGGATTATTACTAATATTTGAGCGACCGACTGTATGCAGTAGTGTTTGTGTATGTGGGTGTGTCTTATTGTGTATGTGTCCGTTCAGTCCAAATTATATTGGTTGTTAAATAAAAAGTGTAAATCATTTTTTGGGATTTTCCACAGGCACTGGTTTCACTATATATAAAAAAATATATATACAAGTTTTACATACTCCGTTCTAGATGTTTGTTCTTCTGCATTGTCTTTCACAGCATTCGTATTAAGTGTATTGCGCACTCACGCAGAGGGTTTTTATGTGCGCAATGCCCATGTCACAGTATGAAAGATGAAAGAAAATACGATAGAACAGCCGTTCAGTGGAATGTGTTAAACTGTGGGAGTTGAAAAATTCGATGTTGCTTCCACCCTAGCCAAATAATAGCCAAACAATTTTTGTATATGTGTATGGGGGGTTTTAGGGGTCATAATACATTTATGACGTTTATTTGTATTTCTGATGGTCGCAAGAGGGCGCTTCCCCGTATACACATCTACAAACAATATTTGTTGGCTTTTTAATACTTTTTTTAGGCCATAACTTGATTTTTACAAAAATACCGTCTCACAAAAGTTAGCAGGCTCACTGATTTTAACGATAGATATACAGGGTGTTTCAAATTCGTAGTCAATATTTCCACCGCCTCCACTGAAATGTTTTCATATTTTTCTTTATTTTATCAATTAGTAGACGTCAATATCTTTCCAATAAGCTATCAACCATGTTTTTCTATTGAAGGATGCGACTAGGACTGTCATCTGAATGATGGCAATTTTAACATAGGACATTTTGACCCAACGATTGCAACCCCACTAGGGAGGCTCCATATGGAAAAGTGCCCATAGACTTTTTTACTCCTTATGAGCTGAGGAATATGAGGCAGAAATATTGACATCGAATTTTGAACTCCCTGTATAGTTCCTTGGGTAAAGTTTCTTAAAAACTCGTAGAAAACCGCAAGGGTTGGATCAACATCGAAAAATAATTTGACCTGGGCTAATATATATGCTATGAGTTTTGCATTCAAAACGCTGGTTGTGGTTACAACAGAAAGATCGCTTTTTTCCATGTTGCTTTTCAATGCTGTAACTAGAACAGCTCATCGGATTTGGCTGAATTTTTGGCTCCCTGGCTAAAAAGGTTGGCACTTGATTGCCATATATTTAGTTCCTGTATATTTCGTCATGAAAGGGGTTGATTCTAAAGACTTATTGATTCATGTAGTATATATATATTGAAAACCAGTGCCTGATACATAACATTTAAATTGTCTTTATATTTGAAAAATTCAGCTTGTGTCACATAGCTAGTGAAACATTGGGGAAAATCCATATCAAACAATGTAACAAAAATTGACTGAAATACGTAGCTACGTTTGTTCGATGAATAAGCCAATTTAATACGATGAGAATGCGTTGAACACAAAAAAAATCCGAAATCATCTCAATGCAACCAAGTATGCACAATGTGATGAGCTCTGCGATCTATACACATTACTCTTTTTATATTTATTGAATCAAGCAGAAGAAAATGGACGCTCAAGTGCCTCAGTTGGTTTTTGAATAGTCGATTATCGAGACCGATACTGCAGAAGATCATTTTTCAAGTGGATGGATTTGTTTCTCTTTTCTGTTTTGAGCAATTCCAAACAGTTGGGACAGAGAACTTCACTTATTAGCAGAATGAAAATCAGAAAAATACATTCAAATAACAGCATTACAACAGATTCAGCGCGTCCAGCACACCGAGTGAAAAGCGTTCAATGATATACAATATAGTGATCTTATAAACTCAAATTATAATTTGAAATGTATTTGTATAGAATCGTACGGCATTTGTGCATCACAAACATAGCTTTGAATCACTAAAAACATTTCAAGTGAAATAATTTCAGCATGCTACCATCTCATTTATATTGATGATTGGCAAAATAAGACTATTTGAAGAATGTTCGATTTTAAACAGACGTGCTATATTCCAGTGCAATTTCACATCATTTTCTGAATGATTGAGAGTTGCCCCAAGGACCTACATTGAAAAGCTTCAACAAAATTTACAAGAGCCGTAGTTGTAAGCTAGAAATTAGTTGGAAATTCAATAATAATCTTTAAAAAAAATCACGGCAGATCTATCCTATATGAATGAACAGAAGATGATATACCAAATGGCTAGGGCACTTGGATTCATTATTTCTTTGTGGTTTGTTTTTTCAATTCTATTATTTATGTTTGATGGATTTTTTTAAAGTAAATCCAAAAGTGTACTAAATGTTAGCTGTTGCTATTTTACAGTGCAGCCGCGTATAAAAGCTTGAAAGACTATTTATTCATTTGAACAGGGCCCGATACAATATCAGCCGATGGGTCCGTGTTTTGTATTTGTTCGTTTGTTTGTTTGTTTGTTGGTTTGTATTTGCTTTGTTTGCGGCTCAGGACGATTCCGGTGGAGGGTGCATTTCGTTCTCTTTGATTCCATAAAATGAAGATTTAGAGAATGAGAATGAAATTGTTCGATTCGATCAAAGGGGGAATGGAATTCCGTGATCTATAAACATATCTAATGTCTGAATTGAAAAAAAAAATTCAAGTTGCGCCATGAAAACATGATCTTAATTGGTATGGAACAATTTATCTGATAAATTTGAGCTTCATCTGTTGTAGATAACCAGCTATTTTGTTGTAGATATTTATTTAATAGTTGCCTAATCAAAAATCAATCATTTGTCAAATGTTTTATGGGTTAATCGCATAAAAACGTCAATGCAGAGTTTTTCCAAACAATGAAACAAAAACAGATTTAAAATAACATGTGGCTTTGGAAAATCTCCTGCTGGATGATATTTGTATCAATTTAAATATGATTTCGATTTCAGTTATTTGATAGCCAGTTTCATCATATGGTTATGATTTAAATGTGTAGCTCAAGGATGTGAATGAATTCGATCCAAGGGAATCATTCAATTTCAGTTGTTGTTTCGTGGAATTGATCTCGCACATCTAAGGCAGACGCTAGCTGAAATACAATATGCGATAACGATGCATGTTCTAATAAATCAGCCGCTGGTAAGGGTGGTTCACATCTCGGTCGTTGATGTCGTCCGCGAAACGACATATGAGTCCGAAGTACTACATCGCAAAAGATGTAACGTAAGATTAAAGTACGAAGAAAATCATCGCCGAAAAATTGCAAATAAGCTGAATCTATAAGTATGGATGATATATAAATTTAGATGTTAAAGTATGCATGTGTGTGTGAGTGTGTGCGTGTGAGAGATATTTTTGAGAATATAATAAATTTACGAGTTTATTTACCTATATAGTCTCGACTCTTTCCCATGTCTTCTACGCGACATCTTGTAAACAAACAGGATGCTTCTGTTACAAATTTTTCCACGTAACCTTGACATCGCTCCCAGTGATGAATTGGAACATCACCTACGTTGCATATGTAGCACACCGCTGTAAGTGGTGAGTGTAAAAACAATGTAAACAATGATCCGTGGTGTTGATAATCTTGAAATGATGTCGGCACGTCTTGCGGTGACATTAAAATCACTAAAGGTTGTCCAAAATACCTAATTGGGTTCAGTCAAATATAGTATGGAATTAGTGATCATTTAGTCACCTATCAAAGTTGATTAAAGTAAATCGATCTAACCTCGGCACGTGTTGAAAAACGAACGAATTGTCTGAATCAATGATGATGAATAATGGACGCCGTGTGAATGGGTACAGATCACCCGGATATAAACAATGTGGTTCCTTGTAACCATTGCCTTTGCCACGACACGATATACCACTATCCATTCCATCTCGTTTAACACTTGTACTCAATCCGCCCAATTCGTATCCATCTAAATAGCATACACATGAAAATCAACAGGTGGTTAAAAGAGATGATAGCAAGTGTTCATCTTAAGTGATAGTGAAATTTGAATAAAATTGTGTGGCCTTTTCTATTTAATGTACAGAATCAAATCAAATAAATTAATAAAGTTAAACAAAAATGTCGAACACTTACAGTCTTCTGGATGCTGTGTTGTTGAAAAGCATCCATCAGCTGACATATACAATAATAATGCACCGCCGGGTGGTAGTTCCTTAAAGCCACTACTTAAAAACACTAACAACTGGCTGATAGACGGCTTATATAATAGATATTTGTGGGGATTGTCTCGAAAGTGACGCTTTTCACCATTCTCTAAGAATCCTTTTGAGCATTGATCATATGGCATCTTTGTTGCTGGACTAGAATCGTGCGGTGGCATACCGGGCATACCGGGCATACCGGATGGCATGCAACCATGTAAAGCGGCATGCATATGAGACGATTCACTGGGCTCACGTTCCAGTGTTTGTAGCATTCGAAACATATCCATGGTAAGTTCAGAGAATTTCGCTTGTTCACAGGCTGAACCAACGATTATAATTTCCTGCAAGCTGAGCGTCATGTGGGGCGAACGTTCACATGGTGGCGTTGTCAACGGACTTAACCTAGAACCGGACCCACTACACGTTAATGGTGAAGTCGAACAATTCTAAATATGATAGCAAGAAAATGACCCGTGCTTTCGAATGATATTCAAATGGATCGAATGGTGTGATGGTATGTATCGGTGTGTGTATGTGTGCATGTGTGTCTATGGAGTGTGATCATTGATCATATTGTTTTTCTCTCTGCAGAGATTGAATATGTGTATGTAATGTGACCAACTCTACCGAAATTCGAAACAACTGAAGAAAATTCATGCAAATGAATTGGAAAAAGTTGAAGAGTGAACGAATTTGATTTTTCAATTTTTCAATTCTATAATTATATACAAATGTATATAAATCGAAAAAAATGTCGAATGACTGTGAGTCACTGAAAATACTGGAAATATGACATTTTTTCCAGTAATGGTTCATTAATTTTCGAGAGAATATGGCATATAAGTTAAATTTAAGTTGAATAATATAATATATATTTGACGCATCAAAACGAACTGAGCGAATATCGTCAAACGCATTGCGTCAGCAGCCAGCGAACTGAGTGGACGGAGAGAGCAAAATGCGACAAGGACGCATGCAGAACTGCCGCATACAACACACTTCGTTTTGCTTGCGGCGAATGTCTTTGACGCTACCACTTAGTTCGTTTTGATGCGTCAGATCCAACATCAATACGACTTGCTTAGAGTTTTTCCAATTCATTGAGGGACAGCCAAAATTACTAAAACAAATTGGATCAACTGACAAAAAGGCTTTAAAAAATCGAAAAAATGGTGAACAAATACTAATAAAAACAGAACAATTTTTCGAGTATTTTTTCTGTTCTTTCCAAAACTTTCTCTTTGTCTACCGGAATTTTGCCAAAAAAAAGTTGGTCACCTAAAATATATATATAGGGTGTCCCGCAATTGCATGTCAATATTTCTAGCATATATTCCTCAGATCATGAGGAGAAAAAAAGTCGATGGGGAAAAATTCCTAGGACTCGTTTCCCTTGTGATGCCGTTGCGCTCTATTCGCCGTTGTAATGTGTGCATCTTTCGAGCCTGTGTCGTGCATCATCGTGCCCTTTTTCATGCACAGCTCTGTGTATACACTAATACCTACACATAAATACATACAGTTGAACGCAAACGGCAGGCACATCATCTGTGTGTGTTATTTCAAATAGTTATAATACAACTTTAAAGCAGTGTGTACTCATACAATGAGCTATATATAAAATATCACACAGGCACGTCGAGTAAGTGCGCTTTGCGAAGAGTAAGAGAGAACGTGCAAGAGTGCAGATGAATAACATTGCCCTCTTCACATTACGTTTGGTTTGACTAAGAATAGTGTTTAATGTGTAGCAAAATTAGAAGAGGGCGACGGCATCACAATGGGAGTAGAATTCTCGCACTAGGGTTGCTTTCGTCATTCGTGTGGACTGCCGTCCACTGTGATATATGTTAGAAGGCCTTGAGTCAAGGCCCTTGACAATTGACAAAAAATGTGTACTTTCCATAGAAAATTGTGATTTTGGCCATGTTTTGAAGTTTTTTTTTTGGTCTTCTAATTCCGAAACCAGTCGGAAATTGATATTGATGTCTTCAGCAAAAATGTAGGCCCTGAAATGCTGAACAACTCCTGAAAATTTCAACTCCCTTTGACCACACCTCATAAAACTGTAGAGGATTGAATATAGCAATAATGCCAATATCAGTCAACTTTAGCGTTTTCGCTAAATTTTAGATTTCGGTTGGTGAGCAAATCCTCTGAATGTATCAATTTTCAAACTTCACTCCTTGTGGGTCAAAAATCACTTTGAAGAAGTGTCCGGACAATTTTGTGACGGCCAAAATGGCCTTTTCCCAAATTTGGCTTCAAATTATCATTATTTCTTCAATTAAAATTAATCAAAATAGTTCAAAACTATTCCATTGTTAATTATATAGAGAAAAGTTTATGAAAACTTATGACTTTTTATGAATTTCATAAAAAAATGGGGTGTCCGGACAATTTTGTGAGCCACTGTATATATAAGAAGTATTTATGCATATGTTGTGTTTGTATTCGGTTTTATGTTGTCTTAATGAATTTTCGAAATGAAATGAAATGGAATGGAATAAATTGTTGCTAAAAATGACAAAAACGATGGATGTGAATGAATTTCATGAGACATTTTATAGATTTATGGAATGAATACTGTTGAACATGCATTTAATTTGCTGATTGTACAAAGAACGTATATGATATTACAAATGGAATTAAGCGCTCAATTCAATCATATGGAACGTCGTGACAAATAATAGCGGTGGTAAAACGAGCGCCATCTGTTGTACATGCAATTAGTGCTGAATGTTCTGGTGAATTTAAATTTATTCGTTTATATTTTTAAGATAAACGAAATTAACTGGGTCAAACACTGTGTATACGCTGTATAGGTACGCAAAAATAACCAATCCGCCGATGCATGATACATCGATAGTTGATACAACACATATTATACAGTGTTTGGCCCTTCGTTACTCTTTATATTATTACAGATGTCTTTATATACGCCTGTAACCGAATTTACTATAATGAATTGGTATTGTACCAGATGTCATCTGCCACTGTTTGTTCCATACGAATGCGAATTGTATGAATGAACATCGAAATATTTATACAATGGTGCCTAACGGTTCGAATAAATTAGTTGAAAATAGAATTCACGCCATCTATATTCACCTATATTGCTATGTTATTTACTTGTGTAAGAGAGCATTCGACTTCGCTATTGCGTCCACACTGGTGGCGAACTGTGTAGAGATAACATGCAAAAATACAAACATTAATGTTTAATTTGATCATGGCAAAACGAGATGGCGTGGTCTTGCGAGACTACCACATCGTTTACAGTACCGAGATAGGAATGTTAAGCACCATTGTATTTATAAGATTTCCTAATGCCAAATAATTGTTCAAAAATTGTATCTGATTCGAGACCAATCACCAATATAAAGCTTCTATTTTTTTTGTTTCATTCTATTTTTTGGAACAAAAATAAAAATGTTTTGCGGCAAATTTAAAAAAGAGATAAGAAAAAGCAATGTCGTTTGAAAAAAAAACTGCGCACACGAATATAAGCGATACAGCATGCGGCTGTGACTGTTTTATTTTCGGGTTTGTAAATGTTCTGTTTATGCCTGAAATTTGTTTTGCCACTTTTTATTAGAAGCGTTTCAATGCCAATCGGTATCGAAAGCACGGGCTGTTGTCAGCCCATTGAGCCATTAACCTCCAATGGCTTGGTTTACCTGTACGATAGTACTATTGGATTTGAATCGGCATGTAAAACTGCAACGGCAGCTTCAGCTTTAACAAAGCCTTTAATTTCTTCTAAGACAAGTGACCATTCCAGCTGATCTTCAGGTTCATATCTGATGTGGATAAATTAAAAAGAGAGAAAAAAATGGTATTCAAAAATGTGTTTTGAACACGAAAATCCGGAACAAGAAACGCAAAATCACACTTACGTAGTTGTGTATTCCTGTATTTGCTTATCCAATTCAACTATGAGCTCACGAACTAATTTCATTTTCTTAAGTAGCAGACACACAACGATAAATCGTGCATAATATCGTAGCTTTTTCACCATTAAATCAGGTCGATCTTCTTTGATGGCCCTTGAATAGTAAGCTCGACCACGGATCGCCGCATAAAACTGATAAGCTTCGTTGAGATAATTTGTTTCACTGGTTCTTAAACTTTGAACAAAAGAGAATGAACGTTAATCAATTTCGCCATCTTTCGCATTACCGCATCCACAAAATCGAAATCATGCTGAAAATATTATCAATCACACTCACTAATAATGATAATATAATTGTCCTATTTTACTAGCAATTTCGCCGATTTGCCATCGTTTCAAGCCGTATTTTGAATCTAACACTAATCGATGCTGTTGCTGAAATTTCCACAGTTTTGTGTACACATCAAATGTTCGTCCAAAATAGGCCTGCCACTGTCGATGTCCATATTGCGGTAGATCTCTAAAATTATTACATATATTTCGTATAAATTAGTGGATATTCAAATTCAATAGATTTTATTTCGCATAAATAGCCAAAAAAACACTCACCTAAGTCCATTGAACAGTTGCTTTGATTTTTCAAGCAAATGGCAAAATTCTAATACAATCTTTCTATCCTGGTCTTCACTTTTCTCCATATTAACCATGCCGTTTACCGCAACCAAACTGTCAAATCAGACAATAGATAACAAAAAAAAATTAGTTTAAATTGTTTTCTTTTTTAGAGGTTGATCTTTTTGCGGTCGCTGACACAAAACATCTGTCATTCAAATTGCTGTCTGCATGAAATGCTTATTGACCATTGAAACTTTCAAATAAAACACACAAAAAATGAAAAAAAGGTGCACACAAACGCATTTTAAGCCCCTTACTCGATATGATTGCATTATCGCATGTTATCTAATATAAGGCTCAATTTATATTTTCATCGACAATCATTGTATTGCTTATCCGCAAATAAAGCACATATTGTATTCCAACACTTCTTTTGTTCCTTTGGTTCTTCATTTTCATTTTAAAATAGGAAAATCGATAACAAAATAATGTAAAAAAGAAAATGTGAAACGAAGATAGTTGGAATATTGCGAATAGGTTGTTGTGGTGGAAAATTTTATTTAAATGAATCACATTATTGAAAATTTAATTCATTCACCTTTAGTAATTATGACGGACATTTTGACATGTTTTTTGTTTGTTAGTCTGCGATTTTTTTCGGCAAAGAACTTATAATGCATTCAATGAATCAACTGAATTGGAATTGATGCATTAATCATAACAAAGCATATGTGTTTCCGTATTTTTATGCGTTTGTTCGATTTTTTTTTTCTTTTATAAAAATAGTTTGATGTATGTTTTCGTTCGATCCACTTTTCTGCCCATTTTCCCATTCACTCTTCTCATATATACACTATTTTACAACAAACACATTTACTCTCTCCGGCCGATTTGTAGTGTAATCTGTTAACTAGCTGTGCTGAATGAGCAATTCTCATCCACTTTGGAGTTGTAAGGAAACGTAGAAAAATTAAATATTGAGAAGAAAATAAGAGAAAAACAATATTGAAAACTCTCATACAGTGTGTTTCAAATTTCCTGCCTATAGGGAGAATTTCGTTTTTTTTGCATTTAAGGATGACAAAAAGATAATTTTTTGATTTATTATGGTAAAATATTCAAAAAGCATGAAAAAAATTAACCATTTGAAGTCTTTATAATTATTTATCTTTTATTTTAGAAAATATTATTAAATTATTTCATGAACGGCAGCCATTTATGCGAAATTCGCCAATAGATGTCATTGTAGTATACTGACTGACAAACAAACTGAACGTTAACTGACGTTAACTCATGCGATGTTGAACGTTGTCCATCAAGTTTGACGCTTTCAGATATAGAAATGAAACTTATAAACAAAAAAGGTATTTCGATTCCATAATTTGAAAGATTAATGATTGGAATTGTTTACTATTTATCGCTCAATACAACAAACTTAAAAGTAATACAAAGTTAACCTGAAAGAAAATGTCTATTCGAGATGAATCAACTGTCGTCAGCCGAACGCAACAAAAACTGACTAGGATTGTCCAGAGCTGATTACGGTTGATTTCACTCATCAATTCTGGGGTTTTTATGCAATTACCCCGAAAAACTAATGCGATTTCAAAATTACCCCGAAAAACTAATGCGATTGCAAAATCACCTCAAATTTCCTGAGTAAAATGGAAACAGTACTGAAATTGACTAAGACCGTCTTGAATTGGCTAAAAGCAACTAAAACTGGCTAAGATTGTCCAGAGTCAACTATGGTTGATTTTTGTATTTCACTCATCAATTCTGGGGTTTTTATGCAATTACCCCGAAAAACTAATGCGATTTCAAAATTACCCCGAAAAACTAATGCGATTGCAAAATCACCTCAAATTTCCTGAGCAAAATGGAAACAGTACTGAAATTGACTAAGACCGTCTTGAATTGGCTAAAAGCAACTAAAACTGGCTAAGATTGTCCAGAGTCAACTATGGATGATTTTTGTATTTCACCCATAAATGCTGGGGTTTTTATGCAATTACCCTGAAAAACTAATGCGATTTCAAAATCACCCCGAAAAACTAATGCGATTTCAAAATTACCCCGAAAAACTAATGTGATTGCAAAATCACCTCAAATTTCCTGAGTAAAATGGAAACAGTACTGAAATTGACTAAGACCGTCTTGAATTGGCTAAAAGCAACTAAAACTGGCTAAGATTGTCCAGAGTCAACTATGGTTGATTTTTGTATTTCACTCATCAATTCTGGGGTTTTTATGCAATTACCCCGAAAAACTAATGCGATTTCAAAATTACCCCGAAAAACTAATGCGATTGCAAAATCACCTCAAATTTCCTGAGCAAAATGGAAACAGTGCTGAAATTGACTAAGACCGTCTTGAATTGGCTGAAAGTAACTAAAACAGACTAAAATTTCCCAGAGTTGGTTTTAACCATGAATGTTGTGGTTTTTATGAAATTTATTATTATCGGTGCCATTTTGATGATATTTTCAACTCAGTTTTATACAAGTGAAGAAATTATTTTTATCTGATAGTATGTGACAGTTTTGTTATTGTTGTGACGTTTAACTTGAGCGTTCAAGTAAACAATATACATCAATCACGCTGTATGTGACAGTTGTGTTATTGTTGTGACGTTTAAACTGAACGTTTAAGTAGACAGTAATACATCAGTCACATAGAGCACTTTAGAGTCGCCATCTATCGATAATATTGCCATAGGCAGGAATTCTGAAACACACTGTATATTTTTTATTAGAAACTAAACGAGTTTGAGCCGAAAAAAGAACAAGAACTACGGGAACACATATGTTTGCATTGGTATTGTACGTGTATTCGACGTTTGTTTATCTCTATTTTTTGCTGAGAAATTTGCCAAGTATGAGGAATGCTACTGAAAAAGACCGCATGACTATGAAAATGGTTAAATACTAGTGTACAACTTTAAATTGAAAAAAAAATCAGAAAGTGCAAAAATAATGCTGTATTAATTTTTAATATACAACAATTGTTCCTATATACATAATCAGTGGTGGTGATTTAATGTCGCGGAAAAACAGCCGAACAAAACACATACCACTGATATTGACAGTTGACGTGAATTTGATTCTCTAGGTTTCTCTTTCTCTCCCACCTATATACTGTCCATGTATGCCTGTGTATGTCTATGTCTATGTCTATGTGTACGCGTACACGTACGCGTGTGTGTAGTTTCATATAAATTGTCTTTGTATGCGAGAAGAAAAATCATTTTATTTCCTTTTTTCACCATTTCGATAATTCAATCGAATAATCAATTCCTTTTTATTTTTTGTATGTTGCACTTCAACTATTGTCACTGTTTCTGCGTTTCTCTGGTCATTTCAATTTACCAAACGCTTTTGTAGCATGCCTCAATGGCCGCAAAAAATGCCATAGTTCTCTTTTGGTTACCAAACACACATTGGAAACATATGGAAATCTGTGTCAATTTAAAAGGCGAAGAATCGAAGTAACCAATTGACAGAATGAATAACCATAAACATCTGAATAAGAAAAATAAATAAATAAATTTCAATTCCAATTAGAATTTAATATTCATCAAACAACATTCAGTTGTTCATTTTTTTCAGCCAATAATGTGAGTTATTTTTAGAAAATATAACCGCCTTTTGTGATTGTATTTGGCTGTCGATTTTTAACTTCAATGAAAAACAGTCTACACACAAAAATCCACCACGACGAGATTTTCCAGTTTTGGTGGTGTTGTTGAGGATGGGAGCATATGTGAGATTACACTTTCATGGTGCCGTAGTACGCACGCAGTATCAGCAGAGCTGCCACAAATAATACTAGCGCCATTACCCCACAATTACCAACACTAAGCCAAACAAATGAAAACCGCGTTCTTCGTTGTAATATACAAAACGTGGCACGTATATCGAACACCCATGGCTGCAGCCAGAGAAAAAGAAGAATGAATAGTGATTGCGAGCGAGTACGATGTTTCCCCCTTTAGCCCGAAGAGAAACAATGAGAGACGGATAGAATGAAACATATTTCCTCATCGATTCAAAAGTGCGCTGTAAAAACTTTGACGACAACAAATTGAATAGTAAATGCGAATAATTATGAACAAAGGTGGGTATACATTCAAAAATTGTCTTCACCCAAAAACGAACCAATGTCAATATTCACCTATATAGGTGAAGTTTCAAGCAGAACAAAGAAAAAACGAAATCATAAAATTTCCAGCAAATACTATCGGCAATCAGCACTTCTGTTTTCTGTAACGTGAGAATTAGCGTTGCTGCTTGTTTCATTCAGGCCGTATGTCCTCAATACAAAACCAACTCATTTACCAAGTAATTTCACTTTGAAATTAAAAACGGGAATAAAACCGAAATGTGTCAATCACAAGAGGCGACATAATCGCATTGCCTTCACATACAGGTGTCAATTTATATTCCATACGCTATTGACGAAGTCGCAATGGATTTTTCCTATTATTATTATTATTACGTTGAGTATTGCACTAAAAATTGCACAGCACTTTTATCAAACTCACATCACAAGCAAGTAAAAAGACACACAACTCAGCGATGAAATGTATGAATGAATTCGGGCTTTTATCAACGCCATTATAGTTTCAATTCCACTTATAAATATTACACTCATTTGTTCAATGTTATGAATTGTGTGCATTTTGTGAAGTACGCCAATTTGCATTTACTTGAAAATTCAGAATTTTTCTTCTATTTCTTAACTAGTTCATTCATTCGTTCGTTTCTGCATTTATTTCTATATGCTCCTTCTGACCATATTGTGCCACAAATGTTTTATGTCAATCATCACGAAATAACTGTGTTTGTGTTCCACTCTTAAATATCAACGTGAAATGATAAATAATATTGAAATATAAGCGATTAAGAGCACCTTTTTTCATGAGAATCAAAGCACAAGAGATAGAAGTAGAAAAAAAAACACTATATTTTACACAATTTGTTTATGAGAATGACAAAAAGATCACACACACAAATCAAGTGACAATAAAAAACGGAGTACAAAATAAAGTCATTTACCCATTTGTGATTGTTTATATTCGGTACGTTCGCGTTTTACTTTTAAATTTTGCTTGTTTTGCTTACTATGCCAAATTCATTTGCTAAAACACTTCCACAACTAATTTATCATTATTTATATTTCACCAATATGAGTGATATTTATCTTCTCTTCTTCCTTTTTTTGAACGACTTCACTTTGTTTCAGTCATTAAATTACTGCTACACTATAACAATATGTTGTTAAGCTGTGCTTTGCTCTTGGTTTTTTGCTTTCGCTATTATCTTCCGTCATAATTTGTTTCAAGATGAAGCTTTATCGATATCAATTCAAATGAAAATAATAAAGCTCTTTGAAAATGAAAAGAAAACTTATTGGCAAACTTCCCATTTAATTGGTTCTATGTCGTTGGGTGGCAGTGGTTTTTTCCTCGTTGGCGGCGATTTGCACCAATAAATTAAAATCGGTCACATTTTTCGTGGAGCTTTTTCACATGTCATTAATGTGCCACTTTTGCCAATTTCATACATAATCATTTTTCTAGCGTGCTAAACATTTTCAATTCATAATATTCATGATTCATACTAATAATCTGTGGAGGGAGCAATGATGCACTCACATAGGATTAGGGGCGGTCATGTCATTTTTTATGCTTGACCACTTTTTGTTGTTCGAGCCACCATATAATATCATATTCTTTCAACCTACATCGAGATCGAGTGTCAAACGGTGGACCAATATATATATATATATATATATATATATATATATATATTAGGGTGGGTCGAATTATTTTGCGATGTTTTACCTACCCTAGCGGTGTTCTACGGACCATAATAAGAAACTTTTGTCAAGAGACTATAGCTCTATCTCGAATTTCGAGTCTGTGGGTTTTTAGGTAGGTATTTTTTGTGAATGTTTTTAGCGTCTATGAATCCATTTATGACGTTTATTTTTATTTCTGACGGTCGCCAGAGGGCCCTTTCCTACAATTTTTGGGTTTTTCACTGCTTTTTCGGGAGAATTGACGAATATTTGACTTCCCATGTTGCAATTCCAAATTTTAAACAGCCCAAAATATTCAGAGTTGAAAATTAGGGTTGATACTCATACACGACCTATATCGATTTCATACAATTTAAGACATAAAATTCGATTTTTCTTGGTTGAGGGCCCCATAAAAAAACAAAATCAGAAAATTTTCTATTTTAATGCTTTCAATTGGCTAAAATATTTTGGAAATTCAATAGTTTGGGGCAATAAGAGTGATGATAACATTTGTTTCCTCTAAAATTGAAAAAAAATTAAAAATTCCGAAAATGTTGCATTTTTTCTATCATTTTATCTCGTAAACAGTGACGAATTTCAATATAATATCTGAAGCAAATTTGTACACACAAATAAATTCAGTGAGAACTGCTATAGGGATTTCCTGTGGTATTTGCATTTACAGGGATTCACTATAGTAATAGTTGAAATAAATAGAAAATCCTATTCGACTATTACTAATCCCTGTGAATGCAAATACTACAGGAAATCCTTATAGCAGTTCTCGCTGAATTTATTTGTGTGTAGGTCATGACAACCCGTAAAATCTTGATTAAGGGTTTGACCCCAAAAACCAATATTTCAGAGGGAAAATTTTCACAAAAATGGTAAAATTTGGGCTCATTTTTCACCCTATAGGAGCGATTTTTTGGGGTTCGACAATATTTTTTGTCTTGTTTCTATACACAACTCTTCTTCAGACATCAGAGTAAAATTCCTTATCATTTCAAAGGAATCACGAGGTAAAAATCATGCACCAAAATAACGAAAAACCCAAAAATTGTAGGAAAGAGCCCTCTGGCGACCGTCAGAAATAAAAATAAACGTCATAAATGAATTCATACACCCTAAAAACCCCCCATATACACACAAAAAGAATATTTTTTGGCTTTATAACACTCTTTCTAGGCCAGACTCGAAATTCGAGATAGAGCCATGGCCTCTTGACAAAAGTTTCTTATTATGGTCCGTAGAACACCGCTAGGGTAGGTAAAACATCGCAACATAATTCGACCCACCCTAATATATATATATTTCTTTGAGCAATTTTCTTTCCTCCCGATATTCTTTTCAAATTAGCAATGAATCGTTTGTTACACTCCCTCTATTGTTTTGCTCATTTCAACTTTTTGTATATGACTCAATACATAAAAATGTGTTGGCTCGGCTTCGGTGTGCCGAAGATTTTACAATTTGAAGAAAAACAATTGAATATATTCAACATAGTATTGGAAAGCAATATTTTCTATCAATATGGATATTCTTCCAAATACATTTTTTTTCGTAAATATAAATCCTATTCAAAGTTCGCAGAAGAGAATAGTTTGCACCAGAGATCAAAACATAAGGAAATGCCCTTTTTAAAACCCTTAAATTCCAAGAAATTGAGGTCATACGTGACAAAATTTCGGTTTTTATGCTTCTTAATTCATTGACAATTTTGGACGACTCCAGATATTGCGGTAAGAAATATACTTCAACCCCATAGGAAGTCTATTTGAAATGGAATATGGCTTCAGATGTGAATAAATAAATGAGTCCTTGTTTTTGGTCAACAATTATCTTATGCCGTTGAAAAATGCCACACCAATCATAATTTGTGTCTCTTTGATTTTGCGACACGAGAAATCACCACATTGAAGTTTTTTTTTTCATTTGATACTCGTACACACGCACACACACGTGTGCACGTATATGCAGCCCAACGACAATAAATAACAAGTAAGGGGGTTGATATCTGTGTTCTCACATTACGTGTACACTAATATTGCTGTTTACTGATGATGTTCAGCGGGATTTTTAGAAGATTTTTTTTTATCAAATTCAAAGATATTAAAATAATCCAAAATATATCCGAAAAATCGAAATAAATCGACTTAAGAAAAGAGTGTAGATAATTTTACTATCAGCCAACAAATGGTTAATTTTATATTATACACGGTCGATTCGCGTGTA
The DNA here is from genome assembly GCA_030463065.1 of Aphidoletes aphidimyza. Taxonomy (NCBI): domain Eukaryota; kingdom Metazoa; phylum Arthropoda; class Insecta; order Diptera; family Cecidomyiidae; genus Aphidoletes; species Aphidoletes aphidimyza. The sequence continues at coordinate 46,404,921 of CM059997.1, forward strand.
TTTGCACTGATGCAAAGTGTTGTGCATTTTTTTTCTTAAATAGCTCTTGGACACTATTTTACTACTAGCAACGGTACAATTTTATCTGATTAAATCTTAACCAACATTTTGCAATTTAAACGAATGCATTTTAGCAATATTAGCAGGCAGTAATGACATTTACTATAATGTAATGCAATCTTTGATTCACTTAATTTATGAAACCAGAATGATGTTTTGGGAATTGATTTTACCTACATATTCTAGTACAAACAAATGAACAGCGAATAAAATAGAAATACGCGGATCACTAATTTAAACGGATTGTGTGTTGGATGTATCTTTTCTTTTTTTTACTTATTATTACTACAAATATTTGGTATAACTATTCTTTACAATATCGAACTGAACACGGAAAAAATATGTATATATATATGTGCAAAGTACGCGCGCAATATAACTATAAAACGAAGGCTTCCAAACGATTGAGTGTGTTTTGCTTAACTTACGTCCCTTTCGATATACTAACACGAACACATTTATTTTTCCGACCACGTTTCACAGAGAGAATCGCTTGTCGATGTGTGTGTGTGTGTGTGTGTGTGTGTGTGTGTGTGTATCGGGTTCGAAAATGGTTGTTGGAACGCGCGCTTTTCCCGTTTGTATACGTCGCTTTCGTACCACTTTTACGGCTCTAAATGGGAATAGTCTGCATTCATATGTATTCGATTAGAGGAGTAACACGACACACAAACGCTAGTTTTCCCGTTCCCAAATTATGCTTCATTACATCTGCCCCAATACATAAGCCACCATACGTACGATCTCTGCTATAGCATATAGTGAATAGCGAGAGTCTGCATCTGCATCCAGTCCCAACGTTGGTTTTTGTCTTATTGCATTTACACAATATTGCATTTTGTCCAGAGCATACGCCAATTGTTTTTTTTTTTTGCTTCAGAACTTATATCAACTACATATTTTATTATCCAACATTTGGAATAGCTGAACTTTTCCTCTTATCAAAAATAGGCGTATGGACTAGAAAACACCTAAAGCGTTCAAATATAAATGAAAACAATAATTTTCTATGCCTATTTTTCATTTGCCTAACTTCAAAGCGCTTTTCCAACATAGAAATACCAAAGATTCGCTTTTTCGATAAACAGAAATCAATATTGTCTTCATTAGATTGTGCTAGTGCTGTATTTAGGGGTTGATTTTAAATGCTTCATGTGAAATGAATGTGATATTTTGATTTTCCATTCATTGCATGACATCCAGATGGAAAACAGTCCATAATGAAATTTCAAGAATTGACATTGTGAACGCACTCTAAACGAATGCCGAAAACTATTCATAGTGTAGACAATAACAATTTTCAAATGCATCATAGAAATAATTCGAAAAATACCAATATAATCCAATAATTCAGTTGTTGATTTATTTTAAAAATAAAAGAACTTTCTTCCAATTGCGTTTCAAACAAATGAACAAATTATCTGAAAAGCAGATACGAATGAATTGAAATGTGTTGAACAATGAATTCACCACATCGCAACGGACAATGTTAATACAAATAGCCAACTGTCAAATTCAATCTTGGAATAGGAGTCAACCGAAATCGAAATTGCTTTAACCAAACAAAATAGTTCAAACAAATAAATTGTGCCGCTCTCGTTTGATGTTTACGCTTGTTTGTTGATTTTGAATTTTTTTTTGTTCATATTTTAATTTAAAATTGACATAACTCATTCATTCACTTACAAAATGGATAAAAAGAATGAGATACAACTGAATAATGCACCAAGTGATGTGATTTCGTCTTGCAAATTCGCGCCCAATTCCAATCAATTTCTGCTAGTGAGTTCATGGGACTGCACTGTTCGTTTATACGATACCGTGAATAATTCGCCAAGACAAAAATTCTCACATGAAGCACCCGTACTCGATTGCACATTTCAGGTAAGTAAAAATACAAGCAATTTGTTGAGACAGTTTCGAGTAAAATTGTCATTATTAACACCCAACGTTTCGATATTCACAGGATGCGGTTCATATTGCTAGCGGTGGTTTGGATAATACTTTAAAATGTTATGATTTGAATACACATGCCGACACCGTAATTGGAACACACAACGATGCTATCAAATGCGTTGAAATGGCCACCAAAGTGAATGGCATTTTAACCGGTAGCTGGGATAAAACCGTCAAACTATGGGATACCAGAGAAAAAGAATGTGTCGGCACATATGAGCAAAACAATGGCAAAGTCTATTCAATGAATTGTATTGATGAAAAATTGGTGGTCGCAACATCAGATCGCAAAGTTCTCATTTGGGATCTACGTAATATGGAACAATTTGTTACACGACGTGAATCGTCACTGAAATATCAAACGCGAAGCATACGAATCTTTCCAAATAAGGATGGTTTTGTAATGAGCTCAATTGAAGGTCGCGTTGCTGTTGAATACTTTGATTTGGATCCGGAGATACAGAAACGTAAATTTGCATTCAAATGCCATCGTTCGAAAGAAAACAATATCGAAATTATTCATCCGGTGAACGCAATCAGCTTCCATAATGTTTACAACACATTTGCAACTGGTAAAATTGAACATGATGATTTAAACACATTTTTAAACAGTAGAATTTATACAACATTTTAATAAATTTAAAAAAAAAAAAAACAGGTGGATCGGATGGTTTTGTCAACATTTGGGATGGTTTCAACAAAAAGCGTTTATGTCAATTCCATCATTACGATACATCGATCTCAGCACTTAACTTCAGCTCAGACGGTACAACATTAGCTATTGCCTGCTCCTACTTAGACGAATTGGAAAAACCACCAGAGCCAGTGCCAGAGCCTGTGATTTATGTGCGATATGTCAACGAACAAGAAATAAAGCCAAAATAGGCAATCGAAACCGATTTTTACTTCTTAATATTGCTCACCCTGAGAATGTGTCCACAGATAAATATAAAATAAATCTCTCACAACAACAACAAATCGCTGCATTTTCTTTAATATAAATTTATTTTCGCATTTTCTGACGATTTACGGACAAATGCATTTGTTTAAATATTGAGTAGAGTTCCACGTGTCTTTTTTGACTGAATCGTTGTGTGAGTTGGTTCAGGGTTATCCGGCAATTTACCACCTTTCCGCTTTAGTTGCTTTTCAATGATTCGAGCATTATTTGCATAGCTGTCAGCTACTTCCCTCTGTTGAAATAATAAGGAAAACCAGGTCAGTTTGATATTATGGAGCTACTAATTTGGAACTATAATTTCACTATGTAAACCATACAGCGCTACAAGCATATCTTGTTGCATTAAAGTCAATGTCATGTTTTCATGTTCTTCTTCTTCTGTAAGTTTACACAAAGATGCCGAACCAAAGGTATCGAAGTGTGTGTATTGCTATTGAGATGTGTGCGACATTTGCATTTGTATCATACAAATTGTATGCGTGCATCATTTTTTAAAGAAGAAGAACATGAATTCTAACATTAAACGAGTTTCCATCATAGGTAACTTACCGCTTCAATTTCATCTTCTTCTTCATCGATGGTTGATACTGTGACTGAACTGAATTTGCCCATATTTTTCGTGTGCTTTGTTACCAAAACCTTTCGAGGTCCTTGTGTTGATAGAATTTGATTGCCAACATCACCGATGGCCTTGAATGGATTCTCATTTTTCGACTGTACTACGGATCGCTTTAAAATGAATGTGATCTTGCTATCTGGAGTGTGACGATAGAATAGTGGCAAGTGGCAAGTCTTACACTGCAAACATTCAAACCCCGAAAATCATTGATTAAGTTTTTTAAATGTTACTCGTTTTGAAAATCGTTCTTGTTGCTCACCTTAAATCGATACTGTTTTTCGATACCCACATCTCGTCGTACATAAATTGTTTCATCTGTTTCGCAGGTGATTTTGTGTGCATGCTGTGTTGAATCGATGACCCGGGCCCCGTCTTTCTTACGTAATGGCAACTTCTCAATGCTACAATCTGAAAGATTGTGATTTGGTTTATTTGAATGATATTCATTCGAAATGCATTCATAGATATTCATATGAACTCACCTAAAATTAGCGTCATTTGTCCACATAAACAATAATAAATGTGTAATGGATTCTCTTCATTATATTCTTGTTGATCTTTAACATCTGAGCAAACAATGCTACGCGACACAACCTTTGGCATATTTATAACAAATCAAATAAATTGAAAAATGGTTGTTTAAAAAAATCCTAATCTATTCACTGGTTTTTACTTTTGTCGATGTATTTTTTTTATTGGAATTCAATTAATGTCTGAGTATGTTCATACGTTTGGAGTTCGTTGTATATTACTCGCATTATATGTTGGATATGACAATCACCATATGCCAAAATAGTATGATTTTACGAATACATAGGTGGCGTTACTATCGAGTACGCTAGAAGTAACATTGAAAGACAAAACAAAGCAAAACAAAATTCAATTTATATTTTTCAAAAAATACACACTTTTTTAATATTTCATTTTACAATCCTATCAAAAATATGTAAAAAAAAAATCATCACCCAAAAATCTCAAAATTGATTTGAATAACATGAAAACTGTTTTACAAATTCCAAATGTTTCTATATAATTACAAACTTAAGTACGATAAATGCCAATATTTCAATAAAAATCAGTCCATGAAACAACAATAAAATAATTGCACCATATGGATTCATGTCAATAAAAGTCATTATCTTCTAACATTTGGAAGTCATCGTTTGGTATTGCAGCAGCTGTACGATAATCTGAAGATAAAATGTTAAAATTAAAATCATTGACACAACAAAACAACAACAAAAGTGGAAAAAAATATGCCAGGATGAAAGAAAAAAAATGGGTTATTTTACTTTATTTTTGCAGTAGAAACAATTTTATATTCTAAATCTAAATTCGTTTTGGAATAAGTACGGATAATTTCGTTATGTTTCGTCGGAGAATTTAATTCAACTTCAATTGACATTTTAATATGGTTTTTTCCTTATGGAAAATACGTTTCAAATTAATTTGTTCTTTTGTAGTGGCTTATCACAACGATTGTGACCCAATTTACAATTCGTGTAGTGCGCATTAGCTGTGCAATGTGCATTGGCCAAGTGTACTTTAGGTATCAGCGTGTGCGTTTCGAACATTGTTTGCATTATTAACATTCGGTGCGCTATTAGTGTGTAAATGATCTGGCATTTTAGCTAAATTCTTACCATGTTTAGCGGCAAATGTATCCAAGAATTTTTGCACAAAGAAATGTACAAAACTCAAACAGACTGCTGACACACCAAATATACGGAATGTTGCACTGCCACCATATATTTTCATAAGGTAGCCACAAATAAAACTACCACTTGATACGCCAATTCCTTCAAAAATTGCTCCAACTAATCCCTATTTAAAGATATTCGAAATTTTTTCTTAGCATTCCGTTTAAGTTTTGTCATATTCACAGATAATTAGTTTTATGTTAACCTGTAATGTTGCTGCTGTACCACTCGGCGCTACGACATTCGCATACATTGTCATTGCCGCATAAAATATACCAAAAGTCATTCCTTGTGTCAATTCAATAGGTAGCACCCACCATGGGTTTGTCAGCACTGAATAAAGTGTTAAACGTATTCCAAATGTGAATAACACCAATGTCATCGAATTTATATGGCCCACTTTATTGATGAACCATCCAGATATAAAGAAAAATGGCAGTTCACCGCCGAATGTTTGTGTACTTTGCACGAGCCCTTGCAATGTTTTCATACGCTCTTGATTGCTACAACTGATCAAATCGCAAATGAGAATCGATTTTTGTTTGGTTCGGTGAAAGGTGTTGATTGAAATTCAAATGACTTACTCTCCATTTTGATCAGCCAAGTCTTCTAAATGCCAGAATAGGAAATTCCATACTAGAGATGTACATAAACCAACTGCTATACACCACATGAAGAATACAACAACTCTAGCCGATTTAAACAATTTTCCAATATCTTTGATTATATTCGATGAAAATTTGTTTGGCTTGAACTGTAAAAATAAACAAAAAATAAAACATTTTTATGAAAAAAGAAATGTTACTAAATTCGGAATGTGTAAAATTCCAAATGAAAGTTCAATTACATCGAGGCAACTAGAAACAAATGTATTTGGCAATAGTGCAGCGGCCATAAGATAAAAAATCACAGTATAATTTTTATTCGGCTGATATCCGGAATTTGCATCAACCAATGTTCCAGCCAACAATGAAAATATACCCCAACCAACAGCACCCCATAAACGTTGATGTCCGTATCGTTCCGTCCGTTTCCCAAGTAAATCAAAACAAATTGCATCACCAACACTAACAACAACCGCCATACCAATCCAACTGATGGCCAATGCAACAAACAAATACCAAAATTGTGGATATTGTGTGACATTTTCATCATTCACCGATGGTTCCATCACTAAATTCATCACATAGTCATCATTCACTCTTCCCGTGCAATTCAATTTGAAAGAACCATGATTTGGATATGTTGTATTTTTCGGACATAATACTGGTTTTGGATCCGATTTACTGTTTTCAATCACTATCAATCAAAAAATAGAATTCAATTCAATTCATTATTATTATTATTATTACCATTAAATAATTTTAAGGCCCTCAAGGGGAAAATAAAGAAATGACTTCACATTTATTTGTGTAATAAGTGGATTTGGTTAGGAAAAAAAGGCAGTCTTGATCATTTTCCTTCACTTTTTTAATATGTTCATGTTTGACGATCGAAGACAAATGAATAAGACCACTCTCGTCTGGATCACAGTTCGTATTATTTAGCCATTCTTTGCAAATAAATCTCCACATCCAATCATCTTTCACTGTACATTGTAACTGAAGAAGAAACAAATGCGATCAATTAAATACGAGTCCCAATTGTAATTGGAATGTATGAGTAGAATATTTACATCGAACGTATACTCGTTGGTATTATTTTTTTCAGCATTTGCTAAAAATGCATCGGCAGCACAATGGTCCAAAGAGCTAGGACAGAATTTTAAATCACTTACAGCATCATTGCAATGGTAATCAAGTTCAGTTGTCTTTGATATCGGCGAGATAAATTGGACCGTGAAAAATGAAATGACCGTGAGAATAATGAAAAATATAAACATCGATTTGTGTCGCTGATATCTACAAATGCACAAAATATCGGTTATAGAAAACGTATCGAGTTTTCTTGGTAGTAAAATGGTTCATGTTCATTGATCCGATACATACCGATCAGCCAAGGCCCCAAAGAGTGGTTTTGATATTAACCCTAAAATTGGTAATATGGAATAAATTGTACCAACAACAAATGTCGAAAATCCCAATTGACGTGCAAAAACGGGCATATACGGTTGCACACATCCAGTCCCTAGAATTGAAATTAATTCATTAGTTCGAAACATCTTCTAATATTTACAATTCGCGCTCTGATAACGAGTTTATTTTATCTCATGTGCCATAATTTATGATAAAAACAAAAATTTGTGTCGTTTGTGGCTAATCTTACCTGCATTGTATAGAAAATAATGCGCTTTCATAGGCAGTAATTTAAAGTCAATATTGATGCCCATTTTTTTATTTATTCTGATGAATGTGCTGTGAAAAACGCGTAAAACATGAATCTGATCCACGAATATGCAATCGATTCGATACTGAATTGAAATTGAGTTGCGGCTTTGATATTCAATTAAAGCAATTCCAATCAATTGAATGTATTCGCTGTTTTGTGACCGCCTGACAATGTCCGTCTTCCGTTGTCTTGGCAACAAGCACCATGCCAAATTACTAAGTAAATGTTTACTTCACTTTTTGATTAATGTCCACATTATATGCAGTTTATTTGAATTTCGTACGCGCTGCATAAGCTGTTTCAATCGAGTAAATTCTTAATAATTACGACGAAGTTGAAATCAACGATAGAAAATTTTCAGCACTTGATGGGCACTGACACACACACTTAGGTTAACTGACACACAGCATACAGGTGTAAAAATGACAATGATAAACAATTTAAATGAAAACTGAAAAAAAACTTTGCCACTTAAAGTAGTCATTATTAGCGAACACTGAATGTAGGTTCATACGATTACTCATTTACTCTAACAACTTCACGTGCTCTTTGACTACTCCAATTCGTCAGAGTGTTAGTGTAATACATTTATGTGATGCGAAAAATGAACAACAAAATCGTAGAAGTTCCATAGAGTGTACCGTGTGTGCCATTTCACACTTACACTGTCGCGAAGCGTATATGTGAAGCAACACTGTTCGGTATTGACAGTTGTTTTGTATTTAGCATACTCACCACATTCTTACAGCTCGAATTTTATGTCAATAAATCAAATGCCATGACTTCCATAGTACGGCGACGAAAAATAAATAAATATTCAAATCAAACAGACAATTTTAATTTACCTCCATTTTGCTGTGCCTTTAATAATATCTTAAATTATTTGAATTTAACTAACATTTTATGAGAGAAAAAAAATCCAAACAAGTAAAATAATGATATTTTAAAATAAATTAATGAAGAAAAATGCAAAAAAACACAACTTAACCGTTGCTTTGTGTAGAGTTATTTGGTTTTTTTTTTTTTTAATTTACTCCAATAATTTAATTTACAAATTTAATTTACTCGTACAATTTACAATAATAAAATTATATATTTGTTTTAAAAGGATTCAATGGAGCAACTTGCTCTTAATAAGCATCCATAATTGTAGATATATAAAGCCCGATGCAATGTTAAAACTAATTTGTTTTATTTATTTTCCTTTTTTCAAACAATGAACAAACAACGAAATACGGCACTAGTTCTCATTGCAAAAATATCAAGATAATTTTGATCTTCAAAATATTCAGATAAATTAAAGCTCGGCTTAAATGTTACAGTCTCTTCAAAATACGAATCTAATTTGGGGATTTTATTTTAAAATCGGTTGAAATATTTGGTTGCTTTTTCACTGATCAAATACAAAAAAAAAAAAATCACAAAATTTACCTTTAAACAATTAATAACTCTTTTTTCGATTTCACTTCAATAGTCAAAGTAAGTGATAAGATTCAATGTTAATTTTTTGTGCGAAAGATGTGCCTAAGACCAATTCACAAGATGTTGCCAGACTTGAATCTGTTTTCGGATCAATCAATCTAAAAAGCAGTTGAAACAAAAAAATTAGACTTTGCACCAAACAAAAAATCGTGCAGCACTTTCTATCTCAACCATACTATGAAAATGTGTGAAAAAACAGAAGAATGAAATAGAAACGTTGCTGATTGAGTTTGGTTCAAGTGTTCATCTACTACAGTTGTTCGATTCAATGTTGACTTGAATACTCATCTTCATCGCAACAGTTGTTTCCATGTGCCATAATTTTTTGTTCAAAGGTTACCATTGCATTAAGGATAAATAATATTCACAAATACAACTTTATTGTTTAAAACAATGTTTTTTTTCTTTCTGTCAATTAGATGTTTTTTGGGAACACATTTAAATAAGGTAAAATATTTCATTACGCTATATAAAAATGGTATTAATTAGCTCATTTATGTTTTATTCATTTCAATTTTTTTCATTTTTGTTGTTGTTTCTTTTTGTTTAATTATATCCGTGTGAAAAATTATCAATTTATTAATTTTTTTTATCAATAATCGCGATTTATTGTGGGATTTTCTTTCCTAATTACTAAATTGATTTTAATTTTAATTTCCTTTCAATATCATGAAAATTTCCACTTCAATTATTCTAAACTAGATGCTATGTTTTTAACATAAATTTTCTTTTCCGTTCTCATTTTCAATTACAATATTTTTTTAGTTTTGTTTCATTTCTTGGTCGGGAGACAATCTTCCTCACTGTCATTTAAATTCTACGCTTGTCTGATTGTTTTTTTTTATACAGTTATTGAAACCATGATGTATGGCTGTTTCATCCTCTCAAGTACTTTAACAAAATCTCTGTGCAATTTGTTTGATTTTTATTTTGTTTTGTTTTGTTTTGTTTTGTTTTGTAGTTTACCATCCGTATGGCTTATGCATGCCAAGCGCTGGATGATAGCTCGGCTGTGGATAGCCAGTTGGTGCACTATGTGGCAATAAACCCTGATTGGCAAACATCATTCGCTGGCGATATTCCTCTGTGCGTAAATATTGTTGATAAATCTGTGAGTTTGTATACGGATGATGTGGTATAAATTGATGATATGTTGGCGCTGGTGAGGTAGCTCCTCGTGTTGCTGTCACGTAACTTCTGTGAAAATACATTCAAATCAATGACAATGTTCAATATTATATGTATAACATGCACGTTGAAACGTTTAAACATGTTCAAACAATAGTCATAAAATTAGAGAAATGTGATAACTGTATTCAGGGAAAATATATCAGCGAAAACAACTAATGAAACTGAATACTTAATGTAACTTCGTTACCCCACGAAGGTCCAGTTTACACTGCTGTGAAGACCTTTTTTGAGTCATCAACTTAGATCAAGTTTACTAGATAGAATGGAGTTTGAAATAATTCTTTCAATTTGATAGGGGGTTTCGTTACAGATTTGCATTTTCGATATTTGATTAATATGTTAATAACCAACATATTGTAATAAAAAAACGTCTTATTAACATATTTTTTTACTAACGTTAATAAAACATATTTTTTTAACACCATATTTGGTTATTAGCGTTAATAAATAATTTTTTTATTAATATGGTAACATATCGGGGAAAATATTGGAATTATTTTTTATTAATTAATAAATGAATATTTTTTATTAACTTCAAACATATTAATAATATGAAAATCTTATTATTAATAAAAAAAAATTTAATACCTTTGTTTTTTTTCACAAAAAAAACGTTATGTTATTAGCATATTAATATAATAATAATTTTTGTTTATTAATTATTAAAAAAAATATGACATATTAATAAAACTTTCCAAAAATATTCACCCAATTTAATAACATAATATGGTATTAATATGTTACCATATTTGGCCGGTTAATAACATAATTTATTAATAAGACATATCGGGAGATTCCGTTATGTTAATGTAATATGTTATTAATATTTTAATGGCCGTAAATCTGTAGGTTTTCGTTAAGAAATCACCCCCTTAAAAGCCCATTTTTCACAAGAGAAGATCAAAAAAAAAAATGAAAAGTGTCATCAAAAATGTCAGTTTGAGAAATCACCTCCCCCGTCATAAGTTTTTTCAGATACCAAATTTTCGGCGAAAAACCCTAGCAAATTGAAAGAATTTTTCCAAAGTCCATTCTATCTATTATCATTTTATTTATGACCCGGTGGCCCCCTGAAGGTGGGGGCCCCACTGAATTGTTGTTAAAATTTGTATGATAATCCGCCACAGTTGCCTACACTAACCCCGTCTCCCTGTTTTCCCTTTGGGTCAGTACGAAATATGATAGAACTTACGCTGTTGATCCTGCTGCCGAAGATACTCCAGAGTTGTCAGTGTTTTGCTCGGGCTGTGCAGCCGATCGATGTGGCTGTGGCGGCAAATAATATGGATTCGCTGGAGCACGATATTCATCTAAATAAGGAGTATTTTCACCATAAATTCCGCCTAATGCCAATGATCCGCTGGTCGTTGGACCAAAATTAAATGCACTGCCTGGTACAATGCTATTCGTTTTTAGAGAGATTGGTGTGGCCTCTGGTGTTTGTGTATTCTTAACCAGAGGTATTTCTCCAGGTGGCTTCAATCCAGCATAAGATTGAAAACCTAAGAAGGAGAAGAAAGACAAAATTTTCATTTGTGACTTTTTCACGAAATATTTATATACATGTATTCAATTTTCCATAAACAGTTTGGCGGTTTATGTAATTTGAATGCATTTCTGTATCATTTATGATCATTTTTGATAGAATATTTTCTGTAGATACAGTTCGAAACTTGAAAGTGGTCAAAAAAGTGCACAAACCTTGTGATGGCGGAACTTGTAATGGATGCTGAGAATGTTGTTGGTTCAAAATTGATGGATGGGCTTGTGTTTGCTGCGGCGCTATTTGATTTGATGGATTTGAATGGCTGTTATTTGTTTCGATTGAGTTCCAGCCCAAATTATGCTGTTGAATCATTTGATGATTGTTCACTACCGAGGCTTGCGGTGGAATTGGTTGTGTTTGAACAATTGGAGCCGGTTCAACTGGAGCATTTTTCTTCTTCCGGGTTCGTTTCGGTTTCATCTCCACCGGCTGTGACTGTGGCAGAGGCTGTTGTTGAGTTGGTGCTGATGGCAATTTATACGGATTTACATTTAGGCTGGCTGGAGATGTTTGTGATGGAGGAAGCACATTTTTACCATAAATACTTTGTGCGGTGCTCGGATCTTTTGATGGATAATAACAGTTGCCGTTCAAATTCTCTTCGACCAACGAATGAATACGCATATTTGAGTCATAGGTAGGAACATCATAGCGATGAGTGGGAATGGATGGTACATTCAATTCGCTCGGTTTTATTCGGTTGTCATTTGGAATCGCTGCGGATGTAGTAGATGGTGCTGATGACATTGTATCTAAACGTTCGGTTCCATACAATCCGTGTCGCGTTGTTGCATCTAGTCCATGTTTGTCTTGATGTAATGATTGTGACGGTACAGTTTGTGATTCGCCCTCATGAGGATTGTAACTCAAATGCGTAGCCGACTTACTATCCAGCGAATAGAGTGAATAGTTCGAATGCATCGAAGGCGGTTGGTATGCATTCAATAAGCCACTTGACGTGATATTTTCATTTTTACCGGCCGCCGATAATGGAGTCGGAAATGATTTTGAAAAGCTCATTGTAGCAGCACGATTAAACATTTCGATTGCTTTTGTCGATGAGATGTCGTAATTTTTATTGAATCCCATCGGCTCAAACATACTGTGCTCGTATCCGTGCTGCTGTTGTTTATTCAGTGAATCAATGTGTGACAGATCCGCTGGTTTGTTATTGAGTGTTGTTTTGTTAGCTGATGATGGTTTGGCGTAATCTAAATTCAGAATATCTCGTTGTTCGACATCGTCTGGCTTCGGTTTGTCATGTAATGAACTGCTACTGTTGATAACAGTCGGTGCTGGTGGATCCGCCAGATTTGCATAGTGCGGATGATTTGAGTATGATTGAAGACCATACTGCAGGGAATTTGCAACTGACTTGCTATCGAGGGGTGACTGTGTGGGTGATACGGTGCTCATGGCGGTGTTTATGTGCTGTGGGATGGATTGATTGAGTGCTTGTGGTGCTTGTGGTGCTTGAGATGCCTGTGGCGCTTGTTGCGATTGTGGTGAAGTTTTTGGCATACTATAGTAAATAAGCAATAAACAATGATTGATCCAAATATACCCGATTCCGGAGGATACATTTGACCGTAGTTGCAACCGTCGCAAGTTCAGGTAAAATCCAATTGCATGAAATGAGAGGATAGAATTTTGAATAGAATTAATATAATAACTCATTTTTAAATTCCAAATAAAATACTAAATAAGTAAAGAAATAATTGGAGTGATTAAAATACTCCAATTTTTGGGTAATAGTTTCACCTAATTTTATCTTCGAAACAAAGTTAAACTCATATATATATTTTGAAATAAAGTCTCAGTTTGTTGAACACACAGTATATTTATACACAATTCACTTCTCTCTGAACACGTTCTGATGCGATCAATCTCAAACGTCAGCTTTCTTGAGCTCAATTTCCAATACAAATACCATGAAATTGTCTGTTCGATGGTATTGTAAATTTGATGTCCAATAAGATTCATGTTTTTCGATATTAATCTTCTTACATGTTATGATTTTATAAACAATGAAATTAAGCGAAATACGATCGGCTTTGATTGGAATTCAGAGTGTTACGTTCTTATGAATATAAACAATGGAACGAAATTTTAAAAGCGGGTTTTTTGTTGATTTATCTCTCTCTTTCGACACACATAAAAATCCACGTTCCAGACACACAAATTATACCCGCTTAAATTGAATGTGTCACATTTAGTGACAAAGAAAAATATTCATCATATGATTAAGAATAAAAATAGTAGACCTATAGTCAGTTTGTCGCCAATCTTTACCCTCACAAAATATCTGAGTTTTACCTTGTTTCGATGGTAGAAATGAGTGAATAAACGGTCAAATCTACCCCAAAAACGAATTAAACCATTACATCTGTTTACGGTTAAAATAATTAAAAAGTATTACCTAACTACAGATAGGTGCTGGGCGTGTAATTCTTGGCCCGCATTATTTTGATTGTATGGCGAATGCTGTTGTTGTTGCATAGTGGTATCCTGATATGGAGATTGTTGATTTTGATAAGGCGAGGAGACATTAGACTGTATCGAATTCGGTTGTTGCGCATAAGGCGATGTTTGTGGCTGTTGATATGGAGAATTTTCGGATTGATAAGGTGAATGCTGACTTTGATAAGGCGATCCAACCGATGAATTATAATCGGAATCTTGAGACTTTGGCTGCTTGTATTGGTCAAAATACGATGGAGTTTTCTTGTTAAAGCCCAACGGTGCATTTTGGTTGACTTTTACCGGTGACGTATACGATAAATTACCATATGAATTCGAGCTACCAGATGTCGTTGTAGAGACATACAAATGTTGTGCATAATTCGAATATGGAGATGAAGATGGCTGTTCACGTGGACTACAACTTTTTTCTGGACTACTTTTTGTTGTTGTGTCCTGATAAAAACCAACACGTATTGAACCATTCATCGAGGCATACGGTGACGCTGGTTTTGTTTGTGTGTCATCTTTGGGTGATGCCATTACTGGAGAGGCACCTGGATATGAGCCACAAATGCGATCATCAATTCCAATTCTCGGACTATCTGGATCTTGACTGTACGATGATCGTTCAGAGATCGTACTACCAGTGCTCGCTTTGCGTGTTCGAATTGCTGGCACTACGTCAATCTGTTCGTTCGGTACATTCGGCGAGTTGGCAAATTGAGAATTTGAGTTTTGTGACAGAGAATCTTTGTTGCTCTTGTCCGGCTTCTTTGTTTCATCTTCATCGGATTTCTTTTGTTTTTTTGGGACACCGAACGCTTTAAGCCATGCATTTAAATTGGGTGTCGCTGATTTATCACCAGGCGATTGAGATTTTTTTTCTAAACGCTCCTTCTCTTCTTTCTCTTTGCGTTCTTTTTCTCGAGCCAATTGTTCGGTGGACGTCACTATTTCTTCCAGTTCCATATCGTCGGAGCAAGCATCTTTCGACACCGAATCGCACAGTAAGTCGTCGTCTGTACAATGAAAAAAAAACCAGAATGAGATTCGTAATTTAATATCAACGTGATTTAACTTGATTTAAATTGCTCAAGTCTTATGAACAAATGAACAGCAACACTTACCTTTGGTATTTTCGTTGTCGGCAAAATTGTGTTGCTGAATCAGGCCGAAACCAGCTGTATTCAAAACAGTGCCTAAGCTTAATTTTGGTCCAGAATCATCAGTTTCTTGAACTAATGCATTTTTCGAGTCTTTGAGCTTATTTACATTTGATGTACCCAAAATCGAAACATCTTCCTGTTTTGTGCCACTATGAATCGTTCCTATCAGATTACCTTTCGTCTTGCCCGGTTGCATACGTTCGATGGTACGATGAATATCTTTTCGCTTTGGAATCATTGCGCTAATTTTCTCTTTCAGTGTTTTTCTCTTTGGCTCTTTATCACGTTTATGTGGTCCCGGCGGGGGTGGAATACCCGTCAATTGGATCGTTTGTTTCGGTGCTGGTTTATTCTCTTTAGCTGTATGAACGCTATCATCAACGGCCAGTTTGGTTGCCGTCGCCTTTTGAGTAGATGTGGTTGCGTTAGTTTTCAAATTATCCGTGGCACTTGTGAATGTTGTTGCACTTGAGGTTGAATCGTTTGTTGTAATCGGCAATGGTCGACGAAAATCGGCCGGATCGAGTTTCGATGTGACCGTATCGAAATCGTACAGCAAATTATTGAAGCGTGTCGGTGAATTGCTCGCTGAATTAAATTCTGGGAACCTTGGAGTGTGTTCAAGCCAGCGATTGATGTCCTTCAAAGTTTGTTCCGTTTCCAACTCAAGTGCTTCCATGTTTGCTGCTTTGTTGGAGTGTTTACCAGATTTCTTGTGGCCTTTAGCCACTTTTTCTTTGGGCTTTTTGGTTGGCGATTTCCGATTGTTTGCATCCACCGTTGCACCGACCTCAGGTTCGGCGTCTTTTGTTTTGTCTCTGTTTTTGTCTTTTTCTTTGTCCTTGTCCTTGTCCTTGTCCTTGTCTTTGTCTTTGTCTTTTTCTTTGTCCTTGTCCTTGTCCTTGTCCTTGTCCTTGTCTTTATCTTTATTTTTATCTTTATCTTTATCTTTATCTTTATCGTTATCTTTATCTTTATCTTTTGCTTTCGCTGGTTTCGATTCCTTAAGCAAATCAAATGGACTTTTCTCCTCCGCTTTATTTCCGCTTGATGACTTTACATCAGATAGCTTGTTCAACAGCTTTTTACTTTGTTTATTCTTCTGCTTTAGCTTTTCGATGGTTTCCTTCAGCTTTTGATTCTTTTCTTGTACTTTGGCTCCATCGGTCGACGATGATATTGTTTTATCTTTAATTTTCTCCGCATTTTTCACAATTTGCTTCCATTTATCATCATTGTTTGAAGCCCGATTGGCTCGACGCTCTTTGATCAGATCAAATTTATCCTTAACACTGTTTGAATTTTCTGACGAATACAGTGACAAAGATGGACTAGGACTACGAGCTCGGCTATTGGTTTTTGTTTCGCCATTATCAATTCTATTGATACATATGTTTGAGGCACTTTTTGAATATTTTTCATGCAAATCAACAGTGAACCGAACCGGTGAGTTCGACAAAGACGATGCGTTTGATGACACTGACGATGACCTCGAGCGTGCATCCTCACTTGAGGTCTTCTGTTTGCCTTGGCGCACTGTCGCTTTTCTCTTATTAGGCGGTTTCTTATCGACGGTACTTTTCACATTGCTTTGCTTTGGCTTCAACGTATTTTTCTTGTTGCCCTTTTTATCTAGTTTCTTTTCTTTTGTGCCTTTCTCCTTCTTTGGACTTTCATCTTCCAATTCATCTTCATCCTCTATATCCGCCACATCCAATGATTTTCGATTTTTACCGGTTTTCACCTTTTTCACATCCTTCTGGCCCAGACTTATTTTTGACTTGACTTTTTCTGGTGTTGTTGCCTTTTCTGGTATTGAATCAACTTTTGTCCTTTTCTTTTTTGCAGCTTGTCTTAATTCCACACATGCTTCTTCGCCTTCACTCGCAGAATCCCCTTCTCTGCGTGCACTTTTTCGCCTCAAAACCGTTGAACTCAAGTCTTTGCTCGATTTCTTTTCAATCACTTTTTTAATTCGTTTGGATTCTTTTGTTTTCTCTTTTTTGGCTTTTTTAGCCGGCACTATCTCTTCCCCTTCATCCACTTCTTCCACCTCGTTCAACAAGTCGTCTTTCTCACTTTCTTCATTAAATTCCTCTAAATCACTATGTACGCTAGATTTGTCGACTTTTTGCTTGTCTTTAAATTTTTGCTTCCGTTTTCTGCCACGTTTTTCTGTCGGCGTCTCTATCGGTGTTTTTGTCGGCTTTTCCGTCGGTTTTTCCGCCGTTTTTTCCGACAATTTTTCTGTCGGCTTTTCTTTCAGATTTTCTTTTGGATTTTCTTTCGGTTTTTCTATAGGCTTTTCTATAGGCTTTTCTATGCCCTCATTTGTTCCCTTTCGTTTCAATGGGAGTCCTTTTGTTCCGATTATCTCTTTGATTTTCGGTGTTATGCTATTTTTTGCACTGTTACTCTTTTCACGAAAAACATTGGTCTTTAAATCTGGATATTCCAAATCAGCATCTTCGTCCGATGAATTTTGATCAAAATATTTTTTGGTAGCTTTTTCAAATGCATGTTGTAAATTGTTCACCATCTCCGTATACTCTGTAATATGAATAGATGTTTGGTGGTTAATGACTTGATTTAAGCTCAGAATTCACATTTAAAAGGGAAGTTGTATTGGCTAACCATTATTTTGTCCATTGTATAAACGACAATTATTGACTATAAGTTTAAAATCGTTTCGGAAATCCGTAAACGTCATGTACTGGCCACTGTCCAAACGCTCTTCCATTTGCTGGAGATCCATCGGCCTGATAAGAAATAGACAACAACAAAAATTACAACCACAAGAAGTCCTCAATTGCTCGAAACTAAATTCATTTAATATTCACCTTCGAATTATTGAATAATAACGCGGTGCAATATCTTCTTCAACTGGATCCATAAATGGCCACGCATCTTTGTGATTTTTGACATGTTCCAGCACTTTATGCATTCCGATTTGTAAAACCTCTTCCGTTTCCGTTAAACTGTAATATGTACAAAATACACACAAAAAAGTGTCGATGTTAACGAGAATCAGAGAATCACATGAGGATTACCAACGAATTATTAACGAACGTTCGAAACACTTACACTGAACTTGATGATGCTTTTTGTGGGACCGTAGTTGTTGAATTGCGCGCGCTTTTCTTTTCAGTTTTGGTATTAGTCTTCGGCACTTTCGTCGATTTTTTTGACTCATTTGATTTGCAACTGGAAGCGTTGTTACTGTTTGATTGTTTGGAATCATTTGATTTTAACGTAGAAGAACTTGAACTTTCAATAATAACATGTCCAGTGATCGAAGACAATGAATTATTGGTTTGTCGGCCAGTTGATTTGGCCGCCTTCTTTGATGTACTTATCGTTGGCGACATATTTCATTTGGATTTGACTGTACAGTGATGAGATTTTGTTTTTACTTTCTTTCGGTGCTTGTTTTTTGGCTTTTGTTTCATGTGGGAAATAAAAATGTTCGCTTCCAAAATTGAATTATCCCACGAATGGTTCTACATTGGCCGTTACACTGTGGGAATTTAAAAAAAAGAAAACAATTTCAACAAATTCAAATGACAATTAAATCGAAGAGTTATTTATGAATTTGACATAAACTACATAAACATTGCACTCATTCACTCATATGGACAATGATTTTCCCAGCATTGATTGTTTAATCATGAATTTGATTAAATACAAAATGGTCAATATTTGTGTTGAAATTAATCTCTTTTGCACCCGTTTATTTGCTTTGATTTTTCATTTTCATTTTATTTTAATTCATTTACACTGGACAACAACATTCTTTGACCGCATTCAATATGACTGGCCACGGATTTATCGGAATTTTTAGATATTGTTTGCTTGAAACTCTATCATTAACCACAAAAACATAGAGGACATTGGACCTCAACAGTGTTGAGTCAACACCAAATGCTATTTAGTACATTTCAATTCGGGTTTTAGTCTCAGTCTCAGTTTTTAAGGTGATTTCACACAGTTCGGATCATAGATGGGCAAGGTAGCCATGTTCAGGGGGGGTAAAATCCGAATTTCTAGGGGGGTAATTTCCAAAAAAACCAAAAATTTCTCAAGGGAGGTAATTTCTCTATCAAAAATGAACCAAATTCACTGGAAATCCGAAACAAACACAAAGAAGTGAATGCAAAAAATAAACAAAATTGATATTTTTTTCATGTGTACTTTGGCAAGATAACATTCTCAGTGAAAATTTTAAACGTATGTAAAAGCGAAAATAATGTTCCAAACGCACGCATAGCCGAAGAAATTTTGATTGGAAGAAATAATCATTGTAATATCTCACAAATCACACTATCACACTTAACTTGTTCAACAAAAATGTATTTTTTACCAGAAGGGGTAAGTTAAATTTCACAGCTCAGGGGGGGGGGGGGTAAAAAACCCTGCTTGCCCACCTATGGTTCGGATTGATATTTTTGTCTCACCAGAACTTGATTTAAAAAAAAAAAACAGTGTTTCCAAAAAAATGTGTTTGCAATTTTTTGAGTTGAAAATTTTTGCTGGACTACTATGAAAATGATTTGCAGAGTTTTCAAAAAAAAATGTAGTTAAATGTCGTTTTTTTCAGAGTGTAATATATGTGTTGTGATCACTGGATCATTGGCTATTGAAGTACACATAGTTATTTGCATAAATATGCACGGGTTTCAGATCTTTTTCACGGCAATTTTGGAAACATAGCGTTTGGTCCGATTGTAAAATACTAATATGATAGATATACTCGAAACTTGACATTTCTTATACAAAGTCGGTATTTGACATATAAATGATTGTTTTATTTTGATTTGTTATAAGACAAGAGAAATATTTGAAAAAAAAGTGTCTCGTAATGGTCCAGTCTCCCCTACATATTGACTTGTGATAAATTATAATAATGTGATTGAATAATTTATCCAACTTGTTTGGTAAATATTGAATTAAGGTCTATTTATCCGAGGCCAAGCAGCAAATTCTGAAGCATCGCATTGTCGATTCGTATTATAAACAAACATTCACATTCATTATTTTTTTCACTTCGTTGTTGATATTTACAAATGGGAACCAATTATAGCATGAAATGCATTCTAAAATCTCTCTCCGATCGAATGAGAAAAAAAAACACAATCACTCACTCACACACACACACACACTCACTCACTCACTCACTCTTATAGAGAGACACAACGCATATTAGACATTAAGTAGCTTTTTACGCGCAATTACGCGTTTACAGCTTGCACCATTTGCACTTCGACTTTTAAATGGAGTTGAACAAAAATTCGCAACAATACGAAATAATGATAATTTGACACTAACCAGTGCATGGGCAATAAAAGGCAGCAATTGAAGTTCGTTTTTCGGTGCTATCCATACCAAATAGTGACATCAGGTATAAGTCAAAATCATCAATATTTTGCC
Organism: Aphidoletes aphidimyza; assembly: GCA_030463065.1. NCBI lineage: Eukaryota > Metazoa > Arthropoda > Insecta > Diptera > Cecidomyiidae > Aphidoletes > Aphidoletes aphidimyza. The sequence continues at coordinate 46,425,820 of CM059997.1, forward strand.
ATTTTACAGAGTATTTTTCAAACATTTTTTTTATCGAGGAAATGCGTACACAGTAACGATATTGTACGCACACAATTCCACACATGAATGTTCACAAACCAATCGGGAAAAAAATTATTCAACAATATTAATAAAAAAAATGTTCCGTGGCTTATATACACTCAACGATCGTCGAAATGTTCGTTTTTACACTTGTTTGCAATGGATTCGCGTAAACACATTTTTGTATACGTTTTTTCCAATATTAAAAGAAAAATCTCCGAAAGTAAAGAAAGAAGAGAAAAATAACACACACAATTACTACATGCAATACTGCGAGAACGATAAAAAAAATTACTAGAAGAGAAGAAAAAAATGCCTACGACACCAGCAACCGTATGAAAATATCAAAATAATAGACACACTTCTTTTCAATGTGTATATGCACAACAGCGTGTGTATGCAATGCGATTTATACGAAAATCTTCTTTCACTGAAAATGCTCTTTCCTCTCCATACATTGAAAAGAAAAACGAAATTTTACTGTACGTCTGCGTGTGTGTGTGTGTGTGTGTTTCTGTGCCTTTTTCTTTTGTGTCGTACTGATATGATGATGGTTGGAAATGAGTGTTAAGATACACGGCCACTAGCTCAAACACGTATTGAAACATTGAGTTGCGCATACAATCATCGTTTCGGTCACAGGCACACATCTTGATAAAACCCATAGGCTCTCCGACCGTGTAGAATCGATGTGCATATACACAGGGATCCCATACATTTATTGAACGAGCGCGCTTTTTGCACTTCCCTGTTAGATGTAAGCTTCTCTCCATTTTCACTTTATATACTAAACACTTTGCCTCAAAAATGGAGAAAGAGAGAAAGAGGGCGAGTAGCGGCACACACATAGAAACATTTTGGTTATGTTTGCCACTTTAAAATTTCTCTAATAATTTTTTTTTCTTGTGCTCGTTGGAGAAATTTGCGCGCATTTTACGAAAAAAGTGTTTGTTACTTCAGTCTAAGTAAAGTACACTTCAGCTGATGTGAGTATTTGCTAATAATGTAGACGAGATGATTCATGAAAATGTAATTGTAAAATAAGGCTCGATGTAGATTATAAAACGAAACTATCATATTAAAGTATCAAAATTATGTGTTGTACGCATATATCTATGTGTGTTCATTTCACAAATGCATGGCAGTTCATAATTCTGTGTTGTTGTTTTTTTTTCTCAATCCCATCAATACACCGATAAAATATAACGATTGATCATCGTAAACTGAATAAAAAAAAGAAATGGTCTATATTGAATATATGTATGAAAACTTAATGCTAGCACACGCAGCCCAAAGAGTGAATAGAAAAGAAAACATGCCATACAGAAATAAATACCAATACTGCGCTCGATCTTTTTTGTATACACTTTTATTTGTTTTCTCTCTCTCTCTCTCTCTCTCTCTCTCTCTCTCTCTCTCTCTCTCTCTCTCTCTCTCTCTCTCTCTCTCTCTCTCTCTCTCTCTCTCTCTCTCTCTCTCTCTCTCTCTCTCTCTCTCTCTCTCTCTCTCTCTCTCTCTCTCTCTCTCTCTCTCTCTCTCTCTCTCTCTCTCTCTCTTTCTCTCTCTATCTCTCTATCTCTCTATCTCTCTATCTCTCTATCTCTCTCACCTCGCGTTCAGTACTACAACTACAATTGGCATACAATCGCAACTATATAGCTATGTAGTTGATTGTGTCGATGTGTTTGTGTTTCTCTCTCGCTCTCTCTCTCTCTGCCTGTATCGCTGCCCCTATTTTTGTGTGTTCGTATGTGTGCGTACGTGTTTAAATATGAAACTACATCGCATAATATGACAGTCGCTGCTTGTGACTTGTGCCAGAACTGACAAATCAGATGTGTGTGTTCGCTTGTTTGACTGAATGAAATGCCACTGGCATATTCTTTGCATAGTGCGCCTCAAAAACAACTGAACTTCTCTCTGCACACACACACACACACAGGGAAACACTGCGGATACACGGGTAATATTGTTACAGTATGCTTTGATATTCAACATAACAATATTATTTTGTATACAAATTGACATTCGAAAAAAGAAAATAGTACAACAAAATAACATAGCCACAACGACGATGACAATGTCTCTTGAACGCTGTTTATTTCGTACATTCGTTAGTTAATGTGTATACGTTTAAAACATGGGGTCAATTTTGAAGATATCAATTCAATATTGTTCTTTGGCTGAAAAAAAAGCTGAAGAATGCTTATCCAATCGACTGTTTTTATTCTATGTAGATTTTTAATGTGCACTGAGGTGTATTAATTCTCCTGCCATCTTTCGTAAAATGTCTATAACAACAACAATAACAAAAACACTTTCATAACCATATTTGTTTATGATTGTCAATTTTCCACCTTCTGCGTGCGCCGCAAATATAAACAAAGCATATGCACATTCTCATTCATTTGTGCTGGCCTTTCACATGTATCGCATTTGTGCTTTATAGCTCCAATTAATTATTTCAAGTGTGCGCAATTTTTCAAACATAAATTCTTTATTTTTCACAAACAGATCGTCAGCCCGGTACTCGGTCATGAAGTAGTTAAACATAGCTATCGGCATAATACAGATCGATGACACCTTTTATAGATCATTGGTTGACTTTTATGTTATTTTTTCTCAATATTCCCTCGCAGAGTTACGATCTACTGAAGAATACTTTACGTTCAACTGTGCAATGAAATCAAAAGCGAATACCTCCACTCGATTTTAGTGCACTGAAAATATGCATAATCGTTTGAACTTGTATGTTGCACGGTGTTTAAAAAAAAGTGATTGTTGTGACGAAACAGTAAAGCGGATGAATACAGTACTTGTGTGAGCAAAAAGTGGCACAACGGTTTGTCTCCCATGTTTTTTTTGTTGTCGTATGTGTTCTGCTGAGTGTGCACCACACCAAATACTATCTCAACCTTTATTTTGAATGGAACTGTCGTAGATTCACTACCAACTGGATTGTGTACTACAGTTTGCCACTTTTTCATACTAATAAATTCCCAATTTAGAATTGAATCAGTTCACATGAAAATTAAAATCAACGAAAGTTTGTGGAGAAGCCCCCCAAACATAATAATATTCCAAATGGCTGCAAATCAACACTCGTTCATAACACTTCGATCATCATAAATCTGTTTTTTACTTGTCGTCACTATTATTTGGTTCCTCTTTGGATTTTTACATTGTGTACATTTTCTAAATGAGCGCTCTTTTGCTTTCAATAAATCAATCTCGCTCTCTCTCTCTCTCTCTCTCTCTCTCTCCCTCTCTTTCTCTCTCTCTCTCTCTCTCTCTCTCTCGCTCTCGTTCTTTCTCTCCCTATCAATCATTTTCTTTCCGATTTATCAACTGCAGTAATGTTTTTGTCAAATTTTCCTTGCACTCACATGTACAAACACTAAATTATAGTTTCAATTGATTCTACACACAATCAATATGTTTTCATCATTGTGGTTACTTTTTTCTTGCTATTTGCGCAAAAACTTATGCGAGCATCGCAATTTTAATAAAACGTGTTAAAATACCAAAATCAAGTTCAATTTATTTGAAATCAAAATAATTAAATACTAACAAAATCACTTCAATGCCGTTCAAATTACATCGGACATATTTGGGTTTTTGAAAAAAAATTAAAAATTTAAAAATTCAAAACGAAATTTCGGTCGATTCAACCAAAACCATTTCAATAGTGTGCATCGACTCGTGCGAAAAAAAAACTGTTTCCATTTGATTTTCATACACTCACAATTCAGAACAATTAAACAATGTTCTTTTTATTTTCGGCAATCCACTAACGTAAAATCGAAAAAAAAGAATAAAATACTAAACGAATAAACCGACAAACTGAGAAACCGAAGAGGAAAAAAAAACTGAGTTCAAAATATTGAGTTGGTCTTTCGCTGATAAAACAAAAATAATATGACGCACACGTACAACCAATTTTTTAAATGGTGCCTCTTTCCTCGGGTAGCAGACATCGACTGAACTGACGTAAACGTTGTTCGCCGTCATCTGTTGGTATTAGCACACAGTGTTTTTTCCTCTTTACCACAGTAAACATGCCGTAATTCTATCTACTAAAATTGTACAACAATCCCAAGTGATTGGCCATTTGGTCATAGTTAACATGGATTATGTACCAAAAATGTGTCAACAATTCAATACTTGGCCATGCGAGCTATAGAATTACCATAAACATTGGAAGCATTTTATAAATATTGTTTTAAATTGCAGTTCCATGCGAAACGCTTTACTGTTTATTGCAGACATTTCGGGTTGTCCGATGTTAAAATCGGAAAAACGCTTTGGAATATGTTCTAAATATTAAACGGTTGCAACACCATATACTAAAGCTTCAAACATGTTTTGCAATTTTCAACTGTTTTCTCCGTTTTTCTAATCTGTTCGTTAAACATTTTATGATCTTTGAAAACAAAACAAAAATAGAATCCGAATTTTACTATAGCCATATTTTAAATATATACACTATATATTATATTGCGATGTCTGACTCATGGAAGTAACGTAAATGGTACATTTAGTTATAACATTTGCGAATAGATGGCCATATCGTATGCAACGTTGAAACTTTATGTGGTGTGCTTTTAAATCTTTTGAGAGCAATAAAGGTTGTTATATTTTATTCAGCAAATGAGAAACAATATAAGTCAATATATGAACTGAATTGTTCAACATTAAAGAACTAAAATGAAACAAAGTATTTATATTGAATTGAATTGGAAGCTTTACAGAAAAAAAATCATTAAACGAAAGTGAGATGATACTATCGAAGGCAATTATCCCAATAGATTGGCCCATTGAAGAAATGAATAAGATACAAGAATTAAAAGTAAGCTATTGCAATGTTGAATGGTGCATAAAGCTCACTTTTCAGTGTACAAAACATTCAAGGTATTAATATAAGTTGTAATTATGATTCACTAGCATTTGAATATTTTACTTGTTCTGCTGAAATAAATACTCCGAATGGTGAAAAATCGCTAACGATATTAAAAGATGAGGAATTGTATTACATGATCAAAATTAATAATTATTAATCAAAAACATATTCAACCATATAACATGTGCAATTTCTGCAAGCTCTGCATCAGTTGCATTACCAATCGATATTTGTTTTTCATATTATTAAGTGTTTAAACTAATTAAAATTCAAATGTCTCTATTGTTGATTTTCTTGATGTTGCATTCGCAGCGAGCCAAATATTGTGCGGTACACTTGCATTGGTGCTTCAAAGAGCATTGGCGCTGTAATAATTCACAAGCACATAAATCGGTGCGGTATGTGTTTAACCATAGAATAGGCAAGGCCATTCCAAATATTCGCCAAACGGGAAAATTGGTGCGGTAAAACGCATGCGCCGGCATAATAGCATGTACCACGTATTGTTTTTGGTGAGTGAATGAAAATTTCCCCATTTATCACACATTCAGTTTCAGTTGTTTATTATTTCATTCGGTTTCAATTTTTTATTTGAAGCGGAACACATTCACATACACATTATTTGTATTAGAGTTAGATGCTGATGTATTTTATGTGTTTGTGTAAATAACAAACCGAACAATTTAAAAATTGTTTTTCAATATGACGTTAAAATATTTGAAATCAGTTTCGATCGAGCATTTTGGCTCATCACATTATGTCGTGTTGCCTTTTTGGTGAAATTGATTCAATCGTTATAGTGGCTATCTTACCTTTGACATAGCCATGGCCATGTGCAGTGCGAATTGTTCCGTAAATATATATTATATACATATAATTCGCATAGATTTTTGCATAGATATTCACTTTTATACATTGTTGCGAGCTTATTACTAGCGATTTTTCGGTTGTCATTCATTCAGTTACTCCGCTGTATAGTGGAACCATGTTGTTTGTGTTGAAACAGATAAATCCATCTTTTCACTAGTAATTTAAACAAGTTTTCATAACAAACTTGATTGGCTTTCAAAAGAGTTTTGGTGTCCTTTTATGTGGTTAATTCGTCAATTTAGTCGGTGAGAAACAAAGAAAAATGACTATCGAATGTTATAAAAAGGCCAAATTTTCGGATTATCGTGTGTACTGCGCACACGTATCACCATCAACAACAGAAATAACATAAGCAACAACAATTCCATTAAGTTCAGAGATGATAGAAAAGGAAGTGTGCTGCCTCACAATTTAAATAGCACACGGAATACGGATTTTAACTGAGCATCTCGCAAAAAAGCCAAATCATACAAAAACGTACAAAAACTCCGGTCGTCGTCTCTATGTGAGTGTGTATATGATAAAAATGTATATTACTTCCATGAGTATTTAGTTTTCGTCACACTGGGACTATTGCACCGCAATGCTGGAACAGTTGTGTGATTTTGTTGTTGTTGTTGTTTTTTTATTGTCAAGCCGATAAATACAAAACACAATATACATTCTTGTGAATATATCCGTTCTGGTCATTGCGACAACTGTAAATTTGTGTGTGTAATTTATTTCTCATTTTTGTTGGTATCTAATGTTTGATGACAACAGTGCGCATTAAATTAAATTGTACGTATAGAGATACTGTTTATATTTTTCCAACTGAATGCAACATATTTATTTGATTTCGTGTCAAAAGTTTATCGTTGTTGTTGAATCAATCACAATTTAACCGAAAATAACCCCCAATTAGTAAACACGGGCGTGAAATTGTTATAGTTTCAAATTCATATGTTATAACAGATGCGTATTAAATACGGTATACGGTTGTTCAGTTGCACTTTATCGTTTGAAGTAGTTGTTTACAAATATTTGATGGATATAGAGAGCATATACAATCGTACGACGTAGATTGTTGAAATACTACAGCTTTGATTGTGTGCAGGACATTAATATTATTGTCATTTTGCACTTCTGGTGGTTAATTTAATGATTTATCAGTAATTGGCTGCAGAAGCCTAGGTGTTATTGGAGTTGCTACAAATGTCAAACAAATAGATGAATTCGATAACATTTTATACATATAGTTTTGTTTCATTTTTTTTTAAGTAAAACTGAAAGTGAGAGTGATGAATGTTCGTCTATAGAAGTGATTCGCATTGAAAAACACAATACAAAAATAAAAATCAAGTACAACAATAGGTGCTTCGTACTTGAACTGAACCAAAGAGAAATAAAAAATAACAAATATGTGCACACTTTAAATAGAACTATAACAATGTACATTTGTACATGAACAATGTACATTTGTACATGTACAATGTACACGTACAGTCTACCGTTCTCCCAAATTTTACTTAGTAAACAATGTTTGTTGAAATTTCAGTGGATTTGCCGCAGTCGGTGTTGATGACGCGACAATCGATGGCTTATGCAATTATAAATAAAGAATGAAATCAAGCTGCGCTTCTGTTCTCTAAAGCGATAGATGAACGAAATATGGGCCTTTGTTTTGTGTTTTGTGTTTACCATAGATTACAGTTTTAACTGCATGCAAAAAGATGAGAAACGTCATTGTGAATAGGGAACGTTTTTCTTTTTTTTTTCAACGAAACTATTTTGGCAAAGCAATGTGTGAATGTGTGGAAATGTTATCATCCTTAAAATCTAAGTCACAGACTAAAAAAAAAAATTATGCATATCCGCAAAACTTTTGATGTATACATTTCGCTGAGCATCTAAAAAAAAGTAGTTGCCACTCGAAATTCACACTTTTCTACGGCTCATTGAGTGACATAATGTGCTTATTATGTGCCGACTTTACCACAACAATGTTTTATATAATGTTCTCTCATTAGATTAAGATGATCGCTTCTTTGTCGTAGTATAATTCAGTTCGTACTGTGAGTCTCAGAGTGTCATCATTGATGAAACTGTTTAAGTTCAATCGTATTCACTGCTTGTCGTGGGTATATTTGTGCGAAATAATAGCTCATTTCAATTGAAACTATTCTCCTGCAAACAGAGCTACTCTAATTTGCTTGCCTAAGCATATGCATTTCCCGCATACACATTATGCAAAGTAGTGAAAATTGCATTGTACTTCTCTTTTGTGCACTTCGTGTGTACTGCATTCAATCAATTCCTATTGTAGGTTTGTTTCTAACAACATTTATTATTTTGTGTGAGAGCTTTTTGCTCAACGTGCATTAGTATCTTCTGTAATGTACATGCTCGATGTTCATATTCATATCCATATTCATGTGTGTAGTTATGGTTTGAAATCATTGACGCACACACAGCAACAACAGCAAAATATAAATTAATTATGTATACCCAACTACACACAGGTTGAAAGTAAAATCAAAATAAAAACCAATGAAACCGAATTCAATTTTGTGTGTGTGTCTATAAAGAGTTTTTCTAGTCGTGTGTATATAATTTATGAACATTCATAATGCCCTGTTTGGTTTTGCTTCGAACAGGCTATAATATTTTCACAATCCACTTGTTCCTTATCGTGTTTCGTTTACCTTCGGTCCACAACATTTCAGCTGATCAGACTTTTTTTTGTAGTTGCGTCAAAAAATTCACAAACAAAGCGCTCACTTTACATGGAGCCGTTGAGGTGTTAGCTCACAACAGCTCATCAGCACAGCAATGTTTGGATACTATTTGATTGAATTAAAAAATATTTAAATACATCGAAGAATAGTTTCAGTCTTTTGAATTAAATGTATCAAACTTACAATAAAAAAAAGAACAACAGTGGATTTTGTTCGGTGTTAAATTTTTTAAATTAAAATTTGTGTAGTTATAGTTGAGTTGCCGTTTGACATTGTATTCCCAATTAACTTATTATTATCCTTCAGAGTCTCCGGGTTGGCACTGTTTTTTTTTAACATTTGAAACAATATGAACAATGCAGATATGGAGAGAAATATCTTTTTCAACAATCACGAAATGAACATGAAATGTACATGTAGAGGATCATATCATTATGTGAGTTTATTCTGAATCATTAAACTAATTAGAGTGTGGAAAACAACATACTTTCATTAATTGTAGTAAAAAAATAACCGACCGCATCACTATGAGAGCGTACGCACACACAGCCTTCGTGAGTTTAGCTTCATGTGTGTGCGTGCAACAAAGACAATTTTCACTCAATAGCCCACCTCGTCCTCTGATCAATAACGTCAATAGTAGTTAGACCAACGACATCCAATTTGAGTAAACAGTTTTTCACCGAATTCAGTTCAGAACAAAACCCCGTTCAATTAATTTTTAACGAACATTGAATATTTGTACGTAATATATTTATTGATTTAATTTGTTTCACGCAATCAAATTAACGTGTGGCTAAGAAAAGAATTAACACATTTTTCAAGTGAAATTGGTCTTCACATTTCTCATACCGTCGAATGCAAGGTGAAAAAAGGTCCAGAAGTGACATTTTTTCCTGATCTTTTCACCAGTGAATAACTTGTTCTATTTTCACCGTTTTTTTTTTTAATTTTTGGCTGAAGTATGTACTAGGCCTAGGCATTTTTTTTAACGGTTGAAAAAAACAATGATTACATTCGACCTACAATTATTGTTCGAACTGTACACAATTGGAGCCTTTGTGCCGACGCACAATTCTCTTTTAAAACATGGTATGAAAGGAATGCCTCTTGAGAGCATTTCAAAGGAAAGGATCGTTGAAATCAATTGATTCATTCAAAATAAGCTAATGTGCTTAGCAGCTCAAAGCAAGCTCTCAATTTTCGAAGACGAACTTCCGGTACCACTGGTACCAACTAAAATATATATAATTGAACAATAATGAAGATTTTTTAGACTAAAAAAACGATTATTCGATTTGAACGAAATTAATGATGATTTATTCTATTCCCTTCGTAAATATATTGAGTAATATAATCCCTTACATTTTCAAAAAGTTAATTGTGAATTAATTCATTGTTTAATAAAATAAATTCTTTGAGACTTTTTAGTATTGATTGCGTGATGGTAGGTTTGATTGGCTCCATATCGGTGACATGTAATAGAGATAACCTGTGTGTGTGCGCGCAATAAAAATGTGAGTGTGGTTGCGTCAACAGAGTTCCCTATCCCATGTGCACGATTAATTACTACTTCTTTTAGCGTCAACCCGAAATATTCAAACGATATAAACTGTTCAATTTGATCACCGTCTAAGTGAATATCAAGTGTATAGTTTTTTGGGTGTTGTTGGGGAAGGAAAATCATACATTTAGTTTTTTATTCCCATTCAGGGTTAGTTTGTTCGATTCAAACCAATGAGAAATTGTTTCTATATCTTCACGCATCATTTGGTTAATCCTAGATACATCAATATCACAGTAGACAATGACCGCATCATCGGTCATAAGATGAATCATTTTAAATGATTAGTGGATAAAATCACCATGGATAAGGCGTTATTTCATGCACATTCAACTAGGTCATGGATGCCAGAAATGTTAATGGCCCCAACACTATTTGGCCGTTTGTACACTATTTTGAAATCAAAAAGAATAATAATATATAGTCTTGGCATAAAAAGTCTCGCTTTAATGTCAATTAGTTAATTGACTGAACCATCCCATTTGATAAAAAGTCTATAGTTTGATGATGATGAACTGGTTTTGAATTGGAATTGTAATTAAATAATTTGCAATTACTACATTAATCCGAGGTAACTGATTGGCCGAGGTAACATTTTTTTTTTTTTTTTTTTTTGAAAATGACTGACCAATTATGTTTAAGTACAATTACGTTCATGAAGAGATGTCCATTCAAAAACATTGAATACAAAACTGCAGAAGTTAAGCATTAAATGGCCTTGAATCAATACGAAATGAAATTTTGTTTAAACAAATATTTCTTACGAGTTTCAAATATGTTGCGAGTTCAATGATTTGGTTGGAAATTCCAATTACTTTTGCGCAAATATATCCTTGATTCGAAAACTCAACGATTCATAAAATGCAGTTTATGACACATAAACTACAATGCAAAGTCGAAGAACAATAAAAGACCAAGTGTTTGTCCCCTGAAATTTGCATGACAAAAAATATGTTACACGTTTAGATTTTCTTCTTGATAGCGTTGATTCGTTGTTCACCTAAATTTTTCATAGCTCATATCTATAAACGATCTAGGTAAGGTGATCAAGAATGCTATAGTTTTAAAATTCGCTGATGATGTGAAATTAATAACACTGTTCAAGTCAAAATTTTTTAATAAAGTATCGTAAACCATTTCCGAATGGATTTTGCCTTCTGAATCCAATGGTGGCGTCCAAAATGCTCTAGGACGAATTTTTGAACTATTCTATTTTGATATTTGGGGTCATTTTTGATCCCTTAGGGGTAAATTTTTGGGGTGAACCATCTATACCATCTCTCTTTGTTCTGAAAAAAAACCTTCAATTAGTCTTGCACTCGTTACATGCTATCGACATAATGAATATTTAAAAAAAAATTAAACGAGAACAAAAACGAAAGCGTTACGTCTCAATGAGAGCAGAACCGGACAAAGGGAATGTGAAAATAAAATTTTACCAAAACCCATTAATGCTCCGGTAGGCCCAAGGGTCCAGCCAGATCCGTTTTATTTTCAATTAAACTTTAAATATACTTCCGATTAAGCTTGCGACCTACAATTTTAGGACAATTCCTAAAATTTCATCGACTATCATTAAAGAAGGATGGTGTAAACATCACATGAACATCTCACGTGGTCAGGCTGAACCCCATACATTTCACTCATTTTCGAAAGGTCTGAATTTTGGTTTACCCCTCACAATACCTCTACACGAACTGAATCGAAAAATCTTCTCCTAGGTCTACCCTTTACTCTTGGGCCTCAAACAATTTTTTTTTCGGCAATCGATCTTTATTCATTCGCAAAACATGCCCAAGCTATCTCAGTCTCGACTTTCTTGCCGCCTCATCAACGGATTTCACATTCAAACCCTCACGTACACTATCATTTCTGATTTTATTCTCCCATTGATCTCTTCTAGGCAACCCTGATATTATTCTCAACACTTTCATATCGGTCACCTCAAGGTTATGGATTAAATTAAAATTATCTGTCCAGCTTTCACTTCCGTACAGAATGGTTGGTCTGAAGGTTGATCCATTAATCATTATCTTAGTCTCCTTACTCAACTCCTTCTTATTGAAAACATGGGATTTATTAGCTTTCGCTCTTCTATACTCAAATTCTTTTTTCGTTTTTATTTTCGCTGAAGATTTTTTTAAATTTCAAATGAATGTAATAAATTAAAATTCGTTGTTGCGAACCCGGGTTGATTGAATTCAGCGGATGATTAAATTGAAATTAAATAAATAAATTGATTACCCTTTGAAGCATCAATTTTCATGAATTTTAATTGTATCGTTGGCAAGCACGCTATAAAATTTATTTAATTGTAGTAAACCATTTTTCCATTTTATATCTGAACTCACATAGCTATATCGAAAAGCAAAGCAGCAAACGACATAGAAGCGATGTTGGTTTGTTGCTTTTGGATTTGTTATTGATGCAAATAATAATGTCGTGCTGCATCCACTGCAACAAAATCTATTTTGGAATTGAGAATGGTCACGATTTTTGTGAAGTTGCAAAAAAAAATCAACTTTGTGTGTCTGATTTCATGTTCTCTGTGTTTTTTTTATTTTGATGATTGTAATTGGGTCGATAAATATCAGAAATAGAGACGAATTTTCGCATTTCTTCTGCTAGAACCAAATAAAATAGCTTCTCCACAAGGAAACAAAGCTCTGAAATATTTGTCTGCTCTTGGAAAATTAAATGATACTCCTTCTGTTTGCTGAGAGGTTTACAGTAAATTTAGTATTTACAGATTTTTATGCATAAATTCAGAGTAACGTGTGAGAGATGCTTCATAGATAAACAAATACAGTCTTGAAAGTTGTCCATACAAATTGTATAACCAATCAAATTCGTTGTGTTATGTCTTGTGATACAATTCCATAAAATGTGCTAAAGAGTACAGACGAGACTTTGAAAACCTTGAAGTTGTGTTTTTTTAAAACATTCATTCGTTTGATGTAAATAATTTTCAGCAATTCACGCTTCATCACGATTGTCAATACACGTATTTTTTTTAAGTTCCATATCTTTGAAAAAAAGTGCCTTTTAATATTTTTTGCACATACGTAACTTTTTTGTTTCTTATCATACGAATCGGATGTAGATACAACGAATATAGACCACAGCAGCAATTGTTTTTCAAATATATAAGTCCAAAAGTGCCATAAGAATTCCATTGCTAAGTATTTTATAATTGTATGTTTAGACATAAATAGTTGCTTAAAATAATAGTAGAGAAACTAGAACGACATTTTTTGATTTGTTAACTTTATTTTTAATGTAAGTGTTAGCATAATTATTCCGTTGACTGTATTTTACTGGAAATAGATGATATTTTTGTTAGGTTTTAACATATGTGATATCACTACACTTGAGATAAAGTGTAATAAACTAGGGAATAAAGTATAGGCTGAATCATTCTGAATCATTTGATACTTTATTCTAATCATTTCTGACACTCGGATTAGACTCGGGCGACTCGGACATTCACATAGTAGCCTGATATTCAATTTAAATTCGAATTGAGCAATGAGCATGTTAACATTTTTACGGTACAACGCGATTCAGTCCACGGTCGTTTAAATGTGCGATATATTTATTTGAATATTAACGTCAGTTTACCACCAAAATTGTAGGTAAAAGGCGTTTATATGCATATGAATTTGATTTTACCTAATTTATTTTCTGAAATTATCATTTAAAAAAGATTCAATCGGTGACAATCGACTATAATAACAAACGCATTGTTTCAATATCATTTCAATGACGATAAGTGTGCCAATCAAGACCAAGAAGTTACGACAGCAATAGCATATAATTGTTGTATTAAAAAAATATAATCGATCGTTCCGCGCGAAGTGATTTTTGAACACAGATTGCTGTGCATTTCTTGTGATGATTTTAATGGAATAATAGGTAATATCCGGGAGTTGAATGTAAAATTCCAAAAGTGTTAATTTAATGTACGTATACGATTATAATCGTAATCAGTATTAATTTCATGGGTGTGCAGCAATGGGTTTAAGGGGTTTTCCTTTAAAAAAATCCAACTCAAATTAAAATTAATGAATCAATTGATTTGTTCATTGTCATTATCATTAACAAATCAATAACTATATTCATTAACAGTTTTTTCAAATTTTTTTAAAAAATAATTTTAAATATATATTTTATTATTTGATTTTTATGTCCACTTAAAAAAGCTAACTATACGAGTGTAATACAGTTCGCAAGAAGTTACAACATTCTAGTAGAATAGTTTTGATATTTTAATTGTCACATTCGATTTAGAATTATTTTAGCCTGGTTTTTATTGAAACAATTGTGAAAATATTGTGCTAATTGGTTTGCTTGTTTTTTTTTTATTGCAGTGATTGCATCTTGGTAGTACGTGGGTCCAGGATATTCCGGACGTAAAATTGTGCAATCGATACGGTGGAAATTGTTGGTGTTGATTAAAAGCCAATGGGAAATGAAAGTCAACATTGAATGTGATCAATAGAAATGTATATAAAAAATGAATACTTCAACATATAATGAAAAAGATAATGATAGCGAAAATGATGATGCTAACGATACAAATGCATCGAAGCCATTGCTACTGCAATCATCAACGCCAACGTCACAAGAGGCCAACCGTTCAACGATAACAATAAAAGTGCCAATTTTGGCCTATCAAAATAAATCCACTTCAGAGAAGAAGACTAAAAATAATAATGGTGAAAATCGAGCATTAAGTAAACTCGGCCATCTTGTAAATATCCAACTTAATAGAATCGAACACTGTCGACCACATCGAGACAAACGAAACCGCATAAATATTGGCCTCTTTGCCATTTCATTTCTTAGTGTAATTTATTTGTGTGTTTCGTTAAATCTGAGTGTGGACAAACCGTCGCCTCAAATAATTGTTGATGTGCCACCAATTGATACGAGTTTGGCCGGATCTATAGGTAAAATTCCCAGACTTTTTAATGATTAAATAAAACAAACGGGAAGATCACATTACGTCTGAATGATGGCCAACTGATTTTGTTACAAAATGTTGAGCATTTTCATTTGCTTTTTTCTTTATAAAATCTAAAATCCCCAAACTGTGCAAGTTATTTCTCTTGGAATTATTGATTTCAATCTTAGCTGGCCATAATTCATCTACTGAATGTGATTATGAACAATTCCATTAGATCTAAATTGGTAATATTGTTGAGATTCGCTTTACGGCGAGAAAATCAACATCAAAATTGATAACGCAAAATTTGACAAAACAGTTCCCGCTGATGGTTTACACCCAAATGTGATACTGTTTATTTCAACCAAACCACCTGGATTACAACCGGCCAACGGCGTTTCATTTCAATCGAACATGTCAAATCGATTTCCACGAATTCACTCCAATACATCGTCATCATCATCCCCATCTACATTAACATTGCCATCGTCATCAACTTTGCTTCCGGAAATTGTCTCATCTTCACCTGTCAATCAATCAGTTAAAGATGGATTTTTAGTATGGTCACCAGGCTGTCAAATACCGGCTATGGATCCTCTAGCCAAAGATGTTATGAAACTTTTCCGGCGAGGTATTCACTTGATTTCCGCAGTCTATCATTTCGATTGTGATTCTATCAGTTTTTAGATCAATATTTTACTTTTTTATTGAATTCTAGAAAAATACGAGTCGTGTTCGAAATCCGAATCGATCACTCGCATCGAAATGAATTGGACCAATTCGGAAGCGACATTAATATACAACTACAAACCGAAATGGTATTCAGCATTTGTAGAGTCAACGTGTTGCTATAGTGAGATTACACGCACCGGAAGTGGAAAACATGCGGATGAACAGTTCAAGTATGGAGTATAGTTGGATTTAAGTTAACGTGTTTCCAAAAAGTGAATTTGAACAATTTTAAAATGATTTTTTGAAAGATTAAAATCGTCAAAACAAAGTATCATCGTTACTTCAAATGTTAACTAGCACAAATGAAACATTATACGTTTTTGCAAAGCGCGGCAAAGCGTATCGCAAGAATAATGAACACTATACGATACGTACGGTTTTACTCTTCCGAGAATGTCCGTTTTGCTTTTTCGAATCCATTTCGTTTTTTTACTTGTTAGTAGCATTTCTTTATTCTCAATGCATTCATGTCCTCTCATTGACAATTTAGACTTTCATCGTGCACAAAGTTCACTGAATCAATAAAACTACCGGCTACCATTGAGTTTCTGTTCGTAAAATGTGAATCACTCGGCAAAATTGTTTATAAAAGTACGCATGCAGTTATACGTGAAAGGCCAGCGATTCGTGAACGTCTCAACGAATTCAAAAAAAGACGAGAACAACAACGACCCTTGAGTGTGCTAATGCTATCGATCGATAGTATATCACGCTTAAATCTAATACGCGCAATGCCAAAAACGGCTCAACATCTTTATGATACGGGTTGGTTCGAATTACAAGGATATAATAAGGTTAGATCCAAACAGATTTTAATAAAATGTGATAATTTCCATAACTTCAATTGTTCGCGTGAAAATTGTATTCAATGTATGAATGATAACTCTATTTTCACGCTATTTTCAATAGATTGATGACAACACATTTCCAAATCTAATGGCCATTCTGACTGGCTTCAATAGCTCATTGGCTTACGGTGTATGCAAACCCGTTGAAATTGGAAAACTGGACAAATGTCCGTTCATTTGGGCTGATTTCCGTAATAGTGGTTATGTGACATCATATGGTGAGGATGAAAGTTCGATCAGTTCATTCAACTACAATAAAAAGGGATTTTTGAAACCACCAACGGACTACTATTTGCGTCCATATATGCTCGCCGCCGAGAAGCATCTGCCGATTAAGCGAAAGCATTCGCTGAAATTTTGTCTCGGCAACAAACATTCAGCTGATCACGTTTATGATTATGCAATGGATTTTGCCACGCACTATAAGAATGATGCATCGTTTGGACTTTATTGGACTAATACATTCAGCCACAATGATATCAGTGATCCATCATCTATGGACACGAAAATGAATGATTATTTAAAAAATCTGGAATCACGTGGCATTTTAAATGAAAGTATGGTTGTATTTTTCAGCGATCATGGCATCCGTTTTGGACCGGTTCGTCATTTAATCACCGGTTGGTTCGAAGAGCGTTTACCATTTATATTCATTTGGTTGCCGGAATGGTTTCGAAATGAACATCCCGAAATTGTTCATGCACTTAAAATCAATCGTAATCGTTTAACAAATCCATATGACTTGCATATGACACTGAAACACGTTCTACAGCTGGCCAATCCTGATCAAGTGTACGCACCGCCAACAAGTTGCCCAAACTGTCAAAGTTTATTCACGGAAGTCCCTTGGAATCGTTCGTGTGAAGAGGTTTCAATTGCTGCCCATTGGTGTACCTGTGCACTATTTCAACCACATGATAAAAATGATGTTGTTGTAAAAAATGCCCTTAAATTCGTACTTGATGGCATAAATCATAGTTTAAAAAATTTCACACATGACGATCATAAGCATCCGCTGTGCGCTGAATTGAAACTCAAACGAATTTCCGATGTACGCAAAGCAGAATATCGGGACGGTAACGATCCGTATGATGATTATCTTCTTAAATTCGATGTGTCACCCAGTGATGGTTGGTTTGAGTCAACTGTCCGTTTTCGAAAAGGTATTGGATTTGAGCTAACTGGAACAGTGAGCCGATTAGACAGCTATGGAAGCCAAGGTCACTGCATGAAAATCGATTATATGCGGAAATATTGTTACTGCACTGGCAGCAGTAACCCAAAAAACAGACGAGGTTAACTGTACTTTTGTGGCATAAAATGCGCCTAACTACAATTCAACCAAATTGTACTATAGAACATTTTTAAGATTTATTGGTCGAATGGCGACCAGACAGAATATTATTCATGAACCTATATCTGGAACAGACACTTGCATTTTCTAGACTGAGCGTGAATTTAATGAAAATTATTGAAACACTAATATTTTACTAAATGTATTAGAGAAATGATTCGTTTACAAGTTGTGTAGTTTTTAATAATTTTCATTTTGAAATATAAGCGATAAAGAAAGTAAAAGGATATGTGGATCGAATGTATTCATTCAAACAGCAAATAATTTAACTGATGTAGTAGCTCTTTTAAAAAGTTTCAGAGTTTCGGAATGATGTACAATTGTACATTTCGCAGCCAAATCTAAAATTCTATTTTCAGAGATCACTAATGAATTGCACTCAAGTAATAAAGAACAAAACACACATATGGGTTTTGTCAGTTTAGTCTTAAACTGATGTATCTGAGGAAAATGCAAATTAAAGAATTATAATTAAAGGATTAGACTTCAGTACTTTAATCAAAACATTTCTTGGCTTTCTAGGCTTTCTAAGCTTTCTTGTCTCTGAATTGGCAGCGCAACATTCTGGTATTACCATTAATAGGTAAGATAAAGTATTTTCCTAGTGGACTCACGGAAACACTGCTCTCAATTGATTTCTATAGTTTTTCCATAAGTCTCACACAATATAGGAGTATGGTAGAAGAAGAGATAGTATGAAAAAAGGAGCGGTGATATCTAGCGACTGTTCAAGGAACGTATTTGTGTGCAACACCAATTATATACACTCATTTGCGAATTTCATAAACACAACTGTGTGACTGAACTTGACTTCATTTGTATTAGTTACACCGACAACATCAAACTGTCAGATTCTTATAAACTGTATGAGCAGCGTCAAAGGCATTCGCCGCAATCTGAATGAAGTGAGCGGGATGTGACAACGACGCACTTCGTTCAGCTTGCGACGCATGCGGTTGACTCATATTTTAACCAATTCTTCACCGATGGGAATTTCACTTCAGCTATTACTTTTGCGATTACCTCTTTTTCTGCTATTTTTTTCTCTTCGAAATTTGCTATTAGTTTGAAAACTAATAGCTATTAAAAATACTTTTGAGTGATAAACCCCCGTTCGACTCTCTGAACTCACACGGATTCACCAAAATTCATCAAACTCTTCAATATTCATTCGATTCAAATGTATGTTCATTTGAGTTTTAGAATGAAAGCGTTTATATTAGTGAGTTTGCATCAATAGTAGTGTCTTTTGAACGAGTTTTTGAATTCCACTAGCTATTTTTCTAATAAAAGTACAACAGAAATACTCTTGATATAAAACTTAGGCACTAACTCTTTATTATATCATTCGAATTTAATACATTAATTAACTATTTATATGAACAATATTTACAATATTCGTAGTGTAAAAAAGCATATAGAATTTACTTTATAAAAAAGATGGCCGCATTCCTAAGAAAGATTACACACGATAAATATGATCACGATCAAGAAGAATGCATATCAAATATAAAATTACATTACAATTATGCGTACGGTTATATTTGTTCTTAAATATTTTTCCTATAGTAAATTCCTTCAACGATGTGCGTCTAACATATAAATGGAATGAAATGAAATGCCAATTCAATTCTCTGATGTTGGAGCATGATTCATAGTTTTCTCTATTCACACAGTTCCGAAATAAGTTCGATTCGATTTTTTGTTACATTGTTAAAGAATCATTTTGTGAATAACCTAATTTCAGTGAATGTATTTTGCTGAGGAATTAGTTGCGCGTCAGCGTTAGCAACTAAGGTTAGCAACTAATATGTAGCGTCAACCGACGCTCGATTATGATGCGGCAGATATGCAGACCAGTTAGATCTAAGCGGTACACAGCAGCCGCTGTAGGGTGAAGATGTGAATGTGAATGTGTGAGTGTACGCGTCTACATATCTGCCGCTCCATAATCGAGCGTCGGTTGACGCTACATATTAGTTGCTAACCTTAGTTGCTAACGCTGACGCGCAACTAATTCCTCAGCAAAATACATTCACTGCCTAATTTTTTTCATATGGTTAACCATTTTTCGATTGCTATTATTCAGTTACTGTTTCTCACAGGAGGATGAAAGTTAATGAGGCTGACGAGGAAGAGGAATGTACTGAGGAAGTTCCCCTTCCTCAATTGCCTCATCAGCTTTCCACCTCCTCTGAGGAACAGTCACTACTATTATTTGAAAAGTGTTCATTACTTTTTGTTTTTATTTTTGGAAATTTAAAAAAACGAAAGAAATACTGCAATTGCTGCTTGAAAAATATATTCTTTGATTGAGAAATATATAGGACGATGTGTGTTCTTCCGAATTCCAGTTCGAAGTGATGTCATCTTTAAACCTATATGACTGAAGCAGGGCAACCTGAAACATTTTACAAATTCATTAATTTGGATTAATTAATGTGTATGAACAATGGTGTAGGAATAATGGTTGAAATTTTGTGTTAGGATCATTTTTTTTCTTAAATCTGAAAAAAATGTTCTGATTTGTGAACAAAAATTCTTTTATACATGCTATTCATTTGAAGTAGAATTCAACGCAGTTGGAAATGTGAAATAGTGTACATGAACGCTATTGTTATCTCTTTGTGTCACATTCACAACCAAAGGAAGGCAAAAGTGAAATGCATTGTTCAAAGCGCCGCCATATTCAATATAGCGGTTGCCCACAGAACTAAACTTTCGATGTTATTGTTGTTGTATTCGTTGCCGAGCTGTCAGTATTTCCACCCTTTGTTCACAACTCATGGGTATCATTTACGTGTTTTTTCATTTTCTTCGTTTATTTGTGTGGTGTGCGAGGGACTCATCGCTGACTGACTCATCACCATAGCATACGCATATCACAAAGAGCAGAAAGAAAGAGACTGAGTGTGACACTCAGTAATTCGTTTCAGTAGTGTGCGTTATACTTATGACTTAGTATAAGGCAATGTAAAGAGAGCGCAATGGGAAACTCGCATATAATAGAAGAAGAAGAGAAATCCAAATATTGCGCCAAATCACGATTGGTGAATGTTGCAGAAAGAGAAGCGCGTCCTCTGATGAACATTGTCAACTGTGTCGATGGATATTTAAACAAGAAGTCTAGAACTTTCACTGTAAATTTGACAGTTAAACTCAATCATATATCCATAATTCCGGAATACGCCCATTTTAAGGAACTTGAAACGGCAATTAGTCCCAAATAACCCCATCTTGCGAGTAAACATTCCCAACTGTGTACAATCGATTTTGAATTTGAATACATAGACTGATAGGATTTGAAAACACAAAATTTTTTGTCCGATTTTTCGAAAGGCCGTATTTCGGCCAAGCGCAATTGAGCTAGGAAATTCGAAAACTCATTAGACCCCAATTTTTGAGTACTTTCAACTTTTCTTTAACACTTTTGGCAAAACTAAAAAACTAATATGCTTAAAAAATCAAAATAATCATAATAAATATGGTCGGTTGCTCAATTTTGTCCATGACTGTATGTATGCATGTTCGGGCCTTCTCAATCGCTCAACCGATCCAGAAACTCCGGATACAGTTGGAAAGGTCTTGGTCTCGAGGTGATTTTGGGCACCATGATGGTCATCATGATCAGCCATCGTAATCGCTGTAGTAACCGACCAGAGACGAAATATCGCACACTCAGTTCTAGTGCTGTCTCACTTGTATGAGAGACGAAACGTTCTTAATTACATGTATAATTTTTTGATCTCTCCATTATGGAATAACTATCTACTGAGTTATCAAAATGTGGGGAAAACTTACTTTCAGTGCCGAATCGGTATACATATAAATGTTAGTTTGACATTTGCACCGCATTGGAGTAATCTATGTATTGGTTATTCCATTATGGAGTTTCCAAAAAAAATACACATGTATGGAGTAATGTGCTTGACATTTATTCCCAGATTTGCTTGTGTGCAGAATCAATTGAAAATATTTTACAATTAAATTTTTTATTATTTAAAGTGCCAGCGTAATGTTACGTGATTGATTCAAATTTCAGCATTTGCCAAATGATAAAAAATGAATTAAAATTCTCAAATATAACAAAATCGAAAACTTACGGCATACACTGCAGTTGTGTTCATCGCTATTATCACCACATCCGTCTCGGCCTGAGCAAACAATAGCTGTGGAGCGACAACGTCCATTTCCACATTGGAATGGACAGTAAAAATTACTTCTTGATCGTGCCTGTGAGTATAACGTTTGGAAGAGGCTTGGAACTCGTTCTAAGTTACATAAATTTGTGGGCTCGTCACTGCCATCTTTGCATCTGATACGTGAATTACAAAATTCATACTCTGGAAGACATTCACCGCTCTTACATTGGAAAGTGCCTTGTGGACAGCTTAAAATATCATTTAAGAAAATATTACAAATGAGTATTTACTAAATACTGAATGGCACTTAGTATACATAGACAGTTTTAAACATTTACCTTCCAGTTCTTACAAAATCGCAGTTCATTTCATCTTCTCCATTCGGGCACTGCATTTTACCATCGCAAACTGCTGCTCGTGAAACACAAGTTCCACTCTGTTTACATTCAAATGCTTGCGTTGGACATTTTGTACTGTCGGAACATTCTTCATCCGAACCGTCATCGCAATCTAATTTTCGATCGCATACAAAATACCAACTGATGCAATGACCGGTCGACCGACATTGGAATGTGTTTGGTGGGCAGCCAGAATTTTCCGCTCGACATGCATTTATTATTTCGTTTTGATGGCTACAATCACATCGTTTCGCTTCATTGCAGTATGTATTTGGATCAGCCAACTGACATTGTCGATCAAAGTCACATGTCAATCCTAATGACACCGGTCCATCACCCAAGTCAACTCGGGTGCGGATCTCTTTGAAAATTCAAATTATAAATTCAAAATGTAAAAAAAAATCTCTCATTTTTCATTGGAATAAAAATTCGGGGATTATATTTACCTTGATGTTTTGAGCTCACCGATTTATTCACGGGTGAAATCGGTAGTAACGATATAGGCGCTTTCAATGTGTCGGCTGAGTGAGTCAGCGCTAGTGGGATTGGCATCATATTTGATTGTGGTGTCAATGAATCGGATTTCACCGATTCGAATTGTACATCACTTTCTGTGGCTTTAATTGGTGTTGATTCAGACACATTCGTTGCACTTTCGTTTATTTCGGTTGAGCTGACTATAGTTTGGTCGTCCGATTTCATTTCAATGTCATTTAGAAATGTTGTTTGTCCTTCTGGCGAATAAGTTGTACTGTAAGCAGACTTAGTGTCAGATTCTGATTCAAATTCAAGTTCAGAGATCTCACTAGATTGCAGTGCTTCACTCTGAATGGTTTCTTGGTTGTTATCGCTTGACACATCAATTTCAGTTGGATATTCACTTGTATTGTCATCAGATAGCGTCGTTTCTTGTTCACTGTAACCTTGTGCGGTTGATGTTGTGATTTCATTAAATTCATTATCAATTTCACTCCAATTCGTCGCCTGTAATATTTTTTCATCTTTATCGAAAATCAGTTCCGTCTGATAATTATCAGACTGTGTTTCAGTTGTAGCTGATAGATCATTCTGAATTTCATCCGTATTCAGACTCAAGAGATCTTCTGGAGTAGAATTTTCGTGTGTAGTCGATTCAATTGGATCAGCCGATAAAATCGTATCTAATAATTCCGCACTGTCGCTATTTTCATGGAATACATCAATCGGAGCTAGTGTGCTATTTTGTTTCTGATGTGAAATATTTAAAGCGACATTTTCGACAATCTCATAAACTAGTGCAGCAATGGCATCAGCATTTGTAAGCTGTGAATTGGGTTTCACAGTGGTCTTGCTAATATCAATATCATATATTCCAAATAATGTATTGGCTGTTGTTTCCTCACCAATGGAAGCTTCACTTTTATTTTTTATCTCAGTTGTTGGCAATACAGTGGTTGCCAATTCATTCTCCGTCGAACTCTGAGCAAACAAATTGCTGGGCTTGAATTTGTTTGGAGCAATGTTCGAATGTGGTGGCATTAGTGTAGAGAAAAAATCATCAGTTTGTACGTCGATACCATGCGAAAGTGAATCGGACTGTAATGGGATCGCTGTGTCACTTGCCGAATTCAATAGCACAAAGTGTTTGTCATTAGACTCTGGAACTAGCTCCAATTCGCTATCTTCATAAACTTCATCATAAAAAATGGATGGTGTTGTGGTCATTTCATGCTCATTGCTTGATTCTGTTTGCTTTTCGTCAAGTATTAACATTGGCGTTTCATGAGCCACTTGTTCAGTTGCCGTAGATGGTTTATCTGTGCTTTGATCTTCACTTGACTCCGATTTCACTGTAGTGGTTTCTTCTGCTGGTATCGCTGCTGCTGGTGATGCTGCTTCTGTAGTTGGTGATGGTGCTGTTGAGTTTGATATCATTGGTGCTTCATCTGAAGGTGCCAACCCCAGTTGAAATGCACTTTCACTTTGCACTGTCGATACACTTGAGTCAATCATGTGTTCTTGACCATCATAGTTAACAATCTCATTGGATTCTGGTCCGGTTTCGTCGCTGCTAACGGTTTCGGCCAATACAATCTCATTCGATTCCGATAATGCCATTGTAGTCGTATCCAGTTCGCTAACACATGTTGATCCGTATTGTTGTGAAGGCGGCGTACATTGACATCGGCCAAACAAATTTGGAATTAGAAAGTCACAATGACTGAGCGAATTAAACATTTCACATTGTTTATTGCTGTAGCACACGGTTCCCGGTCGTGTCGCTGCAAATGAACAAAAAAGCAAAAAATAGGAGAAGAAAAAACTGGTTGGTGAGTGTTTCGCATATGACTATATAAGGAAAATTTGATTTTATTTGGAAATGTGACATTTTTCTGAGTTTAAGCATTCGATTACGTATTTAAATCAAAAGCCAGAGCTGAGTTTATTGAGAGTTTATGTGTGTGTGGCAAGTCAACTATCATGATCAACAAAAATTCATTAGAAATCATTTCTTCAGAGATTACACACACTTAAATGCTTTGGTACCAAATGCCAAAAACAAATCTGTCAACACATTTTACTATAATAAATGATCGAATATATGTTCATGTAAATTCGATACAAAACGAAAAAAAAACAAAAGAAAAGAAAAGAATAGAAATAGATATCAGAATTCCATCCAATATTTGGGTTAACGGACATTCCAATTTGATGTGCTTTATGCGACACATGCTTGTGCTAAAAAAGTGTTATTTAGGCCAAAACAAAGACACCATTAAGCAAAACAACGATTTTTATATAATACTATTGAATCGACGAATGAATGGATGAATAAAAAAATGAATTGAATTCTTCATTAATCATTGCTATTATGAATTTATGGCTAAATAAACTCTCTGAAAACTTACACGATTGAAACAGTTAAATTAAAGAGCGGAGAGAGAGAGAGTCAAATAGTAGTAAGTGCATAAGGAATTGATGATAATAATTATACCGTATAACGCTTCTTTTTCTTCTTTTCTTTTTTTTGCTTTTCTTTTCGTTGTTTCAATACAAATAGCACAATGGATGGCTACTTTTCCATGAATTTGACGTCACCAAGCACTTGAACAAGTCAATTCAGTTAAAGAATAAAAAAAAGACCAGATTTATAGGTATCTATATATTTTTCATCTCATCGATGCAAAACTGATTCAAGGTGTATCGATGTTTCAATCAAATCGATCGGTTTCTTGTTTTGTTTTGTTTCCGTTTTTTCATAAACAATGTTAAAAATAAACAACATATACGTTGTTCATTGGGCATATATGGGATAAAATGCACTGGATAAAATGCGAATGAAACATATCGTGAAAACAACGAATGAATAGAATCTCAACATTTTATGTTTATTGATGTGGATGTATTAATCGACATTTATACAACAAATCGATGGAAAGATGGCGATTATTGAGATTCCCACGCTGCAAATAACATACTTTTATTCTTAATAAAATTGTATTATCTATAGCACACTCCGATGACAAAGGAGACGTTTGCTCATTTTTTAACTTTTCTCGACAATTCCACTTGAGCCCTCTGAAGGCTGTGATCATCAATATGTTTGTGCTCAATGTCAAACTTAATTGATATAGGGATGGGCACGCTATGCTATATATATAGAATAGCAATACTATTTCGCATTTTTTTCAGAATAGCTATTCCCTTTTTTTCTTCAAAATATAGCTACTTAAAATAGCAACATTTTGCTATTAAAATAGCTATTTTTCGTCACAAAATAGCTATTCAATTAGGTATTTTTGAAAAAATAGCTATTCTGTGAGAAAATACCTATTTTTGAAAATTCGTGAAAATAGTATAGCGCGCTATGCCAATTTTTTTTGGAAAAATAGTATAGCGAAATAGCTATCTCACATATGCCCAACCCTAAATTGACACACAATATGAGAGTGATCTATAGAAAATGACTGAATTTTGGAATTTTTCAGTCATTCGGACAGTTCGAGGCTGTCCGAGTTGTCCGTCTGTCCGAGTGGTTCTGCTCGGTCGTTCGGACGGACGAAATTCACGATTTGGCTCGGACGTCCGTGTCCGTATGCCACTATTCTATTTCTTCTATCTACAAAAATCAATGTAAATCCGTGACGTTCGCGTACTCCTCGAGAACGGCTGATCCGATCCAAACCAAATTTTCACCACACTTTGGGGACCTCCTGGAGATGGTTTTAGGCTATTAAAATCCGAGATATGCCACTTCAAAGATGACCCCTTCCAGTTCCATACAAATGCAAAAAAACAACAACAAATACACAAAAACGTATTCATTCAGCTACGTTGAGAAAGTAAGAAAAACAAATCTGGAAGTGGGTTTTGGTCAACCCAAGGATTGACCAGAACTGCTCTCAGTTCTGGAAGTGGGTTTTGGTGGATTTTCAGGATTGGCCAGATCAAATGTCCCAAATGTCCCAAATATCCCAAATGTCCCGAATGAATGTGGTGTTTGAAGGAGACGATACATAGGTCAAATAACATAACGTTGCTGGATGATAATGGCCATACAGCAACAATCAGAATGCAAAATCAAGACATAGCCATTGATAATCGTTGGGTAGTGCCATACAACCCATTGCTGTCAAAGACATTTCAGGCTCATCTCAACGTAGAAATGTGCAATTCAGTGAAGTCAATAAAATACATCTGCAAGTATGTCAACAAAGGCAGTAATATGGCTGTATTTGGAGTAGCTGATGCCAACACAAACGATGACATTGCACAATACCAAATGGGCCGCTACATCGGCACAAACAGATTTTTTTCATTTCCAATTCATGAGCGATATCCAGCAGTTGTACATTTGGCTGTTCATCTCAAAAATGGTCAACGTGTTTATTTCACGGATCGAAATGTACTGCAGAGAGCTGCACAACCACCAGAAACAACATTGACTGCATTCTTTAAATTGTACGATAGTGATGAATTTGCAAGAACATTGCTCTATTCAGATGTACCGCATTACTTGCGGTAGTCTCTTAAAATTTCTTAACACCAATGCTAGGAGTTTTCATTATGTTTTCTTAATTTTTTTATGGGTGTAGCGAAGCGCACCGGGAATTAGCTAGTATAGATATAATTATTTGAATCCAGTCATATAGAGTTGCAATTTTATCACGATGCAATGATTGCAATGATTCACATATTTCACATGCAGACTCGTGCGATTCACTTGACCGATAAGCCCTCGCACCAAATTATCCCAAGTGGACAAATTACACGAATTTATTCGTGTGTACACGAATTTCAAATGATTTGTTACATTCCATTTTCGACCATCTTTCGTTGCAGCAATTTTCAAATCGTATACACAATTGTTGTACACGATTCATCATAATTGTATCATAATACATACAAACAAGATAAATCGTGTATACGAATCGTGTACACGAACTGTTTAAACGATTTGAAATGCACTGTAACGAAGGATGGTCGGAAGTAAAATTTACCAAATCGTGTGTATTTCGTGTATACACTAATAAATTCGTGTAATTTGTCCACTTGGGATAAATTGAAAATGTGTAACCATATTATGCTTCTGCGTTTACACTGGGCTGTGTGATTTTCATCATCACGGTAGCATTAATGTCAAGAAGAAACATGAAAGAGAGAAAAAATGTTGGAATATTATGGATTCGTCTAAACAAATAATTCAGCCCAAAACGAGTTCCCTGACTAAAACTTTCATCTGTTTGGTAGTAACAATACAAATTTCTGTATCTACTCGCAAACGTTTTCGAATCTATTTCATTTTACAAAGGTCAATGTGTTCTGTATGTATTCACTGCTCACTGCATAAACCATCCACAAGTATATTGCGATGGGTAACGGAATCCATAGTAGAAATCATTGCAAAATAAATAAAGAGGCATGTAAAACAAACTAGTTTGAGTCAAAAAAATGTCATGAGTTTGATCTGCCTTGTATATTTGACGAATTAAAGTGAAAATAACAGCTGTCGGTTTTTTTTGTGTACTTTGTATATCTTTAGTACATCACATATATGTTGCCGTCATGCGATTTTATCTTTGAAGTGGAGTGCAAAGCGCGCACGTTCCATTTCATTATTTTCAGAAACCCCGTCCACAGTTCGTGTTCGTCAGGAATTTTGAATTTCGTGTTCGTGTTCGTTCGTGTTCGTGTTAGCCGCGAACATGATGTTCGCGAATGTTCGTATTGTTCGTATCGTCAGTACACAAAGAGAAAGGGGTGATACAGTATCAACCATTGCAAAAATGTTGCTGTGAATTTTGAGATTGTATTGAATAGCGGTAATTTTTTGGCGCCAGCGATTCTGTGATGACATCGCATCACATTCACAGCTGAAGCACACAGCATATCTCATCATTCACATCGTCAGGAATTTGAATTTTCGTGATCATGTTCATTTGTGTTCGCCACGAACACACGTTGTGCATGAACAGCTCTAGTGTCCCGTGTGCAAAAGAAGTGGCTTACAGTCAGGCTAAAGTAAACGATTTTATTTGAATTTGTCTGGTCAAATCGATGGAAGCTGCCTAAATCCAACCAGCGACTTATCAATCGGCAAATTTGAGACGTTACTTGTCAAAAGACGAAGTTGACTTTTGAGTGTATGAAAAAAATGAGACTTAGCTGAAAATTCTGTTCAGTCAGTTTACGCTTATAGCAATGATTCCTCGACATACTGAATGCACAACGATGTGCTATGGAGGGAAAGTAGACGATCTCTGTATGCCCAATATGCACGAACATACCGCCACAAAACTGCATACACTATATGCGGAATCTGACTGAACTAAGATTCAGTTAAGAGCTAGGCCTCAATTTTTTGACATACACTTCTTTAATCGTCTGTTTTTGATCGAAAAAAACACTTTTGGTCAGCTTAACACGTCCCAAATTAACTAAAAATTGTTCACATTTTTCATCGCGACTTTTTGTGCCGCCACAAACAGGCTTAACAGCATTTAGACCTTGGCAATGATACAAATGAGTGGCTGAGAATAAAAATGAGCTTCTCGTTTGTTCAATCGGCGCCTTTATAAAGGCGCGCGTCTTTTTCTGCGCTTTGCAATCTTGCATGGTGTACGCATAGCACAGTAATCGCATGAATATTAGCGTTCACGCGTCTATGCGTGCGGCTACTGTGTTATGTGTACTGTACAGTGAACACCATACAAGATTGCAAGGCGCAGAAAAAGGCGCGCGCTTTTTTGAAGGCGCCGATTGAACAAACGGGTTGCAAGCATGCCAAAACAAGCTATGGAGAAGCGTATCACATGTATTTTGGCTCTCACCGTGCGCTTAATCCTTGTTCCAGGCAATTTTGTCACAACTTTACGCACATTCCTGTGCCTTTGAATTAGCTAGATAATTAGATTTCTGTATTTAATAAATGAATTTATTCAGTCGGATGCATTGTGAACAGGGTTTCACCATTGTACTTCAATGGTAACCTCATTTGAAAAGTATACGCAGTCGGTGCAAAATTATAGATAAAATGCGAAAAAAATCTCAGAAATTATTTGGTAAAATTGACTGTTATTTATGCACACGTGTGTTATAGTTAAATGGAAACATAAACGGACAGATAATTTCGTTCCAATATGTGTTTGTTCTTGCGATTTGACTTTCTATGACTATCACGCAACGTTATTTACTCCAGAATTATATATGCATAAACAGTGAAAATGCTTTTGATCGACGCATTAACATGATGAGTTTCAACTCGTTTCAAATTGTGTCGAGGATTGTTCGTGGTAAAAAAACACACATGACATTTACCCAATGGGGCATACGGTGTATGTGATGTATTAGCCAGAGAAAGCGTCATTCATTGGTGATGGGCATTGGGCAATTTCCACACTGGAATGCGCTGAACGAAACAAACAAATAACCAGCGATTGACTAACAAACTTGGCATGTATTGACTTTGTCCGAATTTGCTGCTGATGTCAGTGGCGCCGCAAGTTGTAGTTCTGGTGAACCACAGCAAATTCGGACTAATGTCAATACACTCAATAGCATACCGCATAATACCGTAATGCATTTACCTTGCTGTGAATGAAAACGGTAAAGCCATTAAATTCATGGGATGAATTTAATTAATTTCACGAAATAATCGTTGCGAACGGAATTAAGTGGCTTAGAGTTGAGTTTGCGATCGAGTGCAAACGTTGTGTACCGTTAATGCACTTTCTCATTTAATATCAGGCAAATATGAATTAAAACAAATCAAAAGAAGTTAACGTTAAAGACATGCGACAGTTTTGGTTTTTCTCTGAATGAGTGGTATGATCTCAGTCGATTTTGTATTTTATCTCGAATGCATGTCAAGTGCTCATTGTAATTCTCCCTGTAGTTTGTTTGTTTTTTCTCTTTTTACATTGCAATGTGATGCTCGAATGGAAATCAAAACGAGTTTACTGCAACTACATATATTGTGTAAAGAATATGTATCACATGTTGAGAAGACAACTGTTTATTCTCAAGATAACATTGTATTGCTGCTAGTGTGTACGATATCAAAACAAAGCGGTAGCCAACATTCTGATTGACTCTCATCTGACAATAGAACACCAAGAGAAATTCTCCTTGGCTGAATTGATGGGTGGGACAACATCATCTATCTCTTCATCGCGGTTGTATGGTGTTATTGTGACGCGATGACGATGTGACGGTGCAGCACGATGACTTTATGAAAACTACAATGACTTACTTATTGTCGTGTACTTGCAAGTGAGACAAGCACAAACATAGTCGTAAGTACATAATGGACACACATACCGATCAATTGATATTGTAAAAATTAACTACTTTTCGATTGGATCGATAAAGTGATAAAGAGTAAAAAAAAAAGAAACAAGTATAATTGTTTGGATTCTTTTTCTCAACGAAACCAGTTGCCTGCATCGATCGCACTCAAATGTTATGTATGAACGTATGAAAATGCCCATGCGAATATGCAGTAGTAGTCAGAAAAATGAGTTACACGCTAAATGTTTATAGCACGTTATGGTTTTTTCACGGACGATGTTGGCCAATAATATGGTGATCCAAAATCATGTTAAAAAATTATGACTTTTTTTTTAGCGAAAATTGAAAATCTAGTTGAAAATTGAAATAGCTATGTATGACAAATAGAAGTTCTATGTAGCTTTCATTCTGAAGCAGAGTATCAAGTTACCATTCAGGCCTAGGCTACACAATTTCCCTCTAAGAAAGTAAGATTTTCGACCCATTTCTTATTCACAGTGAATTGTTCAAGATACATTTTTTAAATATTCTGTCTGTTAAATGTCATTAATAGAATCACATTCCGATGTGACAGGTTCGCACACACAGCCAACTCGAAATAGCTGATGCCATGTTATCGTGTCACACGCATTTAACAGATAAATTAAAAACGAAACGGTTTCGAACACCTCTCGAAGGTGAGCAAATAAAATAAATTTTACTTACGTGACAAGCAAGTATGCTTTCGAAATGGTAAGAATCCATCCTCACAATGACAAACTTTATCGATACATGCGCTGTTGGCTACTTTCATGGAACATTGATCATCGAGTAGGCAATCATTACCAAGAAGTTGGGCTGAAAATTAACAAAAAAAAAAGATGAACAATTTTAATATCGCTAACATTCTCACTTCGAATGTATTCATCGTATACATTTCAAAAAAAATGTAAACTGCTTCAAAGATTCACTTTATGTCGATTCGCGCCGTTTTACCGTCGCGCACTAGAATTTTAGCACAACCTTTTACTTAATAATAATTGAGTAAACAATTTTCAGAATAAAGTTGTGTGATAAAGAGAACTTTTTTTCCCTCACCATGAGTAATTATCAGTCTCATCGATCGGTTTGTGTGATGTTGTGATGGTGTTTAAGTCACCATTTGAAAACATGCAAATCAACATCGAATTCTGGTTTTCTATTTTTATTATTGTTTACGTTTTATCTTCAGACACACGGTGAGCGTGTGTGTTTTATTTTCGCTTCCAGAGGGTTTTCATTTTGGAAAATAAAATAAAAAACTTTTAGACATATCAATTTCTTATATGTGAGAGTGTGTGTTGAACGGTGTTATAGTTCCTATGAAATAGGCGCTATTGAACCACGGACTGTGTAACAACTTTTATCCGTGGGCGTCGTCGTGGGGTCAGGTTGGTTTCCCCAATTGGGAAAACTTACAACCCATTTTTGAATTTTGCTTTTAATTTTCATAGAATAATCTGATAAAATTCACGAATTGAACAACCCGTTTTGGAATATTTATCTCCAATTTTTGATTGAGCCCTCCGAAACATGTATTGAATGACGTCTTCAGACACCAAGAAATTATTCAATATGTGCTTTCTTACAGATACTTGAACATTTTTTTCTAGTATGGCTCTATCTAGTTTCCATCAAGTTCTCTCGCTCACTCTTTTTTCCTCTGTTTTGCACTCAAGAAGTACACACAAGGCATTTAGTGAATGCGTATTAGAATAATTCGATGCATTTCACACTTGGTGGCGATTTCAATAGTATTATGAAAAATGTTGACGTTCAACATGAAAAACCAAAACCTGATGGACGGTTGAACAAACCGCTTTAGATGAAAAAAAAATAAATATTGACGAATCGTCAATGACGATTCTTCAATTTATTTTTTTTCCCCAAGATTCTTCTCTAATATTTTTGTGTGTCACACAACTAAAGACATTTGGTTTATTACGTTTACCCATATTTGTTGAGTAGGTTGAGAGAAATCAATAAGTAAATAATATTTTTAAAAAATTGGGATACGGCACAATCAAGTTAAGCATGTAGAAAAAAGACACGCGCATATGTATGTCGTGTTTGTCAAAACAAGTTGAAATTGATGTCGAACACATTTTTGAAGTTTTAACACAAGAACGAATGCACAAAATGTGAACAACCAAAGTTGGTCATTCGTTTCATGTTTTTTTTAATACGTACCTTGTACACAACTGGTATCATTATATTGTGCATAGAAAGGCTTACATTCACACAGACCAGCCATTGAACATTGACTCCCTTTAATTGTGTCACAATCCATATCATGACGACATCGTGCTCCAAGTTGGACCGCCGTTTGACACATTGACAGTGATGTCAGTGATGCCATTATCTAAAACAAAACAAAAATTGAGAAACAAACATTTTGTATGGAATTATTTGACAAGAGTAATGAATATGAACTCGCTCCGCAATATTATTTGGTTTTTTTCATCATGAAGTTCATAATTCAATGTTGAATTCCATCAACGTTAAATGCACCAATTTTTGTTACTAATTGAATAAATACGATTTACGAACGTGAAACGAACTTTTCCCAACTATTTGATATATATCTCGAGAACATATTCTTGAATTATTTTGATGGCACACTTACACAAACATATCTCAAAAGCTGTTTTTTTGTATTCGAACAGACAAGTCAGTTATATGCTTTGATTTTGTACTTTGTACGAATGAACTCATATTAGGAGCATTGGAAACCTTATACGCCAAATAAGTTGAAAAAGTCGTATAAGTACTTTTTGAATAAATGCTAACATTGAATGAGCACGGTATAATTGATCTGAGCCGCGATTTCAATAAATTTAAAGAAATCAAGTTTCAATCTATTATTAAGCTGATGCAACAAACAACAATGCAATCATTTATTATTTCAAGTTTGGTTGAAAACTATTCATATAAGAACATTTATAAGAAAACTCTGCTCTTCAGAATTCTAATCGATAGAAAGTTTGATTAAAACGGTGAGAGTATTTCTGCATTTTTGGCCAAAACGGCCGCGAATAGAGTGTTTTATCTTTTCTCTAAATATAAAAGCACGTAGAACCATTGTGTTGGCTGAACTCAAACCAAAAGTACTTGAGTTATTTTACCTCATTTTTGGAGTCATCCTCCATTTAGCATTGAAATTGCATTTTTCTTTGGACAATCGAAAAGCGATGCAAATGACAGCATTTGCTGTTGTTGTTTTTGTTCTATGGAAAATATTTTCAAGATTAATGAGAGAATCTCTCTCCAACATTCCGTGCAATCTAGTCTGGTGAGATGACTAATTACATTAAACTGACTTCGCAAAGTACAATAGGTAAGTAGGTTCATCATCGAATGATTACCTGTTTGGTAATTGTTTTTCGAAACAAAAACCATTTTCATTCAGTTTAGTTTTATGTAAAGTATTTAATATGTTTGCTATCTTTAGTGTTTTTAGATTAGAACTATTAATCACACACAATTGAAATTGTAAAAAAATCTATTCAATTATAACAATGACCAATGAAATTGTCAATATTTGAAATAATTTTTGAGATGTAAAAAGTGGTGAAACTTTTCCACGAATAAAATAGAATGTGCTATGGAATTAGATGAGCTCCTTAATATCTAACGGTATTTGGATACATTTCGTTTCGAATAAGTTCAAGTGTTTCTTTGATGTTGACCTACTAAGTCGATGTATTCGATGTGATTTACTGGTTGCATGAAACCATTGCATATTTTCAAAAACAAAATTTATTAAAAATTTCAACGTACATCTTGACATATTTTTGGATTGAGTACGTTTGATAGTTTGTTTCTAGCGTTTCTTCTGGTCAATTTTTCAGCATTTTTCAAAAGCTTCTTTTGTATTTGAAATGAGTGCATTCAACACTCAAAACATTCCATCCAACTGAACACTAGTTATGCGTTTATTTCGCATGCACAATGCACACTGCACAGCAGCACATGCATCAGACTAACGTCCACAAAATTGTCTATATGACGAAAGAAGTTAATCTACAAACGTTACCACAAAATAAGAAGAAGCTGAAGTGTGTGTGCTAGTGTGTGTGTGTATGTTGATGATGCGCACATATAAATGTTAGAGAAAAGCGCAAAAACTTCATTATCCAGTTAAGTGCATGTTTTTATGACGGTTGAATCAATTGAATATGGGTCAAGCAATTTTCGTTCCATGCGAAATAAGTGTGTAATGAGAAACGCACATAAGGTTGGTTTCCATCAAGAAACTGCAATCGAAAACATTCCAATGTTCGAGTTTTGATAATTTTTAGTTCAAGAATTTCTATTTTCACTTATAAGAGCAGATTCTTGACATTTCTAATTAATCCATGGGTGTGTGTGTGTGGGTATGTGAGTACATGAGTGTGTATGTGGAAATGGTTCTCTAGTCAATCGAATATAATTTTGAATGAATTTCTATCCATTTCCACGTCAATTATTTGTTTGACAGCATTTCATAGGCATTTTACTTTAAATTGTTTGATGATTGCATTTCAATTTGTAGGCATCTATACGGCTTAAGATTGTTGTCGTTAATCGTTAAGCAATGTGGATATTCAATTTAAACAACGATGAAAGAGAAAAACAAATAATAACTTTCCATTTTGTTTTGCTGCTGTTTCGTGCGGCATTAAACGATTCGGTACGAATTTCAAACGGAATCTTTACTCCATTCGAACACATCGGAATAGGTTGATTGAGTGAAGTTGAAGGCAACAACAAACCAAAATGAAACTGAAAACCACAGTTCTTTATAAACAATGTAATGAATAAAACTCGATCATCCGTAATTCAGAACAAACGAAAAAAAAACGGTATCCGTTCAACGACGATCAAATTATGAGCTTGACAAATGAAAAAGTGTAACATGAAAGCAACAGGAAAGAAATAACGAACGAAGTAACCAAAGTGATCGCGCATTTAGTATTTCATGTTCAATTTTTCTACATCATCAACGAATAAACCAAAAGAGATTAATCAAATGGGTGCAATCAGTTTATTCTATAACCGTTGGCAATGTATGGTGTAGTATAAAGCAGAAACTGTTTGTTTAGATGCCAATTTCGATTTCTCGTGCCAACAGCTACATCGATTACATATTTCATGGCAATTTCTATGTTAAGTCAATCACGATTTTTAAGACGACGTCGTGGAGATGCTTTTTTCCCGGTTCGTTCCATTCCGTTCCATTCCATTCGGTACTCTTACTATAATACATTTACCCGAATCAAATAGCAATTGATCGCAAGTGTCTGCAATCTGCAAAAATTAATTGGAACTTTTTCTTTTCATTTTCGTTTAGGTGGAATGAGTTTTGCTTTGCTACCAACTCTACGCCGTGTCTCAATGCACTGTTATTTTAAAATGCCTTAATTGAAACTTATATAGATGAATTGGGTCGATATAAGAACTTTTGTACTTTCATTCGATCTTCATTCAAGTTGAATTTGTTTCGATTTCGATTGAAAATGCCTGTTGATCTCATTTCTCCCTTGAGATATGACTTGCATTTAATTTAACTAAGAGAAAAAATAAGGGCCAACAACAATGTTATTGATCGCTATCAAATTATGTGGATTCATTGCTGTGAAAGAAACTAGAAACTTTCGGAATTGATAAATAAATTTCCAATCGCAATTTTTACCGTCGACTTGTTCACTGATTCAATATGTGCGCTAGTGTTTAAAATGCTGGACCTTTGATTCATAGTTTGACCAAATGTCTTGAGTACCTTCGATACTTCAATACTTCGATGATGTTTTTACATTTTTTTTGTGCACTAAGATAATGATGGGCATAAAAGTGGTTGATATGCGATATTTTGTCACAACTCATTTATTTGGCTTAAGATTCATCTCGGTTCTTGCTTCTTGGTCCAAATTTCAGTATGAATATTCATTCATATTCTCACATCAACATCTACAGCGAAGCTTCGCTTTGAAACTCAATATCACGTTTGTTTCATTCTCCACACTGTGCGATGTTTGAGTGTGTATACATAGCGCTTCCCCGACATCCGCCACATGAACGGAGAATATAGGCCTTTTTTCAAATTTGGCTCCAAATTATTATTATTTCTTCAATAAATATATGGAGAAAAATGACTTTTTATGGATTTCATAAAAAAAATTAGGTGACCGGACAATTTTGTGAGCCACTCAATAAAAAAATGTGGTCAATTTGTTTTCCTTCAGAGGTCGAAAATCGTTACTTTGTCCCTTTGAGAGATCAAATACATGTATTTCGTCTCTTTGGAGGATGAAATTCCATTTTTGACAGTGGTTCATAATGTTTGTATATCAACGTCTGTACCCAAATGTCAAATATTGTGTTTATTCTTCCATGGAGACAAAAACAAGAAAGAAGGACAAAGTGTTGATTCTAGACCTCTGGAGGGAAAAAAATTGACTACTTTTTTCTATTGAGCACTGTATTCAAGTATCCAATTGACTAAGGGCCATCATGTATCAGAAATAGATTGAAATAAGTGTTTTTTTCATAGTAATAGAATAACTTACCAGTAAATACATCCATTTGAATTCCATTTTCGCTTTCACGATCATCAGCATCAATGTATCTATAGACTTCACGAAAGATTTTCTTCACCTCCAATTTTTTATCGGTTATTTTACAGGATTTTTTTGTATTTGTTCGTCCAATTGGGTTTAATTTTATTTCGCCAACAATGCTATTTTCCTTGCAGTACTTGTTTTCAATGTGAATGTTTTTACCCTCCAAATTGCCGTTGTTTTTTTTCCTCGTGTTCTCTTTATGCTCAATCAATTTATTTCTTGTTTCGTCTAAATTGTATTAGAGAGATTGCAATAGATTCCTCCACACCGTACTTGAGTAGTTTTTCTTTGAATCTTATTTCTGTGGCAAATTTGTTTAATAATTTACATTTTACTTATAACATAAACTCAAAAAGCTATTTTAAATTATCGTTGCACACGACACTCAACGGGTTAGTAAAACTTGAACAAATAAAATGGTCAACGTTCTTTTTCTATCGATCTTTCGTTCAAGTAAGGCGAATGGCAACACAAAACTTGTATTAAAATCCAATGAACACAAAGTATCAGTAATTCACTTTACGATGCGATGAATTTTAAATTGTAACAATCCAGAGTATGCTGAATTGTTCACATGGAATTTATTAACGATGCAATGTATCAACTTTATTGTGAACTGTTAATGTTCATTATCCATGGAATGGTTTCCGGGTACGATGTGTAATTTACAATTATTATCTGAAAATAAAATTTAAAAAATATATATATGAGTAAATGATGCTAAGATTAGATCAAACATTACTATTTGTAAGGTGATCATACAAGAAGTCATGATGAAACGAAGAGAATTCGATTCTTGACAAGCATATGACCATGTGTTTAAGTCAACTGATAATGTAGCATCACTATGCTGCATGTGCAAACAACATGCATTAAAAATTTATTTATTTTAGATTGAAGCGATTGCTGACCAACCAATTAACACAATCAATAGTTTAATATAATATAATAATACAGCCGGGTCCAACCATAAACCGTTTCTCTATTGAAGTGAAAAAACTGATTCTCGAGAAATATCATTCTCTCATCACCAATTTATGAAGACGCGGAATATTATCGAGTAAACAAACAATCATTAGTTCGTCATTGCCATTGTACACATCGTTTATGCTAGATATCTCCCACCGCGCCATGTTGAGAACAATGTAAGTAGTGTTCGAGGAATAGATAAAGATAAGAGAGCGCTATTTTATGAACTGTCTAAATCGCGATTTTTGCTCGCCAATTCCCTGAACACGGTTCAAAATTTTCATTGACCGCAAATTTGCAGTGCAAATAGGTTCAGTAACAATTTTCCGGTGACGAACGAAAATCGATAATTTGAGGGTGCAATAATTACGTACTAATTATGTCAAGGGGCGAACAACTACCAATACTACTAAACAAACGTCAAAAGTACCGACAAGTACTGAATCAATATCTGCACATACCGATGTGCGAGATGCGATTCTGTCGATTCTCTCTATCTATTCAGTTTCGCGTGCCTTCTAGTTGCGCATCAGTAGATACAGATTTTGTTTCAGTACTATCCGGTACTTTTGACGTTTGTTTAGTAGTATTGGTAGTCATTTGCCCCTCGAATTATGTACTTAGCGTACTAGAGGTCAAAAAATGTTGTACCTCGAAATTTTCGAGATTTTGGAAAAACTCATTTCCGCAACTTTTTCTGGAAAATCAATACAGCCATAATTACGTACTAATTTTTTACCTCTCAAAAATGCACTCACCCCAAAAAAATTGCTTGAAAAAATTGTGTACCACCCTAAAATCCACTCTAATCATTTTGTACCACCCTCTAATAATTTTTTTTGTCCCAGCCTGCAAAATTCTTTGTCCCAGCTTCCAAATTTTTTTGTCCCAGCGTGGTGTGGCTGCTCCATACACTGCAAACGCTAGTTTGCCGCTTTAAATTAGTGTGCAGCACATAGACACACTAATGCAAAGCAGCAATGTAGCAGCAAGTAGTGTGAGGCAGCAGCAGCACCAACAGATGAAGTGTGCACTCACACTAATAACACTCACACTATTAATATTGCTTGTGCTGCTGCTGCTTCACACTACTTGCTGCTTCATTGCTGCTTGGTATTAGTGTGTCTATGTGCTGTACACTAATTTAAAGCGGCAAACTAGCGTTTGCAGTGTATGGAGCAGCCACACCACAGCAATGAAGTTTGATTTTTTTTATGGGCAAATTTTTTGGAGGCCATCAATCAGACACTGGGCTGACTATAGAAATATTATCGATACGTATCGCTACACACTATAATACGCACACTATATTATAGACTATAATATAGATTATTCCAGAGAATATTTCATATTGCAAAGCAGAGACGAAGGATATCGCATAAAAGAGAATAACCATGGACAACTAGATGATATTTTGTGTTTCACTTATTTGAATCCATTTTCCTGGACAGATTGGCGCGTGAATCTGTTTTTATTCTAATACATTCAATTTATTATATTAATGCATTGAATTGGAATGGCATTTTGGAGTTTCACCCAACGACGACCACAGATAGGTAACATGTTATTTTATTGGTATTTTAGTTACGTTTTGTAGAAAAATGTAATCGTTTTATTTATTTAACTTTGGGAATGTTTCGTGAAATGATAATAATTGTTTTGATTTTTACTGCTGGCCGGCCGGCTTGCAACCATTTGTAACAAATAATTTGTTCATTATTATGAACTTCCGCTTATGTGTTCAGTTGGTGTACCGAAACATTGAACGATATTCTCTCTCTCAGTCTTTTGTAGTGCAAGTTCGCGTGTGTGAATCATTTGAATTTCAGTGTACTATTGCCTACAAGCTCATGATATTGGAAGTAAAGGAAAATATTGCTTATCGGTGTGGTGTTAAATAGTATATTTTTGTATTATTTATTCAACGGAGCAGCGGTTTTAGTTAGAGTTGAAGGGACACAGAAGTTTATTGAAAGAAACTGGTGTTTATTTTTTGGAAACCCATTGTTGGGTTTCCAGAGTTAGCTTTAATCACTTTTACATTTTATTGAATTGTTCGTCGATCTTAAATACAGCCAAACGGTCTTAATGGTCATCCGAATACAATTGAATTTTTATTATGTTAAACATGTCAATATATGTGCTTCTTAACATTATGCGCTGACGCTAATGAGCGGAACAGTGTTTTCGAAAGATAATTTTTTTTATCTAGATAGATATGAGATAAACACAAAAAATGAAAAACATTATCTAGATAGATATGAGATAAAAATTGATTTGAGATAAAAAGATAAGATAAAAACGCAAGATATCTTTGAGATATCTGTAAGATATTCAATAAAAATGAATGGAAACTAAAATTTGAACGAAAACGAACTCTACTTTATTGAGAAAAAAAATCAAAATTCCAATGAGAAAAATGATCTATGGATTGTTTTCATTTTTTAAAGATTCATAATTCGATTTTAAAAATAATGTGCTTTCGAAATGTTTGTCTGATATTCTATTTCTCTGCGGTCGAAACATCATTTTTGCGAAAATAAAAACACCTTCAATAGGCCGACAGCGTTGTATTATGGCGAAAAAAAATACTTTTTGGACGTTCGGATAATCATTCATCATAATCAAATCTTTCCGCTGATGTTCACAATATCGTTCGATTTCCGAATGTATTACGTTTTCGATAGAAAATCGATGTGCTGTAATGTTGCGCTTGTATAAAACGAGCCGAATTTTTAAGCTAAATTTTCTGAAGACTGAATTTTCTTAAATAAATTTATATTCAAATACACTCGAATTATTTTTCCGACACACATTTTATTTTATTTTCATTTAATAGTAGGTTATCTTGAAATTATCTCGAATTTTCCAAGATAGATAACGATGAAAAAAAATTATCTAGATAGATACGAGATAAAACCAACAACTTCAAAAAATTATCTAGATAGATATTAGATATTATCTTACTTGAGATATCTTGCAGATATCTTCGAGATAAATTATCTTTTGAAAACACTGGAGCGGAATGCATAAAAAGTATAAGCGATATTACCAAATAATAAAATGTAGGGGAAATGTGTCACTACATCAGCGCCATGCGGCCACTTGAGAAACCTCAAATTATATTTGCAACAACATAATAATATATAAAATTAATAAACATGCATTTTTGGTTGCCCAAAATTGAACTGAAAT
Source organism: Aphidoletes aphidimyza (assembly GCA_030463065.1). Taxonomy (NCBI): domain Eukaryota; kingdom Metazoa; phylum Arthropoda; class Insecta; order Diptera; family Cecidomyiidae; genus Aphidoletes; species Aphidoletes aphidimyza. The sequence goes on from CM059997.1 coordinate 46,467,888, forward strand.
ACATTTTGAAGATTTATTGAATGTACCATTTATATTACCAACCCGATGGCGCTTGTATGGCGTTTTAGACTTTTTTTTGCGATGAATTCTTGTCAGCGCCATCGTATTTCACATTCACCAACTAAATTTAGTTCCAGTTCAACAAAAAGAATTTTGACAACGACGGCAAAGTGAACACTTACACACAGTTACACTATTCACACGAATAGTGTACAAAGAGAGCACGCTTGATACACAACAGTTATGTATTCATGAGTGTGTGCGTATCGGTTTGTTTTTCGCTCTCTTAGTACACTATTCGTATAACGTATATTGATCGCTGTTGTCTTCATACAAGCACCATCTCCTTGTATATTACACACTCGTATTTTTGGGAATACAACAATAAAAAATAAAATACTGCGTCAAACAGATTGAAAATGTAAAACTGAATCGATGCAAATATTGAATCACAGACGAATAAAAGTGCTATAATTTTCTCTAGTCAAGATTCAAAACACTTCCAAAATGCCTAACTTTTTCAAGAGTCAATATTATGCAGACATATATACATTGTATACCGTTTCAAAACTAATGACCATACACAACTTCTCTCCCAAGAAAGTATCCCATCAAACTGAATTAACACATCTGATGAAAAAAAATATTATGAAGGATGAAGAATTGTATCGGATGAATAAATTCCAGTTTTCAAATAAATAATTGTTTATCCAAACAAAAGGAATTATTTCATCGAGATGAAGTAATTCTATTGCATGTGTGGCGAAAATGGTTGAGATTGAGTGGCATCACGTATTTTTTTATCCGTCGTAAATGTTTTTTTTTATCCCCATACGATGAAAATATTCCGGATTAAAAAAATTCACTAAGCCATTGCCAAGCGTCCCGTAACCATACGTGCGCACTGGGGAGGGTTTACCGGATTGACCCTCCCCTAAGCAACATTTTCTCAGATTTACCCCCCGGTAAATATTTCGAAAATTTACCGGTTTGACCCCCATCTGAGAAATGTTTTTTTCAGATTTACCCCCAGGTGAATATTCTCAAAATTATCGAACTTAATAATATCCAATTTTGATACATTTTTTGATATTGAACTGTCAAAAGGATGAAGATGTAAGTGTCGCACTAAAGAGGAAGATAATGAAATGTGCTTTGTTTCTGTTTGATGTTCACTTTATTGAGATCTTCACATGGAATTTCTAGCAAGAAAGAAACTTTTACCCCATAAGTAATCAAACAAAATTTACCCCACCCTTGACCCCCCCAAACTAAATAAAAAAAATGACCTACATCACTGAAAATTAATTTTACCCTCCCCTAGAATATCCAACCGTGCGAAGCTATGCCCGTAACCCTCTGTGTCCCGCAACTATCCACAATACCTCATCATATACTATATATTGTGATTGACAATGACACTAGTGCAATGGTCACTGCGCAGTGCATGGTGCCAACACGCAAGTTTTTTCATATCATGAGCTTCTACCATCCCGATTTAATGCCATCATTATGTTTCAAGTGAGCTGAATAATAATAAAGAGGGAGAAAAATATCCAGCGATATTCATTGATGTCAACACAGAGCGCAAAACAAACTTACAAACTTTCAAATTGGAAATTTATTTTTATAATTATAATATTCAATGCGTCTTCAATAGGAAGAACGCATCAAATCATAAAAAATATTTCCTTGTTTTACATGCTGCATTTGCAGCTCATGCCGCATTTTATGGCGGTGCGTTTCAGGTGTTTTAACTAATCAATCGCCATGGGCAGAAATAGCAAAACCATACGTAAACAGTATTGAAGCACCTTAACAAAACAGCAAAAATGAAAGAAAATACAAACACAGTACCAAAAATAGTACATAAAATGGGAACATCCATCGCATCGTATTTTAAAGATGACCCGTTTATTTACAGCATACATTTTATTTACGACCAGTGGACAGAGTAGAACATGTTTGCTTGATTCTTGCATCTGATTTCTTTCGTAGTGCAATTCATGTTGAGTTTTCATGTCGTATGCAGTTACATATTGCTGTTCCATTTCTAGATTCATTCTTAATAGTTATGGAGTATGTCTTATGTCTTATGTCATATCTGCCGTTTTTTATTTATTTATTTGAGAACGATCGCATTTATTTATTGGGCTTTAGCTTTTGTCGTAAGCTTGTCGGTGTTTTATTCAAATGTAGTGAATGCGTTTTGCAGACGAATTAGTCGCTGGTCAGCGTTAGTAACTGACCGTTATAACTAATATGTAGTGTAGTGTCGGTTGACAACACAGCAGTTAATCTTAGCGGTCGCTGTAGAGTGTGGTTGGGCAGTGAATGAGATACGCGTATACTCACACATTCAGGGCCCGGACGCCAGGATATTGTAGAAAACACCCGGATTTCGCCCGGATATTTTAAAAAAATTCGTTGATTTCCAATTAATTTTCGCAATAATTTGTTTTTTACCCCCTAAAAAATATTAGTTTTTTTCATTTTCCCATAATTTCCAATCAAACTAATCGTTGAAAATTGAAAGAAGCAAACATGTTTTTTGAAAGATTGAAAGAAGCAAATTTAAATGGCATGGAATTTTCAGCATTGTGGATGATTGGGTGAAATTATTTCAAAGAAAGATTATGGAAAAGCTGGTTAATCAGTATTCATTAGTAGATTGCTATCAGAATAACAACTCAACTTCACTCGATAGGTAGAAATCAACTGATAAGAAGTGGGTCGACAAATTTCATTACTTTGTTCAGAAATCATTGCCGTTCAATGAACTGTTTATAGTTGTAGAATTTGCTTTATGTCATTCCGTCGACTAATACAACAATTGAGCGAGTATTTTCTCATATAAATGATATTTGGACACCAGAAATGGATAAATTGAAAATGGAAAACATTCAAAAAGTTGTTGGAAATTAAATATATATATTAGTTTCCCAATCCTTTTATATATAAGCGCAAATAAAGGAATTGGTGAGGTCTCTAGCTGTTCATTAGGAAACTAATGCACCGCAATCGAGCGTCGGTTGACTAATCCGACCACACCATATTCATGTACAAAACGATCTCATGCCATTTCCAGATGCTACGATACCTTCGATCATATATTGATATAAATTCGATGCGTTTACCGTACGGATGCGACGCGCTCACTGAATGGTTCACAACATAAGGAATCGCATCCGTACGGTGAACGCATCGAATTCATAACATAAATCCATGTTATTAAATTTATTCAATACTATACCCTGCATTAATGTCAGTAGCATAAAAAAGCGATGCCCGTGGGCTGCATTCATGTGCGTTTTTATGTTTACTACATAAAATAGCCCCAAGATAGATCACTCCGAAAAAAGAGTGGCATGATATTCGTTTTTCCATGAGCCAGAGTTTGTTTACATTAGTACACATAAAGAAACTTTTTACAAAAATAAGACGCCAAGTGTCTTAATATGGAATAAGACACTTTGGCGTCTTAATCGCATGAAAAATGTCTTATTATAACATAAAAAATATATTGTTAAATTCAAAACTAATTGTTATCGAATGTGCGTTTACAAATCCGTTGCTCTTTTGATGCCGCATTCTCCGTTTGTGTGTGCGAATATTGTGGCTACTCTCTACACCACTCGGACACCACACAAACGGAGAGAATGAGGAAATGAAGGAATGTGTGAAAGAGAACAAATCAGTCACGCGCGTGCAATAAGAAATGCTCTCTTTCTGTCATTCACTCACTCCGTCCGTGTGATTCTGAGAGTAAACAAAATATTGATGCACACACAAACGGAGAATGCGGCATCAAAACAGCAACGGTTTTGTAAACGCACATTCGATGACAATTAGTTTTGAATTTAACAATATATTTTCTATATTAGAATAAGACATTTTTTATGCGATTAAGACGCCAAAGTGTCTTATTCCATATTAAGACACTTGGCGTCTTATTTTTGTAAAAAATTTCTTTGTGTGTACAAATCTAATGTTGTACACAATCTGAAGGAGCGATCTGCCGGAAAATGTAAACGAGCAAACCATAAAACTACGCGTGCGATTCACAAATTGTGAATCACAATCTTTAGTATGTCCACGTTCGTTTTTTTTTTTTCATCGATTCTGTATTAAATTATAATGTAGATTTTGCATTCTTCATATAGCATAAAACTAATTTTCATACACTGTATGATTACTCATCGCTTATTTCTCCTCAAAAATGCACTGCGTATAGCAAAAAAGACTTTCAACAGAGCCGTCTTGTTCAAATTATAATGCCATTATATTCAATTCATGTTTACCGTTAATATAAATATTTCATTATTGAACGTTTCATCAAATTATATCAACTAATATGTAGTGTCAACCGACGCTCGAGAGTTGTGCGGCAGAAACTTATTAGTCTTAACTCATTTAGACTAGAAAGATGTCTCATCTAAAAATACTGCACTCAAAAGATGCAAAGAATAATTTCGAGAGATCCGAATGGGACCAATTAGGGAATCGTTTTTATAAATGCAGACTACAATTGCTTAGAATATCATAAAGTCAAAATTCGGAAACACACCTGAATATAAATATTGTGTTTCATTTTGATTCTGCGGAACAGAAGCAAAATGATTACCATTCGTCTAGCTATGTCATTTCAATTGACCCTATAAAATATTTAACGCAAAGAATGATGAACACTTTGGAATCATTTTACAAATATATGAGAAATACATAAGTGTTGCCACTGTTTTTACATAGTGTTTATACATGAACTGTCAAATGATTCCAATTTCAGCTAAAAATTGAACAGTATTCTTTGGTACATTAAATATGTGTGTTTGAGTGCATGCCGTAGAACATAACAATGGTGTTAAATAATTAACTTTTATCGGAATCAACATGAGGCAAAAAGTGCGAGTTCAAGATGTTGCGTTCAAAGGCCAAGATCTTTGTCATTGTGTGCATATGATTTCTTTAATTTATTACGGTTAGCAGCGCTGACTATGTATTCGAATTGTATACACTTTTCCGCTTGCATATTCATTTATATTTTCATGCAAACTTAAACATCTTTCACTTAAGTTCTTTCGTTTTTGTTTTTATTTTCTTTTGATTCCACATTTTGTTGAAAACGCTGGTACTGTTTTAACTGTTACCACACACTAAAAATAAGGAGAAATACCAGAATGTGCACGGAAACACACACACACAGCAGTATGTTTGCTATAATTCGTATCTAGTTTTCGCAAGCAGAGAATTGATTTAATTTTTACAAATAGATGAGCAAACATTCAAAGCTATATCAAGAAAGAGAAAGAGAGTGAGCGAGAGAATCAAAGATTATGAATGCAATTGATGAAAATAAGAACCAAAGGAAAGAAAACCGAATGAAAAAGAAGACTAACTGATTTAAAGAAGAATAAACAATGCCCAAGAAAAGAGCATATGAATTAAAAGCTTCTAAATAGGCACACATGCGCTACGATAGGCTAGGAAATTGCATGAAAAAGCGTAAACACATGCATTGGGGGCCCAGCTATGTTCGTTTTGTTTTGAGTCTTATATTACGAATTGAATGCTGTGACAACAATACTATTAATATGTAATGTTTACCGATCACGACGATACATCTCTCGATCCTCTTTTGCTATTTTGCTACTCCATTCGATTTAGTTCGCTCTCTGTTCAGTTTTAGATCTGGTTCTGTTTCGGATTTTGTCTTTTTTCATACTTCTGCTTGACTTTTTTTCTTATAGATTTTGCAACAGTGTTTCTCGATAGAGTCAGAGCGGTTTTTTTTTCATGTCGTTAGAAAATGCGATGGGATCATGGACATGTGTACGCAAGCGCGCAACATCGCAGCTGAATTGCCATTTGGTATTCGGTATTCAGTATTCAGCATTCGGCACATTTGGCAAATACGTAATAGTAAATTGCATGTTATGTATGGATATGGCCCGTTGGCATAGGCCATGTGGGGTTTTGGTAAAAAGGGTTTTAAAAGCGGATGTATCTTAATCTCAAATGGTTTGTGAGCTCCAACATCGATTTTCCCGAATGATGAATTTGGTGTGTGTTTTTTTTTCGATGTTCTTGTTGTACAGTTGTACACAGCAAGAAATTCCCAAACAAAATCCACATATAGCTCTATCGTTAACCTAATATTGCTAAACATGGGAAGTCCATTGCTTCACCAATCCCCGTCACATTGTATCCCAAGCCGCATACATGTGGTACAGATTCCACTATTTCAGTTCCATTCCGATTCTCGTTGGTACGATTGGATATTCTCTTAAGTGTTCTTGAGTATTCCATTTCAATCGGTTTCCTTTCGTTGGCTTTGGCGAAACTTTTGTCTTTTGCAATCGTGAATGGTCTGCGGGTCGTTTCTCATTTCAAAAAGTTATTGAAGTCAAGATCAAGGTTTGGACGCAAATAAACAAGAATATAAAATAGATTTAGATGTGTGCCGTTCTTTCTGTTATCGACAGACAATTTCTGTATGCTATGGTTGTTTTGTTTTTTTTTTCTTTTCTGCTGCTTCTGCTACTGCTGTGTGTGTATGTTGTTGTTGCTTATTGTTCATTTTTTAATTTTGTTTTCTTTGTATGCTTTTTTTCTCTTTCTTAGGTTCCTTCAATTATATTTTGAAACTACAATACCATTTACATTTTTGCGCGAGCATTTTGTTGCATTTTGATTTGTATTTTCATGTAAACCATTGCCTCACCATAACGAATGTGAAGTACCAGCGCCGATGCCAGAATCAGAAAAAAGAGTCTTTCTCTTCCTCCTTTTTCACATTTTCGTAAAACCGAAATTCAATCACAATAATCGATTTTCGCATAAATCATTTTGATTAGCTGGATCTGTTTTAAATTATGCTTATGCATTGCACCATTTACGGCCTGTTCTCGTAATTTGCAGGTGTGTGTGTGTGTGTGTGTGTGTGTGTTATGTCCATTGCTCACTAGAAAATTATGCGGCTCAAATCGTTCATTCCATAGCTGTGCTTCTTTTGTTTTTTTATTCAGAATTTGATTGCGCGCGCGCCCTCATTCACCACAGTCCCAATGTAACAAAATTGGAATGTGAAATGAGCAAAAATCAAATGTATACATATATACATGCATGGATTGACCGGTGCGGATCGCGCATGTCTCTTTCCGTTTTCAACCCAAACAAAAATTGCTCTTATAATTAAAATCAAAATAAAACTTGTGATCGTATCTTCATGATTATTGATCACGAATACAAGTAAGTATTCATTGTGGTAAAAAGGCTACTGAATTAAATACGTATTCGCCCGACTTCCAACTAGCTGATTTTAAATTGCAACTACACAACATCACATTATTAGTATATTTCATTTGCTTATCGCACCCAATCGCAAAGAGCATGCACGGAATTTTTCGTTGGTCCAAACCACATCATTCGCTAGACGTAGAGAGCTACTTGCTTCAACCCGAATTATTTTAAATTGAATGCAGAGCACGGAGCCGAACAGAGGCTTTGGCCGTGTTCTTCTTAAATTATACCGTAAAATTGCCTTTACATGGGAAAACGAACACGAATATGAATTCGTTTGAATCCCATAAAATTGATTGTAACAACAACAGCAACAAACAACTACTACTATATCGATCGTAATATAAAATGGAATGTAGCCCGAATGTATGGTTTGATTAGAGATTATTTTTCCTTTTTCAATTCAATTCATCAAAACGAATCGAAACTATATTTTTTTGTACTTGCCATCTTGTAAAATGGAATGAGTTTTTTCAGCGATCTCTCTTAATGGAATTATTTATTCTCTTTTTTCCATTCAATCGTCAAATATTGGAAAAAACATGCGTGAATTGGTTTTTGCTTCCGATTGATATATTTTCCATATTTTCCCCGATATAAATTGGTACACGCATATACAATCACTTCATTCAACATGAGAAAAATGCCATGATGCTCATAATTTATTATCGTTAAGTTTCGTGGCAACTGCACTGAAATGCTGAATAACTGTAAAATTATTTTCTGGAGCTTTTTTCTTCGCGAATTTTAATTTTATTACCGTGCACAGCAATTTGCGTGACAAGACATTGTGGCACGTGACAATGTACTACTCTCTCTCTATCTCTTCATCTCTAGGTTTTTCATCCTATTCCAATTCTGTGTGTTACTTTTGAAGTCCAGCATACTTACAGTTTTTCGCTATTTTGACTTTACATGTTACAATTCGGCTACATGATAGTTATATTATTTCATCCAGAAAACAAATCCTGCACTTAGTTTGCTTTAAATGCAAGAAATGGAAATTGTTTTTTTTTTGTTCCTTGTAAAACGAACGTAGAGTTTTTTTTAAACTTTCATTGCTTTTTCGAAAAAATGCACTGCCATTTGACAAAAAAACTTTTATCTAAAGTAGACACCTTTAGTTTAAGCGAAAAATTTGTTAATTATTTTTCTCGTAATTTCCATAATTTCCGTTTTTTTACATGAAATTGTCAATTCGCTATTAACTGAATTTTGATTATTTTTCCATTGAATGAACGCAGATAGATCATAAAGAAGCTAAATTTTTATTTTCGGGTTTGTCGTCTATACATAAACTATTGTAATCTTTTATTTCGGATTGACTAACGTTTTAACCGGTATTTTTCTCCTCAAAATTGACACTAATTCTGATCGATTTGGTGTGTGTTTTAATTTTATGCAAAAATGTTTACTGGATTTTGAAATCATCTCCAAATGTGACGCCTTTTGAGATATGGTGATTGTGTCAGTCAAATTGAGATTCAAAAAACAATTTTTCAATAAGTATGTATAATGTGAGTGAGGTATGTGTCAAACATTTTTACCGCTATTAAGAAAAATAGTATTAGTTTTAAACGGTTCATTGGAAACAGTAATTTGTCAAGAAGAGAATCTTGACAAATTTTGGTTTAAGCAAAATCACAATACTTGAGAAAAATCACAAGATTTGCATGATTTATCAACAAAAACGAGAGACAAAGGGATAGAGAGCAATAAAAAGAGACAAACAAGTGAACAGAATAGCGTTTTAATGGCTCTATCGTTGGTAATCTCACTCTTTTCAGCTCAACTAAGAACCACTATTTCTTCTAACGAGCCACAGCAAAAGCCACCTCGACTGTATTACGAACGAATGAGTAAATAAATAAATGATCATTAGAAGATAAATGAAATGAAACAAAAATGTCTGAAATGCCGTAAAATGAGAAAATCTGTGAAATTGTTCTTTAATTTTACCCATCCCAGCATGTAATGGATTTGATTTGTTCAAACTGTTTTCTGTTCCTTTTATTTGCGCTGTTCGAGGAGTTGTTTTGATGTTTGCACAATTTAAACTTTTCCCCATAGAATTGATTTTACTAGTGTAAACCGAAAACTGTTGGTGCAATTATTCAACACACATCAAATTCGAAAAAATTTACGTATTTTATAGACGTAAAGGCACTCGCTGAGCACAATATCCGTTCATCATTCGCACGTTTAACGAATGACTATAAATATTAACTTTCAAGACACTTTGATGAACGCAGCCAATTATTTATAATAAAAAATTTAAAATAATAAACTCAATATTTATTCACACATCGTACTGGAAAAATTGAAATGAACGAATACGATGATAATCATTAAATTAAACTAACCATTGAAATGATCAAATGAAAATCACTTTTGCACAACGGAAAATGTTGTCCGTAGTTGACCGGAATGTTTCGTTGTTTCAAGGAATTGAGTAATTTTTTTTGTAGTGTTATCTGTTATTTATATTTGAAATAAACGCTGTTGAATGTCTGTTTCTTCAGTATATCATGATGATGGACGATTTGAAAAATGAAAAACACCGGAGCTTGGTAGCTATGAACGAATTCGTTGTGTATCAACTTTGCTGGTCAAATTTGAACTGATTCAAAAGCATAACAAGCGATTCGTATATACGTTAACAGCACGTTTTTCTTCTTCAAACCACTAGTTTATGTGCCGGAGAAGCATTTCTTTTTCGATGATGATCATCGAGTCGTCCGTCTTTCTAGCTTTATGTTATTTTGTTGTGTGTTTTTTTCATTATTCTGTGTGTTTCTTTGCTGTTTCTCGCTCTTTCCCGTTCTCTCTCTCACCGTTGGACCTGCGTTGCGTTGGTATTTATCCATGTACAATGTACATATCTTTCTCTTTGTACATATGTCTGACGATCCGCTGCCGTCCGGTGCGCGCAACGGCACCCCAACACACTGAATCGGCACGAAAACGGTGTATTTTTGTTTCTGCTGCCTGTTTACTCGTACGCGAATAGTGTGTAAATCCGAACTACTCGACTTCCATTAGTATTGATCTTTTTTTCTTTCACATTTTGTTCCATTTTAGTACGACTTTTACCTTACTTTCAGCATTCGGCGATGTTGATTATGTTTGTTGCGTTGTTCTTGTTGAAGGTTTCTTTTCGTTATGTTGATTTTGATTTATTATTGCTACTTATCTGATCGGACATTGCGTGCTTCATGATGCATCAGCCTAAATCCTATTAGCAAGGCTTCATATCATTTCATATCGAATACACATTACACACCCCGATTCATATTTTGGCGGTAATTTACCCAATGGTACTTAGCAATTAAACTAAATCGGATAACAAGTGTTGCATGTGCAACTATCAACTAATGCCAACCTATCAAATGACCGTATGAATGACTCTCAGTTCCATTCGGACCTTTATTGCTGTGCAATGCGTCAAGTCAAACACTGTTATAAAGTCAGAATTAAAATTAAAGTCATTTTTTTTAAATTTTCTTCAGTGGGCTATATGTAACGGCTCCAGGCTCTCCATAACACGCATGGCCATGTAAGTAATTGCAAGTCGACAAAATTATGATTTCAATTATCCAGGGCGCTATTTTATGAACGCTCCAAATTGCGATTGTTGATCAGGATAAGCATTATACGGTCAATCACAATTTTTGTATGGAATGTTTACATTGATCGCAAATGTTGCCCCCAAAATTCCTCTTTTATTAAATTTTCTTATTTTTTTTCATAATATAATTATTTATATTATGCCAGGCATCAAAGCCATATGAAAGAATTGATTTTATTAGTGATTCAAACAATAATGATTTAACTGGAGTTAACATTTATTGATTTGATCTTAAACAGGTTATTGCATGCATAAAATGTATTTGTTCTCAGTTGATTCTCTCACACGTTTCACATCGGTAGAATGCTGTTTCCACACATTAGTCCTTTGGATCGTTCCAAACTAACGTATGGGTGCAACGATGAGACTCTGTGCCCCAACTACGCTATGCAAATCATATAACGTAGCTTACTTCATGCCCTAGCGCATTTGTATGTCGCTTCACCGCTTTGGTGTGCATTTCGTATTCGTCGAGCGCTAAATATTTTCTTCATTGCGCACAAGCAATATTAAATGTACACGTAGTTACATGTGAGCCACACCGAATAGCCGTTCGGAACGGTTCGATTGGCGAACGTGTGGAAATGGCGTTCTACAGATGCACAACGTTAGGGGCTTTTAACACACTTCAAACATCTGAATCCAAAAGAGTTTTGCTTAGCTCTTAAAATATGTTTACATTCAATGGATTGCATCCGATCTCGGTGAATATTTGGATATTTGCCTATATTATTCTGTTGCGAATAGACCGATCATGAGAAATGTGACGAGAACTGATGATGTGACGCGAAAGAGGTAATGAGAAATGTGAAGAGTGCATGCGCACAGATGAGACGAATCTATTGAATCATATAACCCCCTAGGCAAAACGTGTGAGCAAATCAATTGAGTTGCTATTTTTATTTGTTCATCTACATGTTTTTGGAAGTGGGACTGTTCATGTTAAATTATTCCTAAATATTTTATTTCATCTCGATGCTTAAAACCTATGGGAATATTCATAACATATGACCCGTAACCACTGACACATCAGAAAGTAATTTTTTTCATTAAGATTGAATTAGTGGATGGTCAATACGTCAACGGTCTTTGAATCGTTCATCAGTTTCAATAATCAACAAAAAAACACCCAGACAAACAACTCAAAATGGATTAACAGCTATATTAGTTCTCTTTATTTAACAGAGTTTGCTATCGTTGCACTACATGTTGGAATTCACAACGTTCTATGACTCTTCTTGAATCTGCATTCATGAGAAGAAACAATGACAAATCGTTCAAGTCAATCTTCGTCAGTTGAAACGAACACATTTCAATTAGATCAAGCAGTTTCTCATCTTATCACTTCATTCTAATCGCATGCAATCAGCATTTTTTTTTTCTTATTCGTCGTCCATTGAACGTAAAAAATGTGAATATTCTTGTAAATTTTAAACTGCATTCCAATTACTGGTTATGTTGTTGGCATTGTTTGCTTTTTTGCCGTTTGCGTTTTTTTATTCATTCACTTTTGTGGCGCAAACGCAACATAGACCGACATAATACACGGTGTAATCGTATACACTGCAAACATCACAAATAAATAAATATCCATTTGGTTCATATTCTTTTTTGTGTAGTTTTATTATCTAAAAGACATTTTTCGTTCGTATAATATCATCAAATGTTTAGCACATTTAATGGCTTTTCTTTTTGAAGCTATAGCTCACTCTTGTGAACAAAGCTCCGACACTGTACAGTGTACAAATTTTAATGTATTGCGCATTACGTTCGCATTTATGATTTTACAACAAATATATAAGTAATTAAGTATGCAAGCGGAAAACAGAGAGAAAAAAGGCCAAAAAGTCCTAAACATACAAATAATATGACAAAAACCTTGGTTAAAATTCACTACGACCATGGAAAAAATGCTACGCTTAGATTTTTACATTTGATGCATTTTCATTTGGTTTATAATGTTGCAACATTCCATTTGGTAATAAATGCGCATCGTCGTCGCGAGTTTATTTTTTTCTCTCATTTTAAGTCAACGCACACAGTTTTCTCGCATTTAGGCGCTCTTTGTCTCACCGGGTTCTGAAGTGCTAATAAAATGTTTTCACATAAAATATATTATCTCTGAGGCTCACATGCATTGAGTTAGGTGTTCTTTCATACTTGATCACGTTAGGTTTCTTCCACTTTAGTACATTAATGCAATTTTTTTTTTGCTGTTTGCCTTTGCAATGGCACAGCAGCCAAAAGCAAAGTCAAACAAATATTTATACACTATGGCTCTGCATCGAACTCATCAAGAATTAAACCATATATAATAAACTGTATAAAGTTTCCTCGAAGCGACCCATTGGTCGATTATTTTTTTTAAAATAAAATATTATATCAAAAGAGTTGCGAAGAAAACACGCAGGTGAAGTTTTTTTTTAAATTTCATTCAAACATCCTCATTATGATTTAATAAATTCAACTTACAGGTTTGCGCTATTTTTGATTTTCATTCCAAAGATTGGGTTTTGTTCGACGAAAATGAGGATAAAACGACTAGATCAATAAAAATTCCTTTTGATCCATAAATTTGGTCCCAACACGAAATATAAGAGACACACCGCTGAGTATGCATGTTTTGGTCGAATTTTATTTAAACAAACGAGACCCGTCCCTTTATACATATGTATGTATAGCACACACAAAATGAAATTGGACAATAATTTACTCCGCTCGGTCATGGCCGAAAATGCGACATGGGTCCCAAAAAAATCGATTCTATGTAATGTAAGAAAAAGAGGTTTTTGGTTCCACTCGAATCAAAAGTGATGAACGGGGTGTGTAGAATTTTCGCCAAAAAACCCTAGAAAAATGAAAGAATTTTTTCAAAGTCGATTCTATCTAGTGAACTGGGTCTTAGAAACAGTTGAGGACCTAAATAGAAAAAAAAGGTCATCAGCTCTGAAAACTCATCGAGGGTCCACGAATTCAGAGGAGTCCAAAAACTTAAGGGGGGGGCATCGGAGACCTTGGAGGCTATGTCAGAACCTATGCATTTACTCCAATTTCATTTTGTGTGCACACATGACCTCTGAGCAAAGTGCAATAAACTCTTCAAAAAATTGAATGAATTTCAATTTCGTTTTGAGGATTGTAATAAACAGAGCTTGAAATAACTTGGATCTATCATCAATAATGAATTTATGTGATGAATTTATGTCATAGATTTGGGGAAACGTAGGCACAAGCACGAGAAGCAACGAGAAAGAGGAGAATCGACTGTTGTGTTCACACACATAACTGACATCGCTATAACACAGCGCAAAGCAAACATCTACAGCACTTTCGGAGACATTGGTGTGTGAATGTACATGAATCGTTCCTATTTCGAATGTGCTGTACACATCGTTGTCTTCGAACGTGCTGTAGACGTTTGCTTTGCGCTGTGTTATAGCGATGTCAGTTGTATGTGTGAACACAACAGTTGATTCTCCTCTTTCTCGTTGCTTCTCGTGCTTGTGCCTACGTTTCCCCAAATTTTTGACATAAATTCATCACATAAATTCATTATTGATGATAGATCCAAGTTATTTCAAGCTCTGTTTATTACAATCCTCAAAACGAAATTGAATAATTATTAAAATTGTCGGCCCAATATGTGTTTCAGTTCGAGCACAATTCAGGTGAAAATGTTTACTCAAATCATTATGATTTCACACATTTAAAAAAACTTTGTTTATTAATAACTTATGAGGTATAGCAAACATTAAAAAAAATATATTTCCAAATTATTGTACATACGCAGGAATTAATATGTAACAGTTTCAAAATGCATTTTAAACCTTATTGTGCTGTGCTATAAGGTTTAGAATATTTTGCCAAAATGTTGCATATTAATTCCCGAGCATATATGACTTTTTTGGTTTTTGCATATTTCAAAGGAGAGAGATAAGATTGGCCATACATTTTAGTTATAAAAATCAAATTTTTATCATGAATTTCTATCAACACTTTTTAGTTTGACTTTTGTAGGGTTTATTGCAGCGATTTAACACATTTGCTTGCAAAATGATTCTTACCTGGCCAGCCAATCAAAATACTGCCACCACGGCTTTCATTAATTCGTTCCGGGATCATCAATAAATACTGTCTGCCTTTTTCCCCATTTCTGTCTGTCTTTCTGTGTGTTTTTGGTTCTGTGGACAAGAATAAAATTCATAGCAAATGATCAACGTTGGGCGGTAAAATATATTTAAAAAAAAAAGAGAATGAAATTAGCTTAATACGTGGCTACATCAACCATAACTACAGTGATATTTACCATGTAAGTGATAAAGTGAAACCACAAAAATACACTCCAGGTCAAGTCTTACTCTAATAAATTGTTACATTTTATTGAAAATTCTTGGAAATATCATAAACTGAACATAGCATAACAAATATATGCTTCAGATACCATATCGGAAAGTGTCCAAACGATAATGTACCTGACCTAAGTAGAATAATGGCTATAATGATCAACCCCAAGTTCAAAAATTAATCTTCTTCTCGATTAATGTACTATCTTCTGATTTTGATAGACAAAACACTAAATAAAAATCCACACACAATGATTGCATTTATCCGTTTTAACAAATTCCAACACATCAACAGTAAAAATAGTAAATCAAAAGAAATATAGAAATCGAAAAACAGTTCCGTTTAAATGCCGCTTCGCATAAATTTAAAAAGACATCAACACAATTGAAAAGAATTAAAAACAGAAGTGAAAAAAACACGTTGAGTCTTCCATAATTTTGTCGTTTACTATTTTCATTCGTTGAATGCTGTTTCCAATTTGAACCAGAAAGAAACTGGTTGCACTTGCGTGTCAGTCACATACACAGCAACTAAAAGAACCAAATTAAAAGCCCCAAAAACAAATGTTGTATTGAGTTTATGATAGTCTGTTGTTTATGGTATACATCCAACGAAATAAATGACATTTCGATATACAAGTATTCATTGACAATGAAGGTTACCGGAGAGAGAAAAGAGTTACAAGTTACACACAGCTTTTCCACACAATTCCAAAGTAAGTACGGGAAATACAAATATTTCTGAAAAATGAAACGGAAACCTATTGACCTAAAATTTGGCTGTTGTGTGTGTGTGTGTGTGTTGTTTTCTCTATCTCTTTTGCTCTGTCGTGATATCGACACTCGCGTTAAAATGAAAGAATGTTCTACCACGATTAATGATCATTGACCATACATACAAAAGTTGAAGGCAATAGTATTTGTCCTACTCACACACATGATCTTCCGATCTTTAAAGTAATGTAGCTGCGGTTTAAAATTGGAAAGAGCTTAGCCAATGCAAACTTCGTGTATTCAAATTATGTGGTGAACATTTTTAGGCAAGAATGAAAGAGAAGTGCTTAAGTGACACAGCATTAATGGATATTGATCGACAGATCGAGAAAAAAGATCACCATAGTGTATTTTTTTAATTCAATCGACCAACTTTAGAGCCAGACAACGAGCATTGGAGGCTATGAATCTTAGAAAGCCTTTCAAATATGTTGCACGGTGTCAGTGGTCATAAGTCACCGTCGCTTTTTATAATACAAATAAATAGAGAAAAATAACTACACGACAACGAGACCCACGACATTCGACAAACAAGCAATACGCTAGGCAATACGTTGCCAACCAATGGCAATATGCGAATAGACATGCATTGGTTTGTTTCGTTTTTAATCGTATTGAATGAAAAAAAAAATACCCAACGCAATTGGATGTATTTTGCGTGTGGCCGCTATTCGACTATATCGAGGGATTAAAAGAAGAAGAGAGCAAAATGGCTTCTGTGTATCATGACACACTCTTTTATTATGTCGACTAGTTCCATATTCAAGAGCCCACATCCCATTCAAATGACTCAATGTACAATTTCAATTACAAGTTGTAATTTACAACATAGTGATTTTGGATTTAATTTTTGTTTTTTTAGGTGGTTCACTTCCGCGCACGATTCATCGAAAACTCGTGCCCACAGTCAAAATCGAACAGCATTCCCAATAGCTAATTTATTGATTTTATTCATAACGACGATTGGAGGCGGCTAAGGCATGCGTACACATCATCAGATATTACTAACTAAATCGAGTGTAAGTTAATTTACCATTTTTAAAAAATTGGGGAAAAACAAATCAGTATCCAGCATCCAACTGAAATTCAACATTTCATTTCGACATTGATCTCGTACAGTTAGCTTTTGTGCTGTCTAGTGCTATTGAAAACCACTTCATTTCCAACTTGTTTTTCATTAAGCGCGGTGAAAGAAAACGAGGAGAAACTAAAACATACAAAAACAGCACATAAAGAGAAAAAAGACTCAATTAAAAGCATGCATTTGCTTTGTTTCCAAATTTTTTTTTTCTTGTGTTTTTTTCTTGCTCTAGATTAAATCAAAAGCATAATTCATGAGCGAACAATTTAGTGAATCGGCAGTAGTCTGAATGCATACATTCATTGGACAACCGTACAAAATGATAAAACTGATATCAAATTTATTTCCAAAGTAAATACGATATAACGGAATTGGATCCATTAATTCCGACCAATAAAATTTCTCCAAGTACATGTATATGAAATAATTTGGTGTATTCAACAATTAAAATTACCGTAGTAAACCAGACACCAGCAAAGCGTCAAGAAGAACAAAAAAACCATAATACCTCTAATTTTACGAAGGGAGCCCAATCACGTCAAAGCAATTTGAATAATGTAAAACTAACAGGGGCCACAAGATAGAGTAAAAGTGACGAGAGTTGGAAAACGAAACAGAGAAACGGCACCGCAAATAATTGGTGAGCTTCTCGATTCATGATTTAAATTAAATACGCTTGAAATTAGCATAAATTGTATCTTTTTGGACGGTGAAAAACGATGAGAAATGGAAAACAAAGATGTTTAATATTCTTGGCTGGTGAAACTCGTCTTCAGCAGCGAATTCATGAAAAGAATGATGAAAACCTTTGGTTTCATTTGGAACAAACAAAAAAGACAAATCTAATTATGTGTTATAGAAATGCCGTTGGTGGTCTCTCGCATTGCTGCCACATTTGTCATGGAATCGTATTATCGGTTAACGCATATAAGATGAAAAAACCTCTGAATGAGGTATAAACAGAGTGGCGCACTGAAAGATCCTGCCCACAAAATGACCGATATCACATTTCTCAAAATTTAAACTTAAGTGCGCCAGTGCGAGTGTAGATCCTGCGCAACAAACCTTACAAAAGGTCAATTTGTTGAAAAATACTTAAGAATGACAACTTTATTAGATGATTTTTTGCCACAAGAGAGTTCTGCTTGTTTGAGTAATAAAGTACAGTAATTATCCATCCTTGAGAATGTACGGACAGTGTACGAACTGAAAAAAATTATGGATGGACCGGACGGACAAATTCTAGACAATGGAAATTACAAAAATATTACCTTGTTCAGCATAAAATTTCAACTCAAAAAACACAAGCAAAAATTAAAAATGGAAAAACTTTTTGATCACAAAAAATTGAGTTCTGGTAAGACCACATTTTCAATCCGAACTGTGTAAAATCAAGTTTAAAAGTGAGCTAGAGACCATCCTCATTCATATCCATGGATTGCAAACATTTCAATGCTGATACTCGAATATCTACCCAAACACTGCGGTACCGCATACATATATCTTTCCGATATTTTTACAATCGAGATACATTGCTACGTAAATTCAACCGCTGTGTGATGCACAGTGACGGTGTCGTGCTCGACATACAGAGAACAGAGCGCACTCGTAGACGCGTCGCAAATACACATATAATTTGAATGAAAAATCCCCCTGACTAGAGATCAGTCATTTCCAATGACTTGTTTACATGTACTAAAATGTATTTGGTTTTGAAGTTATAGCCCTGCAGGAGACATGTCTCATAATGGTCCTGTGCCCCCTATATAGTCCTGCACTCAAACGTGTATTTTTGGTGCGCCAATGATATAACTGTTATTCTAAATAATATTATAGCACGCATTTCTTTTTTTTCGTATGCAATAAATTGGTGCTAATGACGTCGTTTTAAAACTATATATGACACACAAAAGCATACTTACTTACTTGTTAGCATGCAATTTTACTGAGCGCAAAAATTGCGCGGTCAGAGGGATTCACAGTGGACGGTAATCCACACGAGTTACGAAAGCACCCTCTTGATCAAATCTAAGCCACAATTCACGTTCAGTCTACGCTGACATGAGCCAAATTCACGTCCGAGTTCACGTTGAATAAATGTATACAAATTTGGCTTCAGTTTGGCTTGAATTGAACGTAAAGTCAGCGTGTATGTGGTATCAAAAGTCAAAGAGCACAACAGAATGTCTGACAATTTTCAAGTTCAAGCAGATGAATTGTATTTATCTTACATTGGTGACTTCGTACCAAGAGTATAACAATCGTGTATCAACATTGACGTTTACCATGTTTATTTTGGTTCTCCTGCTTGTGGCGCTGTAGTGCAAAGTGGCTGACAAAATACTCATAGTAAAGTATTACAACTGGCCAAGCATAGCACTTGATTTCTATATATGTCGTCATCTAAGGGTCGATTCTGAATACTTATTGATTCATTTAGAATGAAGTTCAATGTAAAATAAATTTCCGTCGACATTTATTCGATTTTAATTTTTTACATAAAAAGTGGATGCTGTGATTTGTGTGTTGTGGTGCCTTTTTGGGCAAAAGTTTCATTTGGATGATAGTGTATATAAAATAACAAAGTTATTGCATCGTATTGTGTTTAGTCACACCAATTTCTCGTGGATTTCATGCGTTGTTAGCGGCATGGGGGTGAAGTCAATGCATTTTTATATGGAGAAATATTCCGAAATAAGCGCCGTCTATTAATTCAAAGTTGAAGCTCAATCTGGTCACTTTTGTGACCAAATAATAACAATTTGGTCACTTTTGTTACCAAATAGCTCAATTTGGTTACTTTTGTGACCAAATATCCTTTCATATTGTTTGTCACTTATAAATTACATTTCTTAGGTGGAAATGTTAAGATGTAACGTATATGTGACGAACCATTATGAAACACATCAAATGATCTTTTACACAAAAGCAAATCGTAATAGATCATGCTTAGATTAAATCTTCAATTTTTTTATGATTTTTCTTTACTCAAAAGTTGCCATATTATTATGATTTGATTAAGTAAAACTATTGTCACTTATACATCACATTTTGAGATTTGATCCTGATAAACATGAAGAATCCGTGATAAATCGACAATTTTGATAAATGTCAATTCTAAGCATGATCTATTATGAGTTGTTTTTGTATAAAAGATCATTTCATGTTAATTATTATGGTTTGTCACTCATACAATACAACTTTAAACCAGCACGCAAAGCAATGCAAAGAATAACGTTCAACCGAATAAGATTATTTTTTCAACTTCATATGCGAAAATAATAATTGAATTTTGTTAATATTATAACTCATTTTTTAGGAAAACTCAAGAAAGATTCAAATAAAAAATAACGTTTTTTCAATTCACACACTTTGTTATGTGGTTCCTTTTGTAACCAAATAGCAATCTGGTTACTTTTGCAACCATATAAGAATCTGGTTACTTTTGTGACCAAATAAAAGCAATTTTGGTCACTTTTGTGACCACATTGTTGTCTGGTTACAAAAGTGACCAGAGTTTCCCATTTGAATTGTAGAGGGTGCTTATTTCGGAAAAAAAATGCCTTGATTTCACCCCCATGGTTAGCGGTAAAAGTGCTCGTATTACATTTTTCATATCAAAGCATTGCCGCAAGACAAAACTCTCATCTGTTTCATACTTTTTCCAAATGAAAAATGGCAACTTATATATTTGATGTATTAAAGGTTAATGAGCATAATTCTGGAAGTACTCATGAGAATTACCAGTCACAATTGGGATTTTATATGGAAAAAATCTCCAACGAATGAAATTTTATTGGACGAAAATTATCATGAATTATGGCAAATATTGAGAGGCGAAACAGTTGTTTCTTTGCTAACCAAATACCGTTACAATTGAAGCGAGCATCCGCGTGTCAGAGACTCCACTATATTGTTATTGTTTTCCTTTCACAAATATGATGAATGACTTCAAGAAGAAGAAAAACAACAGAAACAACAAGAACCAGCGAAAAATAATTTGACACAGACACTTTGCTTATCATGTGGATTGATTTTTGAATCATATGTGCCAATTTATTAGGTTCTCATCAACCGATAGGTCAAAATTGTAGTGAAATTGTTTGGATTGTTAAGGAAAAATGGCAAAAATTGTTAAGAATAATTGTTTAATAATTTAACCATTTTTGGTGGCCGGAGGAGTGATCAGTGATCAATCCAATCTAATAAATCGTTAAAGAAAAATTGACACCTTCCAGAATCATTCCTATTTTCAACATTCCGGCCATACAAATGAATGGAAAAATGTTCGCTATTGTTTTCATTTCATTCGCATTTATGCTGTGAAGAGGTTCAGCTGTGTGCTGTTGAGTCAAACCGGTAGATTCCAATTGGTTTCGATTGATATGTGCAAAAACTTACAAATAAGTCGTTTGGTGCCATAGCTGACATAAGCAATTCGCGCACTCACGCGCTCACCTTTCTTGCACCAATTGATTAAAGTTTCTCTTTTTTGTCTGCTTCTATTTTCTGCACTTCGTTTGCTACTGAATCGACTACTAAGCATTCTCAAGGGAAATGTGTTGCGCACTTCAGTCGTTTACGTGTCTTAGCAACAGTATAACGCTCATGTTTACTCACCTCTTCCGATGCTTCATTCTCTTTATCGCGAATGAATGTGTATTTTTTTCGGTTTTGATTCGTTTTCAAAGTGTTCGGTAGTTTTGCCAAATGGAAACTACGAAAAGCGTATTGAGAACCAACTAAACTGTCGTATGACCATTTAATGTACTATTATTTACACTATTATTTACATGGACTGTGGCCTTAATCTGAGCGTCTTTGTTGTAGTTCTACCACCTTAATCCGCTGCTTCCACTATGAAACTCTCTATTATTTCTGTTGTTGGTTTTGTTCTGTTTCGCTTTTCTCTCTTGTTTTATCGTATACGTTCTTTTACACGAGGCATAATTACCGAGATTCGTGAGATTTTGGTATGTGAGCAAACCAAAGTATGCATAAAAATTCATTTGCATCCATAAATTTAATGTTTAATTTATCATCAAGCGTAAATCACCATAAAACGTATGTTCAACGGAAAAAAATTAGAAAAAAAAACGAACGGCATTCCATCAATAAAGAGCTAAACAGACACTACAACAACCAAATACACTACTAGCTGAAGTACATTTCAATTGAATTGATTTTTGTGTCTCTTTTTCGTTCATTTCACTGAGAATTCAAAACAAAAAAGAGACAAAACCGAAAGCATACAATAGCGTATGCAGACATGTAAAGTGCTGGACAGTAAAACAGCATAAAATAAATTAAAATTGGCTATCGAAAGAAGTAAAAGTGGATTATCGGTAAACGAAATGCCATACGCAAATTTTAAATACTTTTAACGAAAAGACGTATGAAACGAAGAAACGAACCAAAAAAAGAGAAGATGGGCATAACTTATAAACCAATGTGAATAAACAATCGAGTGCGCAAATGCGAAATAAGAAATTCCACGGACTGTCTATCTAATTGTTAAACTTGTGCGGTACACAGTTTGCCTGAATTTAAATCGTTTAAATAATATTAAAATCGCACAAATGTGCAACCATTCCATTGCTCTTTGCCCAACTTTCTTCAGAATGATTCAAGTGGTACGATTTAGAAACAAGATAATTAGCACGCTTTTGGTTTTACCGCGTTTTTCTATATTCCAGCAAATTCAACAAAGACTTTTATTAAATAGAAAAATTATATTTAAAATCACCAAAGCACAAAGGGGACACATTTTTCAGACTTTTTATATTTGTTAGGTTTTTTCTTAAATTTGAACCAATATCAAAACAAAAATTCCCTTTTCTAAATAAAATTATTTATTTATTATTATTGATTTTTATCATCGAAATATTAAAATAAAATTTTCTGCATTCTCTTTTGAATTGTTTGAATACCATGAAAATTTAAAAGTGGCAATAAAATTAAATTCAAATATGTCAATCATTTTTCCAAACATTTTCGCTAGGGATATTTATCTACTCGTTTCTACTCGCACACAAGTCCCTGAGTGCCTGTATCTAAAGACATAGCAAACACACGTAAGCACTTGCGCGAAATAAGAATATATAGGACTCGTACGAACTCGAGAGCGCACAAACATTTGCACTGCATATTTCTTACGCATTCGTAAGTATTTGCAAGAATCACATGGACTCGCAGTCGATTTTCGAAGATGAATCTCCCCAGCATTTTCGTTACTTCATTCAATTTTTAAATTGTATTTTTAAATAAAAAGTTGATTTAAATAATTTTGATTGAAGATTGTCGATTTATAAGATCATTCGTTACATTGAAAGTTTGAAACAATCCAATATTGTTGCTCATTATTTTATAGCTTTCATTTTTTTTTGAAAATGTTTAAGTAATATGTATGCGGCTTTTGCATCGACAAATAAACGGTGAGAGAAGTTTGTTTAGTTAGTTAGAAAAGAGTTTGTTCGTTCAAATTTAAAAAAAAATCAATTCGAAAATAGATGTGAAAACTATATGAAAAAGTGTAAATTCAACGCAATCCAACAGATGGTTCTGTGAGTATTTTGATTTTAGTACATACGGAGTATACCAAATCACGCTGTATAGTCGTGGCTGTCGTGAATCACGCAGCACAGCGTATTTCTTGACACATCAAATGTCATCAAGTAGCTGCTGTAGAAACAGCGATTTATTGAAATTCAGTTATTTGGCACATGATTTTGATGCATTTTTTTAACAATTTTTTCACTAAATGTCATTGCATTTGTACAGAATTCTATCGGTCAGTTATACAAATCACAAATTGTTTTCATCAATTTGCTGTAAAATTATAAAACTAGCTGTTAAACAAAGTAAAACTGCTCATATAGTACTAATCAAGCAATTGCAACAACAAAAAACCACACAAATAAAAAATTCTCTGAAGTGAGAAAACGCTAAGCATCGTAAAGCAATTTGAATGTGACTGAAACAAAAAAATGGAAGCGGGACAGGGTGAAACAGTGAATTTGGCGTTAAATAATAATTGTGATATGAATCTAGTTGCGAATCGTGTCACAGAACATGTTAACGACGCAAATGACAAAATAAACAATCTTGAAGCCAATGAAGACCGAACTGATGCAGTTACCGACCCAAATGATGACAACAACTGTTTGGTACGGTTGATATTCAAAGATAATGCCACATTCGACGAATTACATGCAATAATAGGAAAATGTGTACGTGATGCACTATTTCTCATGAAAAAATCGACCAATGTCATTGTGAATCGAAATGAAAATTGCATTAAAATTTCGGACATTTCAACAACGGAAAATGATGAAAGTATTTTTATGGTTGACACGTTACCAACGGAAAATACAAATGAATCAGAAATTCCAGACTATAATTCAAGCACCATTGGAATGCTGAACGACGATGAAGTTGAATCAAATCATGATGAAAGTAAGCCGAAAACTGGCAACTGCTGGAATTGTGGTGGTGATCACAATATGAAGGATTGCAAGGAGAAACGTGATCCAATTGCTATCAATCGTGCTAGACAAACGATGCAGAAAATGAAAGGTGAACGATACCATCTGGACAATGAACAGAGATACTCTCATTTTGTACCTGGACAAATCAGCAAACAATTACGTGAAGCGCTCGGAGTGAGATCAAGGGAGATACCGTTGTATATATACAAAATGCGCTTATATGGCTATCCAGAAGGTTGGCTCGAGGAAGCGAAAATTAACCACTCTGGACTTTCGTTATTCCACACAGAAGTAAATGAGTTTCCGTTGTTATTTTATACCCATTGTGTAAATTTATTAAATCAATCATTATCACTTTGCATTTCAGAATAAAAGTAGCATCGATCGCGACGTTGAAGATGGTGAAGTCGATAAAGTTACATTCGATGCTTCAAAGTTCATTGAATATCCCGGTTTCAATGCCCCAGTTCCATCGAATCTGATTGACGTACGTATATTCAAATAGATTGACGTAAATAATTTGGAAAATTTCATTTTGTGGTGATATTAACTGATATTTAAAAATAGCGGTTGAAAATATCTGCAATTTTCTATTCGTTTCTTTTCTCCGTCTCTGTGGCGTGTTATGAACAAACTGTTTAGTTCCGATTCTCATCGCTCCCATGTTTAATATAAATTGTATGTAGTTTGGGAGAGCTCTTTATGTGTAACTCAATGTACACCGTACGCGCGCCATTCTCTGTGACCATTTTCATTCACCGTTTGAAAATAGCAGATGCATCTGTTGAAAACATGTTTTCAACTATTAACTAACGCTTGAATTTAGAACTAAATTCATTCAATATACAGACCAAAAAACAATTCAAATTCATGTTGATATCGGAATAATATTTACAATAGATAAAGAGATAAACATATTCAACATCTGAATGTTGAATTTCATGAAAAAAAATTAATAATGATTTTCACTTAAGAACAGGAGGGTGACTACTATCGAGTACCGCCAATGCAATTTTGTCACAGTAAAGAGGGTTTGATACAACAACTGCAAAACAATTTAGCAAAGACTTACAAACGAAAACGTCTAAAGATTGATTCAACAGGAAAATCATCGGATGATAATGTCAAAAACGATGATATGGATATTCAAAGCGGGGATGAGAATACAAAAGATGCACTAGTCCAACGTCCGGAGACACGACCAACGGTTGGATCAGACGTAGATGAAAGTAATTCAACAACTGTACCTGATGATCGATTGGATGAGCTGGAGGTGTCTTGCGATTCACTGCTTGACTTAAAACGAAGACAAGAGGAGATCTTAAAAGCCTTAGAAGATGCATCAAATGATGATTCAAATTCAACGCCATCCAATCAAAACGACGAATCACAATGTATGGATATGGATACGGATACGGAACCTGAATCAAATGTGGCTGCTGAAAATAATCAAGCTAAAGACGAATACAGCAAAAATGGTACAAAAGAAACCATATTGGAAGCTACCATGGAAATAAATGACCCCGAAATTAACATAAAAGAGTCAGAAAACGTTCAAAATACACCAAGCCCATCAATAACAGGACAATCGAGGTCAAAAATGTTTGGTACACCATTGATCAAACAAGTTTCACCATACTCAAAGCTACCGAATGGTGGAAACTGGTCAATCGGTGTAACCGATGTCATTGATTTTGAGAATTTGCCTGATTCGACTGGTGCATACCAAAAATTAACCGGCGTCATCAATAAAGTACGAACGGTTATCAAGCGAATCAATGATGAAAATGACCACGATTCGTTATAACAAATAGAAGAAAATCAGAAAACGGTCAATTTCAGCTGAAAAGTCAACTTAACAAACAGCCATTTGTCACCGATCAATTTGAAGAAAAAAAACAAATAAATCCATTAAAATAGCATTCATTTTTATAAAAAAAATCATTGTATTTTTATATTTTTCATTTTCAGGTGGTGAAAATAACGATATTTGTTCATGTATAAATACAATTAATGGATTTTTATACATAAACTGTGTGGTTGCGTTGATTTTCATTATGCATCTAATCGTTGATATAAGTTTTTTTTCTATCTTCTCTTTTAAATTGTGTAGGTAAGTTCAAGTTAAAACAAAACACCAAATCTCATTTGCTTCATTTTTCTTACTCACACACGGCATGCGTATTCATTCAGAAACACGCATTCCAAACAAGAAAATTCCTTAGCATTAGAAATATAGAACTAAGAGTTAAAATCAGTTTTTACACAAAACAATTTTACAAAGTGACAACTTAAAAATGTACGAATTGGAACAAAATTATTTCTCTTACCGATAAAAAACTTAAAAACTGAAAAATATAGTGACTAGCTTTGGTCGCTCTGCATGAAATCAATTGCAAAGTTATGAATTTGTAACAACCTGACGTTGAGACAGGCAAATTGAATGATAGATTTATACCATCAAATTGGCTCATTATCCATTGTTTTTAAATTCATCATTCAATTCGTGCACACACTGACAATCCGACGATCCAATTTCGATTTCGGCTAGGATTTCGATCGTCCACACTTCTTGCTTATTTTCTTTAAATTGATCAATATAAACTCATTTGTTTAACACATCATTTACATTTTTTAACTTTGCTTGTGGTTGAATTTCTATTTGTGTTGCTATTGGGAAGGGACAGTCCAGTTCGTTGCCAAGATCTAAATTTGTTACAGTCGTGACCATTGGCAGCATTCTTTAGAGTCCCGTTTTAGTTTTACAGGATTATTAGAGAACACGTAATTTATAGTCCTGTGGCGAAATAAAAGCCCAATTTTAAACTTGACAATTCCAGGCATGCCAGTGTCCAATACTGCCCAGTACTGTGGAATAGTATGTGTTGGTTTTTCTCATGTGTTTGATTTGCTTTTAACTTAGACTTGAGAGTTTCATTGGTAAAATTAGAGCTATGACATAAATTAATGATTTTTTGTTATTTACTTTCTATTGTTCTTTCTTTTTAAAATATTTTCAGTCGAAGACACATATTTTTGTGCGAACGCATAAATGGTTTTTCAAATTTTCTGAATTGGTTGTTTTGTTTTTGTTTTTGATAGTTTTGGGGGAAAATCTAACTAGTTTACGATTTTTTTATTTTAAAATATGTTATGTTAATGTTTAATCAGTCTATGGATTGGATTTTTGCGATTGGTGGTAATTCGGTTACATCTTCACCCAAAAAAAAATCCGATCAGTATTACAAAACCGATGTCGATCTGTTTACAAATGATTTTTCTATGCAACGAAAACTGGCTGTGGAATTATGTTGCACGCAGCGTGAAATATATATTTCATCAATTTGGAAAGTTTTCGTTTTTTTTTTGGTTTTATTTTTCTTTTTGCTCAATGGAAAAATCGTGTTTATCTTTTTCGCATTTTCACGGTCTCATCGTCACAATGATGCAAAGCTGTAGATTGGTAGATGTGTGTTTGTTGCATTTTCAGAGGCCTAAGACATATCAAATGTGAAGTTTTTAAAGCCTTTCTTCTTCCAGGCAAACAATAAATGCCATTTCAAACCGCTTATTCGAAGTGCCATCATATGTGGTGATCGTAATCGACAAAATATCTGACGATGAACAAAGTAAATGCAAAAGCACATTTCGTAGTAGAGTCTTTAAGCAAATTTAATTTAGTTCTCTCGTACTCTTTAGTGTTAATTTTTTTCTTTCATTCGTTTCAATTGACAGCTTTGGTATTACTGGAGCCACACAGTGATAGCGAGACTCATTTTGTATATTTTTCTTTTAGATGTGAACACAGAACTAACAGAGCTGGAAATATACGTTTGCATCTATCTATCTCTATCTGTAGGAAAACTCCCTTAAAGCGAGCCTTGCTATCGCACTATGAATGGAGCGTTCATTTTTCTCTTGATGTGCGAGTGTCTACTTCCAATTATTTTTGTAGTTCTTTCTGTATCTCTATGCATTCAGCTTTCGATCATTTTCGTGCCACAAAATGTTTTTTTTTTCATAGCGGTTACTGTTAAAACTTTTTACATCATTTTATGAATTAAAAAGAAAAATAATGATTTTATAATAAGTGTTGTAGTTTTTTTGTGTTTCTATTTGAACACATTGAAATTTGTTTTTTCTTTTGTTCTTGCGCTCCATACGGCAGCGCATTCCGAAAATGGAAAATAAATTAATAAATTAAACTAAATTATAAATTTGATTTGTTTTGATTAAACATTGTTAGTTTAAAGAAACGAAAGATGATTCATTCAAACATCCATTTGTGTGTTTTTTTTGGTTGTGTCCACATCTTAACGAAAAAATCCAGCAACAGTAGCCAAACAGCAGCGACATCGGTAACCAATGATTTGTTGCAAAAATGTTCAAAATCATTTCTCATGCCCAATGCATATGAGAATGAATAATGCTATTGCTATTTGTATTTCCTTCCACATTTTCTGGCCCTGTTGGTAGGTGTTGTTGTTGTTTCATTTTCATATGCCAAAATTATGAAGTAACTGTTCTCTATATACTCCTTCGTTTTCCTCTAATTTCTGTGCGGTAATTGTGTTTAGTAAATTATATACGATGGCAAATATGGTGCATGCCGAATAAACGCCCAATGCAATCCACCAAATCAGTTGCTCGTGCAATTTTTGTTCAAAACTCTTCAGTACTAGTATTCCGATAGTTAGACCAGCTAGCGCTCCAGTTAAATGCGCAATATATGAAATGGACGGAGCAGTAGATGGTTCAATTGAGTATCGTGTGTAAATAGCAAAGCCCACATCACATGACGCTAAATGAAAGAGAGAGAAAAATAATAGAACGAAAATTAGAATTGATTGAATGAGAATTGGGCACTGCAATGAAGCATTTCGAGCGACATTTCAATGGAATTGAGAACACAATATCGATTTTTTCGTCTCTTGAAAAATAAAAAAAAAATTGTTCAATACTTACCGAATAGAAAAATTCCGACAATTCGAATGATGCCATAGTGCATATTGTTGTAATTCAGCATAACATTAGCCAAATGTGCCGCTAATAATGCATACACTCCACCGCTTGCACCGACTAAATACACTTCCGGATCGAAAACGCTGGTGCCCATCGAACCGGCAAATACACCGGCCAAGTAGACACAACCGATGCGCGTTGAACCATGTACCATTTCTAATGGTAAGCCCACCAAGAGTTGTACAATTAAATTGAAAGCCAAATGAAACCATCTGGAACCATAATTAAAGTTAAAGAGAAGAAAAAGAAACGCAAAACATGGGAAGATTGTAAGTAAAAACATTGAAAAAAACAACGATTAAACAATGCCAACAAATTTTGGTGCAACAATAAAACAACATAAAAACACACATTTTCAACTACATCCGAAATAGAAATTAGTCATTTTTTCCATTCGCTTTTCATTACGGTCATGTTATTGAATTTTGAACAAATATTTAGCCTGAACCAAATTAACTTCGGCGTAAAACAATCGAATGGAGAAAAATGACCATGTATTTTACGTTTACTAGATTTTTGTTGTTTATTTTTATTGATGCGAAACGATTTGAAGGGCCATTCATTGTTAAAAAAAAGACAAAACTTACCCGGCATGTAAAACCATATAGGTTCCAAAACGCCATACTTCTTGTCGTTTGTCGGGCCGATAAATGAATATCGAATCAATTGGAATTGGACCAGCCGGCTCTAATTGTCCTGACATCAACGAATAATATGCAAAAAATCCCAACTGCAGAACAAAAATAAAAAAATTAAGCAAATTAATTAAATTGGATTTTATAAAAATACAGATAAAGATATTTTTAAAACGTAATTCATTGCATGAAACTGAAATCTACATTTGTGCCGTTTTATACTGAAGAATAAAATATACAACATTTTGAACAAATGATAACGAGAAAGAAAAGAAAAAAAAACATAAAACGAAAATGTGAAACGGTATCACAATCTTACATTCACTCGATTTGTGTTATGTTGATGATTTTCTTTGGTCGAACGGTCATTTGGCTCTGTCTCATACCGATCAAGGGGTTTTTGAGTATCAGAAAACGTTGTGGTTACCCCTTGTGAAAATAAAACGATTGAACAGACAGTCGTTTGGCAAACGGCTAAATTGGGACAAAAAACGACTGGCAATCGATTGGCAATCGACTGAAACCGTCTAAAATACATAAAAATCGGTTTCAGACGTCTATTGTCCCAAATTAATCGGCTATAGTCGTCTAACAGTCGACTGGCTGGCAATCGTTTTTTTTCACAAGGGACTGTTCGAAATCTCTTTTTTACGTATACTGATACGTGTTTTATCCCCTTGAGCAAAAGCTCGTAAAAATTATTACGCTTTGTGGTCAAATACACATTTTTTTTATTCTCCCTTCTTTCATTTGGCGGCATTTCATTTCGTGTCTTTTGTCTATTCATCTAGCTCCTTTTAACTCAATTAAGTCATGCGAATGAAATGTTACGTTTTTTCCCTCCCATCTCTTTCATTTTTTCTCTTAGTTAGTTTTTCCAATTCAATTTCGATTCGAAATGGGCTAAGAAACGCACTGCTTATGAATGCGCGTTTTGCGCAAGAGTGCCAGTCGCACTTACGTTAACTTCATTTACCAATGGTTGCTTTTCGAGCCGTTGAGCATCAGTGATATAATTTGGGTAATTACAGGTTGATTTTGTTCAATAGATAGGCCTCATCCGCAAATGTGTGCACGATAATTGGCCAAATTTCGCTCATTTACACACTCGATCGCCTGCACACAATCGAACACATGCATTCAAAATGTTTCACGTACGAATAATTCAATATATCTTCATCATTCGACTATATTTCGTTATACCACGGAAAATCAGAATTACCAAGAGTTCTGATACATGGATACTGGATACTCACAGCGAGTGCAAGCTTTATTTTGTATATATTTTCTACAAGCATAGAGCGATGGATTGATATGTCCTGTGTTTATCTTGTGTGTAAAAAACCATACAAAATGAGGTCTGCACTGTGCACTCGTTGTGTACATGGATGAAAACCAAATCGCAAAATGTTTCAAAATAGATGAATTAACGGCCAAAATTATGTTTAAATAGGCAAAACCGAGACATTCAAAGTGTTGATGTGCAATAAATATGATGTAAAGCGAATCACATATGAAGAATGGCGATATAAATATGTAGGGTAATATTAGTATTAATTGTTTCCTTTTTTGCGCAACTTGCACATTATTGTGAGAGGAAACTCGTTCAAAGTGCCGTATTTGCTTAAATGCTTTAAATTTGTGTTGTTGGAAGTGCAGCATCTTAGATTAACCATTTCTGTTGAAACAAATTAAGTTCTTGCTGCATGAAATGCTTGCACTGAGTTAAAATTCAACGAATTAATTAAGTATTCTTTGACACTTGACACTTCTCACGCAGTCATTTTTCTCGCGCCGATAGCAAACAAAACGCTCATTCACTAGTGTGTGTGTGTGTGTTTCAAAGTTGTCAAAGTTGTTATTCTTTATTTTCTTACTAAAAATTCACTCGTAGTTGGTTTTTATGCTAACTCAGCGCGATTTCAACCAATTCATGTGGCCCATCCCAAAAGAGAATACACCTTTCATGTTTCCCGAACAAAGTAACATTTTCTTTTTTTTACAAACTTGATCGCAATTTATTTTTATTTTACTGTTTGATAATTTTTGTTTTTGTTTTTGTTTTTGTCTACATCTTTACATCTTTCCTTACTTTGGTTTTGGTATAATACAAACGAATCTCTTATATTTGAGTGAGTTTGTCTTTCAATTTATTTTGTTGGTATTTCCGTTTGATTGTGAGTATATGAAACCAATGCGTTATTGGAATCGTCCAAATCGGCACAGCCATGAGAGCTACTAAGTGTGATGCGATTGTTAAAATAGAACCTTACCTCGATCATCGTGATCAGCAGTATGAACAGCGGTGGCGGACAACATGAATAACTGTCTGCATAATATTTCCGGTCTCGTTCCTCCGGTAGTACTTCCATTGCAATTATATGAACCATTCTATAGGAACATTTTCGTTAAGAAAAAACAATTGAGAGAGGAGAGAAGAAAAAAATATAAAACAATTATTAAAATTGATGGTAGAAAAGTAATTAAATTTCAACAGCTAACAGGTATGGCAAAACTGTCGAGTCGAAGCTAATGAAAAGACGCTCCAGTCGACAAGACTGAGCGATATGGTTGCGCTATTTTTCGGCGTCGACGATTTCACATTCAAAGTTGGAAAAAAGATATCATAAAATACGGTTATAATTCGTTTAATGAGTGCAACCGGAGAGTGTGCGCTGTAATTATATTATTGGCTCCACCATTTCATTGTTACGTTGGAATATTAACGTTTGGATAAACAACCAACGCACCATTGTTGGCAAAGATAAACCGTACCGCACACAATAGTATATTATTTTAACGAAATAAAAAAAAAAACTACTTCAAGGCTCTTTGACCATCAATTAATTTGAACCGTTACGCCTCGGCCACCAAATTGATTACAACTAACAAAAATTGTATTAATTTTTTTTAAAATAATAATTTACAATATGCAACTTCAAATGTACGCAATTTTATTGTTGTTGTGGAAATGCCAGCTATTTACGGCCAATTAAAAAATTGAAAAGCAAAACCAATCAAGCAACTTACCTTTGAAATAGTGGTTGGTATTCAAATATTAGATGAAAATCGTTTTCAGAGCAAACTTCGCGATCTCGATGATGAACAGCACACTTGAAACTGCGTGAACGCTTACCGCTCATCTACAACGAAAAAGAAATAATTGATTTATTTACTTAATTTTCCAAAATGGCCTCCAATTAATCCAATTAAAAACAAAAATGAAAGTATTAATGAATGCGCGTCGATTGGTATCACATAATGTGAAAACTTTCATCGAAATAACCGAATTGCTTTCGTCTATTTTATGGAGCGCTTGATGAATTGCAAAACATGTTTTTCGCAAATAAACCGAAGCACCACGAATTAAATGGATTGAAAAAAAACGATTTTTTTTCCAAACTGTATGGAACGAGAATAAATTTGAGGCTTTGTTTCTCATTACGTTTTACTTGATTTCACATTTGAATTCATATTCGTATTTCAAGTTTGTTTATGGCATTATACTTTATCAAACTCATGTTCACCCAAATATTCATTAAAATTGAGCCAACTTTTGACACAAGTGATGAATTGTGTAAGGGTTTTATCATTTTATTTAACAATTTGATAATAATTGTAAAAAAAACACTAAAAAAGCATCAATAAAAAACTGTTTATTTCGACAAATGATACACATTTATTGAGTTCTACCTAGTTTTTTGTTGATTAATTAAAATACACAAAGTAATCTCCAAATAAAAGATATTTACTAAAAAAGCAATTAAATTATCATTTTTTTTTATTGAAAACATTGTTGTTTTATATTATTTGAAATGAAATATGAAAAATCGAATTGAATACTGCGAAATTGTGTGCTTTACACAACGAAAGAGTATTTTTAGTAGCTGCAGCAATAGAAATGAAAACAAAAAAAGCAGCCATACTGAAACAGTAAACGCGGCAAAGTAATCAAATTTTATGGTGAAATTTAAACCGTACACCAGTTTGCCTCTTGTTGACGGTAGATTTCATCATCCATTTAATAAAATATAATAAAACGTCGAAATTCGCTTGAATTCACATTTTGTCCACGTTTAACAGATCGGACACTATAAAATCAAAGTACTCACATTTTGAATGCACAAAAACTAAGAAAAAAGAAGCCAACCACATTCACAACAATTAATAACCATTTACCATAGACGCGTGTGTGTCCATCGGATATGTAGAAAAGTATTAAATGCACAAGCCAACAAAAACGTGTACACACATCGAGGGGGAAAGATCTAAAATCAAATAAGTTTATTCGACTATATTTACCTAATTAAATGGAATATTTGTAATATTCGGAATATTTAAAAGATATTTGCAAAATATTTACAATATTTTGGTCAGAATTTACGATATTTAGATGATATTTGAACTGATATTTACCATATTTACCGGAAATGTATTTTATTTCAACTAAATATGACAAATTCTGATATATTTTGATGACATCATTTGCAAATATTTGTTTCGATATTTCCCCCTCAACACACACACACAGAGAGAGAGAGAGAGAGAGAGAGAGAGAGAGAGAGAGAGAGAGAGAGAGAGAGAGAGAGAGAGAGAGAGAGAGAGAGAGAGAGAGAGAGAGAGAGAGAGAGAGAGAGAGAGAGAGAGAGAGAGAGAGAGAGAGAGGAGAGAGAGAGAGAGAGAGAGAGAGAGAGAGAGAGAGAGAGAGAGAGAGAGAGAGAGAGAGAGAGAGAGAGGGAGAGAGAGAGAGAGAGAGAGAGAGAGAGAGAGAGAGAGAGAGAGAGAGAGAGAGAGAGAGAGAGAGAGAGAGAGAGAGAGAGAGAGATTAGTGGTAAATCTAATCGAAAGTTGCAACAATGGTACATTTTTCGAGTGGTTTTGCATCGTTCATCGAACTTATTTCTCACGAGACACACGAGGAAAAAGTATGCAAGCCATCTTCGTTACCACACAAAGGATGCCATTCATTCTATTCAACGATGTGTGAACGGAATTTTCGTGTGTTACTTTTTACCAGTGTTAAAATATTTTGAAAAAAAAAAAACAACACAGTGAAGCAAAAAACCTATGAAATACGGGATTTTTTCAACACGCTAATGCGAATTTATTTGGCATTTGGCTTTTGTTTTCTGCAACAACAACAAAAAAAACCATTTGCAGATACAAGTATATTTAATATTATACTATGCATTTTATAATAGTTTCAAATACACAATATTGGAATGAATGTGTGAAACACAATTACGCGGTGAATCGGAGGCTATTCAGGCCCAAATGCCTGACGTAGTTATGTGAATTGTTTGGTGCGCTGATGGGAAATAAGTGTAGGAGGTTCTTTTCGGCAAAAAAAATAAATTATTAGTGAAAAATTAAAATACAATGATAAAATATGTGGTTAGAGAGACGTCTTGCCTCCACCTTACAAAATGCAGTCGCCGTTCGCCCGCGGTGGAAATTCGAAAGACAAGGGCAAATACAGAAGCAAGAGTAATGGCATTTTTTGTCGATATCTGTGTAATGAGTGCAGCTCAATAGAATTCGGTTTGAATTACGTCTTTATATCCAATACACAAGGCCCCAAGACACAACGTATGCGACAACGCCGGATGAATTGGCCACAAAATGAAAATACTACGAACAGACGATCAAAATGCGAGTTAGATCATGAAAGAATGAGAAAGCGAAGCAGATAAAGACTGGTGAAAGAGAGGAAGAATGAAAGAGAGCAACGTGAAAAGAAATTAATGCAAGAAATTTCAAAAGCAAACAAAAAAACAAACAGGAAAACAAAACAAACTATGGAAGCTCTCGATTGGCTTGGGTCACAAAGTGTTGGAGTTGGTGTTCACTTAACAATATCTTATGCAGAGAAAAAAAAATGTGTTTCAATATTTTTTTTTCTCTCATTTCTTACAATATTATATATTTTTTTATTTATTTTTTAAATATTTAAGTCTAGGTGAAAGGAATTCTTAGTTGTTCATTTGTTTTTACGTATGTAGACAATTTTTCCTCTTCTTCTTATTCTTCACTCGAAACTTCTTCACTGTGTACGGTGCGATTGTCTGAGCGTGAGATTCTTGCAATTGTTGTTTTTTTTTACTCATTCTCTTCATTTTATTTTAATATTGCTGTTGTGTTCACTCCGGAGTCGTTCCATCGCCGAAGAATCATAATGTGTGTAGTCGCGATAGTTGGGATTTAGCGAACAAGATCGGATGCATTGGCCTGCACTCTCAAGTACCTACTATTGAATGTCTCTTAGTTGTTGTTTTCGTTGTTACCGAGTATGCTGTCTCATTTTTCTATCTATTTTTCAGCTGTTGAGTTCAAGTCGTCTTCGCTCTCAACAAGTTTTGTGTGAAGTTTTATATTCGTTGCACCGAACATCATCAAGGCTTGGTGCTTGACTTCGAAACGAAAGCAACTCTCTCGCTTCGAAAATGAACAACCTGTCTATATGGCTTTTGTTCAAGCGAATTGAATAAAAAACAAAAAAATACAAAAACTATACGAGCAAATATGCAGCGAATAAAGTAAGAAAATAAGCACTGTCTTCCCGAACACAATGCATCAGCACTGTTAAATGAAATAAAAACAATTTATTTCACATTATTTTATTATTTCTGATATATTTATATTACGAGTTGATAGTGTCTCTCATGTGTGGTTGTTTTATTTTATTTGTTGTGTTTTTTTCCAACAAACTCGCTTATTATATGCATTGTAAATATATTATGTTTGGTAGCAATCGCAATTGGTATGCTTTTTTTTCATCGTGTCGTAACGAAGGGGAAGTATCGAAACAAATACACATTTAAAAACGTAAATATCTTGCAAATACAACAATGAAACATATTTACAAGCATATTTGCAAATGATGTCATCTAAATATATCAGAATTTCTCATATTTAGTTGAAATAAAATAAATTTGCGGTAAATATCAGTTCAATATTTACTTGCAAATATTTTGCAAATATCTTTTTGATATTCCAAATATTCCATTTATTCATAGCCGAATAAACTTATTTGATTTTTGATCTTTTCCCCTTGTGTCGTAGGCTATTATTCCCATTTTTTTGCTGGCTTGTTATAAAAAAAAGAGAATAGCTAACGGAGATGGGAGCGAAAAATGTCATGCCGTTGAAAATATGTGTGTTCGTTTTGCAATGAAAGGTAATAAGAGAGAACCCACACGAAAAATGCAGAAGAAACGCAGATAAAATAAGCAAACACAACAGATTTAGCCTGCGTAGAGGAAACGACAAAAAACATTGTATAAACATACGATTTGGGCACAGAATTTGATAATCGGTACTGATATCAGCAAGTGTGCCGGCGCAATCGCGATCTCACATAACCACAAAACCACGGTTACACAGAGACAAAGTAGTCCTACTTTGGATTTGGTGTATTTATATTGACCAATTTTTAACACCTTACTTAACGACAATGCGACACTATTTTCCCTTTATGAATACCAAAATAATCCTTGAGAATACAATCCATTCAAATAGACGCAATCCACATGCAAACACAAAGAAATGTGGTAAAACACCTCACACCAGCCCAAATCAGCGAATTCGGCCAAAACTGTTGCTATTTATCGCCCATGAAAGCTGTATGAAGTTCAAATTTTGTTCAGTATTCGTCACACACACACACACACACACACACACACACACATTGCAAAAATGAAGTTGAAAATAGCACATTATAGTACATAATCCGTGGGTTTGATATTATGAATACTTGCATAACTATGACGCACACAGGAATTTCGATGGATTTTTGCGTTGGAATACAATAAATGCATTCATTCAAATTCTATTCATTTTGAAAAAAATAAACAATTTATTTGCAGTGCTTCAAGAGATGAAATGTATTTCGTACGAAAGAGTGCACCGGAAATCCCGTTGTATTTCGCAATGTGACGACAATGTATCGCGGGACTATTCAATGATTATTGGTAACGACTACAATAATGGTATTTACATAGCATTTTATAGAAAAAGATATTTAACTGCATTAAAAAGTACGCGGTACGCATATATGATCTACATACTTATCATATATGAACCTCTTGAATGTCTGATGTCAATAGATTTTTATGTGTTTTCTATACGCTATTGGTTTTTTGTTGTTTGTTTTTTTTTATTTGTTGGTAATGAAGCCCACTCTCACACTCGTTTACACCGTTGAATGGTTAAAATTGAGACAATGTGAATATTTGCCAAGTTGAACAACGAAATGAAACACTTTGAAATGGGTAAAAATGGAACACACTGTTTCATACAGTTTTTTATGTTTTTTCCAATAAGCGCAACAAAATACTCCATACAACAATTTTTTTAAAACTAAAATTGACAAACATTTCCTTTCACTTGTTCCTCTGTTGAATTTGTTTGTGTTTTTTTGTCGTCGTATATTTTCTCTACCTTCGATTTCAACTGAAATGTTTTCGTGTTTTGTCTGGTGATTCTTCAGAGAATTTAAAAGAAAATATGTACCCATGGAATGCCTGACGCTTTAAAGATGTTTATTCATGGGGATAGACACGGTCTTAATATATGCTAGTTCGGCTAATGTTTTCGGATAATTTTGCTAATTTCGCTAATGTGAATAATATGTATCTAATATTGCTAGTTTGGTCGTTGTTGTCTCGAATATACACACAAACGCTCCATAAGAAATACACACAAAGCATACTGTGCGTGCTGTTTGTCCTCGTGCGCCTCCTTCTCAATGAGGCGCACGCGCACATTTCGAGAATGCAACACACAGATTTGATGCGAAGGTTTCAGTGCATATTTCGTTGTTTATGGCGATGTTAATATCGCTAATTTGGCTAATTTTGCTATTTCTCTCTAGTTTTCTGTCATAAATACTAATTTTCTATCGGTGTCGATCCCCATGTGTTTATTTGTTTGTTTGTGTTTTTTGCGCTGTGATGGTTTTTCTATTTATTTCAAGTGTAACTTTTTCCAGGGTTCTGTAGCGCCTATCTGATACATGATGCAATTTATTGCGTGGATCTATCTAGATCAACAAGCCCAAATTTCTGTGTTGTTAACTGATCAAGTGACTAGGTGTATGATATTTAATACTTGCTCGTCTATTTCCGTACCCGTAGAGTGCGGATATTCATGGAGTTTTTTTCGGAATCTATAGCTATCACAAAGAATATCCTCATTTTCTTTACACATCCACAGGCATAAAATCCGAAAGTATCGATTTTTGAAGTCAATGCCAGACACAGCATTCGTGAATGTTCGATAGGTGTTGTAATTGACGTCATTATTCAGAATTCCCTAATTCGCCTTAGCATTTGTAACAATTCGATTGAATTCGCACGAATGAAAACGTAGACTGAATAAAACTAGATGGAAATCAATGGAATTCGTCAAAATGATTTCATGAAATTGTAGATGGTTGAATTGGAATCGAAATGAAGTTGAATTGTGAATGTCCGTTGCGCTTTCGCTTTCGCTTTCATTTTCAGATTCATTATACGTTGAATTTTGAAACAACACATGATGTTCAGAACATTCATAGATCATGTCATGTGCTCCCTACTCCAGTATTGTCCAGACGCTTTTTTGTTTGACTGCACCGAGCAAAATATTTGCTGCGATGCGCCTGACAGAAATGCGAAAATGCCAGCGCAAATGTAGTTGAAACAAACAACAGCACGATCATTCCCGTGGACGTTTGCATCTCTCATCTCCCGTATCTACATATGTTTGAATGGCGGCGATTACTGCGCTACATGTGAATGCAAGGTCGTCGTAGATTTCGATTTTTATAGAACAGAACATATGTGTGTTGTTGGGTTAGATTTTGTGTGCTACACTGTCGCATTGTGAATATGTGAACTGTGACTCTTTTTTGCGCATGGAATTTAATGCAGATGCGTGCCAATTCGAAACCGTGTGTGAGTGTGTGTGTGTGTGCACGAATTGAGATCACAATTCGTAATGCGAACGTGGAATTAAGTCAAATGTAAGCAACCCATATTGTGCAAGTGAACATTTCAACTATGTCTCGTGTGAGACGCATCAAATGTGCTTAACGAGAATATTGAACTTGTGCTGGTTTTCGTTCATATAAATGGAATTTTCTGTTTTTGTGTGTGCATAAGGTTTTTTTTCTTTTTTGTCGGGTATTTCATTCGCAAATTGCGAATCGCAGTGTATGACACGACACAGAATGACGGAATTGACATTTGGCAAAACCATAGACAAACTAATATTTGCATGCATGGTTAATATGGTGGTGGCACAAACATTCAACAAATGTTCAAGAAAATGCGTAAGCTGACGAATTCCATGCATTTTTCGGTTCTGGAATGCAATGAATAGCGATCGATTGATTTTATTCGTGGGTCGGATGAGTGGATCTAGCATTGAATGAACCCTACAAGTTTCCTATCAAAATTACAACAAAACCAATTTAAATCAAATGACGCTCCTAAAACGTTTCATTGACAATTGTTCCAAGTCGGTTGCAAAACATTTTTTAAGTTTATTCAACCATTGAATACACAAACAAACAAATAAACAAAAACCACTCATACAGACCTAAACATATAACAAATAAAACCTGTGAACGCAAAGAAACAATATTTTTAAAGTATTTGTGATCAATGAACGATGGAAAGGCGTGAGAACTTTAACGGAA
The DNA here is from genome assembly GCA_030463065.1 of Aphidoletes aphidimyza. NCBI lineage: Eukaryota > Metazoa > Arthropoda > Insecta > Diptera > Cecidomyiidae > Aphidoletes > Aphidoletes aphidimyza. The sequence continues at coordinate 46,508,838 of CM059997.1, forward strand.
AAAATAAACAAAACAACAGCATTAAGCCTAGTTCACAGTCGAAATAAAAATTCTCAACAGATCACCTACAAAGTCCATTTTTTGCCGAAGAATTTTTCGATTGAATTCCCTGGCAATGTGGACTTTTTATGTGATTGGTTGAGTGTTTGTATGGAGACATTTTTTTTTCTCGGCGAACTGTAAACTTGGCTTTAAACAACAACAAAAAAGAAATATCGAAAAAAATTGCTATGCCATAGTGAGAATGACAATAAGTAAAACGTTTTGGCTAATGGTGCTATCGATCGAAATTGACAACGAAGCGCCGTGAGCGCAACAGACGCGTGAGAGAGAGAATCAACATTGTCGAATGAATTCGTCATGACGATGAGTCATTTATATGAATGAAATCTAGTCGTGTGTGCAAACAGACATTGCGAACTGTAGTTTAATTAGAGAAATAAGAAAGACACCGGCAATGTCGCATCTTAATATGCTCATTCATTCGGTTTTGGTTCAATGTGTATGTTTTTCGCATTGTGTGGTTGTGGCTGTGTGTCGCTCAATAGACTTCGTTAGGACAAATTCTGTCTCTTCCTACAAAAAGCGGAACAATCCTCCAACAAGTACAACGACAACAAAAAGGAAAAAGAAACCAAAACATCGAATCAGAAATGTGACCGAGAAAAAATTTTGCATACATAATTGTGGAGCTGCTGGCAACACTTCACTTGTTCGTGCTTCATTCTGTCGGATAATTGAGCAATGGTTTCTTTTCTGTATTTTATTTCATTTTGTCTTTTGTTGGCTCTCTCTTTCTCTTGTATTTTCATATCAGGCAACATGAATGCCTTTACAATTTGTGTATACTCTTTTAGCTCATTTCTTTGGTATGGATCTTGCATACCAAACACACGTTGTCTGCCATTCTTTTGAAATGATTAAATAAATCACTAGCAAAATCATGACACAAAATAACAACAACAATAACAATAACAACAAGAAATGAAAGAAAAACGCGTGGATCATAGATTGATATCGAATAGACACACTTAAGCGCACAATTCCAGCAATCTACTATTTATAATAAACAATGGACTTGGACGTGGACATGGACATGGACATGCGACACAAACGAACGATTGAAACAACAACAAAACATGCGTGTTGAGCATTGTGGTCTCGTGGTGAGAAACAGCCGATAACCAGCTCAGCTACAAGCTAACATGTATCTGTGACAATTCAAATCAATCAATATACGTGTCATTTGTGATCCAAATGACGCACATCACTTTTTTTCTGCAATTTGTTTTTTTTTTTCAATGTTACACTATTTCAATGTGATCTGCAGCAACACGTCATTTCATTCGTCGCAATGCACTGTTTTTTGTCACAATACCACCATATTGATTATTTCGATCAATGATCGGTTCAGATGCGTTGTACACAAAAATCAGTGTAGCGAATAGTTTTCAGAAACGATGTTCGAGTTGAAACGAACCAAAATTGTTTTTAACACCAAAACTAAAATGGTCAACAAAGCGAATGCTTCAATTGTTGACAAATTGCTAAAGAAAATGTCTTTTTCGGCTAGTTTGCTCACTGCTCAGTGCAACGGAACAAACGTATCAAGCGTGATGCTTAATAAAATTAGCACATCACAAAATGTGCAGTGGATATATCAAATCTTCTTTGGATTTCGTGAAAGATGCAACATTATACAAAAAAAACATGTTTCAGTCTCAAGAGAGAAAAAAAGTTGTATTTAATAAGAGAAAATGGGAAGCAGTTTCATTTAATTCTCGCCGCTTTAAAGACAAATAACGGCAACAACAAAATTAAAACGATGAAAACCAATTTTCTTTCATTATCCATAAAATATTTGGAGAGAAGAAGAGAGATATAGCACAAAATGCCTGAAGATCCAACAGCAACAAGCGGAAAAACTACTGAAAGACTGGCGTTCACAAAATCATAACCTCGAACATACATGCGATGAAGAGATGCATATATTCTGGTTTATGCGAGGTATGTGTGTCTTCGAATCGTCGATGATTCTTATACGTTTCATACGTATTATGGGGTTGATGTTGATTTTGGTGTGTTTCGATGCCAGTTTGAGACGCGCTATTCCTTGAATTATCGCTTTTTTCTGGTCCTATGGTTAGTGAAATTTTAAGAGCTTAATCATCATTCGACAGAACATGGACGATGAGAATACAACAACAAAAAACTGGAGTCTTTGATCGCTTACACAGCAATTTTACACGACATACACACGAACCAAACCAAACCAAACCAAAAAAATAAAAGCGAATACTTGTCGAGAATAGCCCCGCACAAAAAACGGCACACGGAAAAAAGGACCGACGACCATATTTCGGTAATTTATTGCATTTTTCTCTTAATTAAATAATTCAAACTCTGGCAATAAGATGTTCGTGTTCGGTCGATTGCTTTGTATATTACTTTTCTGCACATGAAATGTGGTTAGGAAAAGTATTGGTTTTGCCAAGAAAACGCAACTCACCGCGCTTGTTTAAATGATCTCTGATTGGGTTCAAATATGGATCTGAGTCAAAACTTCGCCGGGGAAACAATTTGTCTTTGGCAGTTTTTGATTTGAAAACTCGGGTTTGAAATGACGTCGTTGTTTTAGTCTGTACGTTAGCATGATAACTCTCGAATTGTCTCGCTTCTCTATAACCCGTTTCAACCAGCTCATTTTTATTCTCAGCCACTCAATTGTTCAAAAGTAAAGTTAAATTTCATATCTGTGGGAAAAAGTCAGGATTACGAATCTAATTCAATTTATTTGATATTTTATTTTTTTTTCATCTACTTTTTCGATCGTTCGACCATATATTCCATCAAATTGGTATTTTGGGTTATTATGGCGGCAAGTTCGTCGCAACAAATATAACATACAGGAAAAAAGAGCAATATCGAGCGATTGGTCGAGCTATCTTCTCTCATTCGTTCAATACCATCCAAAAAATCTTCATACCTCGGTGTTCTTTTCCTTCGTCGTGAAAATGATACTTAAAATGTTTTTGTTAAATATCGATATGCATTTTGAATTTAATCATGTTCGCCTTTTTCATTTTGGCATATTTGAATTTCAATAAAAATCATAATCATTATACTCTATGCAAACAATAACAAAAATAGTCGATATTTGCGTGTAATTTTTGTAGTCTTTTGATTCATAGCTGTGTTTGTTGGTAAAGTGTCAAGAGGCTGTTCTCAATTGCATTGGTTTGTCGTTTTTCTTTGTTTTTTTTTTCATCCATTTAGATACAGTTTACCATTCAACAAATGAAGAAGCAAAAACACGACAGTAAAAATATGCATACAGTTAAATATTGTATTCTTTTACATTGCAATTGAATCGAGATGAAGCGGACGTGCATGCGTATGTGCTTGCAAGTGCACGTTTGAGAAGATAATAGGTTTAAATTACGTACATAATATTTAATTTAATGCGCATAAGGACGTATGCACAAGTGTATTTGTACAATTGTTTTGTGCTGTGTGTACCGCAACATAGACTGGTGTTTCTTCGTCTTTTTTGTTTAAAATAGCATAGTCAATCTTCTCTGCGTTTCGATTACCACTTTCATATGAGTATGCTTATAAATTGTAATATTCTTGCGCAGCTAGAGAAAAATAGAGCAAGAAAAAATGTACGCTTGGATTGATGGAATGTACCAAAAAGAAAGGGAATCTGCAAGCAAATGGAAATTTTCAGTTTTCAAAGTCTGTTTATTTAAAAATGAATTTATAATATGAAAAGAAAAGAGAAGAGAAGAGAAATGGGAATTTACGAATTTGAGGGAATTTTGCCCTCTTCTTGTCTAACGTACCTATGTACGTTGATTTGTTATGATTTGTTGCTCCTTTTTTTTTATCTAACTGTTCGAAATTATCTCAAAAAGATTTCAGATAAAAACACACAAAATACACACGCCATCAATATTTCGGTTTGCTAAACCGAAACATGAACATTCAACGACCACAGTTTAAAGTGGTGATTATAGGCGTGTAGCACACGCACAATATGAATAAAAAAAAGGAATCAGCTATACATGTGTGCATAAATTGCACAGAACACACGACACCCATAAAAGATGTTTTGCAGCATCTTGCTTAATGGTTACTTAATAGAGCTCAATTTTTCAAACACACTTTGAAATGGAATCCATTGCTGGTGGTGTGTTAAGGCTCTTACCATTATTGCGCAAGGTAATGCAATCCCGTCAAAAATTAGAATCAGATCCGTTATTGGCATCATTATTAAAAATGTTCTTGATTGGAAATTGAAATGAAGACGATGAAGACGATGAAACCTAGCAATTAACGATTGGTGATGGCTGTGATTGTCCGTAGTACATATTTCGTATGTAAATGTATCAACTATTTCCATAAAATGTACCATCAAAATTTAGTAAAATTATCATCAACAATCGGAAAATGTATCATCTAAATTTTAAGAAAATATCATCTATATGTACTGCTATAGATGGTATTTTTTGTGAATTTGATGATATTTTTAAAATATAGATGATATTTTTGATAAATAGATGATCAAAAATAGATGATCAGAAAATTCATTTTAGATGGTAATTTTCAAAATTTAGATGATACTTTTCTAATTTTGGATGATCTTATTAGAATGAGCCTTTATGTGGCTATAGATTTATTCATTTTTTCCACTCACAGCCCCAAACTAAAATCAACAAATGAAAGTGAAAAATAAAATAATATCGACATGAATGTAAAAGGAAAAACGTGACACTAATCACCTTAAAAATGAGCTTACCGATGGATTTCATTTGTGTTGTTCGTATTTTGCGTCACTTTGCCCGAAAGGATATTTAGCTGCTTACTGCCAGTTTTTGCCAGTGAGCCACTAAATACGAAAACGGTACAATGTGCATCGCACAGCCGTCGGCAAAAGGTGAAATACATTTCATTTTTTACGCAACAACAGACTCAAAACCAACGAGCAACGCAATACAAGACTATCCGATTCAATTTCAAGTACATTTTTGAACAGAGATTGGTCTGATCAAGACTGGAAAAAGAGACGCGCTGAAACAATACAAAAGTGCTATTTTATAAAACTAACTTTTGCATAAAACAGCAAATACACCGAAACAGAAAACAGAGCATTGGAAGCATTGCAGAACCATCAAGCCAATAAGCAACAACAACTGAACAAAAAAATGCAACGTCTTCAAACTGGCACTATTTATGATGACAGTGGTCCAGGTGGTTTGAGCTGTTGAATCGACGCATTCAGTCTCGTTTTTGTCATCTCTCTCTGAGTGTTTTTTGTTGTTGTTGCTGAAATTCTTCAATGAATATCATGTATGGTAAATGTTGCTGCCGAAAAAGCTTGAATGAAATACATTATAAGAAAGAGTTAAAAGGCTGTGTAAATGAAATTGACCAAACGTATGATGATCGGCGTCAACTTCCACACAACAGCTGCTATCACTTGCACAATCTGTAAGCGTATTCTTTTGTCCGTTTTCCATTCCGTTTTCATATTATTTTGTTATTATTTATGCTTGGCCATTTGCCACTGCTTAACCCGTGTCCGTTGTTAGTGTTTGTTTAACAGAATCTTTGTAAGGAGGCAAAATTCTATGAAAAATCGAAAACCAATCGTTCCTAGTTTTTGGAATGATGAAAACGTACAGTTCAAGGATAAAAAAAACCAATTACCGAATTCTATATAATGGATGTTTTGGGTCTGGGTTGTATAGAAGTTGGGATTTTAGTGGATTCCGATCGGGATACAGATTCCAATTTGATTTATTTCTTAATTATTAATCAGAATATTAACACTCCTTCACAGACTCTTTCAAAATAGTGCGGAATCTACACTAACAACGGACACAGGTTAAAATGTATATTAATCTGTATTGTTAGAATGCTCTTATCGTCTCATCGTCCACAAGGGAATGTTCACAGGTCGTAAGCGGAAAATAGCCAAAAAATTAAACATGTCATTCAACTTTTTCAGCAATTGTATTATTATTTTTTGTATGTGCTTGAAACACCGTCAAAAAATGAATATTTAGAAAAGAACACACGCAATCGACATTATTGATGTATTGAATGAATTGTGACATTATGCTAGCATAGCTCGTTGCCTAAATTTGGTTTATTGTCATTAAAGTCGTGATTTCTCTGTCTCTTTTACTGTGTGTTTGTTTCAGGTCTTTTCAGTTAAAAAAAAAAAATCTCCGTGGAAGTGCGGAAAGTGCGACGGACGTAGGCTATGCAGCATGTTTTTGAGACTAGTTGGTGCAACTTTTTGTTGCTCCGAAAACGAAGCATATCTTCCAAAAATAGAAAATCAGTTTGACAATAATTTTTTTTAAAACATTACCCAAGTGGACAAATTACACGAATTTATTCGTGTGTACACGAATTTCACACGATTTTTTACATTTACACGTCGAAAGTAAAATTTACCAAATCGGGTGTATTTCGTGTATACACTAATAAATTCGTGTAATTTGTCCACTTGGGTACACCCGTTATTCATTCGTAAGTTTTCTCTTTTGTCTATCTTGAGCTCGTGTGTTGAGCTGTATCTGGTTTTTTCGTCAACATTTTCGGTCAAATCAGCTGTCGTTGGTGTTCTTCACCTTTGTATGGTCACGCGTTCAAGCCTTTTCGATTGATTATATAGCTTTCTTCTACTTTATATATTTATTTTTGTTCATTGATGTTGATATGATGAAAGCAAATGACATAGTCCATACACCACAAGCACAGCAGCAAAGCATAATATAGTTTTCAATAATCCATTCATATGGCTCGATTAGATAAAAACGATATTTAATGCTGAATATCGACTGAAACGTTGCACGAAAATAGATTTGGCCATTCATAATTAATATCGATTGATCGCAATTAGGTAAATGGATTCCGTTATCGAATACCGCAACATTTGCGAATGAAATGGAAGTTGTGTGTGCCTGTGCGTGCATTTTGTTTGTACTATATTATTCCGGTTAAGTTCGGCGATGATGAAAAAATAAAACATAAAAAATAAAAATAATCGAAACTTACCCATTTGATAAATGCGTTTAGTTGAGAAATTTCACAATATTTTCTTTTCTTTTCAGCGGCAAATGGTCTGCTGATTATCGACCGAATCCATTGCAGTTCAACAACCGGTAAAATATATCGATTCGAAGTTTTAAGTGTTTCTTCTGTGTGTAGTGTATTTTATTCGGTGTTTGTTGTTGTTGTTCTGTGTTTTGTGTGGTGCTGGTACGCTGTATTTAGCGATTTGTGAGTTGCTTTTTTGGCATAAGAACTGCTTGATGCTTTATAAAAGGAATCACAATAAATTCCCAATAAAGTAAATCTTTAATCTTGACCGATAAAACCAAAATTTCATCGAATCAAATTTCTTCGCTTGAAAAAAAACACGAGTTTGTGGCGAGTGTTTTTAATGTAATTTCGTTTTTGTCGATCTGAAACTTTTTAATTACATTTTCTATTTAAACTCTTTATTTTGATTTTTCGACTGAGTTTTCTGATTCGTTAATTCAATTTCATCATGTGTTCTAATTTGTGTTTTTTTTTGGTTTGGTTTCACCATTTAAATTGCATACAAATTTCGATTTGATTCTTTGGCTTCGACAGCTATGGATTGAGATGGAGATGTCGTAAACTGATTCTGTTTTTCGAAACAATACAAATAAATGTGAAATGGCTGACAAATGGTTTCTCTAGCACATACACCAACAGCAATCAAAGCACATTTGCTGTTATTCGTGAATCATTCGTTTACTATTTTTTGCGTTCATTTATTTGGCATTTTAAATAAATTAAACAGTTTGTATACTATGATATATGTGTGTTTGTGTGCGAGTGTGATTGCGTATTCTATAAATTAAACTTTGTTGCATTTTTATTTATTGCCATTTATTGCTATACTCTTGCTTTCCACACTGGCAATAAATTGATCAATCAATTCAAAATATTCACTTTTCAAATTCAAATCTTTCATCACTTTTACCAGTGCACATGAAACTCACCACCGAATAACAGAACTGTACAACGAATTTACGGCAAATTAGTTGTGATTTTGTGCAATTTTTCATAACCAAAAAACGAAAAAGTAAGATAAACGTTCCTCTTTTTCTTGCGTTTTTTTCAGTTTTTAGTTTTGAGTGTTTATACTAAATTTCTTTTTTTCGTCAGTGATTTTTCTTTGAAATTTTGCGTTCGCGTTTCGATGGTCGCCCACAACAAAAAAAAAATCTTTTCAACAGTACACTGGCATTCGAGAGCTGGGAATACAACAGCGTCAAATTCGATGATGATGACTACGAGATATAACAACAACAAGAAAAACAAATATATCGACTCGGTATTACGACGAGAACGAAAAAATGTTGAGAAAACACAATCAAATTGTTTCAGTTAATGTGCGCGGTAGACACCACACAACCGGATCATTCGACGATCTAAACCGAACTAAATACACAACTCAAACTGAAGCGCAATGCTTGCTTTAGAGCCCGCCATGCCTCTAGCTTATGAAGTGTGCTGTGTATATTGAGTTCAGTGTTATGTTTTGCTTTGCTTTGCTTTGCTTTTGCTGTTCCGCTTACGCGCTGTACGATGAGTATAGTGATTGTGCACAAGGCACTCACACTATACTTGATGTGTGGGAGCCGATGCGACTTTTTCTTTTCGATATCGACATCGAAATTGTGAATATGACTTCTTCATATATTTGGACATAACAAATGCTATAACCATTTTTTGATTATGAATATTTCTTTTGCTCCAGTATGATGTTTGTTCACATTTTTAAATTTTTTAGCTAAAAACTAAACAATTTGCATTGATATATGTGCAATGTTTGTGCAAAATTAATGGAAAAAAGTCAGTTTTGCGAAGACAAGGTTATTCGCTCTTTTGATTGCTTTTGTTTGTGCGTTGTACGGAGCCGAGCCGAAACGAGCCGATCCAAGCCGTCATAGGGAGAGAGAATTTCAGAATTGGTGTGCATAGCAGCTTAACGACAACAACAACAACAAAAACACTCCATTGAGCACATTTGGTTACTCTCTCCTGTTATTCGATTCTCTCTTCCATTTCTTCTTTTATCTTTGTCCGACATTTTTTTACAATTGATACAATTTTTATTTCACTTGATTTTGAATGATAGACGATTGTGGGCATGATATGAGGTTTGATCACGTTATTCTGGTTCCGGCAAAGTTCAGTATAAATGGAGAGGTACCTTCGGCGATCTCAATGACAATCGGATTATTAGATCTCATCTTTCAATCATAAACTAATTGAGGTGTTAAATTAAAATGATAATACATACACACGACACAAACAAAATGATTGCGAGTATACTTTTTGAATATAACTGATTAGAAATGTGCGCTTTCTTCCTTCGTAAGGCATTCCTGACGCATTGCACACAAGAAAAAGACAAGAAAATAAGAGAAAGACAGAAACAACAACAACGAACAAACGGTTTCGTTCGCTGGATTTTGCAACACAGAGGTGTTTATGTGAATAGTGAAAATGAAACACAAGAAGATAAGTGAGCGATAGCTAAAGAGAATGAGATAGAGATAGATAGAGAGAGAGAGATAGGGAGAGAGAGAGAGAGAGAGAGAGAGACGGAGAGAAAGCACTCACGAAGTCTTTCACATTCTCAAATTTAATTGTATATCAAACCGAAAGGAAAGAGAATATCGGAAGAGAAGTATAAGCGAGAGAATATCTGAAGATCATGATGCGAAGGGTAGACTAATATACGCAAACAAACAAACGAGCTACCAAACAGCTTGAGTCAACGATCCAGTTTGAATTCAGTGAATGAAAGAGCACCAGCAGCAACGGAAGCAGCAAGAATTTTCAAACAAAACCAATCATCGTGCAAATGCATTTGCCGTGTGTGTGCTCATGGTATGTATGCTACGCCAACCACTGGCACCGTGTGTGCGAAGGCAACACCGAAAAACGATAAAAGAAATAAAAAAGCAAACACACATACACACAGAGAGAGAGAGAAAGAGAGAGAGAGAGAGAGAGAGAGCCGGCAAATGTTGTGTGTATTTGTTTGGAAGCAAAACGATCCAAAATCTCACGTACAAAGCGAACGGACACGATGTAGGAAGAGAGGAACTAGTTAGGTTTTGTGCGAACGAAAATGAATTGCACAAAGTCAAGAAAGAGTCTCTCGGCTGCGTGCTATTTGTGCTTTGTGATATTCTGTCTGCCGATGGTTTGCGCATGCATCATCATGATGCACATGCGCATGTGCTAGCCCCCAACAGTCGCAAATCGTACACACAATGCACACATTAATCAGCTTGAATCTATGCGTTCACTTCTATGCACAAATTATGATTACCATTGAACCAATCCAATTCAAGGTATAATCAAAAATTGCACAAAAATGCGTTTGCATTCGCAATACATGAAAATATTTGGAAAGTATAATTGTCACACACTCAAAACTGCGCGTGCATACTTCTCTTCAGTGGTCACGAACATTGGACATGTAATAATGTGTTTCATTCCTGTGTCTGTGTGTCTGTGTGTGTGTGTTGTTATTCACTTCATCTCACTCTCGACAAGAATCCATAGGAAGGCGACGAAACAAATAAAATGCAATTCAAATTTTACATGACCATAAAATTGATATGCTTCTAAATAAAGGTACATCGCATAACTGCACGAAGATGCCACCTAATACTTGGAAGTGATGAAAATGGTACGATCATAAAATTTGGTACGGTCTCAATCATCAATGAAATTTTCGTATTTGTTGTTTGTGTATGTATTTGTGTTGCACTTATCCTTAGTAAACTCAATGGGCCTCGTACGTGGCTGGCTGGGTGATTCATTTGCGCTTAAGTCAAACGATCAGTCAGACTTCATTAATGGTGAGCACATTGAATGAATTTTGTTTTCTTTGTTATTTTTTGTTTGGTTTTGTTTTGGCATCTCAAATTCGAACATAAAAAAAGACACATGCTCATACATGAATAACTGAAACAAACGTGTGGAAATTGATATCAACACACCACAGGTTGTTTCGGAATCACTTAGCAGAATTAGAATGCTACGGACAATAAGTGCCATCACACACGTTCCGCTTTTGATTTCATCCGAAATTTAAACAAAAAACGTATGTATTGTGCATTCAAATGTCCGATAATTACCGCTGATGTCTCTAAACACTTCAATGATCGTTATAGTGTTGCTATTCGTATGTATCTCAAGCATGACTTTAAGCATTTGTTTAGTCGTTTCGGGACAATTGGAAAAAATGTAAAAACAAGCAAATAAATGAAATAGTCTTTATTTTCAAGAAATCACATTCGCATTTCAGCATTTCGATTCAATTCAGACCAGTAAATTAAATTAAATACACAGTTTCAAAGCAAAACAAAACATAACAGCACAGCATAAAGTGTCACTTGGATTATGTGTATTTTATATGGTATCGAGCTCATTTGAGAGTTGATATTTAATATGAAATGAAATGTTCACGCTATCTGAAATTGGTAGCGGCATTTGAATTAAACCCCACATGACATAATGATTGTGGTGGAAAAACAGCACACAAAATGGGGAAAAAAATTACCATAAAAACAATTAGTTCTATGAAATAAGAGTATTATTTATGCCAACATAAAGTAGTCACATGAATGCAATAGCAATAGCAAAAGAATACGAACCGATTGAGTGTCTCCAGATACAGAAAGAGTGAAACAGATACAGAGAGTGTGTTTCTGCGTGCCTCTGTGTGTGTGTGAGAGAGAGTGTCTCGAAATATAAGAGAAATACATACGTTTATGAGCCACTCACACTGACTTTATCTGAATAGTATCGCGTTTAATTCATTCGCGCTTACCACGGTTTTCGTTTCATCTTCTCGTGGTTGGACTCCGATGGTCATATGTTTCTGTTTTTTTTTTGTTTCTCTTTTCTTATTCAGCTCTTCAGCTCTCGCTCTCAATTTTATTTTTTGAAATCGATGGGCAATGTAAGATGTGCGACACAAAATAAACAGATAAAAATACGGTTTCGTATGCCATATAAATTACAATTTAATAAGCACATGATTAACTGGCTCATCAGCCGGCGCTATTCCAAATGAAAAAGAGTCAAATATCAAACTGTATCCCAACTGCCAGATTTTGGGTTTTAGTGGACTCTAAAGCATCTGGGCGCAAAATGAACGGAATAAAGGCGAATAGAATCGATGTGTATAGTTCCAGCACACAACATAGAAACAAAACATTCATTATATAGAAGCTGAATTAGAATTTATTAAATCTTTCCATTTTTTTCATAAACACGCTACCTTAGAACTCATGGTTATTCCGGGACCTTTTTATCATTGCAAAAACTAAGAATGATTTGTTTTCGATTTTTCAAAGAATGTTTACTCAGTACATGGATTCTGTTTAAAAAAAACGCTAACAACGGATACGGGTTGATAAATTAATTATTCCAAATATTACACATTCCTTCACAATCATTTAATAACAACACTGGTCAAGTCGAAAATTTTATCAAAGGTATGATAAACTATTTCTGACTGGAATTGACCTCCTGAATTCAAATGTGCCCATCGTGAGGACACAAGTGTACCACACGCTGCTTCTTCTTTTTCGAAACTGCTCCATACATTTTGTACCGAATGCCGGCGCCATATTGAAAAATGTCTATAAGAAACTATAGTGAACATTTAGTTCATTAGTTGTGGCGCTGTCTGTCACTGACTATCTATCATCACTGTATATTTGTATGGGAATGTCCTAACGATGAATGTGCCTACCAAAATTCTCTATCACGTCTTGATAGATTTTAATATGCAGGGTTGTTATTGACCCCTTAGGAGTAAATTGTTCGTGCCAACTCCATCGGGGAATTTTTTTATCACATTAAGACTAAGCTAAGCAAAAGTGAGATGTATTGATCGAAGCTCTCCCAAATTCAATATAGCTGTTGCCCAAATTATCTATGTTATTATTTTCGTCATCGAATGATTTGATTATATTTAGATATTTGATAATTAAATGTTCAATGTGAACTAGATAACTAGATAGTTGTATCTACTAGAATTAGTAATTCCAACTGAGTTCAACTGAGACTAAAAACGGAGCCTGAATTCCACTGAGGTCTGAATATTTTAACGTCAGTGTTTGGCTCTTCAGACCGCTGCACATATTTAAGTACACTTTATACTGTGACTGGTTGTTCAGTCAACAGGAATATGAGTTATGCCGAAATACAATTTGCTAATCTAGAAATAGAACATTTCCGATTAGAATGTGATTATATTGAGCGGGAGACTTTGCAAAAAAAGATCCTAATTTTTTCCATAAATCAACCAAAACATTGGTGAAAGATTCAATACTGTTCAATGACCCATTACAAAAAATATCATCGGTGAGTAGATGAGACACAAATATATATTGGTGTGTTCATTGGCGTCCCGAGACATGACGAGTGATAAATCAGTAAATATCTGCAGTCCACGCAGATTGCAGATACAATTTTTGTAACATCTTCTCTCGGTTTTTTCACTGTGCCGGTTCAGAAGTTGGTCACACAAAATCTCCAATCGACTACTGCCCTTTTTGAAAAAGATTTGTTGGGACCTGACTTGTTGGAATTTTTTGTTTTATGTGACCAAGCGTTTTGGAGTGGTTGCATATATAAGCACTAGGTGCACCCAAATACATGTATTTTTGTTGTTGTTGTCTTCCTCTGTTTTAAGCTGAGTGAGATTGGATATTGTTACTGCTGTCTTTAAATTTAGCTCAATGGTATTTACCGTGTGCCAATGTTATTTTGGTTAGTTTTCTGTGTTGTTTTTTGTCGGTTTTAATAGCAGCCGATTTTACAGATGATTTGTGCGCCTAAGGCTATTCTCTGTTCAACGTCTCTTCACGAAGGATTACGAATGCGCATAATATGTGCTGGTGGTAATGCTGATGCTTGCCCTTTTTGATATTGGTATGTTTGCAGTTTTGGTTTTGTTCTTCCATTTTTGTTGGTTAATTTTCTTCAGTTTTATACGCTTCTCATTTTATTTGTTATATTGGTAGTTTTTAAGTTTATTGCAGGCACTTCGGTTCGGACTCTGTGATATTTCTGTGTGTGTTGTGTTTAACTCCTTTGCCATGGTGTTCGCTGGTACTCTTTTGACTCGTTGCCATTTTTTTGAGAGAGTAGATGATAGAGGAATGTGAAAGATTTTTGCGAATGTAAAAATGATTGTATGAACGCGTTGTGTTTCATCTGTTGTGTGAAACGTAGGTAGACACACGCCAATCCAAAGCGTGCATATTCAAACAAACATAATATGCCCCAGCCACAATGTGGCCGGGATAACATCATCACACAATCAAATAATAAATTGAGAAAATGGTAGAATTTATTATTATTCGGGAATGTTAACGATTTTTCAATTGGAAATTTGTGTGTTCGACCAATGTGCCAGATCATAATTACTTTTTCAGAGAAGGAGAGAGAGAGAGAGAGAGAGAGAGAGAGAGAGAGAGAGAGAGAGAGAGAGAGAGAGAGAGAGAGAGAGAGAGAGAAAGTCAGAAAGGTGTTTTTGCGTATGACCACATACCAATCAACATACAAACGATTTTCTTGCTCCGAATATTGGTTAATCTTATTTTCTTGATTAAGAGTGGATATTTCAGCATTCTCAACATTGCTACGTACGCTTAGTGGTTAATTCGGCTAAAACTTCTTCGGCACAGATGACATTTTCAAATTTTTAATTTGGGACTTTTATGGAGAATTTCAATTTATCGAAGATTCTAATTGCAAGCAGATGAATGAAATAGGAATGATTTTACAAATTCCACCGCTTGAGTTATTACGGATGTAAATTTATAAAACGAACGTAACAACAAAATGCCAATGACTTGGTCCAAACCGAATAAATCACATAAAATACGAAATTATCGAACACTTAGTGTGTTTGGGTTTTTCTTATTCTTTTTTTACCATATTTTGAGCGTACAGAGGACAATTTGGTGGGGAAAATCTCTAAAGAACGGTATAATAAGTTGTATAATAGATGTTGAATCGAAGAACAAGACCAAAGCCTATATAGCTGATCCTTTCACATGAAATATAACAGAAACTAGAAGTAGATTTAATTTAAAATAGCAAAACCAACCAAACAATGCAAATCCTTTGTTAGCTTAGTGCTCATAAAAATAAACATGTTCGTAGTTGTTTTGTACTGTTTTTTTTTCCGAAGTGTTAAGAGTTAACAGATATGTAGAAATTTCGGCACTGACAATCGATCGAAGGTAGTGGGCCGGTATTGCAATGTTTTATTATTATTGCTGCTCCATTTTTTCATATAAAAATTGGTGCAGAAACGTGTACGTTTGTTGTGAATTTGGTGCCATTTTTTATGAGTGTGTAAACCTGTAATTTAGCCTGAAATCACGATCCTTCTGCTGAACTTATTATTTCATTTATTGATTTGTCTGGACGTCGTTCACACATTGTTACGTCAACTCGTATGTTGAGTATTTGTTTTGTATAACGTGAACACAACTAAATTATCAATTATGTGTATCAACATTGGTTTCACTTATACATCCGTTGTTGTGTGCACGTGAATTGAGTGTAATGAAGCTGTTTCACAAGTACTTTCTGGAATTAATATTTCTTTATGCATCCCATTGGTTGTTTTCATATACATTTCATTATTGTATTTGCTGCTTGAAAACCGATTCCTGAATATGGAAAATCACACCAAACTCATGTTGTATTTTTAATCATCATACTTTTTTCGAACCAAAGAGTGTTGGGTCACTTCATTATAATGAAAATTGGCTGCAATATGCTCGAGGACAATAGATAAGAGGACGAATCTATCAAGATATTGAGCAGTACATCAATTGAATAGCGAGCAATATTTCAGGAGTGCCTCTCTAAGGTTATTGGGTGAAAATAATACAAAAACAGCAGAACTGACGTTTCCCCTTCTTCGAAATTCCAAGCCCTGCACATTTGCCGTTTATTGACGATGAGATACTTAAATGACTTGGTTTGCTGCTATTTGGCGTGTATTGGATAGACGGATTGGATACCTTACTTAGCTCTAATGTACCCCGTCTCTGGCAATGATCGATAAATATCACTAAAAAAATCAACAGTAAGAAAACCGAACGAACGAATGAACGAACGAACGAACGAATGAGAGCAATAGCAATACCAACAAAAATCAAAACGAAACGAAAAAGACATAAACCGATGACGGTGGTCTGTGAATTCTGTGATCGCTCTTTTACATATAACAAAAAAAAACAGAAAGTGAAGAAAAAATCCGACAATAAAAACAACAACGCCGCATTGGCTGCGGATCTCACTAAGCGCACACTACACAATACACTCTGCACACATACGGCAAAACCCATTTGATCGATCGATCCGTTTTTGTGACTTCTGTGAATATGCTGCCGTACTTTGATTGCAAATTATCCCATTGCCGTTCGCATATTTGGCTCTGTTTTTTATTGATTAAAAAATTCGTTTCATTTTTTGCACGTATTTCTTCTGCATTTCGTTTTGCGACTCTTTCGGTTAAAGAGCCTCTGATTCATTTTCAGGTCTTTGTTTTCGATGGTATCGTTAACATTTCGTTCATATATCCCGCCAATGGACCCCAGAATGTTACTCATCATTTGATAGATATTTATCGCGTGATTAGTTTGCACTGTGTGGCAATACCTCATTTTTAGTATTACTTGAATTATTTCCGGTGCACTAGCTGTAGCTTTTGCCTTAACTGTGACTGTCGCTATGTCTTTGAGCAATTTTCAAGACAAGACAAGACAAGACTAAATCAATTGTGTTATTTTATGCAGAATTCATCATTTTCAGGAGAATTCGAAATTATTTTGAAATATTATCAAATATTGTTCTCGATGGTCTAACAAAACCATTAGCAGGAATACTTAAGAGGCATTCAGTGACTTTAGCACCAAATAGCACTGGCTATAAACTGAAAATGTATTTGGGCACCATAAAAGACACTATAGAAGATCACAAAAAGTCGGGCACATATTGTGCACGAGTTTTTTTTTCTCGTTTATATCGGACAGAGTTGTCGAGTATGTGAGAAGCGTTTTTCTGAACATTATAAGCCATATCATGAAAAGCAATTCGGCAAATCAACACCAGCCGATCATATGCTGAAAAATGGACACGAGTTCGCTGTTTTAGGCTTTTGAAAGAGCAGATTAAATCACAATATTTGGACGCTTATGAAAACTTGTATATTTACAAAACAATGAGACGCAATATGAACACACATAGTTCACAAGTAATATCATTGTGTAAGTTTTCAAAACAGCTGAGCACCAAAGACATTTTCGATAGGAAATATTGATTGCATTTACTCATTTGCTTAGTTTTACATCCCAGCCCCTGAGAGCAGAGCAAAGCTGCATTCAGCAGTCTTGATGTTCAAGCAGTTTTCAAATCGCGGGCCTGAGTACTTGAATCACATGTTTGTTCGTAACGGTGAATCATCGCGTAAATATCCAGATAATCTTCGCGTTAATTTCAATCCACGCACTGAATTTGATAATCGCGCTTTCAGTTTCTCAGCAATTAAATGTTGGAATAGCATCCGGTCGATATTCATAGGTTCTAACGTAGCCTCCAAGGTCTCAGATGATTAATCATCAATAAGCATTTTTTGCCATCTAATATGTTTCTTTCAATTTTAATATTTAAATGTTGTGCCATTGAACTTGTCATTGTTTTGAAAACATTTGCATGGCTTTCGAATACGTTTGCGAATACTATGCAATTTTCCACCAGAATAAGAAGTGTTTTAAAACGTAGTAATTACTTATTTTTATCATATTATCAAATACCTGACAAAGATTTAAGTAAGGACATCACAAAGTGATTGGTATTTTATGTTCTTTTTTTGCGAATTTTGGTGAATAATATGTGTGTTCGTATGATTTTGGTGTGTTCGTACGATTATTGGTCTACGCTAGAGATATTGGTTTGCTTGAAAAACGGTCAATTGTGCACATCAGTTCGAGATTTTGGTAAAAAATTGTTTCCAATACGATCGTTTCAGCTGCTTAGCACCGTGTCAAATGAATACAATTTCAATTGAGTAATTCAAACGGAAGTGATAGCAAAGAAGGGGCCAAATACCCAGGTGCTAAACTTAATCGATATTTATTTCTATTTGAGTTTTGATTTTCCGTTTTCAATGAAATTGAATTCACTGCGATCGAGACTATTGAATGAAAAAAGGTGCCAACAGCATAAACGTACACAAATGCACACGGCACACGGCACACGGCACACATGTTTCATCCTAATAAAATAATTGCTGTGTCCCTTTCAAAGACATTGGAGCGCAAACAAAAACATTTCAATCTACCAGAAACGAGAGATCTGAAAGGCGAAACCATATCTTTGCAGAACAAAATTAGTTTTTATTAGTTTGTTGGTTACTTTTTTCGATTTTATTTCTAACATTTTCTTGTTTTTCTTCTATTTGTCCAAAGGATGCACATTATGTCCGCCTATTGGTTTCTCTCTCCGTTTTTATTGTTGGCGACGCTGATGGATGCATTTCATGCTGCTTGAATTCGAAATTCAACCTTTATTTTTTGTGGCAAAAGCCAATATAAGTGCGGATATCGTTTTGCTTTTGGGCACATGGCACACCGGTCGCAACAAGTATATTATATGCTAAAGTTTGTGCAATGTGCATTCATTTATTAATATGTGTTTGTTTTTATGTCGATGTGTTCGATTTTTATGATCAACGTCTACTTAATTTCAACGTTTATTATTTGCTTCTTCTGGCCCGAATGTTATCTCATCATATTTCAGTGTTCAGATGGCGCCATAGCATAATTCCAAACCGTATCACACTTAAACACGTATGCAAGCACGAAGGAGGAAAAAAACCAATAAATTAGTATGACAGCTGATCAACACATTCGATTTACGAGGCGTAAATTTAACGCATTGTGTCGTGATGTGCGTGCCCAAAAATCGAGAAAAAATGTGCTGTAGTTTTCTCGTCTCCTTACATTTGGGATCATTCTTGTGTTTGATCGCCATGTTTTGAACTCTGCAGCAACTGATTGATCAAACTTATCATTTTTTTTCATTTCATATTGGTTGTGTGTTGATTTTTTGTTGATTGTTTGTTCATTTGATGAAATGGAAGTGGCGTATGAATAAAAATTCCAAAGCAAAATGCTAAAAAGGGTGCATTTGGCGAGTTTTAAAGGTTTATTTCAAACGATGTTAGAAGACATTTCATCCGAATATAAGGCAACTTCAGTTATGCTTCTACCAGCTTAATCACTCACCAACAAAAACTACTCGCGTTTCCTTGTTACTTCAGAGTATTTTAGATTTTTTTTTAGATTCTCTTCTGTTCCATTCTCTTTTATTTTATATGGCTTTAGAGCGTGTAAATACGTGCTCATTTGATATTTTTTTCAAGCTCCTCAAAAACATTCCCTGAATTTTAATAAGTTTCGCTTGAATTCGGTTGAATAAACTACGTTGCGCGCTCAGTTAAATTGAATCTGCGTCATCGATCCCGACACGTTGTCTTCACATTTATTCATATTTTGTCGCCATATACTTCTATCTGTTTGGAACTCAGCATTCAGCTGAGGAAGTGACATTATTTCCGCTCATCCAAATGAAATAAAAATTGAAATCAATTCCATTGAAATTGAACGCATGAATTAATGGAATGCTCATACCTATGTAAGCAAATGCTTCGCTTCCGTTCTTGGACACTGTATAAATATATCCCAAGTAACCAATAATTTTGTAATGCACTTTGTGCAACATCCAACTTATTACATCCAAATGTGCACAGAAGTCAATACTACAATAATACAATATTGAGTGATTTGCATTGAACACATTGATCAAAGTTTGGATTCAAAATTTGTGTTCTTCTATATTCTATAAATATTCTAAAACGATCTGAGCTGATTTCGCTTGAATTCAAAAGAGGTAGGAAGAATATATTTTTTTTTATTATGCTCCTCATATCCATATTTTGCAAATCACTGTTAATATTCTTCTCTCCAGCGATACGTGACAACTACAATCATAGTGAAAACAACGCAAAAGGATTCCAATTTCATTTGAGGAAAGTCAAAAATCATTCAGCGCATTTACGTGATCCACTAATCCAATAAACATGAGATTTACGGTTGGAAACCAAGATGCACTTTGTTATGCAATCGAATAAGGCTGTGCTTTGTCGTCCCATTGAGCCCCTTAACTTTCAAATAGAATGCTGTTGCAGTATATAGAAATTATTTTCAAATTATGCATTTTACCGTCTATTGATACCTTTTCTACGTTTGATACACGTTGGTTGGATGTTGTTGCATTTATGAAATGAAACCCACCTACGCACGCATTTTGTTTATGTGTGAGATTCCTTAGCATCTCAATTGCGATGGAATACAAATCTGGCTCATGCAGCAAAAGTGAACATTTCTTAACTCGAGAGATACGTATTTCTCCTCAAATCAGATTAACAACAACACATACACACTCCCTCTCTCTCTCTCTCTCGCCTTCAGTTTCTCATTCTTCTATAAAAGAGACTTGATCGACCCATTGATCAACGAACACAAAGAGAGTATAAATACGCAGCAAACAAATTTCTTTTCAAAAAATGTTTGTGTCTATTTGATGTCTTTAGTCATCTCAATAACCGCGTGTTCAGCACTGTGTCAATGGCCCAGGAACAGCGCCTTGCGCAAAATTGAACGAGAAATAAAAGCCCATGAAGCGAAAAACCATCCACAAACAATTATATCCAATGTGGAAAGAAATCTCAAGAATTCGGCTCACAATCAAACACGGATATTTTTATTTATACATTTTTATAGAATAAGAAGAAATATTCCCGAACGAAAAAGAAAATGAAAAATGCGTTTCTTTTGTGGATATAAAACTGGAATAAACGTAAAACATGTTACATCCATCCGCAGCACAAATGGCGGATAGAGGGAGAGAGAAGTAGAGGAAAGAGTGTGTGTGTGTGTGTGTGTGTGTGTGTGTATGTGCGATCGCACAATGCATACCATGAGATCTGAGACCCAAGACCATGATCAATGACGAAGAGACTACAGACAGATGAATCGGAAGGTAGAATGAAGAGTGAGGCGCGCTGCTAACAGAGGTAATATATGTCGAAAAATGGCAGATGTTTCTTCACTTATCCACAATTTTTATAATAAAAATCGGTTTGGTTTTGGAAAGACACCATTCGAGCATTAAATGCACAGGCCTGCACAGCCACAGCCGCAGCCTTAGCCACAAATACCAAATTGAAAATACCCGAATGAATATTGCATACAATGTACGATTTTCTTTCCTCCAAATTTCTCTCCTTATCTCTCTCTCTCGTCATCGTCACCGTTGTCGTCTTTTTTTGCCATCCGAATTTTTTTATTCCTCTGTATTCGTTACATCGCATATATATCTTGGGTTCATCTTGTTCCTCTTATCGATTCGCTTGTGTAGATTCTTTTTATTTCGTCAACACACAAAATACATTCGCTTTTCATTCCATCTCCTGTTCTGTTTTAAATGTGCGATTACATACATTGTGAACACGACGGTTCTTCGTTTCAGCCTCATATTTCTATCGTTTAAAAAAGTACTAAAGTACTAGAATCCAGAACCATGGCACAAATCGTTGAATTGTTTATTGATATGACTGAAGAATCTGTTTCTTTTTATAACCTCAAGTTTCCATAATGTCACTTGTTAAGATTGTTGATTTTAATATTCAAAGATAGTTGAAATCTAGATGCAGCTGCATTTAAGGGCCAAATAATATTCAATCGTTTCTCGGAAATAGTATTAACCGATGAACTGCAAATATCCTCTTCAAACGGATTCATTTGGAGGGCATTTGAATTGAACATTTCATTTGAGTAGTGAAATTTTCATATTTTGTCTTTGTATACGATAATATTGTGTTAATTTGATGACTTTGAATTGAAGAGTCCGTTTTGAATATATCGAACATTGCTGTTGAAAGTGCTGAGAAATCTCATTTTTAAATTAGCTGATTTCCAGCCCATTTTTTTTTATAAGAAAGTATTTGAGCAAAGTTATTTCACATACATACAACGTTAGTTACAATTGGTTACAATTCGAAAAGCAAAACTGTAAATAAATATTTGCAACAAAAAAACCCGTAGGCGAACTGGATTTTCATACACATAAAATAGTTTTGAAATTCGTTTTGATTTTCTTCTCTTGTCTGTATTTTGTAAAAATGTAGAATACGTTATTCAGTGCGTCGAGGAATTTGTACAGAACAGATACATGCACCAAACACAAATCCAATTCAAGGAACATTAAAATTATTTAACCCTCTAGTGCATGAATTTTTCTTAGTGTTTTGAGATATCTAATTGTGGATGGTTTTGGTCTCAAACCACTTAAACAAATAGTGAAAACCCTTTAAATGGCATAGTTTTCTTGGGAAATGCATTTGACATCGGAAAAGAACAATGAAATCTATTGTTTAAAATAGGTCAAATTTTAAGAATTCGTAATTTTTTTTGTCAAATTGGAAAAATTTTACGCTCATACTTGTAACTCAACACCCGCTCAAGATAAAATCATAGAATTTGCAAAAATTGAAAGCCTCAACATTTCCGAATGTTTCTTATGTTATTGTTTCATTAGATTGCTGTTTGAAAAGGGTATTATCTTCGATTATCTAAACCCAACAATGGTCCGCCTGAGGCACCAGAGGGTTAAATTCCATTTTTGTTTTTCATCATTTTCGTGACAGAAAGAAGATTCGGGTCCAAGAATATGGGCTCAAAAAATTATATTATAAAATAACATTTAAAATGTCAAACCCAAGCTTAAGTGCTGCGTCGATCCATTTTTGGCTTCTGATCATTTCAAGGATTTCGCTTTGCTCGTGCCATTGTTATTTAAATACTGTATGAGCGGAAAATCGTGTATACCAGGATTTTATGACACTCTGCACTGCATTCGAGTATTTTTTTAAACATACGGCATACGTGCTGTGCACTGTTGCATAGCCGCTTTCACTTTGAATGCACGGGATGTGCGTCAATGAGCTATATTCAAAAAATTCAAGCGCTCGTGCTCACCTTCCAATTCAATCGTTATAGGATATCCTTTTTCAATTTCAACCCCTAATTTTCCTCTAACAACAAAAACCATAAAGTATATAATTTATGAACAACTTAACCATTTCATGTGTCGTCTGATATCGATATCAATGGTGCTGTTCACAGCCACTACACACACCAGACACATACGCAATATTCCTTTGCCAAACCGAGTTTGTGCTCCTTATGCTTCAATCAATTTTGATATATGGAACGAAACAGAAATAGAAACGCATTCCTCGACGAAACGATTGAAATGAAAGAGAGTACGGAAAAAACATAACAGAAGAATACACTTCCTCACACCGAAACTTGATGATCTCTTATTGGGTGAGTGCAGGTGCATCAAATCAAACTTGTTCGATCGCACACACATAAACCAACACTTATTATATGGTACAACACATTGCATGCATGCATATTGTGTGTTCAGTACGTAAGAAGTAATGTGAAATGAGCCCTAAGCACCGAACGATATACAAAAAAAAACAATGAAAAACAGGAAAAAAGGAGAAAAAAAGATATACACACATTCAACCAACTGGAACGAAAATATTTTACGAAGCAAAAACGTCAAAGATAAAATAACGAATGAAAAAAGAATACCAGTTCACATTTATGATTGGAACAAATGTCTGGCACGAGTCTCAGTGTCAAAGTTTAAGCAGAAGTTGAGCAGAAGTTGCGTATTACGGGAGATCTTCCTTTTTTTCTTATGTGGTGCATGTGCTTATACACGTACAGGCTTCGACTTACTGATGCGTCATTCATTACTGATATAATACGATCTTAAGCTGTTGTGTCTTTTTTTTCATTCATTGTAATCATTTTTTTTATTTGTCTACTCGCTAAAAAAACTGCATCTAAAATGAAAGTAGTGAAATTCACTGAGCGCTCGAATTCGATATGTTGTTAAATTTGGTATTTCAATTACACGGTTGCTGAAAAGTCTTCTTGTACATTTGTGAAGTACTAAAAA
This sequence comes from Aphidoletes aphidimyza, assembly GCA_030463065.1. NCBI lineage: Eukaryota > Metazoa > Arthropoda > Insecta > Diptera > Cecidomyiidae > Aphidoletes > Aphidoletes aphidimyza. Next base: position 46,533,048 of record CM059997.1, read on the forward strand.
ACTCTTCTTTTCGAAATTACAGTCAAAAAATGTGTGTTACGGAGTTTTGACAGCTCAAGACTTTATAGAGAACTCGAGTTTTTGTTTCACTGTACGAGTGCTGCATTCAAATATGAAAAAGCGCAAAATTTTGGTTTATGAAGTGAATTGAGGTAGTTTTACTAATGAGAGCAATTAATAGGTAAAACTGTGAATTACAGCGTTTGTTTGTGTGCATAAAATCAATTTATTGAAGAAAGAGAACAAATGAGATGCATTTAAATACAGATGTGTTTTAAAATAGGTCTGTTTCCTACTTCGACGAAGTCAATTTCCTTTCGAAAAGAGTCAGAATCGTCTCAATTTTTCCATTTTCATTGCTAACCGATGCGATTATGGTGTGGTTTAGATTATTTTTAACTATGCTACCGATGACTATGCAACTAAACATCGATTATGAATGAACCCAACATAGTTCGATTACAAATGGTGCGCTTCCTAACAGGCTTAACCGGCGGCAGCCAGAAGCGCCAAACATCTTACCGTATTTTTCACAATAAAGGAATATTGTGCGTGGATTTTAAATTGTTTTCATTTATTTGAAACCATTTTCGTTTAGATCTAGCAACTGTGTGTGTTGCACAATGCACAGTACACCGGGCTCAGCGCCCAAAAAAAGAAAACGATTATAGAACAAATTAAGGCCCGAAATGCATTAGATACTGTAAGTGAATCGAGAAACAGAGGAGAAGAGAAAAAAACGGCAACGTATGATTCATCAAAGCATCAAAAAGTGTTTATAAAAGATAAGCTCGGCCGTTATATGCAATACGTCGGCTGTATTGTTTCGACAGTAGCCCATTAATTGGCTACTACCTGGTGGCCAATTTTACATATGTTATTTACGCTAAACTAACGACCAGAGCTCGTAATCGGGCGTAATTCGGGCGTAATTCGGGCGTAATTCGGGCCAAGTTCGGACCTCTGGGATTGGGCTCAAATTTTGAATTTCGGCGTATCAGGCTAAAAAGTACGAACAACTTCCGAAATAAAAATATTTTCCTCTATTTAATTCCACCGCTAACATTTCAGCGCGATTAAGAGAAAAACTGCCCGAATATGGTCCGATTGCGAACTCCAGCAACAACCAACACACACATTTTTCTTCCATTGAATAGATGCACTATTATTTTGATTATTTGTTCTGCTTATAGCAAACAAAATGCCGATGCACCGTCACGTCTGCTATTTTTTTCCTCTCTCTGTTCTCTACATTTTATTCGGTTGTTCTTCAAAAGAGAAAACCTACGGTTCAATTTAGCCAGCATCTTGTAGCTGGAACCAATCAACAAATAAAAGTAAAAACAATGGCAAATCATTGTATGCATTGTGCATGTGTTGCCTATAAATGCGATAAATTTGATCATTTTTCGATACGACAGATTTTGTGTTCTGTATTTTGTTTTGTTTTGTGGTAACACATCCTGTGTGTTCGTGGAATAACCAGGAAGGGAAACCTCAAAAAATATTTCTATTGTGCACAAACTAGCAAACATACATTTTATTTGTTGTTGAAATGCATTGAACATATTTTTTATGTATGAAACTGATGGCAACTACAATCTGTTGTCAGGCGCATGAATTGAATTGGGTCGTGCGGTTATTATCACAGTAGAACAGTAGAAGTTACCGGATGGATAGTTTAAATGAAATCACTTGATATGCATTTCATAATATGCTGACAATGCCTATCTCAATTGATATCGATCATCCCAGAAAATGTTGAACCACGTTGAAAAAAAAACGCATATTTTTCCGCTTACATCGATTTGAGCAGCAGGTATGATACTGTTACGAGAACAGCTGGACGTGCACACGGCACACTTCGGCGTTCTCTGTGTTTTCATGCCGAAAAATTTGCGTCATCGAAATGCATAACACGTGTGTATGCAAACTTCATCATTCAATGACTCTGACGCTTTTTTAAGTATGTGTAATATGATTTAATTAAACAATTCATATTCAGAACTTCTTTAGCACACACATACAAATGATTACACTAATGAACAGTGTTTCGGGCCAAGCTCCAAGATGCTATGTTAATGATTTTCTTGGGCCCGACAAAAAGGCCAATTAATGTTATTGAAAATTAATCGCAATTAGACACAAAATTGACGCTCTTCTTTGAGATGTGTAAAGTGTTATGTTAGTTGAACCAAAACGTTAACTCTGAACGTGTATGTACCATATACAATTACAATTGAATGAGGTAGAAAAACAGGAATCCATTATAGATTATGCTCTAGCGCAATGTTTCTCTCTCGCTTTCCCTTTGTGTTTAAAAGGAAACAGCTGGACTTCATACAGAAAAAGAGATGCCTCGAACTTCTTTTCACTTCTTTTTTGTGATAGTACAGCACAAGCCAAACAAAATATTAACCATTCAATGGAAGAATTTCAGCAAACCTAATTTTTGTGTGTGCGTGTAAAGTGATAGAATGAAAAGGGAAAAAAATATGCGCACAATTTTTCATCTTGTGTAAACACTGTTAATATGCATACACTTTTTGTGTTGATCTCTGTCTCCCTCTCTTTCGCCCGGCGCACTCTATAGCCGTTAATTTTGAAGTATGTATAAGAATATGTCAAATTAACGATACGATGCATACCATATGTATTTTGAAATATGATCATGGTCTATATCATCTGCTCCTTATGAGCGGATGAAATGGGAAAAAAGTGTGCTCACTGCTCTACAATATGAAAAGGTGCGTGTAATCTACAATTTCCAAATGTGTTCGGTATTTTTGTACGACAATGTGGCTGTTGCCCATAGTACCACACTATTTATATATACTCTGTGTGCACATTTTTTTTCTCCTCTACTGCCGCTGCTGATGTCTTGCTCTCCTTTTCGGTAGCTTATTCAACTTCTCATTTGTTATTCAAAACAACCAATTGCTATTGAAACTGCATGAATAACGGAAGAGGAAAAATGGTTTACAACTAACCAAATTTACAATTTAAAACGGTAAATGAGAGTGCGTGTGTGTTTACAACGTAAGTGCTTTATGAGTAGTAGTCAACGGCTTTCAAATTTTTCGACGGCTAAATTTAATACCGAAATTCATATATATTCAAATAATTTGGCATAGGAACCGTAAATGTAATGTAAATATGTAAATGTATGATTTATTGTAAACTTACGGCAAGCACATTGAATTTACGGCTTCTTTGTGTGTATGTGTGTAAAGGCACGTGCTGTGGTAGCAGCTACTCTACGGTTTAGGGCATAATGTTTTTTTTCTCTTCGCTCTCCTTTTTTCCGTTAAATTTAAATCATTCTTTTTCTATCAGTGAGCATCTGGTTATGGATCTCTTTTTTGTAATAGAGATTTTCATTCACTATGCGAAAAACGTGCGAACACACGAACGAACTAGAAATAAAGCACATTCGAAATGCATGCTTAACTTATACATCGGCTAGCCAGTTGCATAGTAGCAAACGGTATCCCAACCGATCGAGCAATCAAAAAATAACAAAGTAAACAGAAAAGTTACCGCCCGCATATTATATTATTGATATGGTACGGTATCGCCGTCTAATATTTACGATGAATTCATGCATTATCAATGGTATGTGCATTTGTGCATCATCGTGCCACGTCTCAATCAAAATGCATCATCTTTTCAAGTGCGCCGAGAGTTTTTTTCTCACATATATTTTAAAGAAGTGTTAAAAAATGAAATCCTAATGTAAATTTAAATGTAAATGCAATAGGAATTTTTTCAAACCAAAAACAAAATTCGATTGAATTTGAGACGAAACGCGTGTCAGTAGCTGCCGCCCAACGTGCTGAATGGTCATACACTATGCACATCCGTATCGTGCCCATTTCAATCTTTACCTCATCCATAAACGGATAATGTCTCAACATTTAAACTGTTAAAAGCGAAAAAATGTTAACCCCCTTCGATTCGATTATGCAGAACAACAACCGTGTTTGCTTACGCATAATTATTCACTCTCTCACACACCCGTACATGCATCAAAATAAATGTTATTTTTTCAAAAAAAAAATCCGAATCTAATGTTTACTCAATTTGAATTATTTTCAAGTATCTCAACATTTCGGCTCTATTTAAAAGTTCACCTAATTCGTTAATTGTACACTTAAAGTGTGTTTCTTTGAATAATTTTTAATTCATCGTGTGGGTCTGTTTTTTTTCTCTTTTTATCCAAATCATTCATAATATGGATGTTGTTAAAAGAAGACGTTCGCCGCTTTTCCGTGTCTTTTATTCTATATAACTATATAAATATATCTCAATATCTCATTCACTTGAAACATATGCCCGGGTCTATTGGGGCCCGGTGTGTTTGATTTTCTCAACACAGGACTGAGAGACCGGAGAAAGAAGTAGATTAGAAGAACCAACCAAAATGTGTGTACACAAATATACTTTGTGTTGAAATACAAATGTGAATTTAAATGTGTGTTTTTGTGGCATGTTGCTACGATGTTGCGCATCGTGTGCGTGCATTTCTTTCATTCTATTTCCTCGTTCTCAAAATTTTCACGAAAAGATCGCTTACAGAATAACAAAACGAAAAACATACACACCCAGGAAAAGAAGAGGAAACAACGGCTAAAATGTGATTCCATTAAAAGATTGTATTCAATATTACATTGGCTTGCACAAACATCATACGCGGTAAAATTGAAAAGATTACACACAAAAAATAATAACAGTAATAACGTTGTTGGCAGAGTCAAACTAAAAGAACTTACATTCTCAAAGCATGTTAAATGAGTTCATAAATGTTCGCTCTCACTATTTACGTTGAGCGTGAAAAGCATGGCATTCCACTTATTAAAGGTAACTACGAATTGCAAATTGGTTAAAATCTACTTTTCAATGCACTACTACTTTTCTTTGCGGAATTTATGCACTCACAGTGTGACTTATTTTTTGCAGTTGGGAAGCTTCAAAGAAAGTTGAAGTCATTTTGAAGTGTTGCAAAAGTAACTTCCAAAAAAAACCAAATGAAATTAATATTTGTAGAATATTTTTTACTCTGTAGTGTGTGTATTGGCGTATTTATCAAAGCGGTGCAACGATGAGACTCTGTGCCCCAACTACGCTATGCAAATCATATGGCGTAGCTTACTTCGTTCCTTAGCGCATTTGTATGTCGCTTCACCGCTTTGGTATTTATTGACACTTTTTTTTGAAGTGCCCCTCGGGTTTAACTTCTCATTTCGAGCTGAAATGATAACTACTTGTTTCGGTCAGTTTATGCTACCAAAAATTTTATGTCATATTTTACAATTTAACAACATTTGAAAATGAATCAAATTTACAGTGACATTCATATGTGAAACCAATTTTAATGAGATATAACATTCGAGAACCAAAAAGGCTAGGGGGTAATTGCAACGCCAAATATAATGGAATATTATGGAATATTGTGGAATATTTTGCACATATTCAATGATATAACATCGGGCAACACCAATTAATTCATCAATATGTAGGATATGCAGTAATATTCCTGAATAATCTCAATATGCACGGCAGTGAATATTGTGAATGGGTGTACATTTCTCTACATAAATTGGAATATCAGGGAATATTGGTGCATGTTTTGGCCTGATAATCTGCAATCAGCCCCTAGCAAAAAGGTCATACTCACAAAGTGGAATGGGACGATTGTTCTATTTGGATTTATAACATAGATCGAATAATATTAAAAAATAATAAATACACTGAACCTTACTCGAAAAGAGCATACACATAAACACAGTTCACCACTAAATGCTTAGCGTGTTACAACAAGAAGATGTGTGCGCTGTGAGTTGTCAACAAACTAGCATCAACAGCTCAACGACGACATTTATGTGTATACAAGTACATACACAGCTCGCCACTCAGCTCGTTGCAAATGTGCTTCGTGCAGTTGTCTTCGTCTATGATTGCTGTTTCTTTGAATACAAACGAATCTAAACATCGCTATGTGTTGTTTTCCAACGTAGCACACTGTTGTCAACAACGATACTTTTATTTGAAATACAAAATACAGGCGTACGCTCTTATTTGAACAATACACAACGACATTTTGGCGTACAAACTGTGTGTATGCTCTTTTTTATGACACAGAACATCAATGCCAAATATGTCGATAAACTGTCATATTCTCACGCCATCAAATTAATATGGAAAAAGTGAGCATAACGATTTGTTAACGTTTATTTAGTCATTTGTTTTTACTAGAGAAATATTTTTATGAAAACAGTCGCGGCCTTGGTTTTATTATGATAATGGACTATGAAAATCAAAGTCTTGCAAGCGCCACCACCACCTGCATATTGAGGCCAATCCCCACCAGCAATTTTATAGCTCTAAATAAGCTAAAAACACTAAAGCACACCTCGATGGTCATCGCACATAAGTCAAACTGGAGCAAAAGAACAAGTATTTACCTGTGTTATTTTAAAATAGAATATGGCCCAAAGTGCTTGCGGTCAACATTTCGTATACATATACATATATCCAAATAAAGTAATACTTTCTTTTCACTTGACTTTTGTGACTTTATCTTTTTTTCAATTTATGAAATGAACACCATTTTTTGCAAGTTTTGAAAATGAACTTTCAACATTTCTTCATTAAAATGAATATGGATCTAGGTCCGATTTTATTAGTTAAGTTCATGTTGAATAAGTGGAAATTTGTCTACGATTTTGACTAAATTATTGCGCATGGGCGTACGAGAATGAAACTAACGAAAAAACGAGGAGATTTTTCTGTGAAAATCGAGAACATACAGTCATGGAAAAAAGTGAGAGGACACCCAAAACGCCACAATATCTTATTTTTGAATTTTCGGTAATTTTTTTCATCTTTCATAGCATTTTTCACTGAAAGTTGAAAGTAATGAGTTCTTGAAACTGGCCGTTGGAATATTGAAAAAAAATGTCGGCCAAAATGCACAAGTGTCTATAAAGTATTCAATCAAATTATATGTTTCCGGCGGCTCAGAATTATGCACAAAAAACTGTCAAAAGTGTTTTAAACTAACACATGAGTAGAACCTAGGGTAGAACTGTGTTTGCTACACAAATAAAGTGTCACAATACACGTGAATTTCGAATTTTGAATAAAAACTGACGTTTCTACCTAAAACTGAAGATTCGCGTGTATTATACACTTTATTTGTGTAGCAAACACAGTTCTACCCTAGGTTCTACTCATGTGTTAGTTTAAAACACTTTTGATAATTTCTCTGTATTCTCTTTAAAAGATTCTTCCACCGCTATGTCAATCGTTTGAATCAAATTTCGAGATAAATGTTAACCGTTTTTTTCTTCAAACGGTCATATCTAAGCAACATTTTGGAGGACATTTCCGGATTTGAGACTAAGTTAGAGAACTCACACACCTCCCCCCCCCCCCCACTGTGCGAACGCCCATGGTATTGCATTGTAATATATATGTTGTAGAATACACGAAGAAACAGAAAATCCACTCAAAATGCCGTTTGGTTTGCATTCATTATTGGTTCAATATGTGCCCATGGATTTAATATTAAAATAAATTAAATGAGGTAGTTGTTGTTGCCGTTCTTCATGTGAGTGTGTGTTTTTTGCACATTTTCTTTCACTGGCAAATTTACAAAAATTCACGTTTTCTTTTTACGAGAGAGAAAAGAACGAAATGCCATGAAGACCACCTATTGTCGTGCACGTCGCACCCAATTATTGTTCTCAAGCAGCTACAACGCTGTGTTCCGTCAGCATAGAAATCGGACTGAAATCACATGTTTGAAGAGTAAACAAGAGACCCCGAAAATATGAAACAAATCGAAGTTGCTCAATGAAGGAAGAACGAGTGAATGATAGAAATAAGTTTTATTGTGAGAAGTTAAGAGCCAAAATGATTGTTTTGGGAAGCTTTCGATGTGTCTTTTCGTCCGCATTTCGGTGCGCATTCAATTCGCTGTCTGTCGTCTTTGGCTACCAAACATTTATTGCTGTTGCTGTCACGGTGTTGCTGTTTGACTTGGGTGAGCGGCAGAACATAAAAAATGTATAAATAACAACAAAAACAGAGCGACATCTAAAAAAATGCCGCTAATTGTTTCGATTAATAGTGTACCTGGTTGCCTTATTTCGATGTGCGTGTATCATTTATTAGTGTGTGTACTCGGTGAAATTCTTGGTTCTGTTTGCCTGTATATCGTAATGTACAGAGGTGGTGACACCGGCCAAAAAGTAATGACAACAAATGAAGTTGCAACGTTTCGTTTCGTTTCGTTTCGTTCCGTCTCAGCTTCTTGTTATTCATTTTGGCCCTTTAACAAAAACAGCAATTGTTCAATTGATTTGGAACTTAAGTACAATATATTGCTCGTAAACCGTACAACTTATTAGTGCGATTCAACAATTTCATTATGTTTCTTTATTGAAATTCGGGTTTTTTCACTGCAAATTCCAGCTAAACAAGATTGAGGTTTTTCATATGTGAGCCAAGAGGCTCCGAAATATAAAAAAAGAATGAGCGCGATAAAAAGTCAAACAAACATTAAACATACACACGGGAGGAATGGAATGAGAGAAGAATGGCAATGATCCGATACGAATGAAAATAGAGAGGAAAAAAATTGTGTGGTCTTTTCGAAGTTCGGTTCTGTAGACTTTATTTCTTGTTCGGTATGCTTCACAACCATATAAGCAGTCTACACATTAGACGCAAACAAATTTATCAATGCATCATCAACAACTATGGAACAATAGCACATTTTAGAAGGCATATGACAGCGCGCTAAATATGATGCGACGATCACACACAGTAGAGGTGAAAAATGATACAAAACAAAGACCTCATAGGCGCATAAATTGTTATGTATGTGTGCTTCGGTATCGACCAAAGTCACAGCTAGCGTCACCTCCTGCTGATTCGGAATTTCTGTTTGTCCGATCTCCTTTTGTCCGATGAAATTTCGCCTTCCAAGTTTTATTATTATGTCCATCTATTTTTATGTTTTAATTTCATCCGTTCCATTCCTTTCTCCTGTTGCTTTTATTTCATGGTGGCAACTGTTGTTTGCTCATCTAGTTTGTTGTGTTGGACACGGATGTTACCAACAGTAACACCAATAAATGAAAATACTATGATAAATATAAAAGGAGTAAAACGAACCAAAGTAATCACTTGATCAAATAAATATCAATATTTTTAAAAAATGAATTCGACTACCCAAACAATACACACACTCAACTGTTGAACATTCAACACAATTTATTGTTGTAATTTTTACCGAACATTTTCAGTTTCTCCTCGTTTTGATAAAAAGCAGATTTCTTTTGCCGAATAAATTGTTCTTTTAATTCATTCATTTTTTGTTAAACTTTTTTTTCAGTTAATTGTCAAATATTTCATGACCTGTTTTCTTTATGTTGCAACGTATATTTCTTTATCCATGTCTTTCTGAGGCAAAACTATGGCCAACCCGACTAAACATTCAATATAATTTTTTTACGCGACACTCAAAACAGAACACCTTAGTTTGATTTATTTAGCAAAGAACAAAGTTCAATACAAGAGACATAAAAAGGTGGCTCCGTTTTCATAGACAAAACAAAACACATAAGTTACACTGTTTTTTCTCTTCGTTTCAGCTATCGTTTGATGTTGTTTTTTTTTATTTTGCTATACCGTACCATTCGGCTTTTTGGACAATTTATTTCTTGTCATTTTCGGTTGCTTCAAACATTGCGGGTTTTCGATATAGATTTTTCTCCTCCTCTTGATTTTCGGCGTTTTTTTTACATTCGTCTTAAAACCGCCTTGTGTGGCTTTTAAAGAGATTTAAACTAGAGTAGAGCGCTTACGATTCCATGATTTAGTTGATCGAAGAGAGAATGCATTTACATGATACATGGAATTAGTTAAAAATAAGAATTTAAGTCTTATTAATTTGCTGGTTGCAATGATAAGTGAGTTATAATTCACATAGACAAAACTGTGGTCAACTATTCAACAATCAGTTTCAGATAATCAGAACACAACTAGAAGCTTCCTTTAATCATACGACAACTATATTCATCCGATTCATTTAATCTGCTTCGTTTACGCTGATTTTCCCATAAAAACTCTCCAAAATCTGTAAAGTACCAGCATGAATAAAACCAATGATGCACACAAACATCAGTAATAATTTTTGTATGTGCAAAAAAAGAATGAAACAATTTTAATACGATTACATGTTTTAACCTAATTTATTTTAATAAATCCCTTTTCTCATTCATTTCAATTTATCAGGAATGAGCTGGAAGAGAGAAGTGCGGTAAATTCTCTCATAATATTATTAAAGAATTATGAAGGATATTTGGTTTTTGCTTTGCCTTTCGTCTGTTAATTTCTTTATTTTCGCTTCTATTGTATTCAATGTAAATTTGAACTTAACTAAATTTGTAATCATTATCCTTAAGAGAAGATGTGTACCATAATATTTGTGGCTTTTCGAGCCAATGGTTAAATAAAACAGTACACTGGCAAATAGCAATGCACAGTAACTACTAGATTGGTTTGTTTGTAAGGGGTACACAGAGACAGAGACAGAGAACAAGAAGAGATGAAATTTCGATATTCGAGAGGAAAGTAAACATTTGCGACAAAAATGTGAAAATCGATTGATAGCTTAAAAAAATCTATTGAAATTTGCTATTGAATATTTTGTAACCGAAAAATGTTCACTTAAACGGATTTTATTTGATGTGCCGATTGCCGATAGTAAAATCTCCAATAAGTATGTGTACAGTTATTAAATCGGTATGATTTGTATTGTCAAAATGTCAAAAAAATCTAGCTGTTTAAAATTTAGTAACATGAAATAGATTGAAAAATAATTGATTTTTTAGATGAGGATATGCATTAACGTAAGCATTCTTTATGACCAATTGAGAAAGAGAAAACTAAAGCAAACAGAGATCAAGCTCAAAAAATGTATTATTATATGTTAAAAAGACCCACTTACACACACGGAGACATATATGCGCACACAAATCCATCCGATAATCTCATAAATTTTTTATTCAATAGCTACATCACAATGAAATGGACCATGAAATTCGCATAAAGAATTCACAAATCCAAACAACCGATCGAGATGAAAGTAAATAAGATATATGGACAAGACAAGACAAAACAAAACAAAACAAAAAAAAAAATCTTATGTCTGTATTTGAGCTCATTGTCCATCAGTACACTAATCAGTAAAATCGTTTACACACACACACACACACAACATACTATATTCTTTTTTTTGTACTCTTTTCGCTTTTTGTTATTTTTTCGCAAAATTGAGAGAAAAAAAAGAATTATTGAAAATAAACTGAAAAAAACAACACAATAATGGACATATCGACATAAATATACACACAAATCATTAGCCAAAGGTTATTGCTACTGAACCTATTTCGATTCTGGACTCCAGATAAGGATAGAAATACATCTTCGAATTGCAATTATCTGTGTAACAATTCTGCTGTAATTTTTATTGATATTAAATTCTACAAATTCTCCCATCTCTAAACGATTATTTTAGTTTAAAATTGGAGATTTTGATTGCCCAAGCATCAAACCATTTCAACAGAATTGATAACAAACATTTTTAACATAATAAAGAGAGATCTTCCCCTTTTTATGGGGCATTTATGTATATTTATTGATGAACCAACATTATATATTCACCAGTTTTGTAAAGCATTCACGTGTTTTGAGCAGTGAGTTAAACACTCACTTTATTTATTTTGAAAAATATACACCGTATTTACGCATTTTACGCGTTCATATACGTTTATAAATTTTATACATATTTATATTTCAAAACGAAAGCCCTTATCCTAGCCCTTATCTTTCATCAATATCGATCTTTTCTAAAGACATGAAATTGTTCATTTATACAAGCATTAAGAAGGTAACATAGAAATTCCATGCAAAACATTTGTGCGAATCAGCTATAAATGACGTACTATATGACTGGAGCGAAGCTCAAAATGCATCGAAATACATCATCGTTGTGGCTCTTGATCTGTGGCGCACTTTTGAAACAATTGATCAAGACTTGTTAGTGAGCAAACTTGCCAAATATAGAGTCCAAGGGGCTGCACTCAGGTGGTTCAAGAGTTACTTAAGCGACAGAAAGCAATCTGTGAGAGTTGACGAAGCGGTTCCAAGTGAATTGAATAACAACCTGGGTGATCCACAGGGATCTATTCTCGGCCCACTTTTATTCATATTATATATAAACGAAATTGTAAGTTGCCTCAAATTTAGCGATGCCAAATTATTTGCAGATGACACACTAATTTATATTATATCAGACTCAATTGAAGATGCCACCCAAAAATTAAATAGCGACTTAAATGCAATATCTAGGGGCATTTATCTCTCGTGAATGCGTGCGAATGTTGCACACATTCGTGCAAATGCCTGCGAATGCCGACGAATGCCGACGAATGCCGCTCTAAAGCTACAAATGCGCATGAATATCATTTCAAATGGACGAATAGGTGCTAAAAGAACGAATTATGTGTACACAGCGAATGCCAGATATTGTTGTGTATGTTGTGGTTGAAAAAATGACATTTCACACTGCCCAAAGTGAATATTTGAAGTTCGTTCGGTGAAAAATGTTTAGTTATAATATATTGGTACACATAATTCCAAATAAAAAGGAAATTGATCTATTTTCCGGCAATTATTAAATAAATAAATTGTGCTCATATTACAAAAAAGTGGTTCTGTTATATAATTGTGTATACAAAGCTGACAATCAAATAGCTCTCATGTTGACATTTAATTTGTGTGTTGCAATTTTGTGTGTTTTCTAAAAAAAATGTCAATTTCGTTGGTATATGACTCGATTTCCAACCTACTTTTTGAATTAATTGATGAAATGGAATTATCAGTATCAAAACAGGATTTCGTAATAATTTTTAAAATATGTTTATTTAAACATGATTGTACTGTGGTAATTTGTTATGACATTTTAACTGGACACGAACATGAAAGAATGTATTTGTTTGAGTGTATACACCAACATTCGCCGGCATTCGTAAACATTCGCGAATATAAGACGAGTTTGTGTATTGTTTTTATACGTCGACTGATACGAATTCGTGCGAATGCCACAAAAATGTGCACAAAAAGTACGCATTCGTGAGAGATAAATGCCCCTAGTGCAATATACATATCTTTTTGCCAGAATAAACTAAATTTAAATATACAGAAGACCAAAACAATGATAATCTCAAACACAATTTTGAATACGGAAAATATAAATATTATGATAAATGGCATAAAATTAGATATTGGTAGTGAGATAAAATATCTGGGCACTGTCATAAGTAGACTCAAAAATGATCTGAATTCTAACCAAAAATTAGCTTTGTATAAGTCAATAATCGAACCGAATTTTACATATTGTCCAACAATTTTATTCTTATCAAATGACACAGATATTGATCGACTGCAAGTTTTGCAAAACAAATCTATGAGAAAGATCCTCAATGTAAATTGTTTTGTTAGTAGAGATATCCTATTGGACACATTAAACTTGATGAGCGTGAAACAGATAATTATTATATAAAATTATTAAGGGGAAAATACCAGATTATTTGACATTAAATTATATAATTTCTAGAATTTTAGTGTGAATGAATCCAATCAGCTAACCCCGATAGTTTTAGTCCATTAGTGGCATAAAATTTGCAGCGTTCCAACCGAAACACAACGCACTCATAGAAATTTAAATTAAACGTGCTATTTCACAACATATGAAAATAAAACGAAGAAAATGTACGTGAGCGGTATTCAATTTCATGAATTAACACATAAGCTTTTTATGTGTTAATTCATTTCGGCACGTAAACCGATTATGTATAAATAGATGTGTGCAAGGACGAGGAATAGTATATGAAATGCAGCGACAACAAAGGAAAAAGGAAAAAAAAGAAAACGGCACGTTTATGTCTGTTGGACGTAAAAAGGACCTGATAAAATGTTATTATTTAAATCTGCATTCATCCTGTGATTTTATTTCGATTTGGGATTTTCCCATGCGTTGAAAATGCGTTCTTGGCGTTTTCTATCTATTTATTTTTGTAAAGTTTGCCAATGTCTTGAGATCATAACTATTTGTCATTGTCATTTCTCACATGTTTATGAACATTTAGTTCTAGATTCTAGAAACTGGGAGCAGTGGAAAAATAAGCGAAACATTGGTTTTCATTGGAAAACGCCACAAAGGGATGATCATGTGGCTTCATGAGGTTCGTAAATATGTGGGGATGATGAAAATTGAAAGAGAACCGCAACGATATTGTATTGGTCAGCTTAACGATCCCCTGAATCACATTTAAAAATTATGGCTTAAAATTGCCGAAAACACACTTGTTATTCTTTAGCACATCAATTATGTGCATCTTTTCCCTTTTTCTCGACATGGTTTCATTTCACATGTTCACAAATACACCCGATAATTCTCCTGATTACCACCAGTGTGTGACTTTGTGTGTGTGTACTGCATTCTACATTATTTTTGTTATGTTTTGTTTTGTTTTGTTTTGTTTTGTTGCATTTATTGTCTTTTCTAACAATCATGTCAAACCGGATTCAATGTATTTATTCAGAAGTCACGATTCGAGAATTCTCGCACACTCATTGACAACAGGAAAAATATAAAATGCAGAGAACTTTCCATAGTTTTCGTGTGCAATGATAATAGTTTTTTTTTTGTGATGGATCATTTTAACAAATAGATCACGTAGCGCCGTGGATGGTTTTGGTGCTGAGCCCCCTATGATTTTTGAAATATAATATTTTTTGGAGTTTGAGTTCGTTTTTTTTCAACGAGAATTATTAAGTCTATCCACTTAGGATCTCCCGTTTGTATCCAATAAATTAACAAACCTTAGCAAAAGTGGTGACTTTTCGATTTTGTTTTTCACTTAAAATTTTGTTACTTACCACATTCACGAATTCCTGGAATGATATGGATCCAGTTCCGTGTGGCTCCTTTGATTTCAATGCACGATGATAAAGCAATTCGATTTTATTAAAAGGCACGTTGGATTGAAGCTCAGATGATTTTAAGGCAATTAAGAAATCATTGACGGGAATCTCGCCAAAACCTTCAGGATCAAATTTATCAAAGAGTTGTCGCCATTTCTATAACAAAATCAAACAATTTATTTATTTCTGAATTGATTTGTAATTTATTCTTGAATCATCCACCATTAGAGATGATATTAACTAACATCTTCTAGAAGCTCACGGCGCAATTCGGATTCATCAAAATCCGAATTCAGATCAGTGTGGTCAGTGTCATAAACGCGATCGTCTAAACCCTGCAAATAAACAAATTAACACACAAAAACCGATTTAAAATGTGAAAATCCACACTCACCGGTGACTCAGTGTGTTTAGTTTCAATGGAAGCTAATGAACCAGCAATTGTTAAAATGTGATCTATTGTTTCAATTTGACTTGAATTATTATCCGATTTCGCTTGGAATTTCTCAAACCCTGACCACATTATTTGAAGCAAGCTTTTTCATACCGATCACCAATCAAGAATCACTATTTTATTCGTGTTTTTGTTCTGTTCTGTTCTATTGAATTTGATTTTCTTTATTTTTGTTTGATTCGAGACGAATGGCTGTAATAACGCTATCAGATGTTATCCACCGAAATCACTTTTGGCATGTATGTCAATTTCCCTTTTACGTTCAATGTTTCTTTTCTTAAATCTGAAGGCTTTGTCTAAAAAATTTCACTATTCATACCATTTACATTGGTTTATTGTCTTGAAAGTGAACAACGAATAAAATAAACACAAAGTCTTTTAGGTAAAATCAACGGCTCAAATTGTGAACGAAATAGGCGAGGGGAAATCTTTGTTTACAAGGTCTTTTCCTCGTTATCCAAAACCGCTCGTCTGCTTTTCAGTACAACCTCACTGTTCAAGTTCACGGCATGCAATCTCATACCCGTGCGCATTGAAATTCACTGCAATTGTTGGAATTCTTTCTTCGGTTCGAATAGGATTTTAGTTCCGTTTCTATGGTTACAGCACATAAACACAAATGCTTCGCTGTGAGCAAAAGTTTTACCTCTTTTTGCAGAGCATTCGACAAATGAAATTTTCTTTGCAATTATTATTACATTGACTTTGTCTAGGTTTTTACACAGTACTATTGTATAATTTCAATACTTTTCACTGTTAATAGATTAGAAATTTTTTTTATTTTCAAACTTAACCTTAAATCGTATCGAATACTTGCAATAATTATTTCAACAACACAAATTCATCTGTCTTTTAGAATGCAATGATAGTCGGTACTTTTTATTTCACATTAGATTCACAAGGTGTTTGATTATTCATAAAGCAGTTTTTTTTTATTATTATTTTTGTTGAATTCAGCCGCGGTACAAATCAATGACACAAATATAATAACAAAACTATAGAAAATCGATAGCGCGGAAGCAAAAAAATACTGCAAATACAAGACAATGTTTTTAATCTTCGATAGAAACGTCAACTGACTGCAAATCATAGAGAATGGAAGTGCTGAACATGGAGTCGGCGAATTGAGAAATGAGTTCTGTATACAACAATGAATTTCGAATGTACGCAAGCACGCACTCCACTTTCATTTGTATTGCATGTCGAGCTGCTATACAGAAATCGAATCGAGTTTTTCGAGCGAATATATAAATGGATGGTACGTGATAGTACACGACAATATGAAGAATAAAACACATAAATTCACTGTATGCAGAAGCATTTGAGTGAGACAAGGTTGGCTGTAAAACCCACACGACACATGTGCAAGCATGAATTTTTTGTGAATAGGGGAGAATTGACGGTGGCAAGCGCGCTATGCAGTAGATTTTACACACAAGTTTAAATGAGTTCTTTACAGCCTGCGTATGCGAATAGAATAGAGTTGTTTTTACAATGTTTGGTATCGGATGGAGGTAAAAGAATGTGATACTTCTACTGAATGTTTGCATTCTCTTCCCTATTCTGTGACTCGAATTAGGATTGAAAGTAAAGTGACTGAAAGTTTGATAATATTTGCGATTTGCCCTTATTACTTTGTAAAATCGGTAAAAACGTATCGATCATTAGACGTTCTTTCAAATAAATTAAAATAGCTCGGCTATTCTAATAAAATAACTAAAGTATAAAAAGAATATGTTTCTCGAAATATCGATATCGATAGTAAAATGATTTGTTTCAATACACCAAATGTGCCTGCTTTCATGGCCGTCACTAATGCACATGCGCTGTTTTAATACTATTTTTCTCGACTCCATTATTATCGGTGTTTTATCGCTGTCATTGCTATCAATAATGTGAATTCAACTGCATATGGATTTCAATTCACTGCTCTAAACTTGAAAAGACACATTAAAAAAGAATAAAGAGATCAGTCAGAGCTGCATCTAATGGTGAATATATTCAAATTAAATTCAAAATAAATAAATTGAAATAAATTTTTTTTATGAAATCTAGCATGAGATGTACTCAGGGTTGGTACGTTGAGATCACATCCTTATATTCGACATTTTTTACATGTAGAATACACATTTTTAGGCGAATCTTCTACCAATTGTTCTACTGAAAATCCAAGATTCGGGGTATTGTAATCTCAGGATCTCCCGAGAAGAAATTGTTATCGCATTAACTTGACGCCGAATATTCGAGTATTTGTATGGGGAAGATCGTCAACGATTGTAATCGGCGGTCTAGGAAATAGGACCTTTAAATGGATTTTGTAAGGGATGAAAATGAATGTCAAACGAGTTAATTCACATTTGTGAAGTTCATTATGATTTTTGAAATGCAATCGGTGACTTACAAAAAATTAAAAAAAAAAGATTTTGTATTTTTTTATGAATACCGAACAAAAATCAAGCATCGAACATAAGTCGAACAACGAACAAAAATTGAACTCGAACAAAATATCGAACAGTTTGAACGAAAAAGTCGAACAATTAATAAACTCGAACGAACGAACGAACAAGATGAAAAATAAAAATTATTTCGAACGAACGAACGAACAAAATACAACAATTTAATTAGTTCGAACGAACGTTCGTGGACAGCTCTGGTCGACATGAGCATGGTTTTCGATGTGTAGAAAACGTAATCTACAGTATTCGACGTAGATTACTTATACGCAGTGAACTGGAGTACGAACGTATGTAAACTTGAATGCTGAGACACTAGTCCAAACTTGAGCCCGATCAGAGATCATTTACTCAAGCGCGATGGAGTTGAATTTTCTGGGCAAAACCAATACTTTTCCTAATCACATTTCATGTGTGGAAAAGTAATATCTCACAGAAGAAACCATAAAAATGCTCGATGAGGATTTAATAACTGTTTGGACGATGCAGTCTGAAGTCTTTCATCAGGCACATTAGCTCATTTCTATAATAGTAAGTCTATTAAGATTGACAGCGGCAACAATTCCGCTGGCTAAAATTATGGTTCGTTTTTCATTAAGTGGAGACCACACTGCCTAATACTTAATTCACTGATTTATTTTCATTACTAAAGCGACAACACAAAACAATAACAATAAAAAGAGCAAGCCGACTTGTGATGAAGAAGGAGATGATGAAAGAAGGGGCCTCCTCTAATTCATGATCTTTCTTTTTCTTCTCTACTAAGTTACAAGGTTTGATGCGTTTTATCTGGTGGAAGATATATTTGACGTTTCAGTTATGTGGCTTTGATAATAATCGGTGCGATACTTGCATTTAAAGGGTTGAGCTGAATGTAATTGAACTATTTGGGAAGTGCATTAATATTATATCACATAAATTGATTCCGAATGAAGAAAAAAACGGATCGATCGCCACACGGTCGCGTCGGTATATCCTAAATTGGGCCCGGGTGTATGTTGAATGAAACAAAAGTAAAGATTAACTACAATCATCAATAATTTTTTTGTAATGATTAAGGCACCGGCAGCGACTGATGTTCGCAAGTCACATTGAAAATGATCACCACAAAATCGATGTTCAAATGGTCAGACATCAGAAACAGATCCATTATTGTGTGTTCAGTGGGCGGTTATTTCACCTTTATAATCGATGATAGTTACTAATTAATGATACACATGAAATTATCTTGCTAAATGGATCGAGTAATAAAAACACATGTAATCGAAAAAGAAAAACAAATCAATTCGAAATAGTTGGTAGATCGAACCATCGACTTTCATCTAAAAACTAAACAATTTTCTATGGGTTTCGTAACACATAATGCGAAAATAACCAAACATCAATGCTAATATAAATGCTGAGCAAAATGGAAACTATCAAAATGATGATGGAAATTAAAAAGACCGCCATCGTTGAGAGCCGACCTCAATTTTCCGACCTGAGAAAATTCAACGCATACGATCACCAGCTCCCGTGTGCTCGTATCTGAACGGTGAATGCGAATGTTAGAAGAGAAAACACGAAATTAAAAAAAAAAAAACGCACACACGTTCCGTGCGATTACAATATTTTACACAATAAGCTAACCAATTTTCATTTCATTTCAAACATACATTTCTGCGGTTGGATGCATTTCTTATTTCGGTTACTTTGTTTTGGTGTTTAAATGTTTCTTCTGTGTTGTTGTTTTTCTTCTCTTCTCTTCAGTTTTTTAGTTTTACACGTAGCATTTCGGACTGCGTGTCGGATCGCTTATTTTTCTTCTTTTATTTTTATTTTATTTTACTGTTCTGAATGGGTAAATCCGTTTTTGATCACATTTGGTGTTTTTTAACCAAAATTTCGGTTTGTGGATTTTTTTCGTATCATTCTTTTGCATTGTTTTTTCTTTCCCTTGAGTCTTGAAGTTCGTATTTGACTTTGGAAGATAATTGTTCTTTTGTGGTTTTCAAAAATCATTTGGCTTTAAAAGTAATTCGGCTTATGTACGTTTATAGTGTGTATGTTGTAACTTTTTCGATCTAATCGAACGAACAGAAAATGAACGAAAAAAAATACTTTGTGAAGAAATTTTGTGGGAATGGACAATTTTCTCAAATTACCTCATTTGTTTGCTTCATTTCAAGGTGCGCAGAAAAACGACACGAATTGTTTTGATTCAAGTGAAAAAGGCCGCCAATCCGGGTGATTTTATGATTATTTTCCGTTTTGTAAGCCATGAACTTATTTTGTAAATCATCTTCGTTCTGTTTTTTTTCACAATGACAGCTGTCAAACCAAATGCATGCGAATTAAACCATTCGATTTTTTTCTCTTTACCCTTGTACAATTTTTAAACATATTTTCATTGTGTTTGGTATTAAGGGAATTTATACTAACGGTTTGCCGACAAATTGAATGATAACACTAATGAAAATATTTGTTTTATCGCATTGTGAATTGTGGGCATTCCATTGAACGATAGAGGACCACCGGCCATAGAAACACCTTGTGGGTCGAAACAATTTATATTGAAAATCAATCGGATGACTAACGTTTGTGTCGCTTGAAGAACCAACTAGATAAATGCGCAAGGCGAGAGAGACTGTGTGAACGAGAACACATGCCAGAGTTAGAGAGAGGACAGTAAAAGAACCACGATTGAAACCCATTGTGTTGAATGTTTATTTCTTATTTTCCTTTCAAAATCATTCTATCGCTTAATGTCCACTGTCATTGTTAATTGCAACACAAAAGAAAATTGAGGCCATTGCAAAGAACGGTTCAGAGATAAAGAAATGCTACACGATTTTATTAAAGAGTAGAAAAGCAGCAAACAGCAATAGGTAAGAAATAATATAGGTGAGAAACTGAGGAGGAGGAGAAAGAAAAACCGAACTATGCTCTGTGTTCTGGTTTTAGGTGTGTCATTGACGAAATACCTGACGATGGAACAACAAAACAACTTACTATGGGCTCTTAAAAAATGTGTCATGCATACCAAAAAGGGCTGCTATTTCCATAAGTGAATATGTTTTTTGATCATCGTGAACAATTCATGTCAATTTGACTGAACGCGTCTCCTTTCATCTTTCTTTTCGGACATCACAAACCATTTTTTTTTTGTTATTTTCACATTTGTTGCATTGAATCGAAGATATTGGCGATATCTATTTATTTATTTTATTTTATATTATCTACTTCATTTTTGTTAGGGTTTGATTTTGCGTTGACCGTGGGGAATTAAATACTGTTAAAAAAAACGAAATTGTTTTAACAGTATTTACTTCATTTTTCGTATCGTTATCTTTAGATTCTTTTTTTTTACTTTTGGGTGATATGGAGAAGAGTAAAAGGATACAAAAATTTCAATTTGTCGCCTTCCGAACACCATGATTGCAACGACTTCGACTTGCAACGAATAAACTTGAAAAAACAATTCAAACACGAATGAGTGTTCTCATCAGTTCGACTCAATCAGTTATCACAGAGTAAAATGTATACATTTAAAGATACTGTTTTTTTTATTCTATTGAATGCCGCAAAACACACAATACCAAACAACATTAATAAAAAAAATTTAAGTCCGATATGAGAGTGAATTAGGGGGCGAAAAAGGAACATACGGACAGAAAAAGAATGAAACCCTATAAAAATCAGACCAGAACAACAAGAACACAAAGAGAGCGGTCAACACTGTGTGATCAACAAAAATTAATTGTCTGAATATTTAGTACTTTTCAATTTTGCTTTCGTATGTTCGTCTTCCGAGATGATTTTTCGCTGTGTGTGTTTGTGTTCGATCGGCATCGGTTGAAGTTCGAATTTAATGTCAAATTACAGATACAAATGTGTTGACGAAGGTAATTTCATGAACTTTTTTTTCTACTCTGTTTCTCTACCTGTGTATTTATATCATTTGTGGCTGTGTGTCTTGACATCGTTGTATCTTCATTCAACATTTATTTTTTTAATCATTTTGAAAAATGGATGAGAAAAGTACCCGATAAAATGTTGAAAGAAACACGTACGACCCTTTTGTCGAAATCAGTTGTTTTTTCCCTTCACATATTTGGTGTGTTTGAAAAGAAAAAACAATGTTCCCGCAGTTGGTCAATCTTTAGTATTGTCATTGCCTATTTTCTGTGTGCCTTTTGTTTACAAAAGCCTAAGCACTATTATTATTATTGCCGACGGTATGTAATTATGATAATAAATAATTTCGAAATATACCGAGCAAAAGAGAAGTTAAGCAGCGGTTATTTAGCAAATATCCATGTGGTTGCCGTTTAATATGAAGAAGCAAACTATGCAGCAAGACTCAATTTGATATATCGAATCTTATGATGAACATGATTAATCTCTTGTAAAAATCGTTGTTCTCACGCCGTTTTACAATTTTGAGTTCAAAAACGGAGTAGAGTTTTTTTTCATACAAATTTGATGGCGTTATGACAGTTTATCGATATATTTGGCGTGGCATTCGATTGTATTGTCGTTATGTATTGCTCAAAAAGATCGTACGCATGTATATGCTCACTTGAACGATACTTACTTTTGTCGCTGAACAGAGAAAGACTGCTCAGTTACATCGCTTTTCGCACAGCTCCTTTCATACGAATGAGTATAGAATAAAGATTTCAAATTTTGTTCTTTTTATTCTCAACCGTATTTCACATCGACTTTTTCGAATCACTTTTTCTTTGTTTAAAAGGTGCTACAAAATGCAATTCCTTTCACTTGAGCCACAGTGCGATGACAAGGCTCACTTTAAAGGGTTTTTTTTCTGGCAGAGAATGTTGGAGAGGGACGGATAGATACAGATGTATATTTCCATCTCTTTTTGTTCTGTGTTCACATCTACAAAAAACCCTACAAAGTGAGCCTTGTCATCGCAGTGTGACTTGAGCCCTTTAAAAACCGCGTTTCGGTGGTTATTTTTGGAAAAAAATTTGCTACAAATATGCTCTATAAACAAATGGCAATAATTTTATATTTACACATTCGATGTGAAATTGACCATCATAATGTGAATCAAAGAAATAGCAGCGGCCTGACCAATGATCATTTTGCCACTATTAGCAATCTGATACAAAAAAAAACACGGAATCAACTGACACAAAAGGAAATTATTTTTGTGTGTGCGGTGTCGTTTGTTCGGAATGTTTCTCATGAAGAAAGCTGATTAATGCCATTGAACGAAAGTACGGAAAATGGTAATAAAATGAGTGCTACGTTCTCACACTTTGACCATCTCGAAAGATAAATACCCACACACACACACACAACGAAATGTAAAATGACAAACACATTTTCTCGCACCATCATCAACATCATTAATCGTCATCATCATAGACATCTTTGTCGACACTAACAGACCAATAAATAAAACTACCATCAAAATCAAATGTATCTACCACATTCCACGTATACTTGACATCAAATAGTTCCAACCGTCTACATGTTGGCCCATTGCTCTGGAGTACTAACTAAGCTAATGCAGTGAAATAAAAAGGGATGCATAACAGTAGCAGCTATAAAGCTCCAACTCAATACATAATCCAACAATGTGTCAGTTTTCATGTTCAACTAAAACGGAATCTAAAAACGATTAATCACTTTCATCTCAAAACAATGGTTGATGTTGAGATTGAAAGCCTACAACAGCCCACAAAAGTGATCAAATAAATTAATTGAAAATCAGAGCCGCCATTTAATTGCGATTTTCAGTTCGTATCGCGATAAAAAGAAATTGAATTACGATCGTAATCCGTACTTTTCCGCACTTGTCAATCAATTGTAAAAGTTATGCATTTTATTTCTTTTCGACTTTAAGTTAAATATTATTCTGAAACAAATAATTCCAAGCCTTCCTGGATATTTCCGGCATAAATGCGTCATATTCATGCACGGTTCAAATTTATGTACGGTTCAACTTTGAGATGAACATACATCCTGGCCAAATTGACCATTTGCATTGTTGTTAGCACGATGGCTTCCGAACATCGTTCAAATGTTGACCCAGAAGCCACTTACAGTCCATAGGAGACTGCGTAAATGACGTCACGTGTTGCATAGGTGGCGCCATCCAAGGTGTAATGGGAAACTACCAATGTTTGCAATGCAGTAATTCTGTATACAAACCGAGGTTGGTATATTAGAAATCAATGTTTAGTGTTCATTCATAGCTAGTTTCCCATGAAACCTAAGATGGCGTATTTGTATGGCTTTGACAACTGTTATTGGCTGCTGTGTTGACCAAGGATGGCTGTTATGAACGATTCAAAACTATAACTAAATCATGGTTGTGCGTTATGTTCACGTTCGATAAAACCAATACCTAGACCAATACTTTCCCCCACTACATGCCGAAAAAGAATAATGCAGAAGACAGTATTTTGTCTACACAAAATGATTGATTTTTTGGTTCGGTGCTCACAGTCTGAAGTCCGTGTTTTCTCACTTTTTGGTATCTGGAAGCTAATTAAGAAAAAAAAATCAAAATGATAAATTCACACGCTCGCTGGAGGCCCGAAAAAATTGAATACCGCTTTCGAAATAGTCTGATGAAATAGTGACAAGTTTTGAATCATCAATGATTTACCGCATATAAATGTTAATGTTCCATGAAAGGTTCTGATCACTTGGACTACCTCACACGGTCAAATAGGCCAATAGGCATCTCGTGAATATTCGATCTTATTTTTGTCGTGTATTGTTTCTCCCATAAATCGTTTTTTTTTATGATTTCGGGCCGATTAGCAGTCATGTTAAATTTGTGGTCGCTTGAAACCAATTCGTAATGCGAATCATAAAACGGGTGAGTTTCTTGAAATCGTTTGGAAATTGAACCGTACCATGGGCAAAAATGGTAACTTCAATAGAATATATTGGCAGAGAACGAATAAATAAAAGCAATGAATAACGCGCATCAAATACGAAGACATAAAAATACTGAAACAATAGCCATTAGGTTTGACTCTAATGAGTTTAATGAACGTGTGGGAAATTGTATATCTCAAACAGTAAGTTGTCGGTTACCAACACGAACAAAAAAAATTAGAAGTGAACAAACCGCTAACGTAAACACGGTGCGTTGTGAATACTCTATCGTGGGATTTTAACTTGACTTCCGATATTTTGGTAGTAATCATGCTGACCACAACCGTGAAGAAAATTCAACAAAAACAATTCATATTAAGACTAATTTGTATTTTCTCTTGACCCCCCATTCCTCCTGACAAACAAAACATGTCTTAAATGTGTTTCGCTATAACTTCCAAGATTAATGGCTTTCAGACAATTTGCTCACGACGCTTCACTGTTTTGTGTTGATTAATATTCAATATTTAATGTTTTTTCTCATTAATGAATTGAAAGATCATGTACAGACTGTACTCATTGTACTTCCGCATGGCGAACGCAAAATGCATTTGATTTCAGTTTCGATAAATAGTTTTGCGCAGTTTCTTTCCTTTCAGCGGTATAAATTGATGTGAAGTTGTCATTAAATCCATTTCCTTGTGTTGTGTCAATGTTTTATCGTTTGACAATCAGGCATTTTGCACAAGTATCGAGCTTCATCACAATGAATTGGAATAGAAATCACACACTAAATGCTTTGAAAAATTTGGCGCGTATAACACACACACACACACGCATTTACATCTCTTTGGCGCATGTCTCAATATCGCAGCTGTCCTAATATTAACAAAAAATACAATTTGAAGGAATGGAATTAGAATGATTTATTTTTAATATGTTGATTTTCTTGTTGTTATAAAGTTAAAAATTCTTCGTTGCAAACATTTATTTTAATAAAGGAAATAAATTAAAAGGCGATCATTTGCGAGTGGAAAAATATCAAAATACACATAAACAAACGAAAGACAAGTGGATTTTTCCCCGGTGGATGGCGAAACTCGCAAAATACGCGCAATACGCACTGCAAATACACATACATCGATGGCGCTGCCATTTTTATGTTTATGTGTGTGAAAGGTTTCTGTGTGTATTTCATCATCCATGTAGATTTTCGGATTCCATCTTTCGTTTATCAGGGAAATTTGGACGGCTGGCAATTTTCGTTGTTTTTGTTGTTGTTGTTGTTGTTGTTGTTGTATTTGGATTCTCGTTTTCCCTTCAGCTGCTGCCTTATTTAATTCGGAGTCGATTCACTATGCATATTCGTTAACACTTTTCATTGTCATCGCAAGTCGAAGACTGTACAAATGTATGCGTGGTTTTTTCGCGTCGTCATCATCAGAAAACAGAAGCTGCACGAGAGGTAATCATATACTAATTTTTCGATTTGATTTGTTCGTTTTGAGAAGAAGAAATTGAAATAAATTGTTATTCGATTTGTGAATTTATATTGGCGTTTTGTGCATTGAGAATAAAATTACAAAGTTTGTTTGGTGTTCGGCCAGTGTATATTTTAATTTAAGTGCAGTGTTGATGTTATCATTCGGAATAACTAAAAAAAATTACAACCATCATGAAATGGTCCATATCAAGTACAAAAGAGGAAAATCTCGATGAAGATGACACCATTGAACGAACGCATCGTGCAAATGAAGAATTAATGGAATGAAAATGCTTTTTAAAATGATATTCTTAGGACAAATATTCAAGAAGAATCGTAAATGATATGGTTTGGGGTTAAATTCTTTATCATTGCTTTGATCGTGCATTTTGTTGTTTGTTCGTTATTTGTATTTCGATTGGTATTTGTATGCTTGCATTTAATCTGATGTTGAATGTTTCATGAATTCTTTGAAACCTCGTAGCTCGTAATGACTTCATTCACTCTGTGACCGCAGTTAAAAAAGCGAAATTATCATTAATATAGAATAGCACAAAGAAAAAAAAAATAAATGAAACACTTGAGACATACATTAGATGAATGAGAACTGAATTATGATGTTTTCTGGTTTGATCATGTGAAAACGGGTTGATAATTTTGCTTGGTTTCAAGTAGAATTTCAAGGAGAGCATTTGAAAGCAATGACGGCTGTTGCAAGCAATGACTGCACAATGAAGTTCGCATAAAATTGGCATGTTGAATTTTCTCTTGTTAATTAGATTGTGTTAAGAACTCATCCGATAACAAATAATCGAATTTTACTTCAAGGTCAAAAACGTTTTCACTTACAATCAGTACAGCACAGTACAGTACATAGCGTCATTTCACAAGTACGTAAAGAATCGAATACATTGAGAAAAGGACATCCGCTATGCCGTTTGAAACATCAAAAGTACCTTCAAGCAGAGATTACGGGCTGACAATAGAAGTCTATGAAAATAGGAGGTAAAAATGGCTAATAATGCAAAATTTCGACTGAAAATAGCTGATAACTTCAAATAGCAGCTGAAAATAGCATATATTTTCCAAATAAAATAATGGATTCCATTGATAGTCACACTGAATCTTTAAGATCCACTTGCGATTCAGCGCTGAAATTCAAGATTTAGTGTGACTATCAATGAAGTTCATTGTTTTATTTGGAAAATATCTGCTTTTTTTTTCAGCCGCTACTTCAAGTCACTATCATCTATTTTCAGACAAAATTCTGCAATTTCAGCTGCTATTCTCAGATAGGTTGCCATTGTCAGCTCATAGTAATCCCTGCCTTCAAGTGAATTTCTAATATCGTGTTGTAACGTCGAGCAGCTAATAAATTGAGAGCATAAAAAGATGAAAGGAAAACGAAAAAAAGAAAGAGAGATAGAGAGAGAGGGGTAAGCAGCGATAATGTACGAAAGAGTGAGGCACAAATTTATAAAGTGTTGGAGTTTTGATATTAGAAAGATACTTGGAGGTACTTCTGACGTTTCTATTGGCAAAAAAGTTGTCATTTTCCCCTTAATTGAATTCCTACCTAGTGATTGATGCAAGGGGGAAATCACTCGAAAGTAATTGTAATTTACACTAGTAATTGTATGCGAAAAAAAGTAATTGTACCAAAAAAAAGTAATTTTACAAAGAAAAAAGTAATTTTTAGAAAAACAAAAGTAATTGTACACGAAAAAAGTAATTGTACACGAAAAAAGTAATTTTACAAAGAAAAAAATAATTTCATGCAAAAATTTTAATATGTATGTTTGAACACTTTGAACGTCTACATAGTTTTATTTACTACTGAATGACTGTTGAATAAAAAAAATTCAATTGTCGGTTGTAAATAAACCTAGAGTACTACTCAATATACTACAAAAGTATTCACTTCACTTTCATCGATAACAACATGATTTTTGTCACTATTCGCGTACAATTACTTTTTCGTATGCAATTACTTTTGTAACTACTACAATTACTTCAATTACATTTTTTTCGCATACAATTACTTTTTTGTTGTTCCAATTACTTTTTTCGTGTTCAATTACTTTTGTTTTTCTATATACACAAAAACAATTACTATGGAAGTGTTTATTTCAAGAACACGTGTTCTCATTATTGAAGACAAATTCTTAATTGATATTTCCATATGAAATTCAGGCTCAAATGAAAATTCGACTATTGAGCCTTGTATATCGTATCCAAATACAAAAGTAATTGCACATACAAAAAGTAATTTGACAAAGAAAAAAGTAATTGTACCAAATACAGAGGTAATTGTACACAAAAAAAGTAATTGTACGAAGAAAAAAGTAATTGTGATTTTGAAAGTAATTGTAAAAGTAATTGTAGGCTTTCAAAAAGTAATTGACAATTACTTTTCGAAGTGATTTCCCCTTGGATTGATGAGTTTATGGCTTGATTAAAGGTAATTATAGATGCATCCAGCATACAATAATGAAGCTTTAATTGATCCACAAATTTACGCAAAATATGGGTATTCAAATTGATACAGTATGTAAAATATACTTCCTATAATAACAAAAATGGATAAATAATAAATAATGTGATAATCATTCAAGTTAATTTCTCAACACATCATTTTCAATTAAAGATATATTATCAGTTCAAGGCGAGAACGCTTTAGAGGTGCTTATTATTTGATTTCAATGTAATTGCGATTTGTGTCTAACGAATAGATCAAACCACATTCAAATTCATAAGCTGTGTCAGTCATTTTTTTTTTGGTTCGATTTGGTCTTTTTTTTTGGTGGCTTGGTCTAACTCTAAAAATTAATTTGTGAATGGATAGTAAACTATGGACCATAACCAATTCGAACACTAAGAATTGGTTTAAAATGGTGAAAAATAAAAACTGTGATGTGGACGGAGATGAAATGTTTGTTCTAGTGTTCATTTATAATGGTGTTGTAATAGAATAATGGTATTGTGGAGATGGTAAAAACCGCAACCAATCCATATTGACATTGTATCGATTTCTCAGTGCAAAACCAATTTAAACAAATGTGTTAATTCATGTAGAAAATACAAGTGCACAATTCTGATGCTTTTCTGTTTTTGCATCTTTTTTTTAATCTTGAAAAGGTGTGACAACATTTCTTAAGTGCTGTTCCGAGTGCTGGAAATTACACAACATAAGCAACGAAATTTAGAAAAATCGCACGAAAAAGGAGGAAAAAGCAATTAAACTAAACTAAAACTATTAAAAGAAGAGACACAACACCACCAGTATGCATGGATATCCAGTGATGCAAGTAGTCCAATACAGTGTTCCGCCATGCTCTTGGCCACCGCCTGTCGATTCGCATCGTTCATCGCAACCAACATCTGGTATTTCATAATTCATTTCGTTCAAATTGTGTTGTTGTTTTGTTTTGCCTTAAAATACTTATAGAACGTGCACTTCACGGTCAATAGTTTTGGTTTAGCTGCTGGTTCCGTCATTTTTAATCAGAGCATATAAAATCTAAGATTTATAATAATGGATCCACTGGATTTATTTGGATGAATCGAAGAAATTAGATTCCAACTCATATGTTGAATCGGCTTTCCTATTTCCCCGCTTCTGTGGTGCGCTTCGAACCCATTGATTAAGTTACATAATATTTCCCACAATTAATCCCACTGCCATATTTTTACAGATTTCCATTTCAAAGCTAAATAATACGTTTACAGGTTCTTTGACTTCTTTTTTAGTTAGTATGCACACTCAATTCGGTGGTAGAAAAATAATTTTAATGTGATGGGGAAATGGCATTTTACCGCTATTTGGTTTGCATTTGGTGGTAACTTCTATATAAAATACAGAAATCCGTTGTCAGAAATCATATTCATAGTCATTATCGGCTGTAGCCAAAAACATTGTTATATATCATGAATTTGTCAGAGCGCAGCAATATTATTTGTAGATCTGCACCTCTGTTTTGGCACACAGTAATGCTTTGACATGATAGACAAAGCAGAAGAAATGCAATCACAGTAGCCATGAGAATATTTGTGAGTAGAGAACTTCACCTCTTTATTTCCTTTTGCTTCTATTCTTCCATCTCTGTGTAGCTATGGATATCAGAGCGAGAGTTGAACATCACACCAATCATGTTGACGCACTCTGATGAATGTAAATAATATATTTCGAATATTCTTGGCTGCAGCACATCATAATTGTGTGTGCGATTGTTGATAGAAAATTTGGACACAGAAATGACCACCACATGCAAAACAAATGGCGGTAAAATGCCATTTCACCACCACATTGAAAACATTTTACTACATCAGTTCTGAGTGTGTGACAATGTGCTCGATACAGCATTTTATACAGCATGCAAAAACAAGTGTGTTTCATATGCAAAATGCTCTACGAATTACGAACACCATGCAAATACACACATTTTTGTTGGAAATGCAATGACTTTGCGAATACTTGTAGATTTGACCAAAAAAACAACAAATTTATGCATAAATTGATTTTTAAGAATGTATTCGAGTGCCTGTGTTTTTGCAAATGGATGGAAATAAATGCAAGGGGTTTATTATGACTACCATTAAAATTTCATTTTCAATTATTTTCAATTATATTCAGTGTTTGTCAATACTTTTCAATATTTTCAATGATATTTTCTTTTACACAACTTTTACATAAAATCGACATGATTTGAAAATCTATGAAGACAGGCATTCATTAACATTGTGTTCACACTGGTAGCAAAATATCAATTTGCTGTGACCAAAAAAAACACAAAGCAAATTAACATTTCGCTTCCTTTACTGTAAACAAACGAATAAAACAAACACACACAAAGAAAAATGAAGAAATTTCAATAAACAGTGCGGAATACACATCAAAACAAATAAGAAATGTCAAAACGTCATAAAATTCCATTTTTACAGCAATAGTTGCTTGTAGATAAAAAACCATTTCACATTCCTGTTTCAACAGCCAATGAAATCAAATGCGTATTTCTCCGTTCAAATATAATGATTCCATTGGCTGATATGGTAGAGCGTTGATTTCCTAACCATGAGATTGTGAGTTCGAATCCCACTTTCATATTTATTAATTTTTTTTCAATTCATTCTATTATTAATGCATAGAATAAATATTAGGGTGATTCAAAAAACCGTCTTTTTCGAATTTTGACTGTCTTGATGTATTTTCATAGGAGGTTGGGTAAAAATATAAGCCTCCAAATAAGCAATTTCCGGTCACTCTAAGTGACAGCTCAGCGGCCCCAGCCGAAAATCGACTATTTTGATGGAAAACTCCACTTTTTAGCTGATCTGTACATGTAATAGTAGTCCGATTGCGTTCAAACTTTCACAGAGTTACTTTTGTACTTTTTTTATGAGTTATGCCAATGGTGCTTAACATTCCTATCTCGGCAATGTAAACGATGTGATAGTCTCGCAAGACCACGCCATCTCGTTTTGCCATGATCAAATTAAACATCAATGTTTGTATTTTTGCATGTTATCTCTACACAGTTCGCCACCAGGGTGGACGCAATAGCTAAGTCGAATGCTCTCTTACACAAGTAAATAACATAACATTAAATATGAATATAGATGGCGCGAATTCTATTTTCAACTAATTTATTCGAACCGTTAGGCACCATTGAGTTATGCAGAGTATGGGAGCATTTGGTAGACTTTGTGGTGTACTTTTATTGCATCAAATCTCAAAAACTCGTTTTTTGGCTAAAAGTGTAGGAACAAAGTATATTTTCCATCTTCCGAAGACATTTCGAATTAATTTAGTTCAAATTATCCCTGGATATCATATTTTTACGATGAATAGTTCGGCAGTTATGGGCGCAAGTAGTATTTTCTCGAATATGCGTGAAAGTCCGACTTAAGGTCATATAGGCCGCAGTAGGAGCGGCTAAACCAATCTAGAAAGACTTGGGTTTGACCTTATCCAATTTTTGCCACGAAATCGATTGCCAAACGATTTGGAACGACACAAGTCCGTGTTGAGGTCAAAAAACGCACTAGTTCCGAGCTTATTTTGCATGAAAAATCCAGAAAATGATTCACCCATATTGTACAAGATATGTTGTGATAACTTCTTTTATAATATGTGCTTTTTAACATTTAAGAATTTCGTTGCATTTCTAATTTCGAGATTACTGTTGTTTTTATTGTGTTTTTCACTAATTGTCTAATATCTACATCATATCATTTCAATCCGTTTATGTGCTCTTCTACATTGTTTTTGTGTTTAGCATCACCACGGACTGGCATCCGAAAATATGTTGTTTGGTGCTTAATATGCGGCGGTTTATCATGTTTACTTGGAATAATGTTTCTTGGCGTGTACTTTCTAGTGCGTTCATACACAAGCACGATTGGGTATTTTGAAACCGTTCCAACATTTGTTCCGGCCACTTTGGTAAGTGAATCGCGCCATTTTCGACGCATCCCATCACTGTTATGCATTGTTAATCTTTAATTCGATGCCAGTGCATACACACAAGCGAAATTGTGAATAAATGTCCAGCAAATTACTCCATACCATACATGTATACATTTTTAAACACTCCATTATGGAGTAACTATGTATGAAATAAAAAACCTCTAAACAAGGTAAAGCATCGAGCGACGATTTGCGCTTCATACTTTGACAGCAATACGACAGCGCCCCCATGGTACTAAACAATTGTACACCATTACATAAGAAAGATTGAACAGCAAATATTCACTTCTTCTCTTTCTATCGCACGTTCACTTGCATAGAGTGCGTTCCATTCCCAAGGGGGCGCCAACACGTTGATATACAAAAAGACAATTACGTGTTATTGTTGTTGTAACGCGCAACCGTCGGAATCGAGTGACAAAAGCATAATGCAAAACACAAAATTTCTGGTATGACATTTTTGCCGAAAAAAAACATTTTAGTTGAATTTTGTAAACAATTTTTCAGTGCATTAGTGCATTTAAATTTCATATCAGAAATGTTGTGTTTTGCAGGTAAAACAGGTAAAACGTTTGGAGGTTTTTCATTTGATATCACAGATTTTGGCAATGCACTCATAGAAATGAAATAAAATGAAACAAACTGGATTTTGCCCAAAAATCGAGGACATTTTCAAGAAAAATCGAGGACATCACCGAGGAAAAACGAGGACATTACAGAGAAAATACACTTAAATAGATTGCTGTATAAAATTACGATTTTTATGCAAAGTCCTCGTTTTTTGAGAAAATTTTCGCTATATTATCGATTTTCGAGAAAATTTTGAAGATTTTTCCGTATTTTCCACGTTTTTCGAATATTTTCCACTGAAAATAAACTACAATCCTGCAATGTTCTCGTTTTTTTCCGAAGAGTCCTCGGTTTTCTTACATCGTTTTTAACTTTTCATAGCTTAAATTTCTTGAAAAAATCGAGGACAGCTGCCCCCCCTCCTGCCCCTCCTTGGCTACGCCCATGATTTCGGTCAAGAATTGGATGAATTTTCGATGTATCTAAATCAAGATGTATCGATGTATCTTGATCTAAATTTAAAAAAAAAAATTAATAAAATCAAACATCAAACCGGTTGCTTGATTAACTTAAATATTTTACAACTATTAGGGCTGAGCGGGGCTATAGAAATTGTTGTTGTTTTTTATCAGTTCCACCTCTCACCGCTACCGTGTCAAATACAATTCATATGTATTTTTAGTGGCGCTGCTTGCATGTAAAGTGTAACCGGCTCTGTCTTCGATTTTACAATATAGATTGAATTTATTGGAACAATTGTATCAAATGTGGAGGAACAATTATATTAACCGATCATTTTAATTCTTCTTTACAGTTGATGTTAACTGGTCTGTGTATCATAAGCTTAGCTAGAAGACGAAACCGCTATAGCTATTTAGTAAGTATTAATTCAAATATCGGAAGCAAATTTGTAGATCATCACCACATGCAAAATTTTGAAACAGTTATAAATGGATTTCTCAACCCCAAAAACCACATATTCACATTGCGTGCATAAATAAATATTTATTTTCAATGTAGTTCAAATCGCGAATACTCGGAAAAATGTCATGAAATTTCTCAATCAATTAGTCATGAGTTTGTTTTTGCTTTTGCTTGATGATGTTAACGTAATTTAATTGCAAAAATATTATTATTATAAATTAATATTATTGTAGTCAATCCTACATTGCGTTTGACAGATTCCATACAAAATCACTGAACTGTCGTCTTCCTGCCGATGAACACCGCCATCTACTTCAAGGCATATGTTGTTCGTTTGTATTCGTCGGACTCAGTGATGAGACACTCACACAAGTATGAACAGTACCGAATTTTGCATACGCTTGTGTATAGTGTACATGCACATGTACAACAAAGGCGCATTTGAGATTGTCAGAGTACCATGAAACAGGTTGCGTATGTCTGAGTTATATTATTTGAAATTAGCAATGAAATGTATCTTTGATTGTAGTATTCCCCATGGCATTCAAGAGTCATGCCGGTGTTGCCATCTTTGTCCGGATCCAATTATGTTTATTTTAATATAAGCCGCCCTTAGTTTTTGGCCAGCATGTTCTCAGCTTGCAGCGGAATGTGTGTGTAAACATGCAAATGCGTAAATACGTTTCTGGACATTTTGGCGAATAACCCATCTTGACACAAAATTCAATCGTTCATGCTGCTTTTCATATCTAAGATACGACAATTCTATTTATGCAAGATCTTACCTATAATGAATTATACACAGAAAAAAGTTAGGTTACGTGTTTCTCAACTGATATTTGAGGCCCTGCCTTTTCATTGACTATACTATAATGTCAAAGGTATAAAAGCAAACGCTCTTTGTTTCATCGATATCATTTTATACAATTCAAAAAATTCCATCGATTTTTACGCAGAATCAGTGATAATTTGATTTTTAAATTGTTTACAGTTTAATTTTCACTAGTCCAGTCTATCTGCCATCCAAATAAAGGGAAATCGACTAAAAAATTGATTTCATTCAATTATTTACGACATCGCAGCATTTTCTGTCTATCAATCTCACTTACTCTCTCCCCGTTTTCTTCTTTTTTTGTCCATGTGAATGTAAATAGATCAAACTATCTGGAGCTTGTGGATTATCGTCAGCGTTAACGTGCGCTTTAGTTACAGTGACAACAACGGTAATTCATATGAGCCGTTTACAGGCACTACGTGAATGTGAATACACAAGAAAGACCCGAACGTGTACATGCTATTCGGTGGAAACGCATACAATACAAGAAGATAATGGGAATCTTGGCGGAAATGATGAAGGTACTAATCGCAATCAATTGTAAAATGATGCAATGTTTTTGTCATATTTGACTCTAGATCCGAAATGAGAAGACTGACTTTAGTAACATTGAATTTTTGTTTTTTCAAATAGTTGGCTATCGTTTTGTATTTGATTCGGCTGATGAATGCACAGTAGTACATAATGCACTGTATAGCTGCCTGCGTGCAATTTTTGGAATCTCTGTTGCAGGCGTCCTGGTAGCTGTTTTCAGTTGTAAGTATTAACTGCGGGACAAATTTTGATTTATATAGGTTAAATTATTTTTTTTTACATTACTATTTTGTTAAAACGAATAAATAATTGTTTCACATTTCGATTGAAGGCATGTTGGTCTATCAGCTGTTGAGTCATGAACGGAAAAAAATGATATGGGAGCAATTAGAACTGCGAAGACGACAAGCGTATGGCAGGCAAAGTCCTCCTGGATGGCCATCGTTGGGGAATGGACCGTCTGTCATTGGAACTCCACGCAACGGTCCGTGCAGATGCTGTGAGCAATGCCATTCACATCGAAACATGCTACAGCCCAGCTATTCTTGGGACAGTGATAGTCGATTTTGGTCACCGCCACCAAATGGATATTATACACAAGGTATAAAATATTTAATTACTCATAGAGTATTATAGATTTAACAGACAATAAACGATTAATTTTGGACATTCTTCGCGTTAATTTTAGACAATTAAAAAAATTATACGAAAACATGCAAAGTTGTCAGTTTAACAATTTTGTGTATCAAAAAACGAATTTACCTGTTGAAATTAAATTCAAGTAGCATTGAATGTTATAATTAACTGGATGTGATTTTTAGGTGCCGATGATCATTTGATTGTGTCACGAATGGTGAATCAAAATTCAATGCAAACACAGCGGCCAGGCTGGAGTTGGCCACGTTTTCCATGGCAACGAAATGATAGTCAAAGATTCCGTCAAACTCCGTCAAGCCCGGACTCTCAGTATGGTTTTTCAACCAATATGTCGCGTTTAGACAATAACACCAACATGATGCAAAGTTATACATTGATAAATAATCCGCATCATTTCGGAATATGGGGACCACCACCTCCATATTCGGATCCAAACAGTCCAGTACGACGAAATCGTTACCTTTATAATCAGTGCCAACAGATAACTGAGCACTCGGGTGTTGTAATTCAACCAATTTCAACGATATCGCACCAATCAAATATGGCAACAATTGATTGTAATCAGCCAATTGTCAGCGAAAATCATTCGATTGAGCAAATGTGTGTAACACCCGCTCACATAAATCATCGCATAAAGAATCGATTGAATGCGTTCAAAGCCAAAGATTCCACCGAATCGGCCACGTTATCAGATAGCGATACACAACGTGATTCAACACATTCAAACACCTTACCATTTCGAAAACCAAGAAAACGCATTGAAAACGGGGCAAAAAGCATTGGATCGAATCAAACGACTGCACGAGTGAATGTACAAAATATATTTAGTTCAACACAAAATATGTCGAGCAGTGGTGGCCGAACACATGATAATATTCCAAGCTGTTCGTCGAATTTGGTGCATTCGAAAATAAAAAATTCATCAAACGCTGGTGTCGAAAATTCGGGATATCAATCAATGGAAGACATACTAATTAGCTCACCAACGGGAAATTATTCAAACCGTAATGATCATCCGGTACTCAGTAGTCGAGATATTTTCACGCGAACGAGATTACAGTTTCCGAATCGGGCGGATTATGACAAATTTGGCACATTAAATGTTCAACCATTTTCATCAACATCACCCAGAAATCATAACAGTAGCAGCCATTCGCTTCCTAAAGATTTAACTCGGTATAGCATTTGTTCGGCTGAATCGGAAAAAACGGAATATACGGATGTATCGCCCATGACACCATCAACACCTTTTGCCGCCGAAGAATCAAATGCAATCACAATGGCATTCCAAAGGGAATTCAAACAGCAACAACAGCGGTCTTTGCACAAAGATCATTCAGAAGCAAGTGGTTCAAATAGTATGCCAGTATATAGTGCACGGTATTTAGATGGAAGTGATCATAAAAGAGACACAACAACCATCCGATCAAAGAATGTGCCGGATATTCATTTAAGATCATCCATGCAACACTCCAATATAGCTGGCAATCATCTACGGTCGGTTGATAGTGATGCTAATGTAGACAATTTTAATGCAACCACAAATGTATACCAAAAATTTGAAAGAAGAAGTGTTTATCAGCGGCCAACATATTCATTTGCACATGCCCATAGTACACCGGGTCATAATCAAAGCAACAATACCAATACAAATACCAATATCAATACTAATACCAATTCAAAACATACTGTATCGACAACAACACCAAAGAAACGCAATATGTATACAACACATTCGCTTGGATCGCCGTCCAATTTAACCGGTGAAATAGATCTGGTTCGATTTACGAATATGCGAAAAGAAGCCAAAGGTGACGAAGTAAATGGTAGCAAAGATGAAAGAAAATCATACGATGGCCATAATAAAACAATGGGTGAAAATGATTGGCCCGATCATAGGCGTTTGTGAAACGAAGTTTTTGTTTAGATCGTAGGTTAGTGGTTTAGTTCTCAAAATAACAAAAAAAAAACGAAACAAAATGTTAGTCAAAATTGAATGCACTCTATCACTTGTAAATCGAATAAAATTGTGATAAAACAAAATTGGCGCATTTAAACAAAAAACGTAAAATTGCATATTTTTACAAATATTAAAAAATAATTAACTTTCGGTTTTGATTAAATTAAACATTTGGGTTGTTTTAAAATTCGTTTCAAAGTTATTATTAAGTTTAATTAATAATTCAAGTTCATCTGGAACAAAAGACAGTATTTTAACATTGACTAGAGCTGCATGTACTTTGAATGCAATACAAACATATGACAGGAATGATAGTCCCCACTAATTCATTAAGTTTAGATCAATCAAAAGATTGCGTTTGTTTTGTAGTGCTAGATTAGGTCAAATATTTCAGTCAAATCGCATTTGAGGGGCTTGGCGGAATAATGTAAAACAACCTCTCACCTCCTGCTCGCACTAACAGTAATTTCCATAAGCGAGAGAAGGAGATGAGAGGCTGTGTTACATTATTCCACCAAGCCCGTCATTTGTTTTATGAGCCTAGTGAATAGAACAGATCTGAAAAAAGCAAAATCGATTCTCTTCATTAAATCTGTTAGCATTATTAATTTAAAACAAAGGACAGATATTTGTACTTACAATTTACATAACCGACAATAACCGCACAATGATGCATTTTTGAATTACCCAAGCTGCGTTCTTGATGTACTGGGCCAAAATATGTGGCAGGAGAGCCGTGTACTTACGGTGGTGAGAATATACTTTACATGTATTCTATAGAATACATTGGTATTTGCTAATCTTATGGGTTAGATAAAAACTGATAAATTCTTCCAATTTGTTGTTTTAATTCTCTTCATCGCGATGAGATGCGTTTCAAAGTTTTATTTATTGTTATTCATTCAATTTTTTTCAATCTCAAAACATCGCCATTTTATACAAATTCAATTGGTGTCGAATACGGCACGTTTGTCTGAGATGTGCAGAGATATGCGTCGAATTCGACTCAAGATCCCAAGTCAAAATATCACCACTTTCAAAGTGGTCAGACCGCTTCACTTGACCACTTTGTTTTGATGGTGTATTCGTATCGTTGCTGCTTGCGAATACAAAACAAAAGAAATGTCTCGTTCTTTCTTTTGTTTTATATTCGCTAGCGGTATCGATACGAATACAGACAGCATCAAAGTGAAGTGGTCAAGTGAAGCGGTCTGACCACTTTGAAAGTGGTGATATTTTGGCTTGGGATTTCAGTATTCCAACATTATTGCAAATTCTCACCACTTCGAAGTACATGGCACATATTAAACGTCAGACTCTTGTTAGGAGCCTGGAATTACCTGTTTAAATGAATTGTGTGGGAAAAAAACAAATCTAAAATATATCAGCGCATATAAGTAGAGTTTAAAATGTAAACGAGATCAATTTAGAACAATATTCATGCACAAAAATTAATAAAGTGGTAAGTGTAGCTCGGTCATTCAAATATATCCGCACCACGCTGCGAACGCAACTGAGGTTTGTCAAGTTTCAATACATTCAGTATTGGTGGCGCTGTTGTCACTGAGTTACTCGTAAACATAAAAAGCGTATAAGTTATCTTTCAATTTCTATATATTTCTCCTCGTGGGAGAAGGTATAAATTCTGACATACATCTTTTTTTCCACCAACATTTTATGTGACATTTAATGTAATGCGTTCGCTGCCTGAACCGCACACTTTGCTTCTTCGTCAAAATCTGGGGTAGACCTAACTCTGTTAAAATTGCCCTAGTCCATGAATTAGCCCAATTCAATCTATCTTTTCTCTATATTTACTCGTTCTGTTTCATTACTCATCATTCTATTAAACGTGTTCATTTATACATTTATACATTTATACATTTATACATTCACACGAAAACATGTTTCAGTTCATTACTAAAGATGTAATTGAGAATCAAGAGAGACTAAACTAAATTACAACCGACATAAATTGACTTTATTGTTTGGACATTTGGAGTTAATTCTTTCCAAATGTTCGCTATTATAATGCAGTTACACTTAAACTAATTAATTAATAGAAATTGCTTGGTGGTAGCAGTACACGAACAAACCATTTTGCCAA
This sequence comes from Aphidoletes aphidimyza, assembly GCA_030463065.1. NCBI lineage: Eukaryota > Metazoa > Arthropoda > Insecta > Diptera > Cecidomyiidae > Aphidoletes > Aphidoletes aphidimyza. The sequence continues at coordinate 46,573,394 of CM059997.1, forward strand.
TAATATTGTATGAAACCACCCACTTAAGTTCCCCGGGACATATTCGTTTGCAATTCAACTCACTCCTCGAAATGTTGATTTATTTAAGATATTTATGATCGGGCATACATTTTTCCACTTAGCTCTATTCGCAGACCAATGAAGTGAAACTACACCAAAAATTCTTTAAAATGTTAAAACATACGTAAAATATGGAGAAATAAAACGAATCAAAACTAATCCGCTCCTGTTCATCACTAAAAATATTTTCTAATTGCAGCCAATGTCCCTAAAGCGGCTTACCTTCACTTCACTAACACCTCATATATTTAAAAGATCTATATGAGCGCAGGTAGCTTAGGGTGTAATAGAATTTTCATTTTCATCAAGGGATTGGCACATAGGTTCTTAGACTCTGAAGTTAAGGGGTAGACTGTGGGGGGTAATTGAAATGTTGTCAAATGTTCGAAGGGGTAATAGAAATTTGTTATGAATTTTAGGGGAAGGGGGATGAGAGCTAAATGCCAAAAAGGTCTTCAATTAATTTCAGAGATGAACACGCTGTTGAGCAAAAAATGGAAATTATAGGGGGTATTGAAATTTGTCTGCTTTCATGGGGGGAGGTTAAACGCCAAAAAGGTCATCAACGGAGAAAACGCATGATTTCAGTAGTTTTTTTTTACTTTTTTTATAAATGGTATGAGCATTTGTTATCCAAGTTGCATACAATAATGAATAAACAAAACAGATATAGGAATTCCATTCCATATCTCTATTGTTTTTAATTTTTATTGATTGTGCGTTTTCGGATTTGTGGATTATACCACCAATTTTTATATGGGGTAATGAGAATTTTTCTGAATTTAAGGAGGGGTAGTCGCGCGGGGCAAATCACTCATGCAATTACTTTTTTCCGCCAATAATTACTTTATATATTTTGAAATTACTTTTAGATTTCTTCACATTTTCAAGTACTCATTTAATTCTCTGACACGTTCCACATCTGTAGAACGCTGTTTCCACACGTTAGCCGTTCGGAACGGTCCGAATTTTGAACAATAGCCACATTCCGATGACTTTTACGTCAAATGTATTTAATTGTTTTCTTGTTTTTTTTTTCTTTTATTTGAAAGTATTTTAAAACGTATTGTATGCCATTTTTGTAATCCTCTTCCATTTAATCTAACAAAAATTTGTCAACTTCATTAAATTAATCTTAATCAGTTTTTAATTGGTAGTCCAGTTCGTAAGTTTGTTCTTGATAAAATAGTCATTGTCATGATATATATGCTTCACTTTAAGATGTTGATGCTGAACAAGTCGGTTCACTCCATTCACTTTAAAACCGATGTCACCGCATAATTTTAACCGTTTTAGCGCAGTTGGCAGAGGCGTTTAATTTGGAGTAAAATGCTGATATGATAACGGTTACATCAAATGAAATATTTTGGTTGGTTTTTATTGTGATTTTTTGATTTTATCAGTTAATCTCTTCCTGTAAATACTATGTAAGAAATTTTTTTAAGAAACAATGTAAATAAATTGAACACAATTTAATCCCAGTTATTTGAAAGTTGAATTAAATGAAAGCAAGAGGTCAGCGTTATGTATAGATTTCTTAATCGTTTCTAAAAGTGATTCATATTCCATGTATGAAATGATCGTTAAAATTCCCATTCCCATTCCCACGGAAAATCCTATATATGTATGACTAGCAATTGCCCAATAAATTACATTCAATGAGACTAACTAATTTATGAATTTAATAGCACATTTCAAGTGCTTCCGAAAACTAAGCCTCTGGAAGCTTTTGGACTACTAGTCAAAACCTCGGAATTTAAATAATAAATACTTACCCGTGTCGGTATCAATTAACCCTTGGGGAAATCGCACTGTTGCAACTGTGAACCAATGCCACCAATACGATCAATATTCCACCACTGTAAATGTTCGTATGAATGTCACGAACTGCTCGACGAACTGTCAAGCGAGCTGTCAAGCACAATTGGTGTATTGGTATTTGTGTATATTGGTCTACATTGGTGATACATTGGTGAGTATTGACGCATTGGTGTTGAGACAAATATTGAGGCAAATGTGGCCAATATCACCAATGTCACCAATGCGATTTCCCCCTCGAATTAACCTAAGACAATCTGACGTCAAACATATAGTTACGATACGTTTGAAAATCATTTTTAAAAATCATCTCTGGCATCTCTTTAAACTTATTCGATGAATAACAATTGTCCGATTTGTTTCTATTTCTATTTTTTAATCGCGCAAATCATTTTTTTTAGCAAAATGTCTAATAATCATCTGATTAAAATATATTAAAATAGAAACAAATCGAACAAATTACATTCATAATTTATTATAGATGTTGCTGTCTGACATTTGAAAAAAAAAAACTCCACATAATGAGTTCCGACCAATGTCGGTATTGACAATTTTCACTAGATTTTCATTCATCTGAATGATTTTGTTTGTATTATAATTATTTTGAAGAAATAAGAAGACACCAAAACCGAATATTCTTGCATTTACCTTAACCCAAAATAGTTTCCATTTCCAAGCTTAATAATATTTACACCATTTTGTTGAAAACCATTTTTTATGTGTGTTTATTAATCGATACAGTTTAATGCTAACGTACAAACTGATCATTTAAAGCAACATTTTAATACATTTTTAAAAAAATGTATGTTTTCTGTCAGCTTTCAAAATTGTTCCACTTGCAGAAAGCATGATAACAAACTCCAAAATGTGAATATCAATATTATTTTTTTAGCTATTTGAACGAGTTTGACATTTATTTCAATAATTCTCATTAAGATCATACCCGAATTTGAAATATCTGCTTTAAGATAAGAAATTACCGAATTTTTCATGACTGCATGCATTCATTCTTTTTTTATATTTTCATATTTTAAGTACAATTTTCGAGACTTCACAATTTTTCACACCTCTCGCTATCGATGTTTGATGGCATTTTTTTGAAAAGTTTTTTTTTTATAAATTAACGATTAGTGTTAAGAAAAATGATTTCATGTGAGATTCCCAAAGATGTGTGATTAACATTCGATTTTATATATTATAGGTTCAGAATACATAAAATTGAAATAGAGAACCCAAAAATGTGAATTAATATTTATATTAAATTGTTAATCAAAACAGTTTTATCGACAGCTTTTAACAGATGTAATGTATGTATGTTTGAATGTATGGAATGACGTTTATAATTTGAAATTGGTTTATACCTTAAAGTATTTACTGTATAAGAAGGCACTTGCCGCTCCTAAACCAAACAGTGCCAAGTATCCAAAATATTTCGCTGATATGCTGGGACGTTTCTTTAGCAAAAATACTAGTAGGCTCGTCTTTCTATCTGAGTAAGGTGGGTAACGTGCGCTGAAATTTTAAATATTGTGAAAATTGTAAACAGGAGATGAGCAAAATATGTGAGACTCTGCACTTACGATTGGAAATATTCAGCCATTGCATTCACACTTTTGACCAAGCACGATTTTTTATGAGTAAAAGTATCAAATGAAGCTTTTCCATGGTAAGCACCCATTCCACTCATTCCAACACCACCAAATGGGAGCGTTTCAACTGAATGTAATGAATATATATTACTAGCCGTTATAATAAGCCGTGTGACCGTTGTATGCTTACCAATATACTGCATCATTGTGTCATTGATACACATGCTGCCCGATCTCGTGTGCTTAACAAACAGTTCTTGTATCTTTGAATCCATCGAAAATAAGTACAGAACAAGCGGTGATTCACTAAAATTTTAAATTAATTGTTTTAACTTGAACTTTTCGTCCGAGTATTTAAAATTTTGAATCAAGTTTACCCTTCATTTATGAATTGAATTGCATCGAATGCGTTGTCAACGGTGATAATGGGTAAAATTGGGCCAAAAATCTCTTCCTGCATTACTGGATCAGTTTTTTTCACATTAATCAAAATTGTTGGCTCAATGAATTTGTCATCGGCATTTGTTTTTCCCCCTAATGCGACATCCGCATTTTTTAATAGAGATACAAGACGTCTAGGAAATATTTAAAAAAAAGAAAACAGATTATTAAATGAGATATGTTGATTTTTGTACGTTTGGTAGTGGCAATCATTTACTGAAAATTGTTTGGATTAATGATTCGGCATAAGTCAGGACTCTCTTGTAAACTTTCTCCATAGAAATCTTTGAGTAAATTTCGTGCAGTTTCAATAATTTGACCCTGAACCTCCTTCGTGCATAGCACATAGTCGGGTGCTATGCATGTTTGGCCGAGATTCATTAATTTTCCCCAAATCATTCGTTTTGTTGCCAATTCAATGTTGACCGTATTATCGATATAAACCGGTGATTTTCCGCCCAGTTCTAGTGTGGTTGGTGTTAGATATCGATTGGCCGCTGCATGGACGATTTTACCAACACGTGTTGATCCCGTATAAAATATATAATCGAATCTTAATTTCAGTAATTCGGTTGTTTCTTCAACACCACCACAAATCACTTGATAGCAATCCTGTGCGTAAAGATAGATTCATAAGTTTTTTTAGTTACATTTTCAAGTTATAATGAATAAAACAATATAAACACTTACATTATCCAAATACTTGGGAATTAGTTCAGCCATGAATTTGGCACTAGCAGGTGCAACCTCACTGGGCTTAATAATTACGCAATTGCCAGCTGCAATGGCTCCAGCGACAGGCGCCAGTGTTAGCTGCAGCGGATAATTCCATGCACCAATAACCAGTACAACACCATAAGGATCTTTGTGAATTTCAACTCCATCGAAAAAATTAACAATTGATTTATCTGGCTGAAAATTTGTAAGCAGAAAAAATAATTCAAATAAGTATCATATTCTAAGATTTATGGGGAGTTGAAACTCACATACTCCGTCTGCGCATACGAGCTTAGATTCATTATCAATCCTCTGATATCATTTCTTAGATATTCCACTTCATTAATGATCGATTCCTGGCGGCTTTTATGCAGATCTTTAGCAAGCACATCGCACATGGCATCCTCATTTTCTTCGTATAATCGCAACAGCGCGTTCAATTGTTTTTCTCTGTTTAAAGAGAACGTAATCAACATTTTAATGTTCAAAGATGGCCCGAAATTGAAAGCAACACAGGAATTAAATTTAACAACACCATAATTTATTATCAATATTTTTTATCAATAACATATTGGCCGCTCTTAATAAATAAACAATTATTGTTAATAAAAGATAGTTGATATCTTAGTAAAACACGGTTCACTTTATCCATCCCAAGAAAACTAGTCCAACATAACCCCATCTTCCCCTAATAATCAATGAAGTTAGAAACCTGTTGCAATTTCGTTTTCAATAGAAACTTGTGTGATGATTGTCGCCGCCATGTGGTTAATTTTTTTTTAAAGGTTTCAGCAGAAGTGTGAAAATGTTCAAGGTTTTTTATGTTGTATACAATTAACGCTAATTACAAATTACAAGTTTACAAAAGTCTGTAAACTTTCACGAACTTTTCGTTCACTCTGAATGCTCATTTCAAGTATGCGAACCCCAAATCCAATGGTGTAACCAATAATCACCTAGGTATTGGAAGATGTGCTGTGCCAGCAGAAAGAAACAACTTTATATGGCCGTTTATTGGATCTTATAATGGTTTTTAACTCCATTACGCTAACACTTGTGGAGTTGTTAACGATGTATACTTTTATTTTATATTCAAGCTAAAAATTGAACCTCTTTTCGTTTTCGCAAATGTCAGAAATGTTAGCCTTTCCTCGTTATTAAAAAGCTTTGTTGAAATGTATACGTTCATTGCATACCGTATCAGCACTCAAATAATTTCGTAAGTTCGAAAGTAAATGGTTGAAAGCTATTTATACAATTTATGCTGTGGTGCAATTATCAGATAAATTACATTCGCAAATATGGCAATTCTATTACTAAACCAATTGAAACGCTTGAATAAGAATCAGTGAAAATTGCATTTGAATTATAACTTACCTGAATGCTAAATCGATGGTTTTACCACCTCGGAATGTGGCGGTAACCCTTTGGTGAATCTGCAAACCAATTTAGATCAATTTGTTGAATGAATTTATATAAGCTTTAATAGTCTTTCTCTTTCAGCAATCATGTCTCGATTTATATTGTTCTACTCAGAGAGAGAACGCTTTTGATTTGTAATGTGTAAATCATCGAACCAAGGAATTTACCTGCGACGTTATAATAATATTTTCATATGAGTGGCTGAGAATAAAAGTGGGCTTAGCCAAAACTGCGCATTTGAATACCTGTGATTTGTGAATGACTGATCAAAGATAAGAATTTTATATCTATAGGAGAATTAATTCCACAATTGTTAATCATGAAACGGTCGAAAATATTTTGAAGTCATTGGGCCATCATCTCTCAATAGGTATGAACTAAACACAAGTATCAACACATTTTCATCTGTTCGTGCTAATTTAATTCACAATATTGAGCCGGCAAAGCCGTGTCCATACTGATGAATTGTTGAGTGAGAAATGACCAATACAGTACTATGCATTGCTTCATCCTCATTGGCTATCAAGTGAATAATCAAATAAATGTAATACGTACAATACGTATAGTGAAATTCTTCGTATCAATATGATTTCCAAATCCTAAGTTAAAACATTGGGCTTATGAATCCTGAATAATTGGTGATAAACATTTTTTTTAAAATAAATTGGTAAATAACAAAAATGGATTTTTGTTACACATTCATGAGTACATTGTAGGAAAATTATATGAAAGTGAAATTTTACCGAAACGACGTCAATCCAGCAAAATATTTAGTGGAATTAATCAAAAACAAACACAAAAAATAATGATTTTAGTCATTTAGAACAGGAAGATTAAATTCATTTGAATTCTGAAAATAAAAACCACATAGGAATTGTTTGTATTTATGCTTGGGATATATGTTTTTATACTTTGGCAAGAAAACAAAATACCGGCTTGACTAGTTTCACGTCAATGATGTGGTTATCCGTTAATTTACGTACGGTATGTATCACGTATTTTCTATCATATTAATTCAGTTAATTTAACTTTCAGTCTTTTGCCAGAGATTTATATGAAGTTTGGCATGCCCGTTATATGTATTCATGTTCATCGTTTGTAAGCTCAGATTCAGCCCGTTTTTTTTTTTTTTGAGTCGCAATACCAATTTAATGATCATTCACGTAAAAATATATTGACTTCGGCAGATTTTCAAATCATTTGCACGAACACTCTTGCGATATAGACACTGTGTATGATGGATTTCATTCAGTGATACAGCTATCACATCATACAGATGACTATATAATCAAATTAACTACATCTTAATGTTGCCGAAAGAAACAGCAGCAAATTTAATTAAAAACACCATGCATTTCTTTTATACGAATGGATTTATCACGAAATACATTCTCTTTTCACAAGCGTGGTGAGATAGAAATGATTAACGAATGAAACAAATTAAAGGTGTGGACGAGAGTATTTTGGGTCCAATATTGCTTGAACAATTTAAAACATAAAAATAGGTCACCAAAAAGACGCTTCCTATGCATGTATCAAGGCGATGAAACGACACCGTGTGATTTGCATAGTGGAGTTAGGGCACGCAATCTCATCATTGCACCGCTTTTACATACATGTAATTTTTGCATAAAAATCGGATTTCTCAATTCATAGCAGAGCATAAAATAACTTGGATTTATCATCAATATTAGATTTATTTCATAAATCGGGGTAAATGAATCGAATCACACCAAATGGACACAGAAACGGAGAAATGGAAGAATCGATCATATGTTGTGATCCAATTAAATTGACTCAATCCACTTATTTCTCCACTTCTGTGTCCATTTGGTGTGATTCGATCCATTTCCCCCGATGTATGGTATAAATTTATGCGAATAAATATATTATTGATGATAAATCCAAATTATTCTATGCTCTGATTCAAAGCAGTGAGTTGTAGTAAATTACTAGTAATCTATTTGAAGCTGGATTCGCAATGAAGAAACCAAATCTGAGTTTCTCTAGCGACACATGAAAAGCTGAATGAAAAGAACTAAACAACCGAATTCATTTGTTACTCACGGTTTCGATGTTGCTCATTTTAGTGTCAGTAGAATTAAGTTTGTCTGAAATAAAAAGAAATCACATGAAAAATAAAAGAATGAGAAAGTCACATCAAATCTTTGTGAATCGAAATGGTCTAGACGATAAGTTCGGACAGAAACACATAGAAGGCCCTCGTATTCTTTTACCCTCGTCCCTCCGTGCGAGAGCACCTCCTATAGTTTACAGGTGTCAGCTGTAGACACAATACACAAATACATGTCGAAGTGTCATTATTATATATACACATACACATATAAGAGCATCGAATGGTGGTGCAAAAAAGAATCACACTTGGGTTCATGGGTCGATTCTCGTAGGTCCACATAATTTGTTTTTTCGTTCATTTTCGACAATTTTTTTCATATATATTTTCTCCTAATTAATTTCATTTACCAAATCTGTGAACGATTTTTTTTTTATCGATTTCAATATAAATTTTACTGTGTAATCAAAACAAGTTTTCGGTCGATGAAAGAAAAAACAGGAAGATAAAGAAGAAATACAAAACAGAGCAGGCTTCTCTTCTACACTTTACCAATATGAATCGTTGGCAGTGCTATTTGTTTTGTATAAATTTTCCGTGAAATCAAAACGAGTTTTTAGTCGATGAAAGAAAAAACCGGAAGATAAAAAAGAAATACGAAACTAAAGATGTCTGGAAATTACTACAAGTTACACTCCAAACTAATTTAATACAAATGCGGCTTTGATAGTCTTTACAATGTAACAAGTAACACCAAATAAATAAATGATTCGTATTTAATGTAATGGTAATTCTTAATTTTTCTTTTTTTTCTTTTTGCAAATATTAAAAACAAAAATTGGATAAGATTTTTTTCACTCAAAGAAAAAATGTACACAAAACGCCGCGTGCCGATAACTCCAACTTTACAAATGATTTGTATGCATTGATAAATATTTATTCGAACAACTAGATATATTTTTGCATATGAACATTTCACTATAATCAATATTTGATTGTTTTTTTTAATTTTTTTGCGACCGTTTGCGACTCACTTTTAAAATATGATGCGTAGAATGAATTTTAAATGTTGCAAAAAAAACGGAAATATTGAATAAATTCAAACAAAAAAAAAATGCTTAAAATAAACGCACTTTTGTATGACGATCTGTAAACGAATGAAACAGTGGTTCAACAGCACTAGAATAAAAGGCAAAATAGTCAGATGGCTGTATAAATATTATGGAAACTGACAGTTGAAAATGAAATCATGATGACGACTGTGAAGCGAGAGCGCACGATACCGTTGAAACGAGACAATCAGATGTTCGACGAAAGCCAGACAAGTGAATTTTTATTTATTTTTGTTTATACCTTCCAATCGTTCCGGCTCAAAGGAATAGAAATCGATATTCTAATATCGCTAATTTTTTAACTTAAGAAACATTATTATTCAGTAATTAAGTGAAAGCGGCTTTAATGTAAGAATTGAAGTGTGCATGCAACAAAATCTGCCAAAATAAAAGAGGCTCCATCTAGCTGCAATTGTGATAACTTTATAATATTGGGCGTCAAGAAGCATAATATAAACAAGTCCAAGTTAGCTTTTGGAGCGAAGCTCAGTGGAATGAATGAACAAAATGATCGCAAATCGTCACCAAACACGGTGAAGGTGTGAAGTTATATAAATGATTAGGTGGTAACGAGATTTAACTCAAATTTGTGTAAACAAAACAAAATTAATCACAAATGCTCGACATATTTCGTCGGATTTCAAAAAAAATGCAGTAGTGATAATTTTATTGAAACGTTCTAGAAAACATATCGGAAAGTTCTGCTTGAATTGAATTTATTTGTATTTAAATAAAATTTAAAATGGCTTTATTCCGTTTAAAATGAGTACACGGAGAAACAAACTAAAAAATATTGCATTTAAATTTACTAAACATGAGATTGATTTACTTGAAACTAGAAATAAAAGACATGTTGCAAAATATATCGCAAAAATATCGATTTCCGATGTCAAATTGATGTTTTTTACACTTTTTGGGATTAATGCGAAACATCGACTATTCCAAATGAAAATCAAATATAGAGCAATGAGCACCATGCATAACGGTTACAATAAAACAAGATGTTAGCGATTGAGTGGATTTATATCACATGAAAATAAAAGAGGACTACGGTAGCAATACGGGAGCAATGCAGTTCTGCTCAAGTGGAATCAGAGGTGCGTGAATTGTTAAATTGAATAGCAACAGTCGGGACATCTTAATATCATTTGCGCATGATATGCATGAATTTTCATGCATGAATAAAATGTACATTTAAATTAAAGAAATAGCGATAACGAATATCAGCATCTAGTGTACACTATACAGTGTACAGTACATGATGAGGTAGAAGATGTTGTGTATGGCATGCATCTGAGTTGCGCCACTTTTTTTCTGGCCATCAGTGTACACAAATGTGTTACTTTTCTGTGACCGATCATTCTGTCTGTGATTTGGAAATGGTCTATCAGGTTCATCAGCGTTGGACGGCGGCATGCAGTTATGTGTTCCATCACTTATTAAAGCATTTGAGATACAAAAATGTTCATCGGATGGATGGCAACGAATGAGGTTTGAGCCCGAACAATCTGTGGAAGATCAGCGAGAGTGTAAAGTTAATCGAAGAGATCATGTAAATGAAAGTTGAGATGAAATCCTACGTTCATAGGCCGTGAATGCAAGATCAACTTCCAGAGAGCGCTGTGACGCCTGGAGTGGAACCGATTTGTTAACAAAAATATGAACTTTGATAATTCCAAGTGGATCCAAGAAGAATGTGTTTTGTCCAATTTCACTTCGGGCATCAAATGTACCGCAAATTTTTTCGGTTTTACTATTGGCAAAAGTGAAGCGAACATAGTCAATGCATTGGTTATTTTCATAGCGAAAGCTAATTCGTTTGACTGAAAATGTTAGGCCTCGTCCATATCGATCAGATTCGCCAAAGTAAAGATTACTATCTACAGTGAATACACAATCTTGAAATTCCTTCAAATTTTCCTCCGTCCAAATTTGATGTACCAATGCCGCTGATTCACTTCCATTAAACAATCGAACAAACGGACGATTATTGTAAATTTGGTTGAATGATTCTTGCAAAGGTGAATATGGACAAATTTTGCTAACTGGAACTATGTATTTATATGGAGAAAAAACCACATAACCATATATAAAAACGGTTTTCATGATGTCATCAATATTTAAAAATATTTATGTTGTTTCACGAATCCATTATACAGACCGAAATAAATTCGCCCGAATACAGCGTACAATCAGGTCAGTGCCAGATGTAGAATTGTCAGCAACAACAATATGAAAAAAAATATATATAACAGAACATATATGTTAGAATACATCATTTATATGAAGCCTCGAGAATAATAGCGGAATGTAATATTTAAAAATGGAGAAGTGTCTTAACAAATGGGCGATGATTAAATTCTCCGAAATATGTATTCAATGAATTTGGGTTATTTTAAGATAAGCGGCTCACCGAAAAATTACTTGGGGGATAATGAAAAAAGTCAATTCTACCTAGTGTAAACCGAGTCTCAGAAAAGTTGAAGACTTAAAAAAAGGTCCTCAGGTCAGAAAAAATGAAAAGGAGTTTTGGCGAATGTGTTTTTCGTGCGAATAGCTGCGAATAAATGGCATTCGCCACGATTCAAATCCTCCTAGGCACATTATCTTTCAGAAATATTATGATTCGCTATTATTCTCATAGGTTCAAATGAATCCAAAACACCCGATATATCATCAAATACATATACGTACTATCCGAATTTGCGGCAACTAAATTAAAATTGAACGCTATGAATAATGTTAAACTGGCTACTGCGGACCGTCTCATTTTCTCTGCGAATTTTTTTTTCGTTCAAATTTATAGCACTTAAACACAAACAATTTAAGAAATTCCAAGGAATCAACTTTTTATCAAATTAAAATGCCAACAAACACTACTAATGCTAATAATTTTCACTGCGAAATTTTGCAGCTAATTGAATGAAAGAAATACGATTTTTTCATATTACTCATAAAATCCTGGCCTGAACTGCACACACATGCTCTCAATGTACATTTACAGTGTACACTAAACGGAGAAATGAAAATCTTGTGATTGATAAAACAAATCAGCGTGTGTTCGTGCGTGTGTGCGTTGGGTATTCATCAATAATATGAAACATACTTTTTTTTCAAATGGCGACAGCACTCCTACAACTAACAAAAAACACAAATTTAATGGTATCAAGACGAACACATACTAAAGTGTGTTCTATTTCAGATGATAGTATACACCAACTACCACACTCACATGCACACTCAAGCTATTCAGTTTTGTCTTAGGTTTTGTTGACAACGTGTTCAAATACATTCAAAAGCGAACTAATGCTAAATGTGTGCACATTATACACAAACACACAAAGGAAAAAAACTCAACGCACCAGCTGACGAAATATGTTAGCCGATATAATAATCCGTCCCTTTGGCTTGTTAATGTAAAAAAAAAAAAAGAATAGAGAAACTGACGTAATCATACGTCTGGACTACCATCATAACCGTCTGAGCTCCCAAGCTCGCATCGACTCTCATTTCACCCATTTCAGAAACAACGACAAAACATAATGCGTTGAATACAATCAGTGCTTTTAATCACATTGTTTAATCGCTTATTTATTTATGCCACAAACTATCATCATTCACAGCCAAAACAGACATGATTTCGACTCAAAATATATTGCACTTGATATACGGATATTTCCAACTTCTTGAATTTCTTTATTTTGAGTATTTATCAACCAGTTACTGTCATTAGTTTAATTTATAATTTCATTTTTTATTTTTTTAATATTTGATTTAAGCAGTCTTGAATTTCAGGTACTTCACATGTTGGATATAAATGGAATTCATGCATTTTTACAGAAATTCACTATTTCAAAACGATTAATCGAATTGAAACATTTTTCTTTATCATATCTTTTATATAAACTAAATCAAATTTTGATCTGAAGTTCAATAGTTCACAGAAAAAACTGCGGTCGTTTTGATCCTGAAAATTGCTTCTCATAAAAATTGTCGAATTTTTCAAACCGAAAAATTGGCTTAAAATCAAAGCGGAATGATTTCTGAGTTTCCTATAAAACCGATTTTTAATTTAAATAAATCGGTTGAAATAGTCTGAGAAACCGATTTATCATTCCGCTCTGAAATGTTTCTGTGAGTACTTAGTGTTTTCAAATTCAAAATTCTTATCACGAAAAAGTTTGCATTGATTTATAATCAGAGATTATATTTTCTAGGATTTAATATCGATATTAACCCGCGTCAGCTCTTAGTGTGCTTGAACAGAATCCATTTACACAGGAAAAATTCAATGAAAAATTTAAAACCAATCATTCATTTTTTTGCCATGATTAAAGGGTACAGTTTAAGGATTGAAAAATACCAATTGCCGAAAAAATTGGGCAAGTGAGTTTCCCGGAATCACCATGAGTTTTGAGGTACCTTATTTTTGAAAAAATGGATTCTATATCGGTTATGTCTGGATTGTGTGCTGCGACTATACACATCGGTTCTATGCGTTTGTTCCGTTCAATTTGCTGACTAAGATCTAAAAAATCTGGAAGTTGGGATTTAAAAAATTTCCGATCGGAAAACAATTTCCAAGTTGATTTATTTCTTAATTATTCATCAGAATATCAACATTCCAAAAATGTCAATGAAATCGCACAACAATATCATAGAAAATTCCTTTACATCGAGGAAAATAGACGAAGTCAAGAGATAGCAACATAGTCACAACTTAGAGCAAATCGATTATGGAGGAAGCAGGGAAAATCATCGTGCTTCCAGAAAATAAAAAAGAGTCACAGTGTGTATGAAAGTTAGTTTGCTAGTATAACAACAAGTCAAATTTAATTCGTTTTAAATCGAAACATCATAAGTGTTATAACCGTATAAATGTTTCTTTTAATACGTTTTGTTCCATGACCCGTCGACATTGGTTAAAATATAAGAAAACAATTATTGAGTGATATAGTTTCTGTATAAATATAATTTGCATTAAAATCAATTGTCATTCAAAAAAATACCATGATGGCGTTTAGTAAACACTTCAATAATTACAATTTTTTTTATATGAGAAACATGTCAATTTTATCGACTTTGTTCTTAGTTTCAATTAACACTTTACTTACCATTGTTTTCAATAATAATAACAGTCGAGCAATTTTGTGGGGTTGATTTGAGAGGGTTCTTAGTTTGAATTTCATTGTTGAGTTCATTGTTTTGAACCTTCATAATGATATGATTCATTAGATTGTGGACGTCATTTCCGTTAGATGGGATTTCACGAAACAACACGGATTGTGCACCAGGATTGGTCATCCTTACGTTATCCATTTTAACACTCATTTATAAATTTTTTAAGTGTCTAGTGTTCAGCTATACGCGTGGTCAGTTACCTAATCGAAAAAGACAAAATGTAATTTCAGGCGTATTATTTCCCGAATATTATTTATACTAGGGGCTCGAAACTTCAAAATACAGAATAAATGAAGCGTATAACCAACCATATATTTCATATTTCTGCATATAGTAATTGCAATTATGCGCAGAAAGATGAAATATATGGCCTTTTATACGCTTAATTATTGTAAATGAATTAAGATTTTGTATAGTTCTAAGCCCCCAGTATTTATAGTTTGGAAGTTTGGCATTTAAGTGATACTCATAGTTAAACTATCCTCGTGTATTTGCTCACGAGCCCAAGAAAATCATTAGTCGGTAATGATTTTATTTACAAAGATATGAATATTTTGATAATATAATCGCATGTGCTTCATATTTATGGCAACCAGTTGCCTCTAAATTACCAGCAGGCCATGCGATTCAATACATATATTTATTAGCTTGATAGCAAATATTCGGGGCACTCAGAGATTCAGTATGACTATCAATGGAATGCATTGTTTTATTCGGATTTATCTGATAAATTATCGCATAAAAATATTCAAGCTACAATACATTTGTTAGATTGTATGCCCTGGTAATAAGATATTTATCATTTGTATACAAAAGAATGACATCTGATAAAAAAAAACCATGAACTATCAATACATAGACCAGTACACTCGAAGGTTGAGCAATTCCACGTCGACCATTTTTGATTACGTGACTATAATCCATATTATATGAGTCACTTTCCACACATTATTACTATGCAATAAGAATATGGCCCAACAATGTCCTGAAAATGGCGTATTTTTTGCATTAGATGCAAATGTACCTACCAAAATCACATGTTTCACTCATTTCTCCCACATTCTTCACCAAAATCCGTACTATTCCAAAATATTCCAACATTCTATGAAATTATTGTAGGAATAGCTATACCTATTCGGCAAAAAATAGCTATTCCGAAAAAAATGCGGAATAGTATAGCTATACTATATACACACAACCAAATTTGAGAATAAATGTCAAGCACATTACTCCATACATGTATAATGTTTTGGTCAATCCATTATGGTATAAGAATGTATTGAGTTATCCCAATGTGGTGCAAATGTAGAACTTAATTTCATTGTAAAATCAGTTTCCCAAAGAAAATTTGAAACCAAATTGACGCTTGGTGTAAGCCGCCACACTAAAGGCCGTATAAGTGACAATAGTAATTTGACAGCTTCAAAACAGCATCTTTTATGGTGTGAACGAGATGCCAATTTGAAGCTGTCAAACTACTGTTGTTACTCATACAGCCTTTAGTGTGGCGGCTTACACCAATCGTCATTTTGGTTTCAAATTTTCTTTGGGTTGCATGTAAATGTAAGTTTGACATTTGCACCGCATTGGAGTGACCATATTTTGTATTGCAAAATTTACTGATCAATTTTAATAGTCTACATTTTTTTTTTGAATCATATTGATATTGAAATACATGTGTTTGGGAGAAGAGAGCCGCAAATCAACAACACTCAGAAACAATAAAAAAAAGTTTTAAAATGTAATTAAAATAAATTATTACTTATAAAATGAATGAGTTGGCTTAAGCATTATAACTTCAAAAACAAAATCTTCTGTCGTCTCGGTAGTACTTTTTTGTAACAAACATTTTGTTATTGTTTTTTGTTTTTCAATTAGTTTTACAGTTTATTTATACGAATTACAACGAATGATGAAGGAAAAAAAATCAATTGAGTCATTTATTTTTCATTCACCGACAAAATTCCAAAAAAAAATAATTAAGGATAATATTATTAAAAATATCAAAAACCATTCAAATAACATAAACAAATGTTGACATTAATTCTACTTCTAATTGTTATCATCTCGACTGACATTTTTTTCATGTTTGATTAATTGGCTAATATGCATGTCTTTCGATTTCAATTTATAGATTCGAAGAAAAAAAACGAAAAAAAAATTAAATCACTCACATGTTAAATTTACTTACTGCCGATGACAGCGAGGGCGTTTATAGTACCCTGTTTCCAATATAAATACATTGTTCGTCTATACTGAGAACATGCTAGTCAATAGCCAATGAAACACAAATATTGTGATCGAGGCACGCCACATCAACTAAATATTGTGAACTGTTTTAGTGAGTATACTCAATGGATATATCCAAATGATAGAGAGTGCAAAAAGTAAAAGTGAGAAAAGCTACTTTTGTTTCAAAAGTAGCGCACCCAAATGAGGTGTATGTTTTTCTGAGAGATTAAAATAGAAACTAAAACAAAAAAGTGATTTGAATGAATATCAATTGGTGCAAAATGGCTCATTATAAATACAAAAATAAACTTTAATGAACTGTTACAAATCACATGTTAAGCATAGTGTCATAACACTCATAACATACAAAATATCTTTGACTGACCTCGAAAAAAGAAAAAAGAAAAAAAACTTGATTATTTATCAAGGGGCTTGATGAAAGAAATTACATGGAAATTATATTATAAAGTGGAAAATTACTTTGCAATTAGCAGAGATGACTGAAGCGCTCTGAGTATACGAGCAACGGCCGCACCGCCTCTGTGTTTGAGTGCGCTCAACATGCTCAGTGCTTGTAAGGCGACCGAAATTGAGTGATTTTTTCAAGAGTTCGCTTGAGCGCACTGACGCACTTTATTGTTTTCTTCGCTTTGTCATTATTTCCAACTTATATTTTCGGCCAGCAGAATATTTTTTTTTATTTTATATTCATCGTAACATAAACTGTAAAAATGTCTATCATTTTTTCAATCATTTCACGAAAATAATCAAAATCGAAAAATTATATATGAGAGTTGGTGCTCTACTCCCAAACAGAGTGCGGTTGAGCGCACGCGAGTCAAACACTACTCAATTTCCAACGTAGAATATACAACTGAGCGTGCGTTCAGTCATCTCTGGCAATCAGTTCCTTATATATGGTGGATAGTTTTTCTGCCAACTACATTTTCATTTTATTAATAAAATTTTCAGAACAATTTATTTCAAATAAAACACTAATACTCATAATTACTACAATTTTCAAATATTTGTACTCTCTTGGACGCTGTATGCCTCGTTTGAATCATAGATGCACGTTTTCACGCTTTAACAAATCGTACAGCGCTCGCGCCGCACCGAATGTACGTACGACATTTTTGGCGTTCATTCATCCAACCATGTGTATGTTATATTTGTCGTGAATCGCTTCGGCGATATAGCGCACACATTCGCACAGCGTCTAAGTGAGTAGTTTATATAAAAAAAAAACAAGTCACAGTGAAGACCCGAGAACTTAGTTTATTTAGTTTATGCTTTGAGGTGGCAATTTCGAAGTAGTATTCTCTCCTTGCATGTAGTAATTTCTATATAAAAAAAAGTAATTTCAATGCACTACAACAATGTCTGATTAATTTTTTCAGTTCAAACAAACATCCACTATATTACGTAAAAAGCATCTATCTTAAAAAGCTTGAATGGATCAAATGATCGTCACTAGATGCGTCAATTTTCATTTTTGGCTTCCGTTATTGGGAAATAACGTTGAAATCAGAAATTACTTTAGAGTGATCTGCCCCTCGATCTTTTTTTTATTCATTTGATTTGTTATTCGTTTGCCGTAAGCTTTGTTCAGTCGATACTTGTTAATACGTATATACGCTTTGTGCCAATTTGACAAGTATATTTATCTCAATATTTTATTGAGATTTTGGCTCAACTCGAAAATCATATCTAAATTTCAAGAAAATAATTCAATATATGTCATTACATTTGTATGTTCCTCGCACTCGTCACGTTAGTACACTTTGTGTACACAGCCCATATTCGGTAAAAAGACTTCAAATCTTCTGGAAAGAATACAAAAACTGTTATCGCAGCAATGAAGGGCCATGGTTTCTGGTTTCAAAAATGTATATTATCAATCGAAGCCTTTTTTATAGCTCTGGGTTGACGATATGTTTTTCGTCCGGCCGCTGGCGCGTTCATAGTACCGGCTATATGTATTCTATTAGTTTCAAAATGAATAGTCCATAACACTAGACAATTGTCGCTTTCAAACGCATATGTACTCATTGAAATCAGTCATTCTGTTTAGGTTTGGAATCAGGGAATGGACTCAAAACTGTCCATTTTTGTATGTTTTTTCCGCCGATTCATTAAAAAATATTTTTAAAAAATCGGGAACATTCCACGGCTATCTTTATACAGTTCTTCGGTTTGAGGTATATTCAGGTATATGAAGACCATTTGTTCGACGAAAAAGGAAAATGGTCTAGTGTAACATTTTACACTGTTCGAAACCATAGTGATGGTAAAATTATTCGAAATATTCACATTATGTTCCAAGGTTATTGTTGTGGACCAAAATATAGTGTTTGCTTTGAAAAAGGTGTTTCTAAAAAAGTAAATGATAACATGGAAATTGTGGTTTTTTTGTTAAATCTCATTTTGAAGGAGTTCATTCTGAAGTTCTGAACGCAAATTGGTGACGATTTCTTATTTCTCATACTAATTTTAGCCCCTTATTTGACATTGTGTCAATTTGACACAAAGGTACACTAATGTTTAAAATTTTAAAATTTATTGATGTGTTGTGATCCAAATTTGAATCAATCCTTTGCTATTTATATATTTATTTATGACAACAAGAGCTTTAAACGTGAATTTTAGTTTAATTATTCTGAACTCGAATTGACACTAAAAGTAAATCTGTCTGGATGCACGATATGCATACGAAATAAGTCGGCTGTTGAATTTCACTGTTTCAGTTTTCGATTCCATTAAAAAATCAAGGCATTTCAATGGTATTTGCAATGGAAGATTTGATCAACAGGCCCATGGGTCGCACCCATCCATAAAGAGCACAATGCATTGAAAAATTATATGTCATCATATATCATGAATATTTATTTGACGAATTGTTAGACAGTGGATTCGTCCAAAGAAATTGTCCACTCGAATTGAGTTGACTGATATTCATTTGATGAATATGTTTTTGAAGATATGTGATTGCACAGTTTTTGTTCGAATGATAATCACGTTTCAACGACACACAAACATAACATGTAAGAGGTGGTGCATGACCAACACGTAACCAGTTTAAAATGTATCGCCGGCTCAATTATCGATGACTGCTCTTTTTCTCATGATATTATTACCGATCAACATGAACGGCCAAAATCTTATCGTAACAATCGAATATAGTACAGTACAATATGCACGTGCAATTAATTTTTACCATTTTTGACAATTATCACCCAAAATGGCAATGTCAAAGAAATATTTATATTACGTCAACAATTCCATGGAATTTAAATTAAACAAAAGCAACAACAAAAACAAAACAAACGAAAAAACAAGTTTCCAGTTTTCCTTTCTCAGTGCCAGATTTATTTAAGGCACGCAGTATAGTAGGAAGGTGTTATACAGTTTTTCGTGTATGCACGGATATTGTAAGAGCTAAAAAATACGAAGCGTCTCGCACTCTGTAAACTCTATAGCTAGTAAAATTGGCCCAACAATATATTCACGCGGACAATGCATTGCATAACATTTTTTTCAACTCATAACACTTACTTAAAGTGAAATACTCAAAAATATTGAAAAAAAATATGCATAGGCTATGTTTTTTAGCCAAAATGCAGTGACCAATTGATAATGCACTGCAATCAGTGTGGGATGAATAGTACACCAGCTCAACAGTTTAATAACTTAACCTTGACATCAACCTTAGAAACTTGAGCACATGTTTTGTACGTTGATTATAAAGCAAGTTATATACATGCAGCTACTATATATTTGCTATTTGAAAAATTGAAATAAGATATCATTTAATATGCTCCAGCCAATAGCTGATGAGGGCAATGATGATGCAAATTTATTACTGCTTACGTTTTGAAAATAAATAGTACGGACTTTCGGGTTAATATGAAATCTGTTTTGAGGAATATGTGATTGTGTTGAAAGCGACGACTACCAACTGATTACAATCGTTCACACATTCGGGATACTTGCTTTTTGTCTTGTTTATTTTTCAATTTTAACAAGCAAGCTCATTCAAACAATTATAAAAAACATAAATATTTCGTGACCTCTGAGCCACTGACAAAAATCAGCAACAAATAATTCACACCGCTCTCTAATTAATTAACTTTTGTACTTGTGGCTGCGTGTTATTGGCTGTTTTAGCAACTGATGCATTCAGATTTAAGCTCTTAAATTCTGTTCTGATGTAGCAACAACTGATTACAATATTGTGCATTCCAATTTTATTATTCTAAAACATATATCAACAACAAACCAGTTTCTAATATATCAATTTACAATATCAACACATCAAACAAAGATGATATTCAATTATTTTCAATTATTATCATTATCTTTAGGTACCGATAATAATCAACGTATGAAGTACGATTTTCGAGACATTTTTGGAAGAAATTGAGATAAGTTGGCAATTAGCGATGAGAAACATAACGCCACAGCGTTATTGTTATTTAAATTAGCAGAGACACGCACATACAGCCTACACACGCACACAGAGGAAAAGAAGAAGAAGAAGCTGCATACAGTCGTTGATGTTTAGCCAATTCTTAACGTTTCCTTCGTTTCGTTATGTTTTTATATCGATTGTTACAATACACATTAATCGTTTTCTTTTGGGTTTACATGTAAATTCCCATCGTTGTTGGAAAGGGTAGAATAATTGTTTAAAAAATCACACTTTTCACTACTTTTCAAAACGGTTTTGAAACAACATATATATTGTTATAAATTGAATATTCAGAAAAGCTAATGATAAAATAGAAAACACCTTTTTTAAGTTCAATACAATAATTATAGTCTGACGTAAAAAAAAGATTTAACTATAGAATAAAAACATAAAGCACCATAGTTTTCTAGATTTCACAATCAATTCCATAATGCGTTCCACTTGCACTTTCAACAAAACTTGGATAAAACTGACTAACTAAATCAAACTAAAAACCTTAAGCATCATACTATATGTTGTGTTATGTGTATCGTCACAATCACTGCCACTCAGTGTGAACGCATTAACGGTCAAACAATGTTTAAATTGCATGTTTCAATAGTCGGAAAGAAATGAGAGACACACTACACCGATACACCGATACACGATACACCGATACACCAATACACAATACAGCTGTATACAGCTGTAATCAACTAAGTTGAAACAATATAATTGCCACTATTTGATAAACAAAACAAATAATATAAACGGAACGGTGATTGGCTACATTTTGGATGCGAATAGATCACACAAAATATTATTTCAAATAATCACAAATCATAATCATACAAAACATCAGATGTTGAAAGCAAAAAGGTGATTTTCGATTTTCAAGTGAATGAAAAAAAATGCGATTCCGATTGATTTATGAAATTAAATATAACAAATTTATCACGTATTTTTATTTTTGTTGGCCAGCTTTGTTGCAGTCAATGAGGAAAAATGTTGACCTTAATAATTTATTGAAATCTGACCTGGATAAATTCGATGGGATATTCACGATTAACTAGAAAACTATCAAAATTAACTACCAATATTTTTTTCAAATTTGATTTTTCAATGGTTCAAATGAATTAAAAAGGTCCTAGGGGATGATTGCAGATTATCAGGCCAAAACATGCATCAATATTCCCTGATATTCCAATTTATGTTGAGAAATGTACACACATTCACAATATTAGTGCCGTGAATATTGGGAATATTCAGGAATATTACTGACACAGTGGCTCACAAAACTGTCCGGATACCCCATTTTTTTATGAAATCCATAAAGTCATATTTTTTCATAAACTTTTCTCTGTATTATTAAAATTGGAATAGTTTTGAACTATTTTGATTTATTTTAATTGAAGAAATAATAATAATTTGGAGCCAAATTTGAGAAAAGGCCATTTTGGCCGTCACAAAATTGTCCGGACACTTTTTCAAAGTGGTTTTTGACCCACAAGGAGTGAAGTTTGAAAATTTATACAGTGCCCGAAATAATTATAGCCGAATTTTTATTATCATGAATATTTTTCACAATAATCCTTAAATCCAAATAAAGTTGGCCTGAAAACATGGGAAAATAAAAAATACAAGTACCCAAATACTTTTTTGGAAAAATCAGATCGACTTAATCACTTTATTTCTCAATTTATTGACTTTTTTCAAAAACTGGCGCGAAATAACTATGGCCAAATATCACATTTCAACGCCTCTGGTGTTAGTTCTCAATATAAATGCTCGTTTCTTGTCAGAATATGATTCGCACTCAAAATTTACCGTTATCAATACAATGTGCACCAATTCCAATTGATATTGGCTGATTTCATGTGCAACAGTAGCGCAAGTAACAATGCCACGTGGCAAACGGCTGAGCGAGGTCCAAAAGGCCAAAATATCGACATTAAATGACAACACAAATCTTACAACGTACAAAATTGCTCAAAAAATCAATCGAAGTGAAAAAGTAGTTCGCAATTACTTGAAAGATCGCGAGAATTATGGAAAAAAAGTTTCCAGCGGTCGTCGTCCGACCATCTCAGCGGATGAAACGCAGCCAATAGTTTGAAGTCTGCAGCTGAACTGAAGTCTGAAAATCAACTGGGAATTGGTGTGCGACGCGTTCAACAAATTTTGAACAATTCGAATCGACTTAAATACAAAAAAAATGAAGTCCAAGCCGAAGTTGACAAAATCGAATATCAAAACCAGACGTGAATATGCTGATAAACATTTGTATTGGGACAACCAGTGGCGCAAATCATTTTTTCCGACGAGAAAAAGTTCAATCTGGATGGTCCAGACGGATTCGCTTACTATTGGCACGATTTGCGAACTGAGGAAAAAAAATTCAGCAAACGTCAATCTGGCGGTGGCTCCGTCATGATTTGGGCTGCCATTGGTTATCAAAATAAAAGTGATATAACTTTCATTGATACCAGAATGAAAGCTGTTGATTATCAACGAATGATTTCGCAAAATTTGCCGGCTTATGGAAACGATTTGGCTGGCCCAGCATGGAAATTTCAACAAGACAACGCCCCTGTTCATGTCCCCAGATCTACTTTGGCGTTTTTCAGGGCGAAAAACATTGATATTCTTGACAAGTGGCCACCAAAATCTGCTGATATGAACATCATCGAAAATGTTTGGTCGATTTTGGCTCGAGAAGTTTACCGGAACGGCCGTCAATACGCGAATAAAGTCGAGTTGAAAGAATCCATTGTAAAAGCGTGGCATAAAATCCCACAAAGCCAAATTCAGAAACTGTTTGACAGTTTACCACGTCGAATGCAGGCATTGAGCGATAAAAAAGGCAAAGAAACTAAATATTAGTCATATCTAATATAAGTTTTGATGATTCATGTTATTTAGATGCCAGAAAGGTGAAATTCGGCTATAATTATTTCGCACTATTAAAATAAAAATATCGATAAATTGAGAAATAAAGTGATTAAATCGTTCTGATTGATGAAAAGTATTTTGGTGCTTGTATTTTTTATTTTCAGGCCAATTTTATGTAGATTCAAGAGATATTGTGAAAAATATTCATGAAAATAAAGATTCGGCTATAATTATTTCGGGCACTGTACAATAGCACGAGACATCACAAAACAAATAAATAAAACATATTTAAAATAAAAATAATGTATTGTGAACGCACTTTGCCAGCTCTCGAGTGAAAAGATCGCGATTGGAAACCTCCGTGGATAAGTTTTCTAGCTGCTTGCTTATATCCATCACTTGATCAATGAATTCGTATTGATATTCATTATTCGGAGAAATACAATTCATTGGCGGTAGCTTCGATATTAGGAATGTACTTAAAGTTACTTTTGACGTTTCTAATGGCAGAAAGGTTGTCATTTTCCCCATGTGGTAGACCATATGTGGCAACAATGTTCTACAATTGTGTTGGTTTTGACGAGTTCTACAAGTTTCCTTATCAAATCTTTTCTCCATCTCTTACCTTTCAACCGAAAAAATCGAAAAACGAAATTTTCCCATAAACATTTTTGTTTTTTTTTTCAAATATCGATATCTGGCCAATGCCTTGATGGAAATCAAAGTTCTATACTCTGTTGGAGGGGGCTTCACGCCTGCTACGAATTTGCTCCATTGACTACTAAGTAATGGGCTCAGGAGAAGGAGGGTCAATATTTGTAAAAAAATGTACATACATTTTAAATGACTTCCAATTCATAAGAAATCTCTAACGGTCAAATTATGTTCCTTGGGGTAAATATTTACCCCAGGGATAAAAAGACAATTTATGTTCGAAGGGGTAAAAGTAATTCTGACCAAAATCATTATAATTTGTTTGATATTGAGCTGAAAATGTCGTATAATGCTTTTTGAGTCATGCAGTGTCTTTTATATGATAAAAATTCTTGCTCTTATAAGGAATAATTGAATATTTAAATAACCTGAAGGGTAAATATTTGAGGGATAAAATTTACTCCTCGGATGGTTTTTTTGGAGTGAAAATCTGGCATAATATCGTGAAAGTTTATTCCAAAGTGTATCAGCCCCTGTTATTTTTCCTCCTGAATTTAGTTATAACAATTAACTAACATTATTCTAGGTTAATTTTATTTTTTGAGATTTATACATTAAAACAATCCGAGGGGTAAATTTTACCCTCCAGATGTTTAGGTAAACATGTCGGGTTCACTTTTACCCCTTGGAACATAAATTGACCGTAAATTATCTCATTTTCCCAGATAGATACTACTTGAACTTAAACTACCTATAGATGAACAATAGATATGATCATGTATGTAAAGATATCTTTGAATAGCGCTGAAAATAGCTGATACTTACTTTAAGACGCTTCGATATATGGGATTGTTTATGTTATATGAAATGAAATATTGTTTATATTGTTTTTTGTTTGTATTTATTCGTAAAAAATTGCATTTGATCACAATGCAATGACTTGTAAAAATATAAAGGATCTATAAAATTATATTGAAACATGAAAAAAAATCTTAAATGTGTAATCCTGTGAATATCATAAATTGAGGTAGAAATGGTTAAAAAAAACCAAAAATTTACAGAATGTTTATTTCATGAAAAATTTCCTACACGCCTTAGAGCAAATGGTCGATTTTGAAAAAGCAGGTTTTGTGGGCATTATGAAAATATATTGAAATTACACATATTCATATTTTATTTACATAATTTAGATTTGAGTATATGCGCTGCACACAACATGTGATAGACGAACACTATAGTGCATACAGATTTGTCTCTCGCATGCTTTATACTATGAACATTGAACACACTCAACTCTATATTTTGAAAATACAATACGAAACGAAAATATAAATATGTTTCTATAGCACTCCCAATGCTTGTGGAAAAGTGTATGTATACACAGAATAACACAATAACACTTCATTTTGATCAAGACGTTTTTCAAAAATAAAGTTAATATTAACCCTCCGTTACACACATAGAGCCCAGACAATTTTCATTTTCAATTAAAATTTGAAAAATTGAAAGATTCATGTCCTAAAAGGAGGCTATAAGGTCTTTTTGGTGTTCATATCACATTCCAACCCAAGGGGCAGATCACTCTAAAAAATTACTTGGAAATTAAAATTCAAAATATAAAGACGTTTATATGTCAAAACTATCAAAACATATGGTTCATTTATGATGTAATTCACTTCATTTCAATTTCTCGTGTTAATATTGAAATTTAAATTTTCAAATAATAAACATTTTATGTAAACACAAAAGAAACGTCAAATTTGAGTTTCACCAAATGTCATACTGAATCGTGTATTTACCATTATTTCAACAGATGTCACCACGGCGAAATCTATCAGAATCGTGATAACTTCTATTAATTTCATGGTGAAACATGAAGTTAGAATGATATTCGATAGATTGTACCACGATTCTGATCACTTTTGAGTGATCTGCCCCTTGTTCCCAGAACCCCATATATTTGGTATAAATAAATGGATGAAACTAATCGGGTAGAATCCCCAAAGGTTTTGGTCAGGTTTGTTTGGGTTGTAGAGAAACCTCGAGGTATTAATGTGAAAATGGGATCATATGCGTAACGGAGGCTTAAATCCATAAATTAATTTGATAATAATTATGAAAAAAAAAATACTGGAGAAAAAATATTTGATTAAATAAATGAAAAAATAAGAAGAGTCTTATTCTGATACAAAAGGCGATTTCAATTCGGAAGTTTTAGTTTTTTCATTAATTTATCATTCAATATTTTGCCAATAAAATAATCGAATTGAATTAGCCGTTAAATTCTTGAAATAAATTTAAATTAGTATGGCAACATGAATTCGGCGCAAAATATGTGCTTGAAAATAGCTAAATTGAGATTCCCATTTCACATTTATTGCATCGGTTTAATGTTGTATAATACAGATGATGATAGAACTACACGAAGTGATATCTAATTGGCCGTTTATAGACAACTATAATCTGGCTGGAATCTTGAGTGACTTCAAATTAATTTGAGAATGCGAAATCGCCAACAATTCCGTATCTTAAACAATTTATTCGAAGTTTTGAGAATAGAAAAAAAAACATGGTTTTGAGAATCGTTTGTAAGTTTTTGCTTAGATTATAATTTATAAGTATCTAAAAATGGTTTAGTCGCTGAATATTGTGTTCTTTGCCTCTCTTAAACTTATATTTATTAGGAAATTAGTCAGAAAAAATCATATATCGACTTTGTTATTAGCACTTTCAATGAATTGGCTATCTAGAGTGCGTTTGTCGACTTATAAGAGGAAATAAATGTGCCATGAATTGACGCGGTAACACAAAATTGAAAAGGTTTCATAATTTTGGTGCCACAAAAAGTTAAATTTTAATCTTATAGCCTAATTTTTATGAATAGTTCACAAATGATCAACGGGTTATTAACTGAGTTCCGCTAGTTTTTGCTTGGTTATGTAGTTCAGTTCTTCTATGGTTTTTGTTTTAATCAAAACGTCAAAAACACAATTTCAATTGATCTCATAATAAAAATTGTGAAATAACCACAATATGTTGAACCGATATTTCTTGCTAGTTTTGCTAATGTGAACAACCCGCATATAAATGATATATAGTGAAAATTTAAAAAAAAACCTGAGATAAATTTGTTTAAGACGTTGGAAATATTACATTGATAATTGATGATACGATTTTTTCTCTCTCACTCTCACACTTATTATTACTTTTCTCTCGAACCTTTACTTAATTTCTCCTGCATGCAAAATAATATCAATTTCATTCTTTTTTTTTAAACATATGAATCGTTTTTTGTTTTAATTTGATCTCACACATTGATTCCTATCCACTTTTCCCTCGTTTGTCATTTTATAAGCACTTTGAGTCCTTCCATTTCAGCCTGTGTGTGATTTTTTGTAAAATCAAAAGTTTTAAATTAAAATTAAAGAGAAAAAACAGCCAGTTTTTTGTTTGTGAAACATGAAATTTCACAATTCCAATATGAATTGGATCGATTTCAAATGAGCGCCAATCAAAAATGTGTGATTGTTTTGATTCGATGGCTTTGCCTCTTTTTCTTTTTTCCATTTTTCCATTTTTTTTCTTGTATCAAGAATTGGCTGAGCATACCGTTTATCCATCCATCACTCTCTGTTCATAACATTCCTATTTGGATAACTTGTATTTTCGAATTACTCCTGTTCAATTGGCACTTTGCAAAAAAAAAAAAAATAAAATGAAGGTGACTGTTGTAAAATAGTGCAATTTAAAAAAAATATCTTCTCTGTCTATTTTCATTCGATTTGTTGACGAATGAAAAATGTTAAAATATCATCCTTTCTCAAATACATTTTAAATACATCACAAAATTCGGCATCAAAAAATTACTTTTTTCTCATCCAACATTTGTCCGAGATTCTTAAAATTTTCATTTCAATTGACTCTTCCCATTCCTGGTGGTCATTATTCGGTGCTTTAAAATTATTCTTGTTTGAGGGTGGAGAGCATCTCCTGAGTTGTTTGACTGTTTGTCTCATTTTGCGTTAAATTACTTTAAATTTTTCTTACTGTTTTAATCTAGTTACTAAGTAGTAGTCAGCTGACTATTTGATTTATATATTTTTTTGCTACCCGTCATTTATGCTCGCGCTTTGTTTTTGTACATGTTCAAAGGTTCACATGTGAATATTGATTATCATAAGACAATGTAATTAGTTTTCAAAATAGGAATCAATGCATCAATAACATCGAAAGGCCTCTTGATGCAAAGTGGTCTAATCTCTCTAAGAACTTATTTTGCTCTCGGAAGGAACTATATGAGTCTCATTGAATACTTCAAATTTAAAATGAAGTGTTTATACTTTGGGTCGTTTGTCATTTAGCTAATGTATTTCTAATAAACATGAAAATTGAATTAAAAAGTATATAATAAAAATGTTTGATATATTCAACTAAAGCACACACAAATTTGATCTAAAATTATTGATCATTCAGATAATTGAGTAAGTCTGTCAGTCTTTTCTATCGATTTGTAAAAGCAGCCTCATCTATTTTGATATAATTTTCAGTCTTTTCTTTAAATTGGCCCTAATTCCCATGGGGGAAAGCCTTTAAAAGCGGTTTTATATTTAATAGTTTAATTTATTCACTGTTCATAATTTGCATATCAATTACTGTTTTTTTCGTTAGCATTTGTGCATTATAAAGTGATTTTTTTTGTTTTCGTTTCAAATTCAAATATGAAATTACATACTTATATGTATTTTGTATGGTTAAATTTTTAAAAAATAGTCCGTTAAAACATCGTCATCGAATATTGATGGAAAAAGTATCATCGGACATATATAATGCTAATAATATAATTATCCTAAAAAAAACAAAACATTCAATTCATTTTCAATAAACTCTCTCATTAATTCTATGTAATAGTTGAATTGATGTATGTGTGTGAGTGTATGTTTTTGCACCTAATATATTGCTTCAGTCTTTTTTTCCTCCAGACACGTATGCTATGCGTTTTCATTTTGTTTTCTTTTGTAATGTACTAAATAGGTGAGCTCTGTTAGGTATGCAATTCATGTCAATGTACAAATATGCGTATGTCTTAAGATCAAAACTACTATCTTATATTATCTTTCATCGTCATTGCAAAATATATAGAAAAAAATATATGAATGTATTCGGAACTAATAAATTGTCAATTCGATGAAATAACTCTTCTTAAAGAAGATTCGAATACTTTACATGCATTTCATTGCATGCATGCGTGATTTGATTTTTGAAATATTTTCAGTAAATTTGAACGAACGTTTTAAGTGGATGTGGAAAATCTTTGGTGTCAGGTGATGTTTCAAATAATACAATAATACGACCATCTGGTAAAACTGCAACATCGCTTGGGCGATCTTTTTCGTTGTTTAGCTCAGATAATGTGCGGCGCAAGTCCAACTAAATAATTAAATAGTGAAAGGTACACAATTTTTTGATGAAAAACAAAATTGATGATAATTTGAATGGAGAACAAATGGGCAAATGAAATCAATAACCATTTAATGAGCTTTTATCAATGATTTGAAAGCGCATAACTATGAACTTACCATCCATTGAAATTCGAAATCGGTATTATATACCAGAACGCGTTGGTTCTTCGAATCAGCAATTATAACCTGACCTTTGTCATCACAGCATAAGCCTGACGGCCTATTAAATTCGTGCACCTCACCATCTCCTTCATGTCCACGTACGAGTTTCACCTGATAAATAGAGCGAATATTTACTTTAGTATCGTCAATTCAATGTTGATTCGGTTAATTTTGAAATTAAATCATTGTTACAAACCATTGTTAAGTTTCCATCCATTTTCATAATACGATGATTTTCAAAGTCAGTCACCAAAATATCACCATCAGGTGTAAAACAGATGCCTCTTGGTGTGATGTGGCTTTTCAAGTGTCGGTCATAGTAGGCTTCGAATGAATATTTGGTAATAAAGTGACCCATCGATGTGAACATTTGGATTCGATGATTGCGCGTATCGGTGACCAAAATGTGACCATTTGAATTGGTCGCTACATCCCATGGATATTGGAATTCACCCAAATCACGGCCACAGCTGCCAAATTTCAAAATAAAACGTCCGGTTGATGAGAAAATTTGAACACGATGATTGTCTTTATCAGCAACAATGATGCGATTTTGACGATCAGTTGTAACGCCAGCCGGCAATTCCAATTCCCCATCCGATGATCCTTTCGAACCGAATGCAAATTTAAATCGGCCATCGGGATGAAATACCTGGATACGATTGTTACGGCGATCGCCAATGATAATATTTCCATCTGATCGAAAGAATGAAACAAAGAATAGATATATTTAGAAACATTTTCGGGCTCCATGTGTGCATTTTAGTTACCTTTATCAACGCAAACACCCCATGGACGACTCAACTGTCCTTCACGCGATCCATCGTAAGCAAACGAAAGTGTTGGATCATCGCGACGAATAGCGATAACCGAACCCTCTAGATTGAAAATGCATTGGCCAAAAGCGACTGGTTCATCGTTGAAATTGTAGTTTGGAGTTGAAATGTTGGGCATATTTGAAATGTTCGAAATGTACTGTGGTGGTGATGTATTAAAACCATTGTAATTCATAAACATGTCATTATTTGCCAATCGAATTACATCATTTGTAGCCATTGGCATTGACAATGAGAGTGTTGGTGTGTTCCATGCTGACATAGCCGATGTTGATGGTTGCTGGATTAAATTTGGTGGCAAAAGTAGATGAGGACTATTGTTTCCATGTAAGCCACGGTTCGAGCGAATAATTGGCCGGCGTACTGGTTTCGATGCATTATTATTGGAAATTAAGCTCATTTGACTGGTGCTAGCAACTAATGCGGCAAGATCTGAATGTAACATGTTTGTCATGTTTGAATTACCTTGCACCAAATGTTGCAAATCCGGAACGATTTGTTGCTGCTGAAGTTGTAGTTGTTGTTGTTGGTGGTGGTGTTGTTGTTCATTTCGTCGTTCGAGTGAAACTAGGAATTGCTGAACGTTGATCGGTGCCGGTACCAATTTATTGGTTTGCCTCATGAAATGATCGATTTTATTGTCAGCATCAATGAGCGCTTTGGCCAATTCGAATGGTGCGAAATTATTCATAGTTTTACGCAATTTTTTCAAATCATCTGTAACAGCAGCAACGCCAGCTAAAGCAGCACGCAGACTGCTCGATTGATCCAAATACAATGCGCCTTTTTGTTGACGGAATTTTTCAAGAAGTTCAGCAAAAACATGTTCTTTTTCATCACATCGAAGAAGTGCATTGCTGACAGCATTGTTAATGGAGCCATTTGTGGAACGTACACCATTCTTTCGGCTGCGTTGCAAAATGTCATGTACATCACGATCCAAATATTGTGAGTATTTCATAACACGATCGATGCTTTTTTTGATTTGATACTTTCCAGCACTAGCCACATCCATGAGATCTTGAATTGTTTTTATTGGCTGCTCCACATATGTATCGACGAAAGTGCATTTATGATCTTTGTGATCGCGTAATGAACATTCTTGACAAATGATAATTTTGCACGATTCGCAGACGTATCGTAACAATTCATAGTGAATATCACACTGATTTTCCATATCAGCACGTGGTGGTGATGGAAAGCGTGGCAGACGACTGACCATCGGAGTTGGCGGTGAAATATTGTTAATCTTTTGAACTAGATGATTTTTATTTGCCATATTGCGCATGTGAAGAGCAGCACAACGATTGCATAAACTGTCGCTGCAATCGTAGCAATGATTTTCTGGTGTCAATCGTTCACAGCTACCACATATATTACTAGTGCTAAAGATTGAACCTTCACCGTTAAATGGAATATTTGAAGTGAAATCCCTGATTGGTGAAGAATGGGATGCCATTGATGACCCAACAGCCCCAAGCCACATCATCGATTCCATCTGTGGCTCACCACTATTTGTACTTGTTGGCGACGATGAATTCGATACGGTTGACAATTGTGAACCTATTGGACCGAACATATTTGGCGCTGGCGCATTGAATCCAGGATTGAATAGGCCATTCATGTTGTATTGTGTTTGGAATTGCAAACCACTGCCAAAACATTGAAATTGGAATGTAAAATCGATTCGAAGGTACTGTGTTACGGTATTCAATGAATGCATACATGATGAAATGATTAATCTTGCACAATCGCTTACCTTAAAATATTCGTTGAATTTGTTGTTGAACTCGTACAATTAATTCCAAATTGTTGTCCATTTACATCACTAAATACAATTTCAGAAAATAGCAAAGGACGTTGAGCATCTAACACATACGATGTTGGCTCATCAACTAAATTTTCCAACGGCTTTATCACGTCCGCATCAATATTTGTAACATCATTTTGCGAAGTATTCGGATGCAAATTTTCTTTTCCATCTACTACCATAATGTACACCGTAAACTAAAATTAGGAGTGAAATGTGTGGTTTTTTTTTACTAAAAAATGACATTTGTTTTGAAAATAGAAAAAAAGTAAATGCTTAGTTCAATCATATCGTGACTTTCAAAAGAATGAAAGTTCATCGAATTCAAACATTGAATCTATCAACTTAATCATAATAAGCCAACACAATTTATGCTAACAAATCTCATCTCATCTTCAAAATCGATCGAATTTTATGGCTCAACGAAAAGTCATCCAGCTTCATACTATCAAATTAAAATGACTTTCAATTTTACGTCAAACTTTATTGAGCTTGGGTTGGGAAGCAAGAGCAATTTTTATCCAACAAAATCCATGGATTAAGTATAACGCATCTTGTGAAACGATCTTTATCATGAGGTTAAATGATATTTCACAGAGAACAGACAACAGATTTCTGTTTTTCTTGTAAAATGACATACACTGTGTATTATGCATTACTGAAATTAAAAATAAAACCGAAAAGAAATAGATTTCTGTTTGTGTGTCGTACGCAAGTAGCAACAGATCTCAAACGAAATTTGATGCAATGGAAACAGGGCATGGTATAAATGCATTCAGAGTACACAAACACACACACACACACACACACACACACACACACACACACACACACACACACACACACACACGCACGCAGTAATCATATTATAGAAACGAAGCGTATACAACAACAAATTCGAGAACATTCGTTGGTTTCAGTTCGCAGTCGTGTTCGACCCAGTATTCTTTGTGGAATCTTTTTTTCTCGTCCGCTTTTTATGTGTATCCTATTCTTTCTATGCACATTATTCGGGGTAGTTCGTAAGTTTCAAATTTACGAATAAATTCGGTTTTCAGGTAGATAGATTTTGACCTTTAGAAAATTAACAACTCACTAAATGGATTTTCATTGAAGTTTTGCGTTCCAAGTCAACTATAGAACATTAGAACATATTTCATCTCTACTCGATTATTCGATGTCGATGTAAATAATATTTAAATTTATAAGAATAAGTAACTCTCAAGAATAGTTTGGTAGCAAAACTAAAGCCATAATATAAAATCAACTGTAGTATGTCTGTCCGAAAATAAGAAATTTCATGGATGCACAATTTTATGCAATCTTTGGATATTGCTGATATTGATATGGATGCTACAAAGGGTGCTCACGAACATGTTTGTGTTCGATTTATGTTCGATGTTCGTTCGGTTCAGGTTCGGTATTATCATGATACTGTAGTTAACTTCGTAAATTCTACCGTTATCATAGCGTCTCCCGTCTTTTTGATGGGGGAGGATGTAATTTAGTTGCTTTCCGCCATATCGCTTGAAAATGGTGCATTTGGATTTCCCTGACTCGTTCTCTCTCCGTGACAAAAAAAAAAATGAAAACAAAAATCACACACACTCAACCAAAACCATGTATTTGTTACGCATACATATGAAAAGAGACATTTGGAAAGTGATGTCGTTACGAACTCGGGCCATTTTGAATTAAATCGAAAGCCGGAAGCGAAAGAGTATACTTCATTGGAATGAGATAGAAAACCAAATTGGAAAAAATATGCAGCAAATTTAGTGCATAGTTATCAAGAGATGGAACATTACCCTTAAATATACGATTTTTTCCTGTTAAGGAAACAGGAATAACAACGACCCTCTTTTCCAAAAACTCCACATGTGTCACTGCTAGCGCTGCTTTTACTCTGTAATCTCTTTCTTTATTTCGCAAATGAATTCGTTAGCAGATTGCGCACACGGAATAGTTTACTCTCAAATTCTATCTCTATTTATTCCACTATCTCTTTCTACAATTTTATTTCCATCCTCATCTTGGGGTGCTTACTTGTAGTATCGAACACTGCACACACACACAACATTCTCAACTAAATATAATGAATCAGCTCAGTCACGATGATATGAGTGAAAAATTCGGAACAAAACGTAACGAATGGTTTTTAAACAAAATGTGCACACATAAATCAATAATTCAGAACCGTTCCGGACTGAGGCTTTGCCTCAGATCAATTTTACTGTTTACCGAAATGAATTTTGCTGAGTTTGTTGCCATTTGACGAAGGTTAGGATAACAATCAAAAAATACGAAAAATGTTCTCCCCTAATTTTTGTTGTTTTTCCTTTGGTCTGTTGTAAAGTCTCTTTCTCTGTTATATATCGTATCATTTGGGCTGTTGTGTGGGTATGTTAAGCATGTTAATATTGTTAATTTATTGGCCCTGCATGGAACGCAGTACGATTTTTCCAATGAATACAGGAAAAATGAAATGAAAATATTATCGTGTTGCAATATCAAACAGCATATGATATATAAAGTACATAAAGGATATAAAGTATTATAGTATATATCAATGCCTTGAAATGTAAAAACCAACATCTGACCGAAGACTTACCTCAAAGAAATCTTTGTTCTGGATCGAAAGTATACAATACTAGAGGCGAATGCATATATGCTGATATATCAGCTCGAATTACTATGAAAGCTATGTATCATGAGGCATTCAAAGAGAGAGTATGTAGAATTGCATGGATTTTATAGCATTTTTGCTTCAATCATCTCTCTAATATAAGATATTCAATGAGAAATGGCATGAGAAAAAAATGAATAAAGCAAATAGAAGATGATAGATGATTAGATAAGCTCCTATTGGAAAATTGTAAAATCTACCAAATTCAAGCTGAACCAAACCGACGAGTAGTAAGGAACACCAAATGAATGTGAATTGATCATCATTTACCGAAACAAAATTAACATTACCAACATTAACATTAAATAAAACAGGCTCAAAGTCTGTCTGTAATATAAAATGCTTAGATCTCATTTACCATGTGATATGAATGTGTGCACTGCGGCTGCATATCAAATCAAAACTCCGAAATATAGACAAAAAAAGGAAGAAAAAAGAATGAAACGAAAAATCACTGGAAAACAACCAACGGCAACAGCGTCAAGAAAAAGGAATGTTGCTCACGCTATTGGAAACCCCAGATTGAAGTTGGTTTTCGTCTATTTTTTCTCGTCTTATTTTAAAATTTATTTACATGGTGATCGTGGTTGTCTGATGGCTGAGCTCGTCAATAAATGTTCATTTGCCTTTGTCAACTTTGGTTAGTTTTGTTTTCTTTATGAGAGAACGACAACAACCGACGTCGACAGCAGCGACGGCAGCGGTGTATTCAACAGTAAAAACTATTTCGATTTCGAATGTGCTTGAAAATATGTGTCGATTAGTTGAAATGTGTGGTAGAATAATGAAGCGAAAAAAAACCTGACGAATGAATAAGAAGAATAACGAAATATAACGAATCAAGAGAAAGAAAAAAAGAATCACATCCCAAGTGGACAAATTACATGGATACACGAAATACACACGATTTGGTAAATTTTACTTTCGACCATCCTTCGTTACAGTGCATTTCAAATCGTGTAAACAATTCGTGTACACGATTCGTATACACGATTTATCTTGTTTGCATGTATTATGATACAATTATGATGCATACACGATTTGAAAATTGCTGCAACGAAAGATGGTCGAAAATAAAATGTAAAAAATCGTGCGAAATTCGTGTACTGTACATACGAATAAATTCGTATAATTTGTCCACTTGGGATCGTCTTGATTTTCTAGTTTTTGTTCTTCATTAAAATCTGAAAAAATTTATTTGAAAAAATAATGTTTGTCTACACATCGTATGGAGAGAGTGAGAGAAAAAAAAGAACAGCAGTCGGTGATGAAAATATAGCACCGTAAGCGGCAAAGCAACACCCATGCACCATGCATCGATACGATTGTTAGTCTGTGTCTGTGTCTATTTTCACTTTTAGATAAATGAACGGACAGCCTATGGTTATAGGTAACAATATCGGCACGATAATGTAATTGTATTTCGATATCGACATGATTTAACATTTTGGATATACAGTTCAAATTTTGATTGCATCGCCCTTGGGAGGCTGCAATTATTGGTCATAGTGTTTGAGTTGACATTGACTTAGATTTCGGACAATATATTTTTGTGTGTGTACGATTAATAGCGAAAAGCTATCCAGACTCTATGTAAATCTATTAATCAAAAGAAGCTCATTCAGCTCACCAAATCTCATTTTATCGAATACCCTTTGATTTACAAAATTATGAAATAATGGTATCAAATTGTCTATTCATATACCGAATTAGAATAAATTGTTGCTATAAAAAGTAAATAGCAAATAATCGTCGGTAAATTTGAATCATTCAAAACGATGTTTTAACTCTCAAATTTCTTCGGGTTTCTTTGCTTTTGGTCGGAAATCTGTATCATTTTCCATGTCTGGAACAGAGGTAGAGGAGTAGAATGCTTTTCCCACATGCACACACACACACACACACACACACACACACACACACACACACACACACACACATACAGGCGATCGGCAACAGTCAATATGTCGATTTGATTGCTGCTTAAAACCATATAAATTAAGATTGAAGGTCCATGTGGAATAGGAACACAGGGATATGGTTTTTACCATCACAATCGTTGAGGGTGTAAAAAATATAACATTCACTCATTCATGCATACATGTATGTAGACGACGCCAACGTTTGTCGACAAGATAAAGAGGGACACTTGAGTGTTGACGCCTAATATAACTTGCATTACACAAAGGCAATCGTACCACACTACGACGAATGCGCGCTCAACTGCATTTTTAGTGGCAAAGAGTGAGAGAAATCTCATCGAAGTTCGGTAGCACATTTGTTGTTGTGCCACTTGAATTTTGTTTGCTGTTTCTATTGTGTGCGCAGGCGCAAAGCCATATTTCGAATATCGAATATGTTTAGCTGTTTTCGGCTGTTTTTACGGAAATCAATGAGAAAGTACAGAGCGTCAAAAAAAAATCTTTTCCTCCCAAATGAAGAATTCAAACAAACCTACTTCAATCCTCGAGTTAAAATTTAAGGCTAATTGGCATATCACACGCAGTGAATAATTGTCAAACAGACGCCAAACTCTTTTTTTCATTCGTTTCGGCTTGAGATACCCGTTAATTTCTTATAACACAAAAATGTTGAGTCAAAAAAATCTATTTCCATAAATGTGTCTAATTATGCTACTAATATTCTAATCCATATTAATCAGACAAAACATGAAAATAATTCTCTGAATTAGGTCGAAAATTGCATGCAAATTTTGAAATAGGTAAAAAACACTTACATCGGTTGTGTATGTTTCTTTTTGTTCTTCGCCACTCCTTTAAACTCTTCGCTCTGTTAATGTGCCTGTCTCAGATGTTGTCGATGTGCGCACTATATTTGCCCGAAATGCTGTAACCGTTCGAATTAAATTGTTCACAAAAATCATATCAAGCAATTTGTCAATTTTGTTTTTGTTTTTTTTTTGTCAATGTTAATTTTTAATTGTTTTTGTTTTTCTTATCTATTACGGTGACTTTTCTATTGTTATTACATAGTCAAAAATTTCAAGATTTTTGGTGATTTAAGTTTAATTTATATTTTTAATTTTTTTTTCGTTGTATTTGAATATTTTTCATCAAATTAGTCGTTTTATAAACATTTTTTTTTATCGCAACACAAATAGTCGTCGCAGTAATCAACTTTTGGTTATATAGAGTCTTTTGTTTGTTCAAAATTTTTGGCGTGCAGACGTAATGCGGCAAGATGAACGACGGACGTTGTGTTTTATTTCTACTGCGATGATGACTTTTTAATAAAGTTAAGCGAACGGTGTCAATCTCTCTCTCCCTCTTAATATACAAATGTATGCGACAGCTTGATCTTTTTTGAACGAATTTTGCATCACAATATTATTAACTATGTGCGCCCGAATTAAATGGCCTCAAACTTCTTACACATTCGATTTTTGTGACCAATCGTTGGAATGGCACAAATCAATCGAAAAATATGGACTAAACAGAAAAAAGAAAACGAACTGACGAAAAAAAAAGAAAAAAAAATTGAATCGAAACCGTACACATTCACATTGAACTTGATTTTAGTGTTCGTTTGATGGCATTTTTATTTTTTTGTATTTTGAAAAAAAAAAACCAATTTCAAATAACTTTAAAGCCAAATCTTTTCGTAAAATTTTTCGATTTTTGTTTGTTTTTATCAATTCGAAATCAACATTGGTATTACTAGTGATGCCAATCAATAAAATATGAAACAAACAAACATGAAGTGCTAGTTATGGTACAATAGAAAAACGAATGTGACTATTTTCAGTTTGATTTTTAGAGCTAAACTAAATAATATTTCCAAGTGCATCTAGTCTATATAGAAAACATTGACAATAAAAAGAAAACCAATACAGACATAAAACCATGATGCACCAATACAGCGATACAAGTGTCGAACCGAATGTTAGAAAGAAGAGGAAGAGAGAAAAGAATTAGAGCTCTACTCGGCAAATGATGCATAGGCGCAAGCAAGATGGAAAACCAATGCCTAGGCCAAATGGATACAAGGAAATAATGTTTTCTATGAGAAAAAAAAATACAAATCTCCTAATCGTTATCGGTTGTTTGGTGCGTGAATGGTGTTGTGTTTGTGTTCGTAGATGCGTTAATGCGTTTGTGTGTTTGCATCGGTTTTTGTTTTCGAAACAACCGATGTCGGTCTCCGAAAATGATTCGGTTGTGTGCGTATTCAGGCCCTTTTTTCATGTTCACGATCACCATCGACCAAACTCGAAAAACTCAACATGCACACTCTACGGCGTAATATACCGTAAACAATTGATCCGCATTCTATCTCTTTCAGCACCATTTCAATTGGCATTTTGTTATTTCATTTTCGTCACAACATTTTTCTCCCGCTTGATTGTAGCTGTGTTCGCATCGTAGTTGAGCTTGCATTTTGCCTTTCTCGTATAACATTGTTATTGGTATTATTATTATATACAGTGGAAAAAACCCTAAAATTTATTTCAGCGTTTCCCTTTGTAGAATAAGAATAGATTCAAAGAGAAAATTGTATTTACAAACTGCATGGAAAATAAGGGATCAACACAACGCCTAAATGAAAACGCATGCACATAAAAATCCGAAAAATACAATCCATGGAAATGGATGAACAACAAACCGTTGTTTGAACCCACCGGTTACCAAAAATACGGTGCGTTGCGTTGCATTCCTAACAAATACATATTGAGTCTCTATAGAATTTTTTTTTAAATTAAAGCAATAAATCGAAAATT
Source organism: Aphidoletes aphidimyza (assembly GCA_030463065.1). Taxonomy (NCBI): domain Eukaryota; kingdom Metazoa; phylum Arthropoda; class Insecta; order Diptera; family Cecidomyiidae; genus Aphidoletes; species Aphidoletes aphidimyza. The sequence continues at coordinate 46,613,727 of CM059997.1, forward strand.
TGTATCAGCAATATTCATTCGAAATAGTATTGAAACTGGAATTGATTACATTTGAATTCGCACATATTCTCTTTAAGTTTAAATTTTTAACTTTAAAAAGGAAAAAACACCTCTTTCCAAGTGAAACACAATATTTGACATCTTTTTGTTGCTTTATTATTTTAGTATAAGACATGGCTGACATGGATGCATCCATTAGGGTTTTGAATTGTTCGTATTTTTCTCCTACTTACTACCTGCAATGATACAAATTTTTTCTTCTCCATTCGATTCAAAGTTAGCAATGTGCTGTTTGTACGATAATAATGGTATAGCATGTAGACTATTGAGTAAGATCATGAACAAATACAAAGTGCCTTGCAATATCCGCACAAATCATTGAAATGATTAGACAAACAGGGTAACACAAGCTGTGTCGTGTGTGCGCATAAGATGATGCCGATTGCATTCGATGCACTTCCAAAATTGATGCTTGCAATGTGCATGTACGAACTATTTGGTTGTTCTTTAAGTCATATCGTCATATAATAAATAAATACAAAACGGGTGATAAATAGAATGAGATGGAATAAAATACAACCTTATTATTGTTCTGTATAAAAATATAACAAATATCAAGGCCTTCGACACTTCGATTAGTTGACACACGCTGGTGCAACGTTGCTCATAATCGGTTGGGTTCTTTTTCCCAATCCAATCATTATCAAGACCCTATTTAACATTAAACTTGTATATCAACTCCAAAACCCAAGCACTAAATATAAAAACTATGCTAAATGCACAGACGATGGAGCATATCCTATTCATTAATTGCGGTGGTCGTTCTGTTTGCTTGTTTTCGTCCTTTATGGAACTTAGAAGGAAACATTTTTTAAATTATTTTTGAAATTTTTCCAGCAACCAACAAAGTGATTAGTTTGAAATGAATGAGTTTCTTAGTAAAAACGGATTAAATAGATATAAATAAACATCTTTAAGTGTCTGCCACAGAAATTATTTGAAATATTTTCGGCTAACTAACTAAAGTTTCTTCTCATGACGAATTCAGAAACAATATTTCGAGAATCCTGCGCAAATTTTGATAAAATTCATCATCGTTGTCGGCTGTCTTCAAAAAATTGTAGATAAGAGGGACCGACTGTACCAGTGTTTAAATTATAAATCGCAACACAATTTTCATCTTATTCTGTTATACATTTTTTTCTTCTATTGCTTAAATGAAATCATGTGTAAAATTAATATGTTAATGTTTTATGTAGGATTTAATGAACCATTTTTTGTAAATACAATTTTTGGCTCTTGCAACATTTCACTTTGTTTCAATTAACTTGCATATGTATGATAAATTATTGATGCTCAAGAGCCATAAGGTAGAGAGTCTGTTGCACATAATTTTTGAGCTGCATCTTTTCAACTTTGTTTCCAGTATATTTCGAAGCAAAACTTCGTTAAATCCTTAAAATGTGTTGTATACAATACGGACAACCACACTGAACGAATTTGGAAAAGGCCATAAACTGCGCTCACATCAATAGATCGTTTCTTGGAATGGAATAAAAAACCAAACTGATGAACAAACAATGAACAGAAAAAGGGAGACAGAGAGAAGGAGACAAATCAGGGAATGGAAAAAATAAAATACGAAAAGATCTGAAACAATGATCAACAGGAAAAAAAAATGCAGAAAGGAAATCGATTGAAAAACGAAGGATCAAACCAAAATACGTACAACGAGTCACCAACAATTTTTCAACTTTTTGTTTTTCACAATGTGGGAGTTGTTTTTTCAAACAAAAACAAGTCGTTGTTAATCCCCGTTCAAAGTGCTCGCACCAACAAATGTTCAAACTCATTATTTCTGGCTGTAACTTTTCGATTATAATTTGCCGTGAATTTAAGGCTAATGAAATCATATTTGTGCCATTTGCACGGAGGAATTTCCCTTTTTTTTAATGTTGGTCACTTTCTTGGATTTTGTAGGTAATATTTCCATTGTAATAACTGAAATCGAACAAAACATTGGTAAAACGTTGTGTGCACTTGGAACGGGAATAAATCTCTTAAACAATCACTGTATTCAGCTAGAACTCAGCTCAATTGTTTTCTAGTTGGTCAGTCAGTACTCTGAATTTTTGAGTAACAATACATGAAATTTATCATTTTTTTCATTATCCATTTAAAGGCATTTCGGGCGTTTGACCTGTGGCCTCTCACAAATCTCCACTTACCCCATACACAGGTAGAGGCGTGCTCGAATACATTTCGAACAAAATCTGTGGAAACAATTCCAAAAGTAATCTTTTTACATGACAATATTCAAGCCAAAACGTACTCATAAATTCAGTTTGTTTCTCGATAAAAGACGATGTTCGAATTTGGTTCACGTCAGCCAAGTAACTAAGTAGCAAAAATGAACATTTAAAGATGTTTTTTTGGCCAACCATTAAATTCTAATCCAAAACATATGAAGAACAAAGAAAACAACCCAAGCAAAAATCGACGAAGAAAGGAGTGCGATTTAAAAAACACTTTTATTAATTGAAATGTTAAATGTTTTACTCAATGTATGTTTCGTTGTTTTGTCAGGTTATAATAAACATGGACCAAATCAAATTTAAAAGCTTGAACTTAATTCAAAGCACAAAAACCATAATAATAAGATGGAAAACTATCAAAGAATCTCAATAAAACTAAATCTAAACGAAATCTAAATGAAATAAAATGAAAATGTAGTGAAAATGAAGTGAAGTAGAAGTGGGAGTGAATAAAGATGCGAAACCACTTTGCTCAGCATATCCGAATAGAGTTTTTGCCTATAACTCCAATCACCCCTTCATCTTGGATTTCCTTTAGAGCATCTTCAAATTGATCACGTGTGATCATCTGCAAAAAGAAAGAAATAAAAAATGCTCATTCAACAGAAATGATAAAAGTGTTGTAGGTATACCATAAGACCATAAAATATTTTAATAGAAAAATTCAAAGTTCAATTCTAATGGCATCTGAGTGACTCAAAAGAGACAGACCGAAGATGGAAAAACTAAATATCTTTTGTGATGTTTGGGTCAAATTTGTTTTGTCACAGTCATTTTTATATTGGTCGATTTATCTACCTGAAGGTTTTAGCACTAAAAAAAGGGCAAAGATTTCGTATCTCCACATCGTAGAGTGGTAAAATATGGAGTATCACAAAAAAACAACCAAGCAATTGCCAATATAAAGAAAGAAGCAGTCTTAGCATGTATAAATAGCATTGAATGTGCACAAAAATGTATACACAAGCACTGTGCAGTAAACGCAAAGCGACACATTTCGTTTGCTGTAAAACAAGCGGTAGTCTAAAAAACAAAGGATAGGAAGAGATAGCAAAAAGACAAAAGCACATAAAATCATCACAAAACTGCAGAGATTTTGTTTATTGTTTGTCATTTTGCATGGATTTTCGAATAGATAATGCTATCTCCATTTGGGTTGTCCGATGCTAAAAATTCCATAACAATGGAACCGTGTTGAATCTTAAATAACAATTGAGCAGACTCATGACAAAGTAAATAATGGGTCTTACCAAGAAAATATGTTTGAATGTTTTTATGACGTCTTCCAATGAATACTTACAATTTGTGAACTTTCTTTAATTTCGGCGAAGAGCTTGTTCCATGAGACTGTTGGTACTTTGCCTTTCTTTTTCAGCACATCCTTAATGTTTGCCACCAAATCGGCGCGCTTCTTCCGTGCGGTCGTTGATAGCCCAGTCGTCAAAATACCAACATCAATTTTTCCTGATAATGGATCGGTTGCCGATTGTTTCAAGGCTTCACGATGCAATCTAATGGCGAAATTATTTATCGGGTTCAATTCGGAGCGAAATACATGTTTTACTTTTTTAAAATCTATTTTAAAATGAAAAATGAGTTTCTACCTCCATGCTTCTTCGACGTCTTCAATTTGAACGACATTGCTTAATCGAACTTTGGCATGGGCTTCAGCTAAACGAATCAAACTTTCGAGCTGACGAGGATAGGCAGAAATTTGACCACGTCCAGCGCCAACTTTTCGCATATCAACATATGCTTGAATTAAACGTTGTTGTGCATCAGCCGATAGCGTTGGTTGAATATGCTCCTTGGCATATGCCAAATAATCACGCAAAACACTCATATCCTATTGAAGTTGACAAACTCAATTGAAATGAAAATCATAACAAATAATTTAGTTAAGTTGGGCTTGAAACTTACAAATAATGTATCATCTTCATCTTGTTGTGTTGCATAGTATAAAGAAACTAAATGCGATGCCAAGCGACGATCAAAAACTTCATCTTGAGGATCCAGAATCAAGAAGATCAAATCAAAACGCGACAAAAGCGTATGTGGGAGTTGAACATTATCAATGATATTTTTATTCTTGTTCCATTGTGATTCAGATGGATTGGCGGCTGCCAAAATTGAAGTCCTTGCGTTCAATTGACAAATAATACCGGCTTTGGCAATGCTAAGAGTTTGTTGTTCCATCACTTCGTGTAAGACACTGCGCGTTGAATCATTCATTTTGTCGAACTCATCAATGCAACATATACCATTATCGGCCAATACTAGTGCACCACTGGAAATGTCAATTATTAATAGTCGGAATGAACTTAAAATTCCATTTTTTAGTGAATTGACGGATATTTACGTTTGCAGAACAAGTTGACGTGTTTCTGGATCTTTTGTAACATAAGCGGTTAAACCAACAGCCGATGAACCACGACCAGATGTATATTGTGAACGTGGTACCAAATTGTAAACATATTGCAATAGCTGAGACTTCGATGTACCGGGATCACCGCATAGCAACAAATGTAATTCGGACCGGAAATTTTGCCGACCCAATGAAGTGTGCGTCTTTTTTGTACCACCAAATAATTGTAATAAAATACCTTTTTTGATGTCGGAATTTTCATAAATGGATGGTGCAATAGCACGAGCCAAACGATCATACACATCTGGTTTTTGAGACAAATTACGAAGCAATTCAACACGTTCGGGTGGGAAGATGTGGCTTTTGCTGCAATCGTTGACGATTTTTTACCGTATCATTTTTCAGTTCGTTTTTTAATTGAAAAATTGAACAAATTGAATTATACTCACCCTTCTTCTTCCTCATAGAGTCGCTTCATGTCGATTTTGCGATAGTGAACAACATCAATGTGTGTGCGATAAACTGAGCGTACGTTGCGCGCCCGTGGATTTTCTTGAATTGGAACAGCACGATAGATACCAGTCACCGTAATACGATCACCCGCTTGAACTTTGTCGCACAGATCATTGTGAGCGAATAGCAAAACATTGTGTGGCGTTTGTCCAGCTGCCATATCATCCGGTGACTCTTGCAACTTAACCAATTGCTTGTCAGTGAACTGTGATCGATTATGAACCATTTGGAAGCAATGGTTTGTGTTACAATTTGAGCAAATGGTTGGCTCATGTATACGGCCACGATCGATTTCAACGGTTGTTGTGAACGAACAGACAATGCATTTGAAAAATGCTTCACGCATTTCAGGGATAATATTCGATGAACGAATAACCATGCCACTGATTGTGATCAATTGATCGATGTCATCGGGATTCAGGGCGCGCATATTTCGTGTCTTATCCGCATTAAATGGACGCACTTGAATTTGATGATCCAAAATTGCGGCCGGATAACGTTCAAAAAACATTTCATTGACGGCCATATCAAATGTTGGAATCACTTCTTGTGGATAGCAAATCAACTGGCGATACAGCATTTCATCGAATGTTTGCAAATGCTTGCAATTAACATTCAAATATGGCTCTTCCAATGAATGAATTTCTTCCAATTTCTGCATGTAAAGTGGTTCACTCAAATTGATATTTTCCGACATTTCATCCTGAGCTACTTCCATATCAATATAACGCAACAAAAATTGCTGGAATTTCTTTTTGCATTCGCTAACAACAACATTAGTACCCCAAATCACCAATTGTGGAGCAGTCTCACTGACTGGGGCCGAATCAGAATGCCCTTCGGCAATCGGCTCAAGCTGAATATCAACAATTGAATTAAATTAAAATATCTCGTTTACACATATTACTAAAAGCTTTAGCTGGAAGAAACTTACATTGTCCGAACCAATGTTGACTTGTCGAATTCGTCGATCGGTACGAATGTCAGGTCTTGAACGAAGTGGTGTTCCACGAATACCCGATCGTGGTGTACGAATTGAGCCCATTGAACTTGGTGTACCATAATTTAACGGTGAACTTAAATCAATGTCTTGCATGCGAACGCTCGTATTACCCGGACTAGTCGACGGAATGATTGGCGATGTTGGAATATCAGAATTGGCCACACGGACACTTCCACCGCCATCAACATTTGGACGAACATTTCCACCAATACGCATAGGCGTTTCGGTCTCTTGATAGGGAATTTCTGGTAATTGGACAGGCACACGGACAATAATTAAATACGTTCATCAAATTTATCATTGACAATGTAAAAAATGGATGGATTACTTACGGTTTCGGTTTGGTGTTCTCATATTTTGTTGCGATGGCGTTTGCTGCGAGCCGGAACGTGTTCGCCGAGATGGTGTTATTGGATCACGATTTGGTGTTTGAGATCCAGAGCTTTCATTACGAGCCCGTTTTGATGGTGTTCCATTTTCATTTGGTGTGGACATTCTTTTTGTATAATTTTATTTATTAACAAATTGACAATAAACACTGATTCAATCAAATCTTCTAAGATATTTAATCCGCAAACAATTTCAAAGCAACAGTTTGATGCGGTGTGGAAAGCGAAAACAATATTTGGCGCGAAAAGAAATGTCTATGAGTGCCATCATGGGGCAACAGCTGACATAAAATAATGTCGATAAAACAGTCGTTTGCAATGCGAAATAGCAAAATCATAAACCACAAATCATTTTTTTCAATCTTTTTTTTATAACAATTCCCTTCCCAAACATGTTTAATTATTGATTTTTTTAATGTTTCAATACTATTTTTTTTTTCAAAGAGAATGAACTCAAACTATCATTGTTGCAAGATTTGTATCTGTCTGAACGATATTTGCCGCTCTGTAACTCTGGCTGAATCGATACATTGACAGATACACAAAGTATGCAGCCGTATAAAACATCAGTTTCTAATGTCAAATAATGCTATTGACAAGTACGGTTAGTTTATATATGTTGGACGCAAATTTCGAATGTTGAGCCCAAACACCATGGCTCCGGATTTTGTACGAATTGCCAAAATTGGCATTAAAACTGTTTCGGAAAATACGTCAAAATCGTTAAAAGTGTTTGACGATGAATTTTATTATGGCAATTGCAGTTTCAAACTCCTAATCGATGTTGACATTCTCAAAGTGATTAAAGGTTTGATTTTTTTTTGCTCAAACAAATTCGGAAATTAATTGTTTTTTTTCGTGTTTCCTTTTCTCACTAGATTGTGGCAATGTACCGGCTTTCACGATGCATGTGATTGACGATGAGCAAGCCGAAAGTCTGTGGCTTCTGTTTCAGCCCCGTCTGATGGAATTTCGTAATCGATCCGGCCGCTATTTGCGCAGTACAAGAAATCTTGTTGAAACATTTTTTTCAATTGAACAAGAATATTTGTTTGGTGAGAATGATGAAGTGGTTATTCAAAACGAAGCACCCATTGATACGAATGTATCAAATGCTATTGAAGGCGGTCAAAGTGTCAGTGATGAGACAGACGATGATTCCGATGAGCTTCCCGTAAAAATTGTTGATGATTTGTATCAACAATTACGCGAAGCACATCGTGTTAACGGTCCTTTAAACGGCTATGCCGATGAAATTATCCAACACAAACATTTGCGGCCAACGCTTACGCATTACCAAATTGACGGAATCAAGTGGATGCTAAATCGGGAACAGATTATCGACCATTTTCCGACTGAATTTAAAGAAGTGTTTCGTCGATGGACGGATAATAGTTCGAATGAAACATTCTTTTACAATGATCGAACCATGATTTTGATGATCAATCAAAATCAAGATGTACCTATTCCGACGGGGGGAATTCTGGGCGATGCAATGGGCTTGGGTAAAACCAGACGGAGAATCACTCATAAAATGCTGTTTTCATTACATTCCATTACATTCATTTTTGTGAAAGATTAAAGAATTCTTTGAGTAATGAAACAATTGGTTTTCTGAGCGAATTTTCGCATTATTTTTTTACTATTTTTGATTCACCGACAAAATGAATGTACTTAGTAAAAGCTATAAAAACGATGAAAATGTAGTTCTTAAAGCTGCTATTGAGTATTCGTCTATAACCTGTCATCACATTTCATCTCCAATTCTATTTCATTACTTTCATTATTTTTCTTTGTGATTGTCCCCAAGGTAAAACAGTCGAAATGCTTGGTCTGATCTTATTGAATCGACGAACCCTACCTGAACACAACGAAATGCACACGAATAGATACGAAAATGAAGATGATGTTATGATGTTTGAAGGCGATGAATCAATTTTACGGTGTTTATGTGCGAAAAAATCACTCAGCGATACCGTCCGGTGTACACGTTGCTACATGTTTCAACATCGTTTGTGCGTTTCTCAACGAAACACATTGTCGGCACCTGATAAACGGTATATGTGTCCAACGTGTTGGCAAAAGGAAGAACCGTTAAAAGCAAAAACCACTTTTATTGTTTCACCACCATCGATCAAATTGCAATGGAGGGATGAAGTCATCAAGCATGTCAGTGATGAGAGTTTTAAAGTAAGTAGTTTGTTTACTAAACACTGTTTAGAATCTTTCCGGAGAATATTCATCCGTTTTTTGTGGAAATGTGTGAAGTGACGCTTCAGAGTAGCAACGCTTTCTATGGTGAATATTAAAAGTGTATTTTCTCCTGAAAAAAAAGTCTAAACCATTATATTAACATTGAATGAATGATATTTCTTGAATTTTTTATGCCGTTATTCTATAGAATAACAATGATTTGTGTCTGTTGTTCCATTTCAAATAACTCTCTTGTTTTGGAATTGATGATTTCAGATTCTTGTTTACAATGGAATAAAGAACTCATCATGGATAAACCCAATGGAATTGGCATCATACGATATAATTCTTACTGATTATTCAACGCTTCAAAGTGAATTTTACTACTCAAATCACAATCCGACATCGCGAAAATTACGAAAACCATCACGTTATTTGAATGTGAAAACACCGCTGCTGTTTGTAAATTGGTGGCGTGTTTGTCTTGATGAAGCACAAATGGTAAGCTCTGTTATAACAAAGCCGGCTCAACTGGTTGCACAATTGTCGACCGTGCACCGATGGGTTGTAACCGGAACACCGATTCAAAAAACGATTGATGATTTATACGGTTTGGTGTATTTTCTTGGTTGTTCACCATATAATGAACGTGAAAAATGGATTCAACTCATCAGCGAATTCAATTACAATGCAAACGTTAAGCCAATTGTTTCAGTGCTACAAAAAATAATGTGGCGAACATGTAAATCAAAAGAAATCATGAGTCAAGTTAACATTCCCGAACAAAATGAACTCATTCATCATATTAGTATGACGGATTTGGAACAATTCTACTACAAAAAAGAACATAACAAATGCTCAAAAGATTTTTACGTGAATAGTATTAAAATTGGTGCAAAACAGAAGCTTGCCACTCTCAATCCACATATGCTAAAATTGGTGCTTGAACCACTGAGAAAATTGCGCCAAGATTGTTCCATACCGAGTGTATCCGAGCGAAATTTGGGCACAACAAAGAAAAATCTAAAACCAGACGAACTTCTCAAGCATTTGATTAGTAAGAATGAAATTGAAGCAAAATCTGAGCTCCGATCGATTGCATGGTGCCTAAATGGTATTGCCGCTTTGCACTTGATCAAAGAAGAAATAGCTGAAGCTGTAAAATTATACCGAAATTTATTAAAATGGGCGGCAGACTACAATGAAAAGATCAGGTAAGGAACAGATAGACCCAAGTGTTCCTTTTACTCAAATAAAGTCATGTGGATATGATTTCCAGTTGACGAAAGAAGTAGAAGAGAGATCGCAAACACAGACATACAATTGAAGTATGTGCATTTGTGCATGTACAAGGCTGTGTGAATAATCGTGTGGAAATCATGTCCACACGAATTCATTTGAGTAAAGGAACACTTAGAAAGTGAAAATCCGATGGTTGCGCGTTACAACAACAATAACACGTAAATTTCTGTTTATCTATCAACGTGTGGTGCCCCCTTGGGAATTTAACGCACTCTATGCACTTGAACGTGCGGTAGAAAGAGAAGAAGTGAATATTTGCTGTTCAATCTTTCTTATGTAATGGTGTAAAAATTTTTAGTACCATGGGGGCGCTATCGTATTGCTAGCAAAGTGTGAAACGCAATCGTCATGAAAATCTGAACATTTTAGCTGCTCTTAAACTAACGCATTTAATTTCATGATAGTGTTGATTCATTGTTACAAATTCACGCCATTCACAATCTCCTGTCAATTGACAAATCAATTGATATTGAAGAGCAACAAACGTATGAGGCGGAGCTGAATAAACTTGAAATGAAGTACCTTGAAAAATATTTGATTAATGTCAAGAATTGCCAATTAGAGCAAACAAAATGGGAAGAAAAAATTGAAGTGATCTACGTAAAGTTGCAGATAAACGAATATCAATGGTGGATCAACGCATTGAAACATGGAGAACGAGATTCAGATAACTTATTACGAAAAATTCAAGATGAGATTAAGACTTCGTATGATTTACAGGACCCTCAGTAAGAGAATCATTTCATTTCATTGGAAATCAAATCGATTTTACCCATTTATTTGAACAGGTTTCAAACAATCGATGGATTACTCTTAGTATTAACTATATGGATGGATAAGGTTCTCGAGGAGCGTGAAAATGTTCAAAATATATTTAAGAGTCTTCGTTTCTATATTGACAATTTCAAGCCAATAACACAAATCGAACCGGAACATCGTGAAAAAATGCAAACATTTCTGAGTCAAGCATACGAATGCCATTTGAAACAAAAAACCGATAACGACGAAGAAGTGGAAACACAGGTATTTGCCTTATTCGCGCACAGTTTTAACAGAAATAGATTGATATTCGAGTTGAATTTCGTTGAAAATTTTCACAGCAAAAAGCTAAACGTCGAAAAAATGAGCCAACGGTGTGTGAACTGTGTTTGGCCAAACAACAATTGCAAACATATGAAAGTGTGGTGGTCGATTGTAACAGTATTAAGAACGTAAAAATTCGAGAGAATGATGTACGTCGTGATGTATACTCATGGAAGGCACCGTATCAAGAAGCGGTTCTTAAAAGTGAGATTTTAAAATCCCATCGACCAAAGAATGTATCGCTAAACTGTTTCATTTTCGGTTACAGTCATTCTCAGTCACATTCGAAATATTGACATTGACGGAAAGGGAGATGGAAAAACTGTGCTTCAGTTGCTTGATGCGTTTCGCAATGAGTGCAAGGTACATAATTATTATCGAAGCGTATGCCAAAGACACATTCAAATCAAATCATTTGTATCGTTCTTTTTATTGGGACCGTATAGGACTATAGCCAGTTGTGGGTTGAAGTAAATTTCACCGTATCGGCATATGATGAACTGAAAATGTGTAAATCACGTACACAAGCTGTCGATCCGGACGAAATTGAAGACAAATCTGTAATGGAATCAAATTTGATTATTTATAAAAACGAGGTACGGTATTTAATAGCGTTCATTTACATATGGTAGGTGTGCTTGTGTGTACAATTGCAAATGTGTAATATGTGCAATATGTGCACATTGTGAAATTATGCATTCAGCTTTCAGGTCATCAATTTGAAAATGCATGTGATTAAAATGATGAATGCAATGATTTTGATTTTGTATTTGGAATTTGGAATTTGAAATTTTGAACTGGCGTATTGTTATCAGGTTGACGGAAATATGAAAGATCTGAATGCTCAAATGCATGAAGCGGAACTGAATTTCGTACGTAAATTAGGCCAGTTGAAGTATCTTAACCATCTGAGAAAGAACAAAGAAGTAGAAGATTGTCCGATTTGTAATTCGCAGCCCGAAACCAAGGTTGATGATGTTTTATTATTTATTCGGTAAATAAATTGATATACAAAAAAATTATTTGAATATTGTTCTAGTATGCTGTGCTAGAATGCGGTCACAGCGTATGTATGAAATGCCTGTTACAATGGAAGCAATCAATGCGCAAAAGCAACTTAATATTCAAATGCCACATCTGTCGCCACCACCAAAGCAAACACAGGTATACTTTGCTTGAATGTTAATGCATTTTATTTGTAATTTATCAAGTGCCACCTCATGTCTTTAATTTAGCCTATATTACGTGACACTGCAAAACGAAGAGCATCTTACGGATTCATCGTCGAAATTCGAGTCAATTGTACAACAAATTAAGCATCTCACGAGAGAAGATCCTACTGTTAAGATCGTCATTTTCTCACAATGGTCGTACATTTTGGGCATACTTGAGCAAGAGCTTACCTTAACGAAAATTACATTTCGAAGCCGTTTGGAAAAATTTTATCAAACGATCAAGGAATTTAAAGTATGCGTACAAGTTAGAATGTTATTTTTTTAAGAGCATTCAGTTTCATTTGAATATATTATCATTTACATAATCAAAATATGCTCATTTTCAGGATCCAAATATGAATGTCACCTGCTTACTGCTTCCACTCAGCTATGGTTCGAAGGGCTTGAATCTGATAGAGGCAACGCACGTGTTTTTCATTGAACCTATATTAGGTAATGCTTTTTGTTATTTTAACCGTAAAAATATGCAATGGTTTCACCTGTTTTAGGCCTCACAAATACACCTGAGTTTAACCTTATTTCGGAGGTATAATTAGGCGAAACTATTGCCCAGAAATGAGAGTACTTTAATCACTCTAATTATTTCTTTACCTAGGTATTTTATTCAAGTTATTATATTAATTTTATTCAATTTTCTATCCTCTCATTTCATGCAATTCGATTTCATCTGAACTTGCGACGGTTGCATCAACGGTCAACTGCATCCACAAATTTAACTTTATACATATCTCCGGAATCGGTTGTATTTGGGTCAATAATTGTGTGTACCCAGACACGGGAGAAGAACTGCAAGCGATCGGACGTATTCATCGTATCGGACAAACCAAGTAAATTCATCTGACACTTAACATCAAAATCGATTACTAGTCAATTATACATAGTGATTTATTATTTCCATGCAGAAAGACGTATGTTCATAGGTTCATTGTTCTTAATACAGTTGAGGAGAAAATTTACAATACCGTTTCGAATGATGAGACAGGTTTTTGGTCGTCACGAAAATGTACGGTCGAGAATTTGATGGAATTGTTTCGAGCAACAGACATTGCAAGTGACTGCTAAAACAAAAAAACAAACGTACAAATCTCCAAAATACTTATCACGTCTTCAGTATTCATATTGTATGACTTTATCGACCCAACTGCAACATTTCAAAATTTTCGAAAATCATGAATCTTTTTTGAAGAATTTAATCTAATTGCCTAGCCGATACAAATTAACGGACCTATGGCACAATTGTTACAAATGTAGCACACATTATTACGATCACTCCCGATATTGATTTCTGGGTTGACCTGGGGATATAGGGCTGTCCGTTATTAGAAATATTTTGGGAAAAGTCATATAACTTTCAATTAAATTATTGTTTTTTGCATCGATTTGGCGAGTAAAGTTATTCAGCTCACCACTCATTTAGTTCTATACGTGTAGAATGCGCTTTTCACACGTTAGCCGTTCGGAACGGTACGAACGGCTATTCGGTACACCACACATGTAACTGCAGTGTGCAGTGCACATGTAACTACGTGTGGTTCATTTTATATTGGTTGAGCGCTATATAATTTTTTCATTGCCTACACGTTACGAAGTGTGAGCTACAAAGAAAGCATATAGCGCACGTAGTTACATGTGTGGTGTACCGAATAGCCTAACGTTTGAAAAGTGCATTCTACACGTGTAGAAGATGTGGGAGAACTAAATGAACAGTATTCTCCTATATTGTCTAGTATATTGTAATCGTCAATGAATTTTTGCTACTCGTGTTTTATTATTTGAAGAAAATGAAATAAATGAACTTAAATGCAACCTTTTCCGAAAACTTTATTTATTCTTGTTTACTGTCAGTGGCTCACAAAATTGTCCGGACACTTATTTCAAAGTGGATTTGTACGCCCAAGGAGTGAAATTCGAGAGTTGGCAATTTTGGAGAAGTTGTTTGTTTAGTCAAGACCTATAACTTTAATCAAGACATCAACATCAGTTTAACTGCCTATTTTGACACTGTCGAACACTACTCTGACTAGATTCAAGAGAATTGGTTCGGAGAGAGTTGGCATCTGAAAAAAAGTAGTCCGCCTTGACAAGACCAACAACTTTGCTGAAGACACCAACATCGATTTCACTACTCGTTTCAATACTAGAGAGCGTTGAAAATTGGTAAAAATTCTTACTCTCTGACACTGAAATGAGTACTGAAATCGGCGTTGGTGTCTTCAGCAGCAATAACAATTGGGGCTATATCAAGACCTGCATGCGGGAACCGGTTGAAGTTAAACAATTCGAACGAACGTTGCGTATTCGATACAGCGGAAGAAAATGGGTAATTTACTTATAATTTTTGTGGTGTAAAGTGAACAGCGTTTGTTACATGTTCATATAATTTGTGACGACACTAATGATTCTTAAATTATGATTCTCACTCAATCAAAGTACAAATACAAATATAGTGTGGGTTATATGCCAGAAGAAAGCAAAACAATGAAAAAAACAAGACACATACAAATACAAAAAAAGGTTATACATTCGACAAACTCGCTAAATCGATCATGAGAAACGGTATTATATACTCTGGGCTTGCTAGCAGTTTCATGTTTATCTTACCCGAAGTGGAGGTAGCAAATTGATTTTTCAATGCTGATTTTCCGGCAATTGGGCAATGAGGAGCAAATGGAAAAAGCGCACACTAGAAAACAACATAGTGAAATACATTTTATGTTTATGATATTTTATAAGCACCACCTCAAAATGCCCGCAGTGAAATTTGGAATGAGAGTGTAAGGAAATTTTTGTTAAACGTTGTAAACAAGTATGCCTCTCTGTTTGCGGTATGGTGTCGAAATAGATTGCTTTATGTTCATAGTACAATTCGTTTCTCTTGTAGTTCAGGTTCGATGCGCGCAATTTTTTCCCATTCTTTTCTCCTTATGGTTTCATTTGGTTTGATGCGGAATGAAATCTTTATTGTGCGTTCAATGTTTCTTAATAATGGTGGCGGGAATGTTTGGATATCTAAACTGGCATACTAAACATGATTCGAACGCATATTCACACCCATTCAAAAAAAAAATCACGTAAAACAACAAACCAGATGGTGAAAATTTATGTGAATATTTATGATTAATGTTAATGCATTGAAGAAATATGCTATTTAATGTATTTCGATTCGCACAAGGCGCAAGGGGAGTCTTTCAACGTGCTGTTTTTTAATACTCGTCGTTCGTCCACACCGAAGTGTTATTTCATGGGACTGTCTTGGACTACACAATACATCGTCAGCTATTGTGGACTTTTTTTATGTGTTGAGATTTTTTTATGGGGTGCCCAAAGGTGAAGTTTTACGGACTTTTGCTCTTTTCTTTCGGTCGTTATGCTTCATTGTATATCGAACCGAATGGTCTAACCTATAATTGATTCAAAACATCTTTTCATTTCCAACGTCAGCTATCCACGACGCTCAACGTTTGTTACGGCTGGTGAAGGACGATAAAAAAATGAATAATAAATTTTAACGAACAAACTAATTTAAATGGCATTTTGATTCTGAGCTTGAGCTTCTATTATTACCGGTGAGTGTGTATGTTCTTCAAAATGAACAGTTTCAATAACGAACTTTGTATAGTTTAAATAGACTATAGTCCTGACCACGAACTTACAATTATCGTGAGTCCAATCGCGAAATCTCTATGCTACTGAAATCTTTCAAGACAGAAAAAAATAAAACAACAATAAATTACAATGAGCGCTCACGTTTCAAAAGTACATTTAATTATTTATTTAAAATTTTTTGTTGTTCTTTTTTTCTTTGTAGTTTTTTTTTGTTGTCTCTGTTGAAATGTGCATATGAATCATATACTTAAACACCGTAGGTACATATTAAAAATATATTAATTATTATATTTTCCTCATTAAAAATTCAACACAAAGAATGTTTCAGCATGATAACAATATATTTGTTTTTGTAATTTTCCGTTCAGTTTTGTGTGTTTTCATTTTGTGTTGTATGTCATTTTTTCTGTAAATCGTTTTTTTTTCATTGCAATTCGATTTTATTCCCTCTGTATTTGCTATTTACTTTGTAAAAAAGAATCTAATGCAGCATACAACCAAAGACAAAAGCGCAAAAGCACTGTTTTTCTCTTTAACAACTGAAAAGACGTAAGCTGTATGTTTGCGACAATTTATACATTACAAAATGGGATGGATTGGATTTAATTCGATATAAATATTTGAACATCCATCGTTTGGTATGAAGAAAAAAAAACTAAACAGTTTATTAAATAAAAGGTGTAAAAATAAAATGTTGAACAGTTCGATAAAAATCGAAGTAAATGTGTCAAAAGAAAAATTAACCATAATTGAAGTTGTGATTTGAGTTTATAACAATATGTTTCTTCACTTCATCAAAATTATTATATGTTATGTTTTTTTATATCAATCGTACATATCAAGGCATGTTTATTTACTGTGGCGCATCTGTTTTAGAATTTTATACAGATATGTGCGCGTTCGCTTGCGCTGACGCAAGTTAACGGAGTGTGTGGATGTGTGCGAGCGTGCCACTCACAATCGGACGTCGTTCAGCGAGCGTTGTTACCGCAACACGCTCAATTCGTTCTGCTTGCGGCCGATGAATATAACGCATCCATTCACTTCATTCGTTTACTTGCGCAAGCAATACGCCTACTTAATGCTGACGCACACATATCTGCATAAAATTCTATTTAACAGATGCGCCGCAGCAAATAAACATGCTCTTGTACATATCATTAAATTTGGAATCATTTTACATCTAAACCCGCAGAATACCAGATGACAAATCACATTTCAGCCTTTAAGCGGATTTTCCCAGCATTTCTTTTTGTTATTTGAACTTTCTGATTTTCTGAATTGTCTCATCAGTTTGATTTTAGATTCCCGTCACCGGATTAAAGTCTCACATCAGACTCGAACAAAAAATGCAATTTTATTTAACTGTTTTTTGATGTGTCGTTATTTTCATTCTAAATGTGTATGTGTGTGTGTGTGTGTGTGTGTGTGTGTGATTTGGCATCTAGTCTCCATGGAATATTATCTAGGTTTTTAGGTTTGTTTACTACTGAATGACTATTGAAATGTACCGGATCGGTACTGGAAAGAACTTCTATGTTTTTCAATACTATTCAAATAGAACACCACTATTTTGGTGTAACTATGTGAAATCATTATGTGAATAGTACTGTAGTATATACAAATTCCGTTCAGTACCAATCCGGTACTTTTAACATTTCAATGGTCATTCGGTAGTAAACAAACCTAGAATATTACACTTGATTTCGTACAAATTTCCGATTGTTGTTATATTTTTCAATCATTTCAATTCATTTTATCTGGTTCGGTTTGTTATTGTTTTGTTATAATTATAATTATTTGTTTTTATTTTGGTTGTTATAATTCGTAAAAAATGAATTACGCAGTAAAATATCGACATTTGTTTCAATTTCTTTTTTTTTGTGTATCGACTTATGTTTCATATTTTTATCGACATTGTTTCATTTGTATTTTTTAAATTTTATTCATCTAACAATTATACTAAAACCTAAAATGCGTGCACGTCGACTCGATTTATTTGCCCGATTGCGAAAATGTGCAATAGAATTTCAGATTTATTTTTTTGTTTTTGACTTTTTGACATTGATGCCAGTTGAAAAAAGTTGGTTGATGTGCCTGATCACGTCTTGCACGCATTTCGAATTTTCATTAGCATCGGCAAAACAAATCTAAACACGTGCGCATTCTTCATCGACTTTAATTCTGTCTGTTTTGCATTCTTCTCAAATTTTCTCATTAATTTTTTTCTATCGAATTTTAAAATACTTGTATGAAATGATCTATCTACGTTTAATTTTTGTTGGTTTTCCGACACCATTCTGCTGACATTCATTTGTCTCGCGAATGCTCTTGCGGAACAAATATGTATGTTTTTGTTGTGTGTGTGTGTTTTTTTAACATTTGTGTATAATATACATAAGTGTATATTGTTAATATTTTAATTGATTTTTCATGTATTGTTTCCTTAATCCTTAATTAATTCTGTTCTTATCTGTGTGTTCACTGTCTTTTTTTCACCTGAATTCCACCCTATTCCCATCTTTTTCTAAGATGTTCATCATTTTTGTTTTTTTCGATTTGTTTCCATTAAATGATAAAAAAATAAGTACATGGGTTGAATTCAATATTTCAGGTATAACAATATTCAATTAATAAAATTTCGAAGAGCATTCAGCTCCAAAAATCACCAAAAATATAATCAGAAAAAGAGTTAGTTTACAGTTTTAAAATCGACGTAATTTAACATCAATTAAATTGAAAATCAACAGCAAAAATACTCAAAATAAAAAGAGTAAGTGAAAAAGTTAAAGGAATCGTAAATAAGTAAAATATGTTTAATGAATCTATTTGGGTTGTTGTTGTTTGTGTTTGTTGTTGTTGTGTTTTGTGTTTTTCCTCCTGCTCTTGCGCTGAGAGTGACAAGAAGCTACGGAGAGAGAGAGAGAGAGTGGCGAATGGCCTTTGTGTTGATTTGATTTGCGGATTGTTGCGGCCGTTGTGTGTTAATCTCAGGGTGGTTTTTCTGGTTCAACATAGATTATTTCTTCTCATCTGCTCCGCTTCACTTCGTTTAGTAAGGTTTCGAGGCATCTTTTGGTTTTTTCAATTGCACTTTCAGTCGTTTTGTTCCAATTTGAAAACCATGCATTGCTTTGATAGCCGCCTGTGCCGATTCGTGATTATCATATGAAACAAAACCAAAACATTTGGACAAATTCGTTTGTTTGTCGATGAACACTTTGGCCGAAATCACTGTACCAAATGGTAGAAATGTCGTTGCCAAATCCGTATCGGTGAACTCTTGTGGCAAATGATAAATAAAAAGATTTGCAGCATCTGCGTTGATTTAAGCACGAACGAACGAGCACAGCATGTCAGGCCATCACACACATACATAAAACGGCAATCCGGATTGTGAGTTAGCCGCCATCGTCCATCACATCATTACCCCGCCATTCAAGATTATGTCCAAGACGAAGAGAGAGAGAGAGAGAGAGAAAATCGAAAGCAAAAAAAGAAAATGAAAAAGAAAAAAATTGTATTCATGTAAATTAATGAACGAACAAAAAGGCATCACATTGGGTTGGTTAATAAGTCAATTTTTTTCTGGGTCGGATGTTGGAGTTTGTAGAAAATCTATACGATTTATTCAACATAACATTTTGTTGCGAATATTGGTCGGCGACCACAACAAAATGGATGAACATTTTCGAAAACAACACATTCTCATATGTTTAAATAATTCGATCATTAGACCAACACAACAGAACAAAATGAAATGAAATAGTACCACCATAGCGCCATTAGTGCACGCTCATTGAAGGGCGGGGCGGGGGATATGTTTCCCTGCTTCTTTTTGTCTCATGTTCAAAATTACAATCTCCCGACTAACTCCTGTGCCGAAACGATGACGAAAACAATACCAACCATAACCATAATAAATTAATTTTAATTGTTATTTGTTTGTTGTAACTCGCACAAGTTTTCACTTCGTTCTGTGCAATTGCCAAAATCGGCAATAAATAGCCCGAACTGAAACGGAACATGGCTTGGTTTAGGTTCAATTAGTTTTTGTACTTAAAATTGTTAGATTTATGATTTAAGCGATCGCATCCAGAAGGATTCGTCGTTAATTTTCGGTATTCTGGTTCGCTTTTAATTTAATGTTCGCATCTTTCCGTTCATTTCATCATTTGTTCATTTGTCCATCTGTTCATGTTGATTGCCATTAAGATAATATACTTATCTCGAAAATATCTTGATACATTTCAAAAAATTGGGTAAGTATCTAAATCTTGTGTAGATCTTTGTTGTACACTGAGTCGGTCACAGTGACCGGTCACAGCGACCGGTAATCGGCCATTGGGCATCAATCGTGCCGTCATTTTGTCCGTTTGTCTGGATGCAAAAATGGTGAAGCGAACGTTTGAAATACACAATTCACGAATCGAAATTCAACAAATGTTGAAGGGCAGCCGATTAACATAATTCCATGTTCCACAATTTAAAATGATGATTATGACCATTGCCATTGTTATAATTTATAAAATAATTGCTACGTGTTATTTGCACACTTACCTTCTATTTGTTTTCCAATGGGTGCATTGCCAGCATTGGATGACAAAGCCACATTACCAAGTGCAGACGGCGCTGACAATGCTGATGTTGCAAATTGTGGCAGACCGGCTGATACGTATGCGGCTGCCAAATTTGGATCGGTCCCTATTAGTTTTCGTTTGGGTTATTCACACACAGTGAAAGACACAGCAAAGAGTAGCATACAAAACGCGAACGATGCATGGAATTTATTTTTATCCCCGGTAGCAGAATGTGTTGAATCGGCAACGGCAACGGCAACGGCAACGGCAACGGCAACAGCAACGGTAATGTCAAAAGAGCAAAGATGAACGGTGCGATGTGGTGTGGTGAATGAACGCAGGCAAAAGTGATGATCCAACCAGAGCCAGAAGCCAAAAAATCAAAGAAAAATTGAAGCGTCAGGAAAAATATGCCATCCGACCAAAAAGAGCGAAGAGATGGAGAGAAAGAAAGGAAAGAAGGAAGAAAGAAAGAGAGAGAGAGAGAGAGAGAGAGAGGGAGAGAGAGAAAACATACAGAAAATAAAATTATAGCGAACATAATCCACATTGCAATTTAATGTGCGTTGATTGTTTTTCCCTACGTTCAGACAGTGTGTGAGTGTGAAAATTAAATTGATGCGCGCGTGAGTGCCAGCTGACAGACCAACAAAATGAAATTACGGCAAATATTTATACTTTATGTATACACACATATATTTCCATTGCCAACTTTTAATACTGTTGTACCATTCTGAAAATGCTCAAAATGTGTGAATAATAATAACAATAATGCAATGATACTGCTCTGTAGAAAATATTTTTGCAGGCAAAATGAATACATACAAATACAGGCTAACAGACAATGGATATAGTGGCTATAGAGCATTGGCACAGATACGTTATATATTTGGTTTTGGTTAATCATTTTCAAGTGCACGAGGGGATGCGAGATAAAAAAAAGTGAAAAAGGACGAAACATTATTTTATTATTTCTTCTTTATTTTGTTTTCGTAATCTTCTTTCGCGTGTATTCGGCTTCGCATAACGGTTGTTTATCGCTGAGGTTTTTTTCTCTCGCTGATTGTCTTCATTGCTGTTTTTTAGCTTCTGTTTGAAATGGCAGATCGTTTGTCTGAGCCAAGTGGATAGGCACAACTTTGGCTTTATATTGCATGAAAATTATTCGGAATTCAAATACATATTCAGGCCAACTTATTAAACTTTTGTCTTTTCTCGCCAAGGAAAAATTTTCATTTACCTCGAAGTTTTTGCTTTTTGTGCTATTATAATTTTATTTAGTGAATTTTCTTTTCGGCGTATGAACTAAATCAAACCAAACGGTCTCTGAGCGATGGGAAAATGAGGAAAAGAGAGAGAGAGAGAGAGCGAGAGAACGAGAGAGCGAGAGAACGAGAGAGCGAGAGAGAGAGAGCGAGAGAGCGAGAGAGTGAGAGAGTGAGAGAGAGAGAGAGATCAGTGGGACCGGGAGTGCAAACATAGAAACAGAATTCTCATGTTTTCTCAGCCCCGCAATTGAATCAGAAAATGTACAGCTTACAATTCTCTAGCTGAGAAAAGAAAAAGCTGGGGCGAAATGTATACGGTATTTACTTTAGATATTTGATACATAGTGATACAGAAATCCAAATAGACACACATTGAAGCGCAAATATAAATATAATGTAAACGCTTGAGTTGAGTGAAATATGTATGCTTGGGCTATGTGGCCGTATCAGTGGTATGCCGACTAAAGCACAATTGCTTGATATACCCCCGATATATGCTGCTGACGCTGATACTTATGCCGATTGCGAATACATTAAACGAAACAATTCGTGCAGAAACAATGGAGATTATATTTGAACTATTTTTTGGTATGTCTGTTTTGTAAGTGAAAAGCGAACATCTACCTGCAAAAATTGTGTTGACATTGCATTGGCAAACACACACGCGCTCATATGTAAACAGATAACCATACACACAGTCTCACTCACAACATGTTTCTCTTTCTCATCTAGAGAATTTCGGAATCCGAACACCGAACCGCATTCGTATTCCGTCGAACTGTCGTATCACAAAACCGCCACTCGCTGCACTCTTTCACTTTTGGCTATCGACAAAAGTGATAGAAAACGAGACGGAGCATCAGAATTGAGTACGAAATGTACACAAGCCCGCATGTATACATAACCAATTCTATTATTTATTTAAATTAATGCGTTAATATTTCAGCCTGAAAGATCCATATATGCAACAGCGCATGGAGCTAAGTTGCTCAATGAAAATACCAGCAAAAAACACACACAGCATAATAAAAAATAACAGAAAAAAATAATAAAAAAAAAGCATGCAAAAATACATAGTCGGGTGAAACCCCAAAAAAAGACATCGAAAGGAATATAGCTTTATACTACTCCGTTCCGTGGAGTTCGTATTGTGCTATGCAAAGATGCCAATGATACTTCGAATGAAATACGTCCCAACATGTATTAGAGCCTATAAGCTTAGCACACAATTCGGTGTACAAAAGCTTAGAGATTACAGTACTTTTATTTTAGTCATTCTTGTATATCCGCAGATCCACAACCAAAACACACGCACACACACACACACACACACACACACACACACACACACACACACACACGCACACACACATTTTCTAGTTTCTTCCTTTCACCTTCTCCCTCTCACTCCTTAGCCCTATTGCATGGTGAGCATTATTCTTATTGCTTTCGCTTTATTCTTGTCTTCTATTTTTTGTTTTTGAAAAGTGTACATTAAAAAGTTTGTTTTATTTTTTTTTCTCACTTCCTCACACCAAATACTCTACTACTTTGCTCGAGAAATGTTCACCAACTGTGACCCAATATGTGTCCTCGATTTTCTATTTGTAAAAGACAAGGAAAGTCTATGTTTGTTTTGTGAATACTTTTGCATTGCTCTTCATCTTCCTTAATTCTATTTGTTCCTTATTGCACACTTTCTATTCTGTTTCACCAATGACAAACATGATATGTGTGTGATGCAGGACAACAGGAAAACTTGATGAAAGCGAATCAGACTAAAATAACAACAACAAATAGATGGCGGAAAAACATTTACGGTGAAACTGCTTTCAGAATTTCTTAAAACACATAACAAATCTGTCACAACTTTCGAAAAACTTTACACACACACATACACACACACAGACACACACACAGACACACACACACACCCGGAGGAGTTTTGCGAATTTGTTTTCCAACCGGGCGCCTCCCCAGGTGGGGACTCGGGGCGGACCAAAACACAAAGGACGGAATACACAGATCACGAGTACCATACACGAAGCGGATTTGATGGCAAAGGGCTGGCGGTCGCAGCATTCTGTTCCCTGAGTAAAGCGGGTGAAAACCGCTCCAAATGGCGAGCAGGCTAATGTTTGCGCTGCCTTCGTCCCGGTAAAACCTCGGCATGCCTCCGGGTACGTTCAAACCCCAACACCAGGCAGCTCACCTGGTGTCGTAGGCTCGGATGTAACATTCCCGACTAATGCTGACCTGGCTCTGAGCACCATACCCCATAAGGGATGGTGCCAACCCTTGCATGGCCTACCTTTTCTGGATAGATAACCATGGGATCTAAAAGGCAACTACGATTTTAGGGGGAGATAGCGGCTCGGAGGGGGGACCCAAATGAAAACAATGTCCAAAAAAACAACAACGTTGTTGTTTTGAAGTAAAATCTCATACATTCTTCAACTGGAGTAAATTTTAATCCATTTTTATTTTGTGTGCACAAAAGGAGGAAATTCAAATGTTTTTAGAAATTTTATTTTCACTGTGTTCGGTTTATCATTCAGCTAATGAAATATTTCGCAACGAAGTAACCGAGTACACATACAAACACCAACGCCGGATGTACGCGATACACACGGTAGATTCAGAGCAAAAATGTAATGGATAAATATTTTAAACGTTAATTAATTCCACAGTTCGTCTTTTGGTTGCACATTGTTCGTGGTTCGGTATGATGCACACGCAAAATGGTATGGGAACATGTGAAAAGTAGCCAAATTAAGCCAAACAAAACCACACTGAACCGAACTAAATCGTTCAATAGTATTCGATTAACTCACAAACAAAGAATAGCGGGGCGTCGTGCATGTTTACGATTTGGTGATACAGTTACAGAATGTACAGTATATTTGATACGTATATTGTAAATACATCGCCTTTGTTGCAGTTCGTTTACTTTCGTGTGTGTGTGTGTAAGTTTCAGTTTAAACCTACTAAATATATCGAATAAAAAACCTCTAAACGAGGTAAAAATCGAGTGACAATGCACTCATTGAAATGAAATGAAATGAAACAACAAACTGAATTTTGACACGACAGCAAAGTCAAAACTCATACACAGATACGAATGTTTCATGAATTTCTTGTCACACTCCAAGGACAACGATTGACGTTTGCCCATTTTTTAAATTTTCTCGACAATTCTACTCGCGTCCTCTGAAGGCTTGTTGGTGTGTCAATGAAGTTTGCCATTGGACACAAATATATTGATGATCACAGACTTCAGAGGGCTCAAGTGGAATTGTCAAGAAAAGTTTAAAAAATGACCAAACGTCAATCTTTGTCATCGGAGTGTGTTTCTTGTATTTTTGAACTTTTGCTATTTCACATTATACCCATAGGTTCTGACACCGCCGATTTTAGGGATGGGCACGCCATACTATTTCGCATTTTTAATATATTTTTCAAACTATAGTTTTATTCAGCCCAAATTATGTTCAGAATGTGAAATTCTAATGAAATTCTGTTCCGACGAAAGATTTTGAAGACAGCATTTGGCTGGCCTTGGCCATTTTCCGGTCATTTAAAAATTTCGGCCAAAATTGAGCATTCGAACGGGTTGTTTGATCAAAAATTTACGCTAACTACGGGAAAGATCTCGAAGAGTATTCACAAAAAAATAAGGGAATGTTATTATTCCCATAATAGACGCCAAAAACGGCCCATTCCACGAAAAGGAGAAAAAGGTATCTTTTTCTCCTTTTTGGTATAAAAATCGGTAAAATTTTAAAAATAAAGAGGTAATAGAATGTCAAAAGCATTTATAGCCTGACAAATCGAAAATTCAAACATTATGAGCTAACTCTTATGTGTAAGTTTTATTGATTTGAAATAATTGTAAGTAACAGGCGCGCATAACTTATATACACAACATTTCTGATTCACCGCATACCTACGATTGTATCATTTTATTGTATCACCACGTTTTTTTCTCATCACCAGCATCATGTCATATCATTCGCCGCTTATTTTTTGTGTGTATTCGCTTGTTCATTTTATTTTCCTTTCGGTTTGGCAATTTCTATATGTATCGAAATCGACTATTTGCGTCCTTATGGAATTATACAATTCAATATTAAATTATGTAGAAATGTTATACACTGTACACATTTCGGAGTGAAACGAAAGCGCAACAGAAAACATAAAACGTAAAATGCCTGTCTTTCTCGACATCCCCACATGTATATAATCTGGCCGGAGCTTTCGTTGTTATATATTTCGTGGTAAGCGAACGGGATTTCACGTTCCCTATCTATTTTATCGCGCGCGTGTGTGTGTGTGTGTGTGTGTGTGTGTGTGTGTGTGTGTGTGTGTTTTTGTGCGTGTTTGTGTGTGTGTGTGTGTGTGTGTGTGTGTGTGTGTGTGTGTGTGTGTGTGTGTGTGTGTGTTAGCGAAACTTACTAAAAAATGTAAAAATTGCCTTCAAATCATGACGTATGGAAACAATTTTAAAACCGATACACCAAAATTGGTTTCAAGAAAATGAACGCTACAGCTCGCGAACGCGCTCACCCAAATAAACGACAACGACAATAGCATCGAGAGCGTATTTATAGACACACATCTAGAGACGGATAGAGATAGAGACGGATACAGATAGAGAGAGGTAGAGACTACATCGAAAAGCAAGTGGCAAATGCGTTGAATACCCAACAAAATGTATGCTTGCGCGAGGTAGCAAGAGATAGAGAACGTGAAGTGGCTCGACAGAGAGGCAGCAACTGCAAAAGGCAGTTGGGGGAAAACTGAAAGAGATTGTTGGAAAATCATCGGAAAAACGCGAGGTGGTTAGAGTGCAATTTATATAGTTTATAGATAGTGAATATTGTATCAATGGCAAGGCAATGGGGTTTTCATTTGAAAATGCAACAAATTTTACAACGAGAAAATATGCAGTTTGCGAATTGCAATGCACCGTGTGAGCGATGCATGTAATGCAAGAACCTCAATGCAATTTTTATTATCGTATATCATCGTCAACACCAGCGCACTTGCTGAACAACGACTAACAATAGCTGTTTCGGAGCGATAAAAAACAGTCATACACATGACGGCCATGTTCAGATGTGTAAGTTTAGGAAAATAGTCAGTCGAGTCGCGAACACTGGCTAGATTTTTTTTTAAGCGAACGAGAGATCGAACAAAAAAAAAGGAACATGAACATAGAATAAAAAAAAAATAAAATAAAGACGAACGTGGAAAAGTGTCGATAGTTTTGCAATGAACGAAAATGGCTCTGAGTATGAAAGCATTGAACCTATTTTGAACGGCCAGTGTATCGTATTAATGCTTAGTTGGTGCAACTCTCACGACAAGCATTCGATAACATGGCTGAAAAAACTATACATTGAACAGCTACGTGCCATGAACTAGCCATGTTTTCGATTCGAAGACAATCAATATCGTTGAAAATTTAATATAAAACATCCATCATTTCGAAAGCCTCATACAATAGAAATAATGATAACAACAATAATAATAAAAAAAGAGTCACCAATACACATGAAAACCCACCAAAATGAAACATGAAACATAAAAAAACACACAACAACCAGCACGGGACGACCAGAAAATTATTTAAGTTTGAATAATTTAAAATATGGTGGCGTCTTTGGCCGTATTCGGTATGCCATTGATGGTTCTCGTTAACGATTTTTGGAATTTCTATCTAACAGCAAGTTGTTTTTCCGCAAACAATAATGGTCGTACCATTTTAAACGTTATGGAAAATTGTATTTTTGTTGTTATTTTTTAGACACCATTTCGAATCGATTTGCCTCTGGCAGCAAATTATTTATCATTAAAATTATGCTTTTTAACGACTGAACTCAATGAAAGCCTATTTTTAGGAAAGACAACAACGCGACAAACAACAACGAAAATCAAGAGTTAATGCTTGAGACTTGGAGTCGAAACAAAGCTGAAGTTGAACTTGATGCACCATTTTTATGAATATTTTTGGCCTTTTGTTTGCGTAAAAAATGTCCCAAAAAACCAGGCATTGGTTCGCAGATAGAACTATAAAAGACACTCACGCATTCTCAATACAACGTGCGCACTGTATTGAAGTGACGTGCGTGTGTGAGTCAACGCAGTGGCTGCTGTGCTGTGTACTCAACGAAATACTAAACAGTGGCTACTATAGTAGGGCTACTTTTATGTATGTAGTTCTATCTACGAACCAATGCCTGCAAAAAACACACTTTAAATTGATTTCAAACGAAAAAGTCAACCGACCCATTAAACATTTTCACATCCAAATTTATTCATTAATTTTATTATGTTTTTGCGATATTCGAATTGGTTTTATACGGTGTGGCTGAGTCTGTGCTATATACTCCCGATGTCATGCTGGCTTGGCTCTGATGTGTTCGCAATGCAGAGACCAAAACGTTAAAAGGGTTTATATGGAAACGAGCGAATGATGCTGAGACATTTTGAACACAACATACATTTATGAAATGAAATGCATGGAACAAACAAAAAAAACACTCTCATATACATTGCACAATGTAAATGTAGTGGAAATGAAAATAAGAATTTCGAACCGGGATATTGATAAAAATTAGCTCAGTTATGTTTATGGCGTGCAGAAAAAAAAATGTTTATCCATAACTGAATAAATGAAATGATTGAGCAAAAAGTAAAATTCATTGGTAAATGAGGAAAAGAGAATCAAATAACTCCAACTTGCCATTTGGTATGAATTCAAAATTGTCTATTAGAGTAGATAAACTTTATAAAAATTATTATTTGAATGGCGCAAAGCATACAATGTGCGCAAATAATGCTTTTATCATTTTGGCTTGGTGTAAGTGAAAGAGGTCTCAAGAAAAATGGAAATACAATTTGATTACTTTATAGTGCTTATGGCCAACATGTGCTAGTGCATATGCGAATACACGAAGGACTAGTAAACGGGAAAAGTGATTTCTATCACTGCTGTTAAGTACACATAAAGTGCATTTGCGTGCATTGTATCGGTCATAAGATCTTGTTGATTAATGGACTCGAGTTGTTAGGAGCGAAGACATGATAAAGATGACAATTAAATGACATCGTAGAATCGTATTCTACGAAGTTATAAAATATATTGTGTATAATGTCAGTGTGTGTGTGTGTTGTGGGTGTGTATGCGAATGCCTTTCCAAAATATTGCCTATTGTATTGCAAGATGCTTAGTTGTGCATGAGCTTGGGTATGGTTTCGAAGAGACTTGTCTTTGTTAAGTTAGTTCCTAGGAAAGTTCAATTATATTGTTTAGTGAAAACCATCAACCGAACAATATCTTGGCTCTTGACTTGAACACTGGAAAATAATATGCATGTGACACTTACGCAAGCAAAGACAATTAAAATGGTTCGAGCGCCTCCCCCGTCGGGAAAATTAAATGCTGATTATGTAACAATCTATGCACAGTGCACACACACAGGCACACACACACACACACACACACACACACACACACACACACACACACACAAATATGTATGATTGCTCTCACTCGCTATTTGTGCTGGAGTCTGGCGCATTCCTGTTGAAAACTCGATCATGTTAGCTTTCAATTTACGCACGAGTGGAACAAAACCATTCAATTCCATCGAATGAAACATGTTCTTTTTCGAAGCGAGAGCAAGCATTCAAAGTGTAGTTCGTTTCATTTTATCAACGAAAAAACCAAAATATATTTTTTTTACTCTCGTTCTCTCAAAGTGCAGTCCCATTCAATTTCAAAAACATTTATTTGGAAAGTTAATTACACACATGTTTTGGAAATAACTTTCGTTTGCGAATGCAATCATGTTGTTTAGCACTCAAGTTTTGAGTGTATGTGCTCTGCAATTTGCTCATAAATATGTGGGGTTATTTGGTGAAATGGTTTTTCAAATAAATGCGAGGCGCAGTACAAAACGTGCACTCATTTTCAAAGGAAAGAAACGATTGTCGAAAGAAATTAACACAGCAATGAGGGAGCACGAGAAATATAATTTGGTAAATCCATAGACTGGGAATAGTGTTGGCAAAAGGCATATGCTACGTGCCACACATATTCACACATTCACACAATCATACACAATTTTGTTTGCACTTTTGTATGTAGATTCTGTATCATAATGCTATAGCAATGCTTGTATGCATACAATTGAATATCAAAGTAAACAGTTGAATATCAAAGTAAATGCTTAGTGATGACTTTGGCGCGATGGGCCAGTCGAATAAACGAGAAAAGAGAAAATTGAGAGAATGGTTGACAACATGGAATTTAATTAAATTGAAAGAAAACAGCAGATAAACACGTACGCAGTAGTTCGCAATTTTCGCTTTTCAACATAAATATATACATATATACATCCCATACCCGGGACTCGTAACGCAAAAATCGTATTACACAAGTTTGTGCTGTGCGCCTTAGATTAATTTTACAGCTAAAAAAGCGCGTACACTTTTCACTTGTCCGTACATTTTTATGCGCACTGTTTTCAACTGTGAAAATCTCCGCCCGCTATTACATTTTAAATTCTTTTCTCCAGACTCTCGCTTAAAATGCAAAAACTGTTAAATTGCAACAGCTACATCAACAACGGTGCGAACATTCGATATTCATATGAGAGTATGAATATGTGTGTGTAATACAGTTATACACAAACGCGAGTTTTTAGTCTTATCTGGAGCTATTGCGATTTACGACCTCAAAATGGACATGTATCATTCAAAATCGTCCAGATATCGATTTCTGGGGCAAAATCAGTCGGGTGAAGTCAATTCGGGCACATTTGAAAAGCATCTACCTGCTCATAATAGTGATATTCAAAATAGGTTTCATCCAGACGTACAAGTACGCGAAACACATGATCTTTGAACGTATGTTGCAGCCACACTATTCGTCGTAGAAAGGTCATACGCACATCAAACCGGCCTACTTTGAACCAGAGAATCCGAAAATAACTGATTCATATGATGAAATATCCATATTTTGAATGTTATTCGTCCAAAACTGTGATTTTTTTACAAAAATGCTCGTTTTCAAGCCACTTTTCTAGTTTTGCTCCGCTTGAGGTGTCTAAATAGGACAATGAGAGTCCGGCAAGTCCTCCAAGGTCTATATCTACGATATAAAAATACTTTACAGCGATTTTGATGACGATTTGCTCATTTTAGTTGACCCTAATAGCGTGTGATTGGCGAATTTTGCCCAAATTTCACATGGAACGGACTCATAGAGCTATATGACCGATGCGGCGCCATTTCCCGTGTTCCGATTGAAGTAAAATTTTCTAACCTCCATCAAAACCGCATCGGGCGAGATAAAATTCGAAATCGATGGAATTCCCTTTCACCCTAGTATATGTATGCGTTGGACCTTTTATACTCAACATCTTCTTCTAGCCAACATTTTTTTAGAATTTTGCGAGTGCAGATTCTATTCGTCCAAATATTTAAATCGTTCTTCATTCCATGTTGCCCGTCACACAGCTGATTCCAAGGGGAATTCAACACTCAATATATCTAGTGATATCTAGTATATTTACAGAAATTTTCATTTTTCAATGTATCAAATTTTTAGAAATATGGGAAGTATTTTTGAATATTTTCAGTTTAAGGCTATCGAAAATATCGAAAAAATTCTACACAAATCGACATTTATTTAGTTTATTTCTCTTTACGCACATAATCTACTTTTATTTCCGTGATAACGAAGAGTAAGAGTATGAAGCCCCTTGGCTGAATCTGCTTATATGTGATATCAGAGATTTTCGCCGATTTCACCCCTCCTTTTGAAAGGCGAATAACCATTCAAAGCGAACGCTAATATGCGAATATAAAAAAACTTATATACCACGTGCTTGGCTTTCCACTTCCATTTCCGCATTTTTTTTTTCACAAACGCTCACATTTATGCACAGAAAAGAATGATTTAATAGCCCCTTCAATTACAACAGAAAAATGTTCCTTTATACCGGAATGATTAAGCCAAACTCTTCAGCATTCCCTTGGACGTCGTCATTTGTCCATCTTTTCAAGTGTGAAGGAACTATTTGCTTATAGTTAACATTTTCGGTGGAAATGTTCTCTCTTTTCATTTGTGAAGTGCACCTAAAATATGCACAGGGTTCTGGATAAGATTCGAAACAAATCGATGCAATACATAATGAGACACAACAAATGCGAAATATATTTCGTATACGAAAAAGTAGAGAGCTTGAAATGAGATTCGGACAGCAACTGCAATGGCAATCGACATCAAACTTCGTTGAACGT
Source organism: Aphidoletes aphidimyza (assembly GCA_030463065.1). Taxonomy (NCBI): domain Eukaryota; kingdom Metazoa; phylum Arthropoda; class Insecta; order Diptera; family Cecidomyiidae; genus Aphidoletes; species Aphidoletes aphidimyza. The sequence continues at coordinate 46,645,893 of CM059997.1, forward strand.
ATATACAGAGTCATAGATTTCTTTCTCCACTTCACCAAAAAAGGAGAGAGAGAAAAAAATGTTTGAAAATGTTGCGGCTGCATAGCATGCGTCGCGTACCGAATCCAGAGGGCTGTGTAAAAGGGATGGAGAATGAAAGGGGGAGCTATCATCAATAGTCTATGATAACGAATGATTAAATAGCTTGTTGAGCACGCATTACAAATATAATGGGTAAGAGAGATCAGTGAAGTGATGGCAGCTGAATCCCGGAATTCCAATAATCTTCAATTGTTGGCCGATATTTGCTCACTTTTAAACAAAAGCGAATCAAAACAATAAAATATACCAACTGTGTGTGTGTGTGTGTGTGTGTGTGTGTGTGTGTGTGTGTGTGTGTGTGTGTGTGTGTGTTGATGTGGTGGAATGAGTGGAATGTGTAAATCAAGCGAAACAATAACAGTCAACAAAACGTGTTCGGAACGTTTTTGTGGAATTGATTAATTGTCAGCTATAATGTGTTGTGTGTATCGTGCCGCAGCCAATTGAATGCATTCACAATTAAATGGTTAATTAGCACCCTGTACATGAGCACGATATTGTAAACACACACACACACACACACACACACACACACTAAGCATTGGATGAAAACTGAAAGAGATTGTTGGAAAATCATTGGAAAAGCGCGAGGTGGTTAGAGTGCAATTTATATTGTTTATAGATAGTGAATATCTATATATATAATATATGAGAAACAGAGACGCGCAAACTCCAAGCCAGAGCAACACAAAACATACCTCAATAAAACATAACAGCTTGAAACAAAATGGAACAAAATATACAATAATTCTCACAGAGAACAATTTGAACGAAAATTTGCCCATGATATATTAGTCTTTCTACTTTCTGTCCAGTAATTTACGATTCATGCATGAAATGAAAATGTGAATGTTTCATAGTAGTCGTGGAGGTTTTTTAATCATTCGTGTATGAGTATGTATGAAAGTGTGTGTGTGTGAGCTGTTTTTTGTTCATCGTTAGCTTTGGCCATCGAGGAGCAAGAGGCAACGGATATGTGTGTGCGAGTGCTTTGTTTTTATGTCCAGGATTTACTTAGTTTTTGGGTGGCCGTACGAGGCAATTCGCGACACACTTGTTTTTACTAAGGCTTTTATTTGACTTAGTAGGCATTGCACATGTATAAGTTGTTATAGAATAATTATGTTTCTGATTCTCGCGGCAACAAAAAAATGGAGAGCGAAACGCAAAAAGAAAAAGGTAGATGCAGCTGAACGAACTATAACCAAATACACCATCCAAACTAAGTGCATGTTTGAAGTATCCACTTGAAAACTTCATTTATTTGCTCAACTAAACAGTAGATTTCGAATGCTATTTTAAAAAGTGTTCCGTATTTTGGGAATTTTTGGTCGTTTTACAGCTTGGCGTTGTTGGATAGTTCTGCTTTTTTCGTATTTCGTGCGATGCCCTTCTTATTTTCGTTGATCATTTTCTAACCGGAACGTAGTTGAAGTGAATAGGGAGAAAAGCCATGGAAAAACAAATGTTTACATTTGGTACACATGAGTATTCAAGCTATGGGAAAAACTGAATATAAGCTGCAACACCGCATAAGAATCAGAAAGAGAGAAAGAGGAAAAAATGAGAGCAATGTAAGTGTAAAAGAAGTGCAGAACATGGAGACTCGCTCCATTGGAGAGTGTCAATGCACATTTGCCATTCTCTCTCGCTCTCATTCACCATTAAAATTATCAGTCGTGTGAAAGATACGAGGGGCAAATCACTCATGCAATTACTTTTTTTTCGTCAACAATTACTTCAAATATTTTGAAATTACTTTCTGCAATTACTTTAAGATTTCTTCACATTTTCAGAAAAAAATTTCACGATGAGAGTAAATTTGAAAAATATCAAGTAATTGCATATGAAAAAGTAATTGCATGAGACATATGCAATTTATAGTACTGCAATTACTTTGTATATTTCCAATACAATTACTTCGTTTTTTTGGCAATTACTATACATCTTTGTATGCAATTAGAAATTATTTTTTAGTGATTTGCCCCTCGGAAAGATATAGCTATATATATGCGGAGCACAATGCTTACAAAATATCATATATACGCTATATGCAAATCCAATTGGTCGGCTTAAAATATTTTTTATCGTCCAATGTTAATAAAAATTTTGCATTTGATCAATTGAAATAATGTAATAATTAAATTTTTGGAAATAATAATAGCAAACTCCATTTCATATTGAATGTGAATCCTGCGATTTGAATTTAAAGCTGTAAATTTTTTGATTGAAGTCATGTGTATTTGAACAATCACCACTTGATGTCAACACAATGTCACCAAAAAAAATTGTGAGAGTAGAACGAAACACAGTCTGAGACTCTAGTTCATTTTTGAAGAGTTCGGACCAAGAAGGAACTGATGTCTCGCTGGTTCGCTTTTACTCAGTTCGTGACGTCGTCGATAATTCCTCTCAATATTCAGATTTCAAACGTCAAAGTTCGACAAGTCATTTCAATTTTCGAGAGCGGCATTACTCCATGTTTATTGGGCATTATATTTTTCGTAGGCATTACTGTGTGCAAATGCACAAATTGAGAATTCGCTATACTGAAGTTAATGGATTTTCGTCCGATTAATGCCTAGTAATTTTCAGTGGTTTTCCCCTTGGTAAGTGTACACGCCTCTTATTCACTATTTTGCCGCATCACACTCAAATTAGTACGGCCGGTCAGATTGTAACGCTGGTCAGATACTAATTCGTCAGTAAAATACACTCACTGATATCAACACATTAAAGAATATATTATATGCAGCGGAACTACGCAAAAATTCATCTGAACGAATGAAGGAAAAAGAACATACAGTCATCAAAGGGGTGAAGTGACATACAAATGCGCTTGGGCACGTAGTAGGCTACGCTATATGATTTGCATAGCGTAGTTAGGGCACGTAGTCTCATCGTTGCACCGCTTTGACAGTCATGGACAAAATTGAGTAACCGACCATATGTTTTGATTTTTGAAGCATATTATACATTTTTCTCTAAAGATGTCAAAGAAAAGTTCAAAGTACTTAGGTGTAAGTAATTGTGGTGTAATGAGTTGTTGAATTTTCAAGCTCAATGGCTCTTGGTCGAAATACGGCCTTTCGAAAAATCGGCCAAAAATTCAACTTTTTATTTAATGAACCGAATCAAAAATAAATGCAGAATAGCAAAAAACATAAAAGTAACGAGAAAGGAAAATGTCAAGCAAAAAATGCACCCACCAGAAAAATAATGGATTGAATTTGAAAACAGAATGAATCGCATGAAATATGAATGTACGATCGCACACACATTTTAAGTACGTGTATGTATTATGCACCTGTCCCGTTTACCCAAACCCAATAGGTTATAGGAATGGCGTATTCGATATACACGGATATCCATATTCCGTTAGCTGCTATAACATTCTTTCACTCAGTTTGGTCTCCATTTTTTCGTTCAAGCTCTCTCATACACGTGTTTTTTCTCCCTTGTTTGAATGGTCTCTCGGATTCGACGATTTCATATCTTTTTACATTGTTTAACCCGAGCTAAATATATGCACAACGCGCTCGAAGAGCTCGCACTAGCACCAAAGCTAAAAGAAAACCAGTAAAAACATCGCATATGCAAATGAACAGAAACAGTGAAATAGTGCATCCACAAGCAGAGACATTCATATATCAATCGAGATGCATATATTATAGGTTACAGCAAATAAATTGAAATCACATCAAAGATTTGTGTGCTGATTTTTTCTTCGTCCTCTTTCTTTTTTTTTGCTATGTATATTTTCTTTCTGTTCGGTTGTAGTATTTCTTTTGCTTCACTGTTGCTGCTGTAAATCGAGTCTCTTTTCTTCATTTGTTTTGTCAAGTCCCAGTAGCACAGTTGTGTAGCTGTTCCGTACATCTGCATATATGTTCCACACGACAAATGCAGTTGAAATGCGAAAATTTGTGTGTGTTCGTGTTCGCATTCGCATTTCTCGACAATTTTGTGTATCACACACAGCATAATGAAAAAGGTGCGCACATAAGTTCAAGCAATATCAGTTCGTGATGGTCGCTATTAAATTAATGCCATTGTGATACGAAGCGAGAGAATTCGTGCGTGCGTGCATTTTTTTTCTCCTATCCTGGTTCAGCAGTCAGCTGCTTATCGCAAATACTAGAATATGGTGTATAAAACGAAATGCGACACATCAACGTCAACACCAATTCCCTTCGTTAAATGACGTTGCTGTGTCTACTTTGTCAAATGACTACGAAGTCGGTTAAATTTCAAATATATAAATATGCACACGTGAAGTGACATAGAAATGCATATCCATAAATAATTAAATAAAATCCATATTGCCTTAACGTCGACGTTTTGCGATGACGACGGTATTCTTTGTGTATGTGTGCCGATGTCAGCATTTTTCTATTTGAGTTGAGTTGAAAGCCTGCTATGCATGAGAGTCAGCTTGAAGTGCTTAAATCGTAATTGTCGCTCATATGAGTAAAATGAGCTTGCATGAATAGCGATAGTAAGACCAACAGATCAAAACTTAGCTGACACTTTTGCATTGGGATTATTATAGAATAGGCCACATTGAAAATTCCCTAAATGCAGCAATAAAACATAAGAATTTTTGATGCATATAATAGCATGCGGTGAGTGAGCAACGGTAACGATAAAAGCCTGGCAAGTAGGCAGGAATGCGTTCAACTCCTTTAGAGGCAGCTTAAACCGCTTTCGATTGGTACATTGAAAAATATTATTGATGCTGTTGTTGCATACGGATACGCACTCATACACATTGGGAGTGCGAGTGTATGTATGTGATATATTCTTCGTTTTTTTATAGTCATTTTGCGGATGCCATTTAAGCGAACACTCTGAATACCATATTCAAGTGTGGCGTATTCAGAATGCCCACTTTATTATTGACTGGGCTGGCAAATTGCATCTTGAAATGAAGTGGGAATTGGTAAATTCGTTCAATCTGATTGTTCGCGCAGGCACAGCTCAACCAAATAGCCGAACTATAAATTTAAAAAAAAAAACAAGATCCAAAGCCAACCAAAGGTAACAAAGAAAAAAAAAGATGGAGAGGGAAAAACGCAGCTACTAGGTGACAAATATCAAAAGCTACACATGCATTTCCATTTGAATTCGAATTCCATGTTTGTTTGGCAAATTTTGTATGTTGGTTGGAGTAGAATGCTGATGAATGCATTTGTCAGAGTTTTTCGAAGCGAAACATAACTAAAATACAATAGAAACGATGTTTCGCCATCGTGTAGCCTTTTCACCACAACCATCTGTAATTGTCTTGGTGTCTGTGTCATTGGTTATGTGTCTAGTAGACACATGTAGACACTGTCTACAAAGATATCTTTCAATGTGTATGTTTGTATTTAGGTAGTATATATGCACAAGCAAGAGCAAGCAAGCAAGCCACAGACAAAACAGAGGCTGTACAAACATTTTAACATTTTACTACAATACAACAGCATATATTGTTGCACAAACACTTTTAATCAAATTCAGAAATGGAAATTTATCTCACCTGTGTTTGTCGTTTTTCCTAGCAGACCTAAATAACAAACAGTTTTTCATTAAAAAAGTGTTCTTTACGTTTGTGTTCTGGTGATAGTTGTCGGTTGGTTGGTTGGTTGGTTGGTAGGTTGGTTGGATGGTTGGATGGTTGGATGATTGACTGGTTAGTTCTTGCTATAAGTTTTTTTTCCACGTTATATATTGTCTAATGGTGTATTGTGAGCCTGTTTGTGTGTGTATTGTGTTTGTGAAGTCGATTTTTCAATTTCTTTCAGTCTATACATATATATATATTTCTTTCTGTTTCTCTTGTATCATTTCTTGTGTGCTGTTATTGGTTTTTTCAACTGTGATTTACTTTACAGTTCATTTTTCTTTTTCATATCGACAGTTGTTCTCATCCCATCTTTCAACTGATGGATCAGCCAAGCAAGGAAAAAGAGTGAACGGATTCATTTTCTATATTGTTTGTTATCATTGTCATTTTCATTTATTTTCTTATGCTTTTTTGTTTTGTTTTGTGCATTCAATCGATATAAATGCATGTCATGCCCTACATACACTTAATTTTATGTTTCACATCAATTGATTTGATTTCGTTTTCTTGTTATGTAGTCGTCTTCGTTTTTCAATATCAATGCATAATGTAATATATGTAGCGTGGACTAAAGAACAAAAAACAACCAAAGACACCATACTAGACTGGCCAAAATTTCATCGAAGTGATCGGATCAAACTCTCCAACCTCTCATTTTTTCAACGATTGGCAAAGTTTGAACGCAGAAATTTTTTTTTTAGAGGTAGCGCAGACCGTCAGAAGGTCAACGACTCTTAATTCATGCAAATTTTTAAAATTTCACCAAAAATGTCATATTTGTCGATCGAAAACTCATGTCAAACTTATTTATTCTCAATTTTTTACATTTTAAAGTTCAAATACACGTTTTGGAGTAATTGGTACACTTTTTCGTGTACTTCTAGTGCAAAAAAGCTCAAAAATAGGCGTTCTGAGGCGAAAATTCTCGTTTTTTGACTCAAAGTGCAGAAAAAAGTGCACATTTCATATCTTTCGATGACATTTCCTGTTGATTTGTTGCAAATTAATCCGATTTGATGTACATATGATGTTTCTACGATAAATATTTCGGTAGTTATGGGCGCCCAAAGTTGTGTTTCTTTCGAATATGCGCGACTGGTCGACTTAATGTCATATAGTCCATTGCAAGAGATACTAAACCAATCTAAAAAGACTTGCATTTGACCTTATCTGACCAATTTTTGCCAAGGAATCGATTGCCGAGCGATTTGGAACGATACAAGTTCGTTTTGTAGTCGAAAAACGCACAAGTTCCGAACAAGCTTCCCAACTCGCCATTGCAGTTAAATTGGGACAATAAACGACTGGCAATCGATTGAAAACGATTGGAAATCGATTGAAAACGATTGGCAATCGACTGAAACCGTCTAAAATACATAAAAATCGGTTTCAGACGTCTATTGTCCCAAATTAATCGACTATAGTCGTCTAACAGTCGACTGGCTGGCAATCGTTTTTTTTCACAAGGGGATGAAAAATCAACGCCTCTATACAATTCATTCCTTTTCTTGTATTTTCTTTTTCTACCAATTGCCGATAATGACAAAATCAGGTACATTTACGGACATGGGCTGACCCCCCTGTCCCCTGGCAGTTTCTCTGCATGAATTCTGGAATAGTATACCGGTCCATATTAGAAAATCCTTGAGCAATAAATCTTTATACTCTATGTAGTTGAAATCGTAAATTCCCGGAACAATGTCATGAAATTTCTCAACCAATCAACCAATTCTGGTATTAAAGCTTCCCTTAGGTACACCCTTTTCCAAATGAACTGATCTATTTGACATGTCCAAAACTGATAAATATGAACGAGGATTAATTGAAAATAACTTGACTTGTTCATGTATTTGTGAACGCATACAATGAAGTTTCTCCAGCTCAGTAGTGACAACAATGTTTCACAGCGTGTTTAATGTTGTCGCTGCTGAGCGACAATGATGCAAATCTCGAAGAGGACTGAATTGGTGCATGTCGCTTACAGACGACAACAATGTTTAGTACCATGAGGGCGCTGTCGTAATGCTGTCGAAGTGTGAAGCGCAATCGTCGGTAATGACTATAGTGCACGAAGTAATGCCCACGAAAAATATAATGCCCAATAAACATGAAGTATTGCCGTTTTCAAATGTGAAATGAATGTCCAAATCCGTTTTGAACTTGATTTTTTAGAAATCATGTTTTTAAAGATTTCAGTCATTTCCAAATGCTAATGCTAACAGAGCATTTCCATTAGCCTTACCATTAGCATTGCCGCATCACCACAAGATTCTGTATAGTCCGTATTAAGATATTGACGCATCGAGTGTATGCGGCAACGTGTCACTGTATGATTTTACTATTGGGCTAACGACGCACGGCGTTTCCAGACTAACAGCGTTAGTCCTCTGTTAGCCCATTTGGATTTGTTCCGCAATCTCTGAAAGATTTTTAAATTTTTACTATAAACCAATACCTTCCCCACGCTTCGTGCGGAAAGAAAAGTAATATATTCGTCTATAGACGACGCCAACAATTGCATGTTGTTCATAATTTTCAACATTCACTTGAATAAGATCGACGATTACCATATTGATGCATTTATCAACTATTGATAAATTGATATTAATTCTACCGAAATAGAAGAGAGAGAAAAATAGTGATAACCAATGCGGTTGTTGGTACGAAAGAGTGAGAGAATTAATAACATAAGCTCTAATTAATGTATTTTATTACGGTATTTTAAGGCGCATTTTCACAGTGGAAAAGAGGCGAAAAAAGATTTCAAAATGTACTTCATTCCCCCGGCATAAGATATTTTGGTATCAAAAACAGAAAAACGAGGCAAAAAAAATACATGGGAAAATATGATCGAAAATGGAGTGGAGAGTAAAACGCATTAAAAACTCCTCACCAAAAAATAGAGGAGGAGGAAAATGCCAAAACATACCGTAAATGCATAACACAATTCGAACAATGCAAGCCGAAAAGCTGGAATTGAAACGATACAAAAATAAAGAGAGATAGACATGGAGAGAGAAAACGAGAAAGCTTCAACAACATATTTAATATTCTGGCCACGTTTATTCATTTTTGCTTTCCATTGAATCCGTCCATTGTCATTTAGCGAAACCATATCAAAAATGATGCACGAAAAATATAGAAAAACACGTATATAGAATGATAGAAGCAAGTAAACGGGAAAGAAATGGAAAAATTGCCATCCAATCTCAGCAGAACAATTAATATTTATTTTTTTGTGTCTCCTTCTCTCTCTCTTTCTCCCTCTTGTGTATGCGGATGGGGATTTTGATGTGTTGGTATCACACAACATACGCTGTATATCTGACGATGGAAACACTGTATTCATTTTAATGAGAATTTTCGACGGAAACGTTGTTCATATACCGTTCGGTTCATTACCGACTGTAGCAGAATGTTGACGATTTCAACTTTTACAATTGTTGCTTGATTTCGTATGATTCCAACAACAACTAAATAAGAATTGACAGAAACATTGTCAATGAAAATCGGTATGTTCATATCAAAAAATTATTATTGACAAGTTGTATAGCGAGCACGGCCCGAAAGCACATTCACTATGAAAAGGAGACGTACAAAGCAAACGTAGCCATTATTGATGAAACCTTTTGTTTATAAAAATCTTCCATCGTTCGTTGAACAATAGGGGGATTCGAGTTGGGAATTCGTCAGTAAAATCGAAAATGGATTCACATTTATAAAATTCTCATTTTTCCAACAACGCCACACTCTATTTCAGAAAGATATTGCAACAGCATCAGCTAATGCAGTCACTGCTATTGATGCTGGTATTTTGTCGTTACTTATGCCAGCCGCTCCTCTGCGTCTATCTCATTGCAGTTATTTTGAAAATGGAATTTTTCATCGTTCTTCTTCTTTATACGCATTTGATCTAAATGCAAGACAACAACAACAGCAACAGCAACAGCAACAACAAATGAAAATACATAATCAAAATGGTTTTACAGAAATGTATAAGTGTGTAGTCACTAGTCAGTCTATAGGAATAGCAAACTGCCAATGCCAAATGGCAAATGAAAGGCGGGCGGGAGAGAATAAAACGGTAAACGAATATAATCCCAGATTCATAAGAAGATATGAATATGCAACCATGAATGCCATGACGAGGATGAAAATGAAAATGGGTTTTATTTCGGACGGTAGCTAGATTGTGATGCCTGTTAGTTTTACATTCTCTTTCTGATATTCTTTTCTTTTGAAACACTCTCACTCCTTTCAATTCTCCGCCCGGATTTCTTCTTCTTCTTTTACTCACACTTTGTTTTCTTCATTCGTTTTTGTTTTTTCTTTTTATTGTAAATTATATTTGGTACTTGTCGCCTGTCTACTTACATAATAGAGTAGCTGCGTTTGTGAGCGGTGCACTGGGCTGTGCGGTGGCAGCGGCCGGAATAGACGGTTGAGTCATTGCTGCTAAAGCTGCTAAGCTTTGTATATTCATCGGTGGTAAGAGTCCAGCCGCTGCAGCTGCTGCGGTTGATTCAGCCGATTGTGTATTTAAACCTAAAACATCAATTTAATTAGAATAGTCGACACAACGAATATAAATTAGTGATGTAAAGAGCATTTCACACGTACACACACATACACATTCATACACAAACACACACTTAAAAGACACATCGACGTTGGACTTGAGCATGAAGTGAACACGAACATGGAGACGCAATCACCATCACTATCGCCTCTCTCTCTCTCTCTCTCCCCCTATCTCTTTCTATCAACTCATACATCATTATGTTAGCGCTACTTGAAAGAGTGGCACTCTGTCGACGAACTTTGAACTTTTCGCTCAAAACTGAAATAAATTGCTACTAATTAGAAAACTTGTACCGTTTTCTAGTTTTCAGTCCCAAGTAAACTGTCACAAAATTTTGAGCTACTTTATAAGTAAATTTTTAATGAGTTTCAATACACAGAGAGAAAACGTACTAGATTAACCGATACTTTTTCATAGAAATGTTGATTCTATACTTTTTTATTGAATATCTATACCAGTGAAATTTATATTCCAACGTTAATATTCTGTTTATAGTATTGTTGTTTTCAATGAGAAGTTCAATTCGTGCTGCTTGTGCGAATGCGCCTCCTTCTAAATGATGTTAGTCAAAAACGCAGAAGAACATGTTGAAAAATCACATGGTTGAAATATCTATACAAAAGTATAGATTTGTTATTTCTATAAAAGAACATCAGTTAATCTAGTACCAGTTTTTTCTGTGTAGTTCTATATATTTTCTTTCTTTCTAAAATTAAATGAGGAAAATACACGAATGGACATTCAAATTATTAAAATGTCCAAGCCACTCGTCGTTCTCGAGACATCAAAGCAATTCAATTGATTCAAATGTAAAGCAAAATACAGCATGATCGTTGAGCGAAAATCTCTTACTCTTTCACTCTCTTGACTTTTGTCGGTTATGAATGTGAAAATTATCATCTATCGTAAGTAACGACCATAACATTTACCTTGTAGAATTTGTTGTTGCAAACCAACTGCCTGCAATTGCTGCAATAAATGCAACGAAGCTGGTGATATTGATTCGGTAGCTGCTGCTAAAATTGGACTGGATTGTTGTGGTGGATTCTGTAATATGGATGGTGTTGCTGGTGCTGTCGTCGAACCTATATTCATATTAGCTGCAGCTAAATTCCATAAATTTGCTTGCATTTGTTGCATCTTTTTTTGTTCTTTTTCCTTTTGTGTGTCGGCAAATTTGACGACAATCGGTGCAGAACAGCCATCCATTGTGTGTGACTGATGTAAGCCCTATAAAATAAATTTATTCCATCATCAAGAAACAATAGGAAAATAAACCAAACAAATTATTATATCAAGCTTGGCCATGGCTCTCTTTATCCAAAGTAAATAGGAGGTTAGACACAGAAAACGAAAATAACAAGTGCAGAGCAAAATAACATACCAAACATACTCTCCCGTGCAAAAGAGAGAAAAAATGAAACGGCACCAGTCTCTGAAGTTAGCAAATCAGAAAGACTTTGAAAAATAATAATGGTTGCTTTTTCAAGGCGTTTTTCTTTCTTCATTTTTTCGTTTTTTGCCTTTTTTCTATTTCGTCTCGTTTCTCTTCATACTTTTTGAACTCGAAATAACTCATGCTAGGGGCTTCTGAGTTGCGCGATTCCCAAAAAAACTCGCAAAAAATCGTGGAAATCGTGCGAAATAGCTAAGGAATCGCTAAAGAATCGCGGGAACCGTACAAATTCGCTAGGGAATCGCAGGACTCGCAAATTTCAGTATATTTTATATGAAAGTCCACGCGAGTCTCTACGTTCAAATACTATGCAAAAAATCACAAATATTGCGATTCCGTGCGAGTCCAAGCGAGACTTTTTGCCAACCAATTCATCATTTCACTAATATACGTTCGTTTGAAATTATATACGATGCAAAACTGCAAAAGTATTTATACATTTTCGATTATTAAATAAGTCAAATAATAAATAACAAAACAAAGAGAAAAAAGTTTTAACGCAAATATTATTAAATAAAAAAATCTCTTCATTTGTTTTCAACCGTTTGATTATCGATTATCGTTGCCATTATAAAAACGTTTGACACTTCACTTGTAAAACAATGAACTATTAACAATTCTTGGAATTTCAATTCCCAATACTGAAAAAAAATATTTTCTTTCGCCTGAAAATTTTATTTGTCTGTATTTTCCGTTTTTTTTAATATGAAATGTCAGAGGCCAATAAGGGCTGACAAAGCCATGCAAAAACGCCATCTTATGTTTAATGGGAAATTAGCTATGAGTGAATATGAAGCATTGATTTCTAATGCACCAACCACGGTTTGGGCACATAAGTAGTTTCCCATCAAACCTTGGATGGCGCCACTTATGCGCACTTATATAAAATGTGACGTCATTTACACAGTATCTTATGGAACCGTGCACGCCCTGTGTGAAATGTATTAACAAGTGGTACCATGACCAGTTGAAATGGTGAACTATTTATGACTGAATTGAAAATGCTTCAAAATCTGTTTTGTCATTTTAAAATCTAATAAATGTCACTTGGACTCGTATGGACTCGTACAACATGGTATTAATATGCGTAGGACTCGCTACGAACGAACATTTTTTAAATGAACTAACTGTTAGTTTTAAAAATTAAATTAAGTTTTGCGACGTATCTGGGTATTCATGGGCTACTGTTTTGTTGCAAGCAAAAAAAATGTGATAAGTTCCAGCCAAGGCTTGTTTTTTCGCTGCGCCGCATTCATGAGATATTTATATATGCAGATGTGTGTGCGTCAGGCTGTCGAGACGCAAGCAAACCAACTCAGTAAATGTGTCGCATGTGCATGCGCGATCCATACATTCGGTCTACAAACGCACGAGTTCGTTGGCTTGCGTCATGCTGTATGCGACGCATGCACTGAGTTCGTTTGCTTGCGTCTCGATAGCCTGACGCACACAAATCTGCATATATAAATATCTCATGAATGCGGCGCAGCGAAAAAACAAGCCTTGGTTCCAGCACATTCCCAACAATGTTAATACTATGCGGTCATGCAGAACTGTAGACTACAGCCTGTAGTACTCATATATCTCACTGAGTGTCGCTACGACTCGGTACAGTCGTAGCGCAAACATTCACGACGCCTCAACGTCGTATTGATTTCGATGATGTTCGTATATGCATACGACATATGAGTGGTACAACGATGAGAGGTGCCACGATGTAAACGCTTCGCATGATGCGAGTGGTCTATGTGCGTACGACGCATATGTTCCGATTAGATGCTTAAAATATGAAATTGCAATCGTTGTATTCGAAGAAACATTAGAATAGCTATTTCTTTGCATTAATTTTTACGGACAACGAACAAACAAGCGAACAGTTTGAAGGTTCGTTCGTTCGTTTGTAGATTTTATTTTAAAAATGTTCGTTCGTTCAACATAATTTGTTTTTAAAAAAATCTACGATCGAACGAACGTCCGTGCATAGCTATAGTTGTTATATTTTATTCGTAAAACTAAATAAAAAATAATTGGCATATTTGCACTGCGAATCTCACGGATAATTTACAAATATGTAATATTTGCAATTCAATAAATTCCCCTAGATTTTAACCATCATTTCGATATTGGGGATTCAATACATATTCAGTGTCTTTCATCCAACAATTTTTCATTTGAAGGTATGAGTGATTGGCATAACAAAAAAAGAATAAAATAAAAACTTAAGAGAAACCAAGGAGATCATGAAAAAGAAAAGAGCAAAAAGAAACACGAACATGAAAACATCGGTAAAAGCAAAGCATAAAGCGTACTTCATCGTTTCATATCTTGCTGGGGTGTATTCACTACATAAACGAACCAAATGGGTGATTTTACGATGCTATGTGTACGTGAAACAGTGACGACAATATTCGTCCCGGGAGGGGGAGGTGAACGTTGTTAATAGTAACAACAAAAAAAGCGCTGCAAAATGAAGAATAATAAGACGAAAATAGAGCAATTTACCTTAATCGCACCAATAGCTGCCTGCTTCGATGAAAACGTTACGAATGCACATCCTTTACTTTGTGCATTTTGATCACGTAAGACCGTACATTCTTCAATCGGGCCATGTTTTTCGAACAATTTACGAACATCGGCCTCGTTCAATTTTTTATTCAGCATACCGACGAACAGCTTACGTTCTATGGAGACAAAATCAACGAAACAGAAAAAAACACGCATATTAAACGAATGAAAAACGAGAGCGAAATAAAATTTAATACGTTGGAGGGCTTAAACGAAATTCATAAACAGTAAGATGAAAAGAAATAAGAATTTAAACATAAAATGAGTATGTAAAAATGAAATTCCTAGTGAAATTTAATACGAATGATTCAGACGCGATAAATAAAACTAATGAATAAAATTCCATATCAAATTATAATGTACTTGTATTATCACTGTGGACGGTAGTCCACGCGAGTGACGCAAGCAACTACTATGCATGCATATTAGTGCAAATGTCACAAGCCTATATATACACGCAGTTTCGAACTTTTAAACCATATAACCAATCAAAATGAGCTGAGTATCATTGGAAAGGTCTTGGAAAGTAGAGGCGAAAAAAGTATAGAAATTCGAAATTTGACCTCCGATGACCCCTGATATGGAGGTTTGAAAAAGTGAGAAAAATTCAAGTTTTTCCCCCATAACGAATCGAAAACTCATCAAAATATACTTCAGTTTGATTCTAATTTTGAATACGAATACAACTATGAAAGGTATTGAGGTCAGCTTTCAAACTGCATGTCAACAATTTGAAAAATAATTCGTTATTTTTTTCATAATTTCCACGATTCTAGGGTAATAATAGGTGAAAAATGCTGCATATGCGTTATATCTGGGAAAATTCGTTTTTTCGAGATACTGAGGTTGGAAGTGAAAAAACACCGACGCGTCACAAAATTGACATCAGTAATTTTGTGCACCGCTTTCGCTTGCGACACGAGTTTTTACCGCACCAAGAGGTTTTTCAGTTGATAAGTAATACGCAAAAGAAGTGAGGCGATCAATGCAATTTTGTTGTATATCGCTGATAAAATTCTTAAATATGAATTTCATATGAAATGAAAAAAAACAACAACAAAATATATTGAAATTCAATAAAAATTATCGAAAAATTCGTACTGGGGAAAAGCGTCAACACTGTCATTGGTTTTCGATTTTATATTCATAAATTTGTCTCAAACACATCAACATTTACCGTGTGTATTTTCATCAAACTTTGTCAATAAACCGATCTGTTTTCGAAAGAAAAATTTAATATCTGAACGCCCATACTTTGTAGTATATATCACATGTACATTAAACTCATTTTCACATTCAGATTCAGATTCATATGAACGAACTCTCGTACATCAGCACATTTTAAATCTAACGATATAGTAAACCATCGCAAATAGGTAAAATTATAAAAAAAACTCAACTGAAGAACCATAAACATATATTCTATTTATGGTTGAAATGAATGTCGACGTACGTCAAAATCGAAAAACTACCACTATGAATAATGCAATTAAAATAATAGGGCATAGAGAGAGAAAACACGAAACTGCTTAGGTCAAACCTCAATTCAACGAATCACACACAAAGAAACAAATCAAAGTAATAACAAAGCGACAACTCGAAGGGAAATTTGAAAAAAAGAAACGGAAAAAACGATAGCTTAGCTCGGTGTCCTCTGCTATTGTAACCTATTCTGTCGTATCGCTTCGTATCTTATTGTATCAATTATTACTGAAGTCATTTATAACAAAATGTGAAAGCTTCGAAATTGTAAGGCTCGTAATTGTTATATCCCACCCATTATGCCGTTGACTACACACAATTCACAAAAGTACTTGAATTTGGGACGAAAACGAGGGCGAAAGAGATGGGAGAAAGCAAGAACGAAAGAAAAAAGTCCTTTTGTATTTGTATTTGTGATTATGCATGTTCATTGTACTATGTACAGTACACTACAGTACAAAACAGAACAATACACCACAATATACATGTAGAATGAACACAAGTGGCATATTTTTGTCGTGGCTAAATCGACTACGAAGTACTTTACCATGTAAATAAACTGAAGAATTTCTCCCATGTATATTGATAAGTTCATAAACAATTTATGCCGAACCAAACGTACTAGAGTAGAAAGCGGCTGACATCGGTGAACAACAAACGATAAACGCAAAAGTAAAAAATGAATGCCAGTATCTATGGTTCGGTCGTACACACAACGCACTACACAAGCAATGATCGGAAATCGATACACATTATAATAGATGTTTGTTCAATTGTATTATTAACGGTCAATATGTAATTCGTTAATAATCTTCAGGGGCTAGATATCAATTGCAAATGTATATTTAATTGTTATATACAGAAGATACTTGATTCCTTGAAGAAAAAAAAATGAAATTTTGTCCAATGTACACATTTTTCAGAATACATTTAAAGAGACAACCAAAGAGACACGAAAAGCGTTGAGAAACGAAATTTATTTCAATATACTTTAGAACTCCCTCTTCTGTTGAGAGCCCTCTTCGACAAAAATTAAATATTTTCATGTGTTGATTTGAATTGACAAACAACAGAAAATGGAGGAAACGAGGCGGCCATTGAACATTTCTGATATTATGTTGCGTGTACCGTGCACTCCTTTTTTCTGTGTTAAATATCCAACGTGATTGTTCCTTCTCTTTTTATCAAATGGCTACTTATTCGTTCTCTTTTCAAAGTTGTTCGTTTTTCTTGCTATTATATCTATCCATTATGTATGTGCGTTTTTATTTCGATATTAAAATATAGATTTTCGTGGGCGAATATTGAACAGGATATATTTATTCTGTAATGTGAAAAGATAATTGTTTCCAATCCATAATAAATACCGCCGACCCAAAGTAGATTTTCAGCGAAAAAAAAAATCACAATAAACTTAAAGTCACAAAATGTCATCAATGCGATATGGTTATTTGTGTGCGGTGTAAAATTGCGCGCTTATTCTACCTCACCCCATTCCCTCACAACTCACATAAATACACACAACGACCAAACGACACAGTTACAGCGGTAGAGGCAATAGAACGCAAGACGATGAAATATGCAGTGACAATTGTAACACTGTTTATTGATTATTTTAATTTCCAAGTTTAAATCTGGCCCAGTGAGACAATTTGGTTCCAACGACAATTTATCTACGGTTACCATAGAGAAATCAAAATGCGAAAAGGAGCGCTAATCAGGAAGAGATAGAGAGAAAATGTAAAATGATAAATTGAATTACATTCGTAATCCTGCACACAAAGAAGAAATTGAGTGACAGTACCCTTAAGGTTAGAGTAATCGGCTTGTTTACTCTGTTTTTAATAACTGTAAATAGTGTGTGAATCATTTTTGCAATTTTATGACCGCAAAATTCAAGAACTTATTGTAGGCGTAATGTACCTACACAATATGCTCCTGGTTGATTGGTTTAAAGTATACTTTGGGTTTTATTTAATGAGAATACGCCTCGTTAAAAAGAGCCCATTTTACTACAGCAATTACGAGAAAAAGAACGCGGCTGAACTGCTGAACCAACATTCATCCAACCAGCCAGCCAGCCAGCCAACACACACACTCACATAAATCTTGCATTCGATTTGGTTTTCAGCATTTTTCATTTATTGGGAAAATGTTCGAATTTTCAATCCATAATTCATGACATGACAGCGTCGATGGAAGTGGCATATACACACATTGAACTTATGCAAACAATGGCTAGAGAGAGAGAGAATGCAATGGAGAGGCGAAATAAAAAACACCGAGTGCCGAATAACAAAAACATGAAAATATGCAGTTCACCAATATTCTTTGTAACCAAAACCGATACGTTTGCTGAGTGTATTCTGTAAATGTATAACTTTTTGCGTATATTATTTATGAATATTGAATATGATATGGTTTGGCGTAGTTTGCAATGTACATTTATTCGATTTACTAAAATTCCATCGATTCCACATTGGTCCCACGTCGAACAGTAGTGGTTATAGTGAACTAAATAGGTGACCAAAAAACAACGATATGGAAAGAATCACAAAAATTAAATAATAAACAAAAAAACAAACAAATACATATATATAGCAAACAATGAGCGCGCGAAAGCCAAGCTATTCTAGAGAGCTTGAACCCAAACCCGCGTATGCACACCATTTTATTTATAGATGATACAAATACCATTGAAAAATATCGTTTATACACTGTACCAAGGGGCGGTTTTGTTGTAAAGCGCAAGCAAATAGCCACACATCTCTTTTAATCTCAATCGCTTTACACACTATGTGCTCTCATCCAAAAGCTCTTCACTATACAGTTTGATGCAAAAGCGTTAGAAAGAGATGCTAAGGGGAACAATTATGCCGATTGTGAGCGATTGTGCGAATTGTGTGGCTATTGCTTGCTATCAATGCTACATACAGATTGTTGTAGTACTTGGTGACCCCTTGCTATCTACAGTCATTCTTCGGTTGCCTATATTTTGCGATATTATGGAAACGATAAAATCTACCACGCACGCGGACCATCTGATATTTGAGCATTTATATTGGGATGCGTTAGGGATGGGCACGCTATACTATTTCGCATTTTTTCAGAATAGTTGTTCCCTTTTTTTCTTCAAAATATAGCTATTTAAAAGGCTCTTCGGAAAAATGGCGCCAAAAATGTCAAAATGGCGTCAAAAAATATATTAAAGTAGCGCATATTAATGTGTTAATTGGCGACTAAATATAGCGAAAATAGGCGAACTAACATGTATTTTGACGTCTAATAAATGAAAAAGGGTACTTTTTGAAAAAATAGCTATTTTTGAAAATTCGTGAGAATAGTATAGCGCGCTATACCTATTTTTTGGAAAAATAGTACAGCGAAATAGCTATCTCACATATGCCCAACCCTAGGGTGCGTTCAGTTTTTTTTTTGGCTTATACATGTGTATTAAAATAGAACATCTTTTAAATCGATTTGTGTTTGTAGCTCAGAGAGAATATAAGCAAAGCTATGCGATGCAACAAGGAAGAAAATGAAAATGTATTCAAAAACATCACACATAAATCAGAAAATAATATTTAAACATTTCAAAATCGGATGAAGGAACAACAGTGGCAAACACATGGTTATCATTGTGGTCTTCGACAGCGCTCACACACATAGAAACATACTCATTTAAACAATAAGGAGAAAATGATGTCTGCTTTTGTAAATTCATGCGAGAAGATTAAAATGCTGGAGAAACTGAGAAGAGAAAGCGTCAACTGCCTGATCATTTTCAAATTTCTAAGTGGCACTCTCACACACGAGAGTAAACAACAAGGTGTTGTCGTTCCTGTACAAATTGTTGCTGTGAAAAACGGCGAACTGTCGAACTACTATAGAATTTAAAGGCAAAGTTCGTGGCGCCACCGGTCAATTTTTACAACTGACATCACTTTGGTAAACAAAAATGTAGTTGGATAAACATTGAACAAAGTTTCATCAAAATACGTATATCATCCATTCATTTCATTTTATTTCAATCCTTCAAGAGATACAGAGAAAGATGGAATCGAAAATTCGAGCCAAAAAGTCAGTTCAACAGCAAAATGAAAATTGAAAATGTGAGACATATGAAAACACAAATGGTTGCGAAAGATTATATGATTTAGATTTTCAGTTCAAATGTTTTTTTTGGCAGGTGCCTACACATAAAGAAAACAAAGATGAATGTATCATCCAATGAAAGTTAAAATAAGTGTTATCCGATGTTCGGTGTAATAGTGTTCGAAAATCGGCTAAATGTACTATGATAAATTTTGATATTTAACAGTTTAATGAATTTTCGAAAACTATTACACCGAACATCGGGTAAACCTCTATTTTCAACTGTCATTGGATGACACATTCATCTTTGTTTTCTTTATGTGTAGGGGATAAGATCAAAAATAATTTTCAAATTAGTATAATAATGATTCCAATGTGTCCATGCATACGTTCTCCGATCTTTGTTATCAATTATTGTTTTAATGCCTTGATAATATGTGATGAATCAAGAAATCTCAAAATCTAAACACACTCATGAGAGCTTTTATGGCGCAATTCCTCTATTTAGAATAGATAAAAACACATATTATTATACTTTGTCATTTTTGTTTTTGATGCTGATGCCTTAGCACATGAGTGCAGTGTAAAGTTCCCTTACAGTGTAAAGGGAACAAATAGAAATGAGTGAAAGAATGTTCCAAGTGGATGCAGCTTAAATATATCAAATGGAACACTTGTGAAAATCCAAAGAATAATCGGCAGGTTTTAAAGTAACCTTTCTGTGTAATTTGAAACATGAGCGAAAAGACGAGCACAAGACAAAAACACAAACGGATTACACTCTTGATTTCGACACATAAACAAACATAAACAAATACAAACACAAACGCACACCCCTCACACATTTCAATAATCCTACACCAAAAAACGAAATGTTCCAATTTTTCAACATGTCAATTGTTTTCGGAAAAATGAACATACAAACTTGAACATCAACCAGGTTGAGAGAAAATGCCAAAGAAGTAGGAAGTGTGGGGTGAAGGAGGAAAATAGCGACTGTTGAAATATACACAGAAGAAGAAACGTCAAACTTGAGTTTCACCAAATGTCATACTGAATGTCACTACGGCGAAATCTATCAGAATCGTGGTACAATCTATCGAATATCATTCTAACTTCATGTTTCACCATGAAATTAATAGAAGTTATCACGATTCTGATAGATTTCGCCGTGGTGACATCTGTTGAAATAATGGTAAATACACGATTCAGTATGACATTTGGTGAAACTCAAATTTGACGTTTCTTCTGTGTACACGTGAAATAGTAAAATGTAGTTATTCAAACTTTACGAATTTTTCTTTATGCCAAATACAAGAACAATAAGCTGACAAATAATCAAAGTGTTGCTGAGCAGAGAAAACTCTCACTTGCAATTCGATTGATCGAACGAAAAATATAGACTCAACAAACTCTCAACATCGAGTTAAATCACGAATATAGGAGATGAATAGATGAAGGAATAATGGAGAGACTCTTACCATTTCTGTTTTCGCTATCGGCTGGCTTCATTTGAATTGGATGATGCATCTGCAAGAAGAGATGGAGAAAAAATGTTATTATTTTTTAAAGTGTGAAGAACGAAACAAATAAATAATCTGAGAGGAGAAAGAAAAAAGAGAAAAACAACTGATGAAAAGAAAATAAATCACATAAATGCTATGGGATTCATCTTCGAACATCGACTGCGAGTCCATGTGATTTTTGCAAGTACTTACGAATGCGTGAGGCTATTGTACGAGTACTGCAGAAATATGCAGTGCAAATGTGAGTCCTATATATTCTGCCGAGGACTTATATTTCCTTTGCCTTAGCGCGCATTCATTTTTGACTTGCAAGTGCTTACGTGTGTTTGCTATGTCTTTTGATACAGGCACTCGTGGACTCACGAATAGAAACGAGTAGATAAATTCCCCTAGCATAAGTGCTACCAATGAAATATTAGTTTAAAGATATCGATTAAGTTTCCGAAGACTTTTGTAAAATATTTTCAGTTATGGGACGGCGAGTTGCCGTCGCTGTGCCTTGGGTACTTTTCAGTTGAACGCCCAAATACACAGACATAATTCCCATTGGAATCACCATCATTCGAAACGTATGAATGATCTGAATTAAAATTCCCATTACGGGACTTCAAGTGCCGTCAGTTTTGGAAAAAAACGAAACTCAATCGTCTACGATCTAATAGAGTTATCTTCGACATTTCATTTCCTCTTACAGATTTATTTTGTTGAAACAAAAAAAATTTCCATTTGATTTCCACTGTGCAAAACTTAGCGCTAAACGTCCATTTTCAACATTTTCCATCATTTACTGAAATTTCCTCGAAATTCTCCTCAAACGTAAAACAACATAGTATTAACTTTAATTTCTGCATCTTAGTTTGGTCCATCATTTATAAGAATTTAACTAAATTCACGTAGGAAAAAACGTTGACACCTTAATGGTGTTTACATATCCAAAAATTTAACTAACACTCTTTGCCATCGACAAAATCGGACCAAAACTTTGCAAAAAAAAACAACAAAGAATATCAATTTCTTCATTTACTGTTGTGTCTTTTACTTTCATAATGGCAATTATGCGAACTTTTAATGGTGTTTCGAGTTTCAATTACGTTTAAAAGGTGATAGAACATCAATACAGCCCCCCCCCCACAGCGACAAAAAACTCTCTTAAGAGTATGTTCGTCCCAATTATGTGAAATAAATAGGCAGTTTCACAACAACACTGGCTAATAGAAAATGAAAGGTAAACAGAAATTCCGCAATAGAAGGGATGTGGCAGTGGAAGAGAGTATAAAGATTTTAAAAAAACTATGTTCGACGCCTATGGCAGTTGATTTACCAATCCAAAAAAAGTGAAATGGCCAAAAAGTCGTATTCTTTTTGGTTTGAAATTTTATTTTGTATATTATTCCGGTAATGCGAGAGAATTTGCTTCATGGCTTCGTCATCATTTTTCGCTCTTTTTCGCTCCGCATTTTCTTCAACAACAACAGAAAAAATTAAATTAAATTGAAATTAAATGCGCAAAATTGTTGCTGCTATCGTCATCAACGATGTCATTTTTATTGTTGAGAGAAACATTTTGAAATGCCATTTGCTGCCCTTTTGGATTAGCGATTCACGTCATTTGAACATAACAAAAATAAGTAACACAGGATATTTCAGGCTCTCAACGCCCAATGTATGCCACAAAACAAGGGTGAATTTTGATGAGTGAGTGGGCGATTGTGTAAGAAATAAAATGACGAGAGAATACAGAGCAAACATTTGTAAATAGCACGAAGATTTGCACATTCAAAGATTTACATTCACA
This sequence comes from Aphidoletes aphidimyza, assembly GCA_030463065.1. Taxonomy (NCBI): domain Eukaryota; kingdom Metazoa; phylum Arthropoda; class Insecta; order Diptera; family Cecidomyiidae; genus Aphidoletes; species Aphidoletes aphidimyza. The sequence continues at coordinate 46,669,086 of CM059997.1, forward strand.
CCGAAAAATGTAACTGTTTCAATAAAATGGAAGCAAAGCGAATCAAAGTGAACAGAATTGAATCACACAAATATTGATGTAACGAGTAGACATTGTGTCGAGAGAAAAAAAAATGGAAAACTATTTAATAAATGGTATGCATGAAAAGAGAGAAACGAAAGAATGGATGTAGGTCTAACAATTTCCGTTCAAGTAAATATGACATAAATGATGACATTCAACAAAAGAATAATAAATGAATTTCACGGCTATGAAGTTTCAACAACAATAACATACGATTTTTGAAGTTTGAAAGTACAGAGTAGATTTTCACGCGCCAAGCGAGCAGAGCTGTAGAACACTCGAACAAGAGAGAAACGAAAAGGCTACTCGATAATTTTTAAACTAGAAATCACATGAACTGAACTGAGTCTATTGTCTTTTGTTATACTTTACTAATCTCATCGCCATCTTTGTATTTTCAGTGAACTATGAGCTTATCTTGTATGTATAAATGATAAGTCAAAAAACTCAATGCTGTGTATTGATGACGTTTCACTGGAAATACACAGGTGGCGCTTCGGAGAGCGGTAAAAATGTGTCTACATATAAATGTATAGGCCGCCATGTTTAATATTTGGGCTGTGGCAATTCATTAAAGTTATTCAATGTTGTTATAATAACGTGTTCAGCATTATTAGATAACGCGATGAATTATATATAATCATCCACACGCCGAGGAAGGAATCAGTGACGAGCTGCCTAGGGGCTTATGTGTCAAGCGAGTCCCACGATTCTTTTGCAATTCCCTTAGTATTAAAGCGAGACCTGCGAGTTCCTATGATGTTATACAATGGGACCCGCAAGTCCTGCGAGTCCCTGCGAGTCTTACGCATATTAATACTATGTTGTACGAGTCCATACGAGTTCAAGTGACATTTATTAGATTTTAAAATAACAAAAACAGATTTTGAAGTATTTTTAATTCAGTCATAAATAGTTCATCATTTCAACTGTTTGTTTTGTGCATTGTACCACTTGTTAAAACATTTCATTTAAAAAAAAGGAAAATACAGAGAAATACAATTTTCAGGCGAAAGAAAATATTTTTTCAATATTGAATTCAAATTTGGGCATTGAAATTCCAAGAATTGTTAATAGTCATTGTTTTGCAAGTGAAGTGTCAAACGTTTTTATAATGGCAACGATAATCGATAATCAAATGGCTGAAAACAAATGAAGAGATTTGTTATTTAATAATATTTGCGTTGAAACTTTTTCTCTTTGTTTTGTTATTTATTATTTGACTTATTTAATAATCGAAAATGTATAAATACTTTTGCAGTTTTGCATCGTATACAATTTCAAACGAACGTATATTAGTGAAATGATGAATTGGTTGGCAAAAAGTCTCGCTTGGACTCGCACGGAATCGCAATATTTGTGATTTTTTGCATAGTATTTGAACGTGGGGACTCGCGTGGACTTTCATATAAAATATACTGAAATTTGCGAGTCCTGCGATTCCCTAGCGAATTTGTACGATTCCCGCGATTCTTTAGCGATTCCTTAGCTATTTCGCACGATTTCCACGATTTTTTTCGAGTTTTCTTGGGAATCGCGCAACTCAGAAGCCCCTAGCGAGCTGCATTCTTAATGTACTGTGCCAAAATATGTGAAATCAGCGCCATGTACACTAAAGGCCATTAATTTTAACCTCTTCGATAGATATCAAATCTATGAATATCCCCGTTCATAATATTTAATTGATTACAGTTTATTATTTTTATGTATTTGTGTACGCATACATCACGACCCCGCATCTTTGTCATCTGACTTCATTCACGTTTCTTTGCTGTGGTATTTTCTAATCTTATTGGTCAGATAGAAACTGATAAATTCTTGAAATTTGCACACACAGAAATTTTCTCCGATTCAGCTGACGGAATTACTACAAAAAACGCTGTATGTATGTATTGCCTACAAAAACTGGAGTATTTCCTACAAAAATGCCCCTTTGTAGTTATTCAGTACAATACTTGTATGTGTTTCTACGGATTCTGTGATATTTGAATTAACAAGACATTCAATGGTGCGCAAAAAGGGGAATCGTAAGAATACACAATGCTCTAGTCGCACGCATTTAAGATTGTAGTATCGTTTCTCCTTCTTGCGCATGTGATAGTGGCTTACAGAAGAATAGAAGACAATGTAGCAGAGCCGGAGAAACAAATACAGACATTGCACTGAATAACTACAAAGGGGCACTTTGTAGGGAATGCTCCAGTTTTTGTAGGCAATACATACATACAGCGTCTTTTGTAGTAATTCCGTCAGCTGAATCGGAGAAAATTTCTGTGTGTGTGTTGTTTCAACTTTTTTCATCGCGATGAAACGCGGGTAAATGTTTTATTTATTTTTATTCTTTCAATTTTTTGCGGCACATAGGTCTGAGATAAAGGTGTACAACGGACAGTGTTGTCCGTCCGTGTGGTGTCCTTCCGTCAGTTTAGTGAGATAGGACGGACGGACATTTTTCATATTGTCCGACTTGAGGAGAAGGACGGACGGACATTTTTCATTTTGTCCGACTTGAGGAGAAGGACGGACGGACTTTTTTCATTTTATCCAACTTGAGAAGAAAGATGGACGGACGGACGGACGGACAAATGTCTCAGGACGGACGGACAAAATGTGTGAGTTCGGACAGACAAACATGAAATTTGTTTTAAAAACTGGCTAACGGACGGACAAACAAGAATATTTGTCCGTCCGTCCGTCCGTACATGGTCTATTCTAAGTAGGCGGAATTTATGTTATCCATGGGCAAAACAAGTGACTGGATTAGCAATGGACAGAATCAATATAAGCATAATATGAAGTTCATTTCACACATACATTTGATCATTTTACTATGTTTTGAATTGAAGTGGTGGTGGGTGGTTGATTGCCTATGTTCAACGATTACTTTAATATTGTTCAAATGATCATAGAAATCACAATTCGAAGATTAGTCGAGGGACAACACCATAAACATAATCAACGATAGTATGTTGGAAACAGACAAAACGGAAATATCCAAAAAGATAGAGAGATATATAGATAAAGATGCTATTATACTTACCCCGGCCAGTGTTTTAACATTGTGCAGTGCATCTTGTGCATTTAGAGCTGCCTTTCGGGTAAAGAACGTCACAAAACAACACCCTATAATGAGAAAACGTGCCATATACAATATAAAAGATTTATTTGGCAAAACTAAACAAATGCAATGTAACACAAATGCACAATAATAAATAAATAAAACATCAAAAAATAGAATAATAAAAAATGGTATTCATAATGCAACACACAAAATATATGTATGCAATTCAGCATGGCACTCCAGTTTCCAACTCGATTTTTTGTTCAACGAATCGAACTAATTTCTTCTCAACATTTCACATGCAGTTTTTTTAAATTGATGACCGTTAAAGAACAGAGCACTTGAAGCAAATGACCAGAAAATATCCACCAGATCCACCACTCAGTAAATTTGAAGGGTCATATTTTATTCCTCCGGAGGAATAATTTCGATATTTTTTCCTCGCGGGAGAATATGGGAGAATATTTCATCCTAAACATTCCCCCATATTCTCCCGCGAGGAAAAAATACAAAAATTACTCCTCCGGAGGAATAAAATGTGACCCTTCGTATTTACTGAGCAATAATAAGTGCCAAAGGTAGTGTAGCCAATGTTTGAATTGTAAGCTATTTTAACTATTACATCAATCAATTCCCTTGTCACTCATGGCAGAAACGTTCTCGTACAAAAGACGAATGTTCAAATGACGACCAGCACCATGATTTGGCATAAATGTATAAATTTCTTTAGGAAAAATTTAGTTCACCGCTTTTCACACCGCTTTTCACATCTCACCCTTGTTGTCACTTAAATTGCATCAGATAATTCTTTCTTTTTCGTTTATTCTTTCATTTGCCCCGGTTTTATTATTGCGAGCTGAGCGGCTAAAAACAAGAACGTGAAACATGGATTTGACAACAAAAATTATTTCGAGACGCTAAAAATGTCCAAACTGTACACTTTAAAAGAATGCATTCTTTTCCAAATCCATGGATTTGATTATTCTCTGATTTTTGTCGAATGATTTTTTGGAAAAAACTATTACTATTAATAAGCATATGTTACCCAGCATTTTCAGACGTTGAACTTATATACATGCTAAATATGAGAGGATGTGCCAATGGAGTAATAAAAAGAGTGTTTTAAACATAGACTGGCACCAATTTTGAGATTTACGAAACAATTAAATTTGAATTTGAGTGGCGCCGTCTATCGTTTCGAAATTTAAAATGATTGAAATCATGATTTTGATGTTTATACACATCAACCGTAAACTTTCCATCGGCTCACATACGTACATTCAAGCGAAACAATAGCTGGTGCGAGTTTCTATGTCATCATTGATTCCAGTATATGGTTCTAAAACTTTTAAAATTTTGGAAAAAAATAGTATATATATGCCAATAATGTGAATGAATCAAATTCAAAATGGCATTTTCAGCATAAATAAAATATAAAGTAATAGTAATAAATAATGCTTACAATAAATATATGAACGATATAAATAATAAAAATAATAAATAAAATATTTATAGCATATATACAAACACTGTTTGAGAAATAAAAGGATAGTGAAAATATTCAGTATAATAAAAAATAATTAATAATTTGGAAAATACTGAGCAAGCAATGAGCAAATATTCATTTCATTTTACGTTGGCATTTGAAATATACATGTATTCGTAACGAAGTTCGTGGTACGAGAAAATGAATGGAATTCGGGAATGAAGAGAGCCACGCAATCATAGAGGGGCGGTTATGGGGTGGGGGAGGGTGGGGGTTGAATATAAAACTGAATTCTTCTCAATTTCTAATCAATCGTCTGTTACGTTTCTTAACTCCAAATTCAACGATTGCCAAGGATCAACGAAATAAAATTCGAAATAAAACAAAAATGCATAGGTAAACTTATCTTGAAATGCATAGGTAAAACTATCTTTATAATTGTTGTTTGTTCAGTATCTTTACTTTACTTCGTTTTGATATACAGATTGTTCAAAGAATGAAGATGTAAGTGTCACTTGATTCTTTGAATTTCTAGCAGGATAGACAGTTTTTCCGTTTACCCCGCTAGGTAATTTTTTTATTTCGGCACCCCATCTCCACACACTCAAACTTCAATTTACTCTCTCCGAGAATTTCCACCCATCTACATGTATGTGCACAATGCAAAACACACATCCAATGCTGAACTTCCAACGGTATATTACCAGTTTAAATTAATTACGTTTGTCAGAAAACAATGTATGGTAACTTCTATGAGAATGTGGCGGTGAGTAATGGAAATCTACTCTGAAAAAACATTTGTAGGGTTTTCGAATAAAACTTGTTGAAATGTCTTTTTTCATATGGATTTGAAAAATGTGTGGGGTTTTATCTGTCAAACTGTATATTTACATTGAAAAATTTGCATTCTGATACATAAAACCCCACAAATTTTTCAAATGCATATAAACACTTGTGGTGAAAAGAAATTTCACTGTAAGTTTTGTTCGAAAACGCTGCAAATGATTTTTCAGAGTACTCAATAGAAAAAAGTAGTCAATTTTTTTTCCTCCAGAGGTCTAAAATCAACACTTTGTCCTTCTGAAGGACAAAATGCATGATTTTTGTCTCCATGGAAGAATAAACACAATATTTGACATTTGGGGGACGTTGATATACAAACATTATGAACCACTGTCAAAAATGGAATTTCATCCTCCAAAGAGACGAAATTCATGTATTTGATCTCTCAAGGGGACAAAGTAACGATTTTCGACCTCTGGAGGAAAAAAAAAATGACCACATTTTTTTATTGAATAGTATGGGTGTGGGCTGTGCGTATGATCATTGACAATTTGTAATGCGTGAAAATTGGTTGTGCACTTTCGACATATTCAACGAGACGAATAAAAAAGCCACTCGTTTAAGTAAAAAAAAAATCCACTTCCATCATTACGGAGCAAATATGTTCGATTCGTTTAATTTGAATTCATTGGAAAATTCCATTCGTTAACACACGCCTGCATGTGTACGTGTGCGTGTGCGTGTGCGTGTGCGTTTGTTTGCGTTTGTTCGTATGCCTCCCGACAACACCTGAAACGATCGGACATTCGATATTGGATTTTTGGAGAATTTGTGGGTGGGGGTGGGGGCGTGCTATGCCGACGGGTAATTTTAAACGGATTCTATCTAGTGTATCCCGATCCCGAAAGCGACATGAATTCAAAGAAATATTGAGGTGTAATCTCAGTTAAGGGGAGTTATGGGGACTCTAGGACCCCTGCGTCTGAATATATGAGCAAACATATTCGCTTTTGTTCCCCCCCATGACCATTGAATTTGATATAGAAGAGTATGGCTTACATCGTCCGTCGACAGAATATGAAACACAATAAAATGATGAAATGATCGCAAATGATGAAGCACACCGGGCAGAATTGTATGACAATTCTATGGTTAATAAATTAATGGATTATGCTACTAATATAACTTATTCATTTAGAATAAAATATTTTATTTCAGATTGATTTTGCTTTCAACAATTTTTCTATGATCTAATCAGGGTTATATTAACTTCGACATGCATTGTTCGATTTAAATTTGTATAATTTCATTTAAATCCAATTTTGGACTAGGGACATTTATCTCTTGCGAATTTTCAATGCATTGGCGAATCCCATTAAATTGCTCGTACGAATTCATACAAATTCTTGGTAGAATATTGCGAATTTACACGAATTTTTGGGTAAATAAATGCCCTTAGATTTTGGACTATTGATCTGGTGCGTCTGTCATGAGCGCCGGTTCTTCATGTTTTTTTGTTCGTTTTTGGATTATTATAACATTATCCAAAATAAAAGTCCATCATTAATCAGACATTGGATTGCGTGAACTGACAACGTGTATTCAATAAAATTTATTTGAACTTTGGTTTTTGTATCTATAGATATCATTTGATATCAGTTTTCAAAAATGGCATGTAATTTGGCACGCGACGCACGTAAGACACCAATCTCACATTTTATGGACATTAGAAAGCAATGAAAAATGATCACAGACTATGGTCAGAACATTAATATTGAATGCCAAATCGAGAACGAGATTCACTGCCAAGGAAAATTGATGAATTGTAACCAAAGAAAAAGAAGAAGAAAATATAAGAATAGTAATTGGGGTGGGGTGGGGTGGATAGGGATAGATTGAATCTAATTACCTTTGCTGACACCAGTTACTTTGTCCCGAAGTACATTTATCGAATGCACACGACCAAATTCCTCGAACATTTCACGTAATTGGTCCTCGTCCATTGATTTCGGCACCTGGCCAACAAACATTTTTATAAAATCTGGATCAGGTTGTTCGCAGCGGTTCGTGCACAGTCCATCCGGCGAACCATTCAAGTTATTGTTATACAAAACATTGTTATTGTTGTTGACGGCTGTATGAATAAAAATATTCATCATTTGTTGTTGGAATTTTTATTAAATTTTGTTTTGTTAAATGCTTAAAAACAGAGAAAAGTCAACATTTGGTAAAATCAAGCTGTAGAACAGAATCACTGTTTCAAAGAGAAAAGAATTTTAGATACTAAATACGCCAATATTTTGTGCGCTCTTTTACCGGCTGCAGAAATGGCATTGCTGACATTGTTGATATTAATTGTTGGACTGGTGCTACTATTGTGGCTGCTTCTGCAATGGAAAAGAATTAAACAAAAAAATGATTGGCATCTATTTTGGAGCGACAATTTTTGTGATTTTGTAAAAAAAGGGGAGCAACAACAACGCAAGTAAAACACAAAACACAGCTGAGTTCAAGCAGTGGAATCTTTGGAAGTAATTTAGTGAAGCAAACGTCTATTCAGGTATGAACTGCGTTTTGAAAATCAGAGTTTATAGCATTATCTTGTGGATTCAATCGGTTTAGGCAGTTGTGCAGAAAACCGAAAGTCAAGATTTCATTTTGATAGTTGAACATTAGGTTTTCGGTAGTCAAGAATTTTAAGGGAAACATAAACATAGAAAAATTGTACGGATATTTTTTGATCTAATTTATTCCCGTTGTTTAACAAAATTGATTTTGTGAGAAATTCCATCTCCATCGGAAAGATCAAATAATTTTACTATAGAAATATGTGTATTTAAAAAATTAAAATTTCATGAAAGCATATTATTTTAGTTTCCAGAAAATACGGCCAACAAAGTATTAAACCATCCATACAAAAAAATACAACTTTCCATTAGAGATTTGAATGGTTTGGTGAGTTCTGAATTTAACCAAAACTGTCTTATTCAAAACATATCTAATTGTGGACTGTAGCACAATTTGATTTTATGAGCTAACATAGCTGATGACTGATTTTCACATCTCACCATTAACCTCGAGAAAAAATAATTAGGTTTTTCTATATAAAACGGCCTTTTTTAACGGAGTTCTTAGATTAAGAACGTGCACTGTGAATTATTGTTTCATCATAATCAGGCACGGAAACTTTTCACGCGATGGTTATTTTCAAACTAAAAGCTATCGGTAAAAGCACATTTTCGCCTCGGTAGACACAGACTCATATAGTCACATGTGTGTCCAATTCGCTTTTGTATAATATTCATTTCGGTTTGTTTATCATAAAGTGTATGGCCCCAATTCTATCCTAAACGACTGATGATATAGTTTTAGTAACAAATATATAACATGTAGTAATTTATTTTGGTATTATTAATTCCATGTGATCTGAAGCAGGATTATTTCCATTTCACCGTTGCTATCTCTATCTGCCCCCCCCCCCCCACTCACACACACACACTTCTCTCTCTCTCTCTCTCTCTCTCTCTCTCTCTCTCTCTCTCTCTCTCTCTCTCTCTCTCTCTCTCTCTCTCTCTCTCTCTCTCCTCTCTCTCTCTCTCTCTCTCTCTCTCTCTCTCTCTCTCTCTCTCTCTCTCTCTCTCTCTCTCTCTCTCTCTCTCTCTCTCTCTCTCTCTCTCTCTCTCTCTCTCTCTCTCTCTCTCTCTCTCTCTCTCTCTCTCTCTCTCTCTCTCTCTCTCTCTCTCTCTCTCTTCGATTCGGTACGGCACCAAACTTTCTAAAGTTTCAAAGTAAATATATGCGTAATTTCATTCGGGCATATTAGATATGTGCGCCGCGTGTATCAACTCTTGTCCCTGTCTTTTTACTGCTCTTGAATTGTTGCATAGACACCGAATAAATGAGATACAAACTCAGTGAATAAAGGCGAATAAGTGCGTGAAAAAAGGGCATCATCACGCTGATAGTGAAGAAAACGGAAGAAAAATTATACATTTTTAACAACAGTTTGTATGCTTGAGAGTGGGTGCTTTCCTATATGATGTGTACATAAGACGATGTCCATAACATTTTTCTCGAGCCGAGAAGAAAAACTCACAAAGATAGCGAAAGCAGCATCAAAACAAGTGTATTAAAGGTGCCAGAGGACAGGAAAAAAGCACATACACGACAATGATAAAATAATAGATAAAAGCAAAGAATTGTCGAAAATGCCACGCACACACATCAAAATGTTGGATGAACAATAACAACAACACACAAAAGACTATGACAGAGTCGAACTCGAACCACAGTGATATCTTGTTGTTTTGTTCTGTTTTAGCAGAAAATAAAGTTTGATAGACGATAAGTGATTGACTTTTATTTTTATTTGGCTTAACAAGAGTCGAACGAATTTTTCACATGGCATGGCTCATGGTACATGGTAGTATTCGGTATATCTACGGATAAACAAAGTATGAAGAGGTCGGGTGAACTTTTATCAATCACAGCGTTGACAATGGTGTTGGTGCTGTGCCTGTTGGTGTTGTTGTTTTTATCATTTGTTGCGTTGGGTTCGATGTTGGATACTGCCGCCGACGCTCATTTCTGCTCACGCTGATTGGTGTGGTGTAGTTGGTTTTATTCAACTTGTTTTTTCACAACCGTTTTATGTGGCTTGAACCCCCACCCCAAACAGACCAGAGAGAGAGAAAGGGAGAGAGAGAGAGAGAGGGAGAGGCTTAAATAGACAAAATAATGTATACGTATTCGCGGTTACAGTTCACAATAACACTGGTCAAACTGTGAAGAGGCGGGGGAATGAAAAGAAGACAGACGCACTTTGTCTGTAATGAATGCAATTTGAATTTGAATATGTTATTTTTTAAATTATTTTGGATGCCATCTTCATCGCATCCATTTACCCGTCCGAATATTATTTGCCACGATAATTAATTACACAGGCTACGCATGCACACCTAATGTCATCTCATGTTCTTTCTCTGTGTCTCTCTTTTTTCCCGTCGTTTTCTTTTTAGAATCCTTGTTGTTATTGCTTTAGAATCCTTGTTGTTGGTTTTCACATTGCTTTCATAGGCCATTACAAATATCGAGGGTGACTTTGGCGTAATGGACAAAAAAGGATAAGCAACAATCACTGTCAAAGCGTCAACACACATGCATACTCTTCTCTTGATTCAGCGTTCAGAGGCTCTGAACCATTTCAAAATCATACAATCCTAACACACACGTTCTGAGGTTGAACCTGGCATTAAAAATGAAACAAGGAAGCTCGCTTCGCTCCGAATTATTCAAGATGTTTCTATTTGGTAAATGTTTATTTTAGTTATTTTCTCAAAAAAAAATATACATATATATATGTGCATTTGCGCATATGAAATTTCAGAATGTAATGTTTTATTTGGTTGTTTATCTATAAGGTTGCCAGATGAGTTTAGCGGAACTCGAGGACATATTTCAAAATATGATTTTTATTGAAATTTATGATTTTCACAAAATCGATTTACACAAATTGTTTTTGAAAGCGTCTTTTGATGTTGGTTTAGTAGAATTTATATGGAAATTTTCAAATGGAATAATTTAAGGGGCCCCATACAATTCGAGTCCTAATTTGGGTAAACAATTATTGAAAATTTGTATTCAATCACACATAAAATGATTTTTGTAGCCTAGTTATGACAACTCTAACTTAATTAAAAAGAAATTCACAGAAAAAATACATTCGTAATCCTAACTTTTCCACATTGATATGAAATTTGATTTCATTCTTGAGCAATTAAATTTATCGATTAGTAAAGAGAAAAAGTATTGGTTCCGTACGAGTCCTCTGCGCTACGGATAAAATGTCAAACGTGTAGCGCCACAACTTTCCACTATATGAATGTCAACAATACTGTTAATACGTTCGACTTGTAACGCGCTAGCTGTTCATTCGTTCATTAGGAAACTAATGTTTTAATGCTATTGTTGTTGTAGCACATGACGTTTGGTTCCGTCCTAAGTTTCGTCTGAACACGAAGGCATTGTTTTCTTTTTCATATAAAGTACTGTATCAGGAGCACCAGAATTAGCTCAGCTCCACATTTTTTTCGGGAATAAAAAAACTTCCAGTAAATATGCCCAACATTTCATATAATGCATAAACAAAATAAAATGCTTTCACAAGAGTCATTGTGTGCAATTTTTATTTATCAGCCGCACAATTCAAAATCCCCCTTTTTATTGTTTTTTCTGTGGCATTGTATGCTTTTTGTGTAGCCTCGGAGTGTTATCCTTTGAAAACCATATCGCCGTGACAAAAGAAACAACACCAACGAATACACACACAAAAATGATGAAGAAACACGACCGTTAAAAGGAATTTTTTGGATATCCCTTTGAGTTCTTCAGCGTATTTAAATTGTGTCACATTGTATGCTCAGTGTTTAGGTTTTATGTGTGGATGCTGTCGTAGTTTTTTCTGCCATTTTTTCATTCACTCAATCACTCTCCCTATCCACATTCACCGATTCCCACCAAATCACCTCCTCCAATCTATAAGGATTCACATTTACGGTTACGTATGCGAAATATTTATGAATTGTGAACGTTGTACGTGTTCGTGCATCAATATTCATATTAGTATTAGGAATATTGTAATCGAAGTTTGCAAGAGGGAAATGAAAAAGTTCCATCTGCTCGACTGTCAGTTGATATTGCTGTGCATGCGTTCCTGATCGAAGAGAACAAACGAAATGTGCCTGAGTTCGCGAATTGTTTGTTGTATTTTTGCCTTTTTCTTCCCTTTCTCCGCAAACTTTTTTGTTGTACTTTTTTCGAATTTTGCTGGTGAGGAAAAAGTCTTTGAAACATTATTTTTTTGTTTATTATGAAAACGTAATCTGTTGTCACGACAGATTTGATGTTGGCCAAGGGCCGCTAGTTCAATGTTAGCATTTATGTGCTTCTTCTTCAAAAAATGATACACGCATACAAACGCAAGTGCCATACGCAGCTCAGTATCAAAACGCACACTTTGATATTTCTTGTTTGATATCTCTGTGTATATATACACATATAAGAGCATAAAACACGACGTTGACAGCAATGTTAAGTTATATGGAGCTAGCACCGGGTGATATTGGCAAGATTCGCAATGAATCGCGCATCTTTGCGTTTAGCTAAATACTCAATAGAAAAAAGTAGTAAATTTTGTTTCCTCCAGAGGTCTAAAATCAATACTTTGTCCTTCTTGAGGACAAAATGCATGATTTTTGTCTCCATGGAGGAATAAACACAATATTTGACATTTGGGTACAGACGTTTTGAGTTGTGGTTAATAACTCGTACGAACAAACATCGCATCCGAATGTGAGCGCTATATTGCCGAAGCGGTTCAAGACAAATACAGCGTACATATGTTCGCATGTATGATTTCACGCCAAAAAAGTCATATGCACATTCGTTGCAGTGCGAACACTGCACGATCATCTGAGGCGTAGAAACGTGCATCTGCGCCTCGAACGAAGCGTGGTTTGTTCGTACGAGTAATATACAAACATTATGAGCAACTGTCAAAAATAGAATTTCATCAAACATCAAACAGACTAAAGGCATGCATGCATTTTGTCCAGCAGCATATCATGAGGAAAGAGAGATGATCACATCAAAAATAGAAAAACAACAACAAGTTAACAGTGAATTGGAGGGGAAGTAATTTTACCTATACATTATAAAAACTGAATGGCCCACCATTGTCAAACTGTCTTAATCTCACCATTAAAATATGGGGAAAAGTTGCCGAGACAAATTCAAACGAGAAAGATATTTTAAATTGTTTGCTCATAAAAATATAAATAACAAATGCTGAATTTATTTTGTCTTTCCTGGTTTAGTGTGAAATTCAAGTTAATAACACACACTTTCTACACATTGAGAGACCAGTTACATAGAAACGTCACTTCTATTCACGGATTGAGAAAAAACAGAGTACCACAAGCCGTGTGTGAGTATAAAGAAAAAAGACACATTCTGCATGTGTCTATCTTTTTATATTACACATAGTGTTACAAGGAAGAGCGTATGCCCGGACTAAGCATCTCCTCAACCAAAAATATATAGGAGAAAAAACACACTACCACGAATCTATTTGTATGTGTAATCTGTACTGCGAGCTCCATGGTGGGAGTGTGGAGGAAAATAAGAATAAAACAAGATGGTTTGCTTCGCTGCGCTCAGCGAACGATCTTGCTTGTCTCGCTTCGCTCGAAAAGTATACTCTCTTCCATCTTCCATTCTTTTAGTTTGTTGATGCAACAAACCTTTTAGCACTACATGTAATGTCCAAAATTATTGCTCAACGAACATCATTTATTGTTTAAATTCTATTTTTTTTTCAAAACAGCTAACTTTTATTTTACGCTATGGTGCAGGAATTTAGTTTCGGAAATATATGATTGATTAGCTGCTTCACCGCGCTTTACGCGGCTTGCAGCGTCGTATCACAAAATATTTCAGAGATGACTGAACGCACGCTCAGTTGTATATTCTACGTTGGAAATTGAGTAGTGTTTGACTCGCGTGCGCTCAACCGCACTCTGTTTGGGAGTAGGTGCGCGCACCAACTCTTATATATAATTTTTCGATTTTGATTATTTCCGTGTAATGATTGAAAAAATGATAGACATTTTTACAGTTTATGTTACGATGAATATAAAATAAAAAAAAAATATTCTGCTGGCCGAAAATATAAGTTGGAAATAATGACAAAGCCAAGAAAACAATAAAGTGCGTCAGTGCGCTCAAGCGAACTCTTGAAAAAATCACTCAATTTCGGTCGCCTTACAAGCACTGAGCATGTTGAGCGCACTCAAACACAGAGGCGGTGCGGCCGTTGTTCGTATACTCAGTGCGCTTCAGTCATCTCTGAAATATTTTAAATATTTAATTTCAAATATGATGTATTTCAATTGTCGTTTTTGTTGTAAGTAAAGGTCATGATCGGCCATCATGGTCTAACACGGCTTACCACGGTCTACCACGGTCCATCGTGGTCAGCCTAATGGGCTAGGTGGAGAAAAAAAAAAGAAAACACCTAGGACAATAGACTACATTTCATTACATTGCATGTAGTGCTAAAAAAGAAAAAAAGCAATACGTGTATGATGACATTTTTTGTGGTTTAACCGCATCTACCTTCGCAAGTGAAGAAAGGCGGAACCTCAACAGAGAAAAATACACAGAATGAGAGAAAGCGATCAAGATAGGTCGAAGCATTTATATCTCTCCATTCCTAGGGTGATAACGATATTGTGTAATTTATGGTAGCAATCATCATTCAACACATGTGCACAATTTAACACTGAAAATCGTATATTAACATACACAGTACGCACTCTCAAATTCCAATTGCAATTTTGTGCTCGTTGAAAATATTCACATAAAACCCGAATCCATCCAGTAATTACGCAACTAAATCATTCGTATACGAGCTGCCATTTTTGAAATCGTATCCCAATTTGAAAATATCAGTACGTCACACACCTAGGGGCATTTATCCTAGGCTTAACGACTACTGAATGACTCCGAACCACTCTACAATAATTCAGATGTACTGCAAAAGTACTTTGAGGTACTCTGCGGTATTCCAAACGTATTGTGACGTTTCACAGATATAAATTCTTCACAAAAATAAGACCCGAGTTCAATCCTTGCTGCGTGATTTCTTTTTTTTAAGTCACGCTATATTTTTTTTTAAATACAAATGTAACAAAATTATTGATATCAATTGCTTATCGACAGACTGAAATGAAAAAAATACTCATTTTTGACACACACACACACACACACACACACACACACACACACACACACACACACACACACACACACACACACACACACACACACACACACACACACACACACACACACACACACACACACACACACACATTATCCCAATCGATAATAGAAAGTTGCTTAAATGAACACAATTAGTAGTCTCTTATTATAATGTATTTTTTAAAGAGCCGATTTTTTTTTCGTATTGTTCCCAAAAATATGTGACAACTATTTATATTGCACAGAATGCTATTGAAATGGAATAATATAAACATCCCAACAGTTTTGAATAAGTCAATGTTAATAGTTTCATATGATTTTTGTGTCTCATTTGTGAAATTACATCCGTTGGTTCAGCCATGACGAAGAGCATTCGCTGAGCACCTTTGCATGTGATAAAACTTTGTATTATTTCTATTTTCCCTTTGCAAATTCATAAGAGTTATTTATCTGTTTCGTATAACAGATTGTAGGGTGCCGCAAATTGAAAATGAAATATATATCATATACTACATTCACATAAAGAATAAAAATGAATTTGAATGAGCAGCGCAAACAGCGATCTGAGCCACCCTAGTAATTGTTGTGATGAAACGACAACGACAAAGACAACACCACAGTACAAAAGACAATGGAATACATTTAGATAGCATGTATGGCGTATGGTTAGCGTTATTTCGTTGCTTGTTCGAAGGCTAAGCAATAAAGTACAGCAAAACAAAAAAACAAATATATATCAGAAAAGTTTTCCATAAGAAATATCCCTTGTGAAAATAGAGCGATTGCCGACTAAAAATAACTAAAGGCCTTACTTGCAACTACGCGCTGCGATTTCACGTGTTAAAACCATTTAATTTCCATAGAGCAATCGCAGGAGTTGCAAGTCTGAAGTACATACAAATCGAAAACATCTATTGTCCCAAATAAAACGAGTATAGTCGTCTGGCTGGCATTCATTGTGTTTTCACAAGGGATCATAGACGGAATATACATAAAGTCATTTCAAAAAAATAACAGCGATATATCGCTTACATCGCATACATAAAGAAAACAAGCAAAGGGGCGGTATGGGGGGAGAAAGAGAGAGAGAGAGAGAGAGTGGGGGGGAGATGTTACGTACTGAAATATATGTAAAATTGGTGGAGCGGGATGAATAGATTGAACAAATAGATGTAAGGACGAAAAAAACTAGAATGAACAAAATAATAACATATCTATACGAAGACTTAGGACAGAGAAAAAACGTATAAATAGAATAGTTGAACATCTCTTTGCCTTTCTTCCATTTCGTTGTCTTGAACTTTTACTTTTGACTGATTATTCTGTCCCGTTTGCTCTTTTTCTAGGTATAGCGCTGATGCAAATATAATATTTTTCTTCTCATTTGCTTGCTATGAAGGTCCATTTCGTAGCGGCTGCTTTTAATAGATTAAATTCATTCTATTTGAGGAAAATGGCTCGGGAGATTGAAAGAGAACGAGTGACGCAAACATGCGAGTCATTGTGTATGTATTTCATGTATTTCGAGACAGACAGAGAGAGAGAGAGAAAGAGAGAGAGAGAGCAAGAGAGAGAGAGTGAGAGAGGGAGGGAGAGAGAGAGAGCGAGGGAAAAGTTATAAACAAAATGTATTGAAATGCATTTGCCGCTTTAGAACAGCACTGAACAGAGTAGCGTCAAACGACGGTCGGATAAGAAACGATGAACGCACAGCAAACCAAAGTCGAGACTTAGTCTCATTGAAAACACATAAACACATTAAATGATTAATAATCGGTAGTGGCTTAATGTAGTGTGCTGAAAAATAACGGAACGATGCTCGCAAGAAATGAAATGAAGCGGAGTTTGAGAGAGCAAAATCAATTCTGCAAATTTGAAATACACAATGACACTCGGCTCGATGGAAGAAAAATGTGCATCATTTAATTCTCATTCCTTGCTCACTGAATGTGTGTGGTATATGCCGAAAACATGAAGAAAATGAATGGAATCACTACTTACAGGTTGGCAAAAAAATCGCATTTATTTGCGATCCCGTTGTAATATTCCCACATTGCTAGCGATTTCTCATCGCAAATGGAAATGCGTTCCGGTTGATACGAGTTGTCTGCATAGGGTAACATTTTAAATGACCAACAAAAGTGAAAAATTGTACTTGGTTGAGTCGTTGCTTGCGCGAGTAATTTTTAACAAATACACATTTGCATACACCAATCGACACACTTTTATGCGTTTGCGAGAAATAAATGTACAACTCAAATCATTCGCATACGGTTATATAATGGGATACGCGGTAATTTTAGTAGTTCGCAAAACGTTTAATGTTGATCCAATTGATACCGGCACTTTTACTATTCTCTCACACACAAGATTACCGAAAAATATTCACGATTTTTTACAGGAAATTTACGGCTATTTGTGATTGGGTGAGGGGGGAAATTAAAATAAAATCATACAAAACGCGGCACGAGGGAAAAACGGACGCCTGAATTGTTCTGATCTTATAGTTGCACACCGAACGAGGGAGTATAAAAAAAACACGTGAAAAGGCAAACAATATATTGAGACGAGAATATCTATAGTGTTTATTTTATTCTTCAAACTTTGTTATTGTTTTTTTTTTTTGTTACATTTTTTTACGAAACACGCCAATGATTATAAAAGATATAACACCAAAAAATAGTACAAAGGAAAAAAACTGTAAGACCGTATAATAACACACTCGGATAAAATCTCGTTGCGAAATCGATGTTAACTCGATGAGTTCAAAAAATAGAATCAAGTGACAACAAAGCACCATGCAAACCATTTGGATGCAAGCATTTTGAAAACTTGTGGTTTTTCAAGCGCACGCGGCGTTCACCGAGAAATAGACAAAACGGTAATCATTTATTTCGGTTCGTTACCACGGAATTCGATTTTGGATGTTGGCAGTTGTTTGTGTGTGTGTATACGAATTCGCATTGGAAAAATCCTCTACATTCAAAAAAGTATTTGGCAATGCATGCAGCAAATGCCACTACCAAAACGAAACAGAATGGAAAGAGCACAAACACTCAGCTGAACCAAAGATTGTGAGAGAGTAAATCCGAAACCGAGACTGTGTCCAGTTTATTCAATGAAAATAAAGAGTGAGAGAATTGGTGGTGCAAAAATGGGTAAACTTGTAGCACAAATGCGAAGCCAAATATCACACGCCAATAAAAGAATGAGAAGAATTGTAAAAAGAAAACGAACCGAACACCATCGGACGGGCACGAAGAAATTGATGGCTTGAATTGTGTGTGATGAACGCACTGATGGAAGTGTCAATTATGTTGGCAAAGTTGTGTGTGAATTTGTTAACGAAGGGAACGGGAAAGCAAGCGAAAAAAAAGATATTTGAATGTTCATGCGATCACTGTAGGCGAGATGCACTGAGTTGAATTGATTAATCGCACTCAAGCCATAATTTAATCTGGAAATACATAGTAATTTTTCGGTTTATGTGTGTGAGAGTGTATGTGTATGTTATATTACATGAAATGAAGGGATCTTTTTTCCGATTCAAAGTTAATTTGTTGTTGTTGTTGTCGTTGTTTGAGAGTGAGTGAAGAGCGAGAATATTTGTATGTGCTGCACTGAACAGAGTGTACTGTCTATCAGTTAATTTCGTCCATCTACCCATTCTACCGTTATGCACAGTTCGCTTGTACCTTTCGCTGCCGAAATTGCATATAAAAAGGCTAAATACTCGGGTAAAAAGCATAAAATTTATTGTGTATTTCGGGTTAGTTCGGGCAGTTAGTGTGTTGATAAAAGTGGTTGAGGTGCCAGCATGCAGTGATACGAAAATTGCAAGCACGACAACCGAAGCACAACATACAAGCCATACGAATACAAATACGATTGCTCTCTCTCTCTCGCTCTCTTTGTGTGTGTGTGTGTTCACGTGCAAGCGCCCAAGCAAAAATTGGCGAAAGCCGAGTGAACAATCTAGTGCAAGAGCAAAATGTGAATACGAAACAATGCCAAAGTGCTGGTTGAAAAACCACAGCAAACATAAAAGTCACGGCTCCCTGGTACCCATAGTGAGGCAAAATAAAAGGCAAATATAAAAATCGACGACACGACGATTTACATTTGCGACTTCTCTCTATGCAACATTCATCAAATAAAATTTAATCGGCAATTATGTTGAAATTATCAAACGAACACGCACAACTGAGCTGTTCAACAGAAAATGAACTTCCCAAATTTGGCAAGCCGCACTCTCGCGATAAACATACTCTCACACACACACACACATGTAATAAGTATTTTGTATGAGTAAGCATGCAATGTAAAATATGCAGGTAAATTGGGCGAGATACAACTTTATATTGCGGCGTGTGTGCGTTCGCTCGTTCACTCGTTTACCCATTCATTCGTTCAAAGAGGCCAAAACACATGAACGCACATCACTCGGAAAATGGCTGAAACTTTTTTCCGCAATCCTTCTCTCTGTATCTGTGTACCTCTCTCTCTCTCACAACCCTTTCCAATGTCTTTCCATCTGGATTGCTCTTTTTATGTGACGAGAACCATGCAATATTTATTACTTGAGTGCACATATCAATATACGTGTGTTTTCCTATTTGGCTATTTTCTCGTATGCTTAAATCGTGACGACATTTTTCGACGACATAATCGTTGCGAATCTCTTTTTCCATACGCGTGCTCATACGCATCCATAATATCCATATCATATACATAATGTGCGTAATATTGAAGGGAAAAGACCCTTTATCAAATTATCGTTTTTCAAACGCAAACGAATAGTATAAAACTAAATTCAATTAAAGCAGGTAAACCGAAAAACAATCGCTAAATTATTGAATCAGAACAACAAGAAAGAAAGAAAGAAAGAGAGAGAGAGAGAGAGAGAGAGAGAGAGAGAGAGAGAGAGAGAGGGAGAGAAGGAGTGAGCGTGTACTTCTGCGCACTTCTGTCTTGGCTGAATGGTTGGGCTAAATTGTAAGTTCAAAATTATCAGCGCCTTTTAGCAACTGAATTAACATCCAGCCGAACAGTCAAACGAAGGACGAATACTCATTTTCCTCATGTATAATTTAGTAGATAAAAGACGATGTCGGCAATGATGACAACAACAATTTTAACCAAAGCATTTCACGTTCGCCCAGCCACCCGCACTTGCATAAAATCTGCAGCAGCAGATGGGGACTGAGACATAGACAAGAAGTGCGACAATCCATTGAGATGTTAACGGGGCACACGAAAATGAATTTCGTTCATGCCGTTGAATTTTTTATCAGTTATCAGCTTATCGCCTTAACCACCTATCACATCATCATCAGTCATCCGAAAAGAGATGAAATAATGTCGTTTAATTGATTCAAATGGAGGAGGTTGCTTGCTTTCAAAATTGTCGTCGTTATCATCCTCATCGTTTCGTTCCCTTGTTAGTATCAAAATATTCTACAATTGCCGTGTTTTCGTTATATAAGTTAGATTCAGTTTATTATTTTTCGGAAACAAATTACGCTGGAATATCAAAGAATTGTATTTGCTGTGTAATTTTTTTTTGATTGATTCTTTGGAATTGATGCTCGGTGCGATGTGTGTCTCAGAGCGTATTGTAGACGGAAGAGCGGAATGGTATTTATCATACACTTGGTGTATCAGTGGAAATTCGGAGCAAATATTTGGATATTGCTTTATTCGTGGCCACGGCACTAGTCATCAATTACATAACACTATAATACCTGCCCATCATCATAGATTCTATTTGGATAAAGCAATCATATTGCAGAACGGAATTTGGTTTCTTTCTTTCCTTGAAGTTTACTTCTTCAATACAAATGTTCTATTTGTTTCCTTCCCACTTCAATCATGTGTCGCCGTGTATTCATAAAACTAGCGCAAATGAAAAAGAAATGAGAAAATAACACTTATCAAAACAGACAAAAAAAACTGTTGATATTTTCAACACAACTGGTGTGGTTATCAATCGGAAAAGTAAATAAAAATCTTTTCGATGCAAATGGTTTTTTTTGTCGTTATTTTGTTTGCTCATGCATAACATGTGTATGCAAGAGTATGACAATAACTGTGTGGTTGGTCGTCGGGCTGTATATATGTGGGTGAGTATGTGTTTGTGTTGTTTTTTCCTTTAATCTATTTCGACTCTCGAACACACAAACCAATATCTACGATTACGAATGCCACAATGCGAGTGAATCAACACAGATTATACACTAAACATGACGGAATACGAAGAGCGAAAGAGAGAGAAAGAGAAAAGAAGAAGACAAAAACCAAACATGAGCAATGAACATGTACTTACAGTTCGCGAGCCAAATTGCTATTGTGGGTATTATTGTTGTTGTTATTGTTGCTACTGCTATTGTTATTGTTATTCTGCTCCAATTTTTGATAGGGATGTATATTTTGGCTGAAATGCGTTCGTGGGCCGATGCTGGTGGTGCTGGTGATTGTCGTTGTCCCTAATGCATCGTTTGTCTGTTGATTTGGGCTTGATTTACCTGAACCCGGTGAAATTTTTTCGGCTAGCGTATCTAATGAGCTTAGCATGTTTTCTGTTTCGTTTTTATGATGAATCATTTGATTGAGATGAATTTTATATATTTTATTTTTGGTTTTGCCGTTGTACAAATTTTCGATTTGATGTCGTCGATTTTGATATTTCGATTTTTGTTTTCTCGAGTTTCTATTGTATAATTTTACATTCAATTATGGAAACATTCGAATGACATTAGCGATTGTTTATTTTTTTGTTTTTTACTTTGTTGCAAGCAGCCAATCACTTTTGTTTGAAAAGAAGTGTTTATGAAATTTTCGCCAACATTCGTTAGTTCTGATGATTTGTCGCAAAACTATCGGCGATTAAAGTGTGCACACATTTCACAAACCGAACAAAAAAAGCGGTGGCGTTTTCAAAGCAAAAAGTAAAACAATTGATATAAATCACAATATCGCACGTTAATTACACATGTACATTAAAAT
This sequence comes from Aphidoletes aphidimyza, assembly GCA_030463065.1. Taxonomy (NCBI): domain Eukaryota; kingdom Metazoa; phylum Arthropoda; class Insecta; order Diptera; family Cecidomyiidae; genus Aphidoletes; species Aphidoletes aphidimyza. The sequence continues at coordinate 46,691,306 of CM059997.1, forward strand.
ATTGCTACAAACGACTAAAATACGTGGATTGATCACAGAAACGGCGCCATATGTATGTATGGTTGTATATGTACTGTTTCGAAAACGCGTCAAAACACCATATTAAATTATAATTTAGCTTTCCATGGACGACAAGCTAGAACTGGTGTGTGTTGGTGCAGAATATTCGCGAACAATGAGCGTCAGATACCAAAGCCGATCCAAAATGGGCAGAGCGTGAGGAAGAGAGAGATAAAAAAGATAGGAAAAAAGCAAATGGATTAACACGAATAAATAATGTCTCTTATGGGTTTTATTTCACTTAAATCTCAATTAAATAAATTTTAGTTTTTTTTCGTCAAATAATTGAATCGAAAATTAATTATGCTTCGGCTAAATTAATTATACTTCAAACAATTCGGATGAAAAATATTACAAAAATATATGGTTCATACATATGAGATGACTGAGTTACTGCTATTTTAACTTTTAATTTTTTGTATCAACACAATGTTTTATTTTGGCTTTAATTTTATTAGTACATAATCGTCCTTTCTATTTTCGTTTAAACAACACATTTACCAAGTGAACTGACTTGTAAGTTGTGTTTATATTTGTATGCCAAATAAATATACAGCAAAACCTTCAAAATGCTTTCAATTCATTAAAACGAAAAAAATACAACAAAAATGGAAATAACAAACTTCTGATATTAAGCATGTGGTGAAAGCCAATGCTTCCAAATGAACTGATTTATAATAGTCAACAAAAATTAACTTATTGAACATTTTGGAATCACTGTGTTGGAAAACCGTTTTTTGTCCGCCTGTTTTTTACTAATTAAATTTTTCTTGTGATTTACAAATATTTGCTGTGTCTTTCGCATGCAGATTACTATAACAAGTAGAAATAATTTTGTGTTTAAAACCGTTTGTCTGTTGACATCGACTAAATCGTTCAAAATGCTATGTAATTGAGCCAAATCGAAGAGCTCAAGCTAGGGGCTTGTAACATTTAAGCAAAACCACAGCAAGAACATACACCAGAACTGTCCAATTCTCTTTCTATTCTATTACCAATTTGAAATTTCTTCTATTTAAGCAAGTAATACACACGACAAATGGCAGACGGTCAAATGTTTATACATCTAAATTCAATAAAAATAAATTCACTCACATGTCAAATGGAACTTAAGTAATCTTTTTAATGAACGTTATTAGGAAATCGACAATCTTTGAAACGCACAGATTGAACAATATCGAACCAACATGAGGCGTATTTTTTTCTTTTGATTTAAACAAAACCTCACTCTTCATGTATCGTATATGCACAATCTACTAACTAGCAAGGCTTTTAGACCATGGAAACCTTTTGCGAGTCGCATGAACCATGTGTTCGAGTATATGGAGTGTACGAGTGATGATTCGGTGATTCACTTCTTTTCATTCTATTCCCCTCGATTTCAAGTCAAACACAAACTGATAACGATACGAAAGTCAAACAACTGATAAACCGTCTCTCTCTCTCTCTCTCTCTCTCATACAATGGAAAAACGTATTATCTATTTCGTTTGGTATGTTTTATACGACCAAAATACCAGAGAAAAAAAACACATTACAACGGGAATTGGATTGATCATCTCGACCCCATCTATGATTATCTATACGGTTTCATACAGTGCTTTAAACGGAGATAAGATTTCAGAGTTGATATTTGTTTGAAAATCTTTGTGCCATGTTTATCAAAATCATACAAATTATTGTGATGGGAGAGCAGTGAAAAACCTTGGCGCTAAAAAATTGAAGCGAACAAACTCTCGGCAACAATAAAAGTGAAGTCGAAGCAGCGTTAGAACAATCAGTTAATTTAATTCCTTTTGTTTGCTTTTAACGAAAAAAACACATACTACAAAATAAGAATGCGCTTGCTCAACGCACATGATGGTTAGAGAGAAAGATGCGGCTGCTACCAAAGTTCACGTATTTGGTTGTATTATTTTCATTTTTTGATCCATATGATGTGCACCAATGCTCATAATCAAAATTGATAACAATGATGTGCTTTTTGTGTATTTGATTTATTCTCTGTTTGGTTTGAAACCATTTAATATCTACCTAGTCAATGTAGAATATATATCATTTGGGACTTAATTTCATTTTCATGTTTGTTCCGTCACTGTTCTATTGAAATCTTGTGAAACGTGAGAGAGAAAAAGGGAGAGAAAAGGGAGAGAAAGAGAGAGAGAGAGAGAGAGAGAGAGAGTGAGAGTGAGAGTGAGAGAGAGAGAGAGAGAGAAATTCTATGACAGTGTGAAATTAATACGCATATTAAATAAAATACGCCTATTTCTTCCCATTTTGTGCAGCAACCACTACAATTCGTTCAATGTCTTTTAAAAACTAACACATAATGAATGAAGAGATAAGCCATTTAATAATGAGCGAAGCAGGTCGAGATTGCCTGTTCTGGTGTTTTGCTGTTGTTGTGTGTGTGTGTGTGTGTGTGTGTGTGTGTGTGTGTGTGTGTGTGTGTGTGTGTGTGTGTGTGTGTGTGTGTGTGTGTGTGTGTGTGTGTGTGTGTGTGTGTACACAGAGAAAAAAAGGTTCAGATTTACCCAACCAAAAGTATAGGAAACTGCAAATCTCAACCGAAGTTGAGAAAATCTCACCCGAATTTTTTTTTTTACAAAATGTTTAAAAAATGATTCTTTATGCAGAAAAACAAAAATTTTTAAGAAATTACACGATTTCAAGGCTGATTGAGGGTACATAATCCTTCTGACTCTTCAACATCTATGCGAGTACATGGCAGTTTTAGACGTAGATTGTGAGAGCGGATACAACATTTTGGTTAGAAAATCAATTTCTAAACACCTCTTACAGTAATTTTCATCCATGAGATAGAAATTCTAAGGGGAGCACACATGAAGTTTGAGGGAGGCACTATACTATGCCTGGGCTATAGACATGAGTTACTTCAGAGGGGTTGGCGAGGAGCGCACAGTGTGTGGTGTAAGAACACGCACACGGTATACACTGAGAGGGAGAAAAGCGAGGAGGCTTTCACGGTTTCGAGTCTATGGTGAGACATGGGCGTGTATACAGCACGAGATGACCGAGAGATCAAGGACGTAGATCACGCGAATATGGGACAATACTACGTGAGTCATATAGAGATTGCATGAGCTCTTCTCTTAGCTATATCGGGAGACTCAATGATTCGAGTGTATTTATCGACATAACAGATATCAGCAGCCAAGGAACTAAAACATCTTGAGAAAATGGTGGAGTTCTGAGAGCTATCTTTCATCTTATAGCCGTTAGGTTCATCAATGCTTACGTAGAGACAGCAGGGTTCACAGTGTGTCTGACTGTTGGGGAAGCATCTCTCATTTCGGAGGTGCGACATTGTGAGAGTGATTAATTAGATTACTTCTATCATCACAGGAATCAGTGGACTGTCCACATCGATGACTGATGATCTGAGGACAGCAGCTACACACATTTCGAGTTGTGAGTTCTTTCTCTGGTCGATCATATGGATGGGTATGATGAGGTGGAGGAGAGTGGATTAACTAGACTTGTAGAACTAACTGTTAGTAGACCATTGTAGTAGGGATATACAGTACCTATAGAATCTGGCATCTTTGGTGGGTGGTCAGATAGTATTCTGTGAATGGTGAATCTTAACATGTTGACTGACTATAACATACAACAGGTGCGTCGCAGTTCTAGTCTGATCTCGCCTTATGTCACTGCGAATACTATTAGATCAATCGTGATAGGCTCATCCTCGAGACATGATAGTTCGCAAACATTTTGAATGTCGATAGAGGTGTTTAGTATTAGAAGAGACTCTCTATCAACAATGTCTTAAATGTGAGCGAGGTACTGAGGGTGGAGAGGGTATTGATAGATGACGTCGCGGTGAGGAGGAACAATAGCGAGAAATTGACTGATGCACTGAGAGGGGGTGCAACGGCGCTCAGCACTACAGAGGAGGGGTGCAGGTTAAGACTGAGCAACGAAGAGCTTTAGTCTATGGAGCGAACACACAGCATTAGGGTTCGCGCTACATCTGGTAGTTTTTTATATACGCAAGGGAAACTGGTCTCTAATCGTAGTCAGAATAGTTGACTCGGAGCGACAGTGTACTGTGAGACACTACAACTTACTACACAATGGTGGATGTGTGTGTGCTGATAGTGCATTAGATCACAGGGTCGTAGATAAATTGGGGGAGTGTGACGTACGGGCGGTGGTGGTGGTGGGGACTAGTACGGTGTGGCGTTATATAAGACATAGACAGTCTGACAGCAAGGGGGTATGGTAGTCATGCGAGTGTGAAGAGTGAAGAAGGATTGAGAGCTTTAAGATTAGAGAAAGACGGGTGTTGATAGGCTGGAGTTGCGTATAGATGGCACATGTTGTGATTATGTGTCTAGGCATAGCAAAGGGATAGTTGTGTAGCGGTAAGCGTGTAGTCATGTGGTAGTTCTGTGTGGTCGAGGCTTTCGGTGTGGAAGAGAACGGCAAACACAACAAGATGGTGGGAGGCGCGTGGGTGGATGGAAGTTTTGTGGGGGTGAATAACTACTGATTGTATATATACTGTGATACAAAAATGTGGAGGGGAGGAGAAATCCACTGCAAATGAAAGAATTTATAAGGGTGATTGGTGGGTGTGGTCAGTTAGACTCAAAGACTCCTCTTACGAGTCTAGGGAGTATAGCGACACAAGTCAAGATAAGCCAGGGTAATTGCATCGAGAAGAGCTCCTTTCACGTACTGTTTTTATGTGGTAGGAGTGATGGTGAGGACAGAGTGTACTAAAATAGGTCAGATGATATCATATACAATGCTAGGAGTACGTAGCATATTGCTATAGGGTGGTTAAATTTACGTGTGACACTGGAGAGTGCTGGACGTGTAAATTCTACGTACGCTTCGAAAAGCGTATGAACATTGGATCGCGCTCTCAGGGAACACTACAAGGGTTCACGGTGCAGAGGAGATATCATACTTAGGTTGACAGGGATGTGTGAGAGTGGGGGGTATGAGTATTCTGTGAAGGTGACGAGGATAGAGCAGAGTGTGTAGTGCATGAGTGAGGGATGGGTGGTTTAAACACTTCTGTTCATGGGTACATGTTTGTATGAATTGTTGCACAATCTTTTTAATTTAGTGATCTCGTAGAATGAAAAAAACAGTGTTAGTGGTTATATGATATGACTTAGATTTTGATCATGATATAGAGAGACATAAGAGACCTCCTACTATATAGTTTAACACATTTTGTTCAAGTCTAGAGTGAGCCGAGACACTGGGGACTTAAGATTTGAAGGTGATGCTGTATAGATTCGCTAACAGTGTAGGATATATAGGTGGATGGTGGACCATATGGACACACGTGGGGGACTATATAAATTCTCTCTCATCTCTAGAGGTGATTTGTGGCGGAGAACTTGAGGAGATTTCTAACTTGACTGGGGTGGTCTATTAGAGAAGCGGTCTGAACCATATGCGAGAACATTTTATTATATGTGGCGCGCAGCGACATACGTATCAATGGCTATGAGTACAGGATGAGATGGAAATAAGTTCAGTTTGCTTAGACAAGTATTGTTGATACTTATGTCTAGAGACAACTAACGAGAATTGTGGGATTTGTGGAGAGTTGTGCGTATCTTCTATTCTGGGTATGATCTCTTGGTACTAGAGGAGGATGGGTGGGTGACTTAACACACATTTATCGACGGTCGTGGAGGTGTGCTTTTATATCACTGTATCAGTAGTCGGAGCTCGTTATGGGTATACTCATTGTATGTGTGGGTAGGTGTTATGAGTCATGTGAACTGGTGTAGGTTAGATTATATGATATTCTCTATTTAGAATAGGTACTAGTGAATTATTGGGGTCATGTCACATGCTGTGGCTAGATGGGGTGACAACAGTTCACATGAGTATACGCAGACATATACGATAACACTTACTGACGTGAGACAGTTAGGAGTCGGTTGAAATCTACAGTATTCATGTATATGATAGAGTAGTAGAGTAGTGAGTGTAAGGATGGGGCAATACAATGTATATGATTGAGTGGTGGAATACAATGTGGGTGATATATGTTTTCCGGATAATGGTATTTGTCTGCGTGAGTAGGGCAACGATATAGTCTATTGATGTGGGTGATGGTCATTGGAGTGAGAGTGGCAAAGCAGAATTGGTCTCACGCGTCACAAGTCAGGAGCGGGAGCGGGGGACTCTAACAGGTATGATATATTAGTTGACATGACATTCTCTGGGGAATGAGGGTGAGATTATTATTTTTGGGTTTAACTTTGGTTACAAGGAGAGCACGATGTAGGTGAGTCACGTGGAGAGAGTGGGTGGGGTGACGATGATGGTAACACACTCGGAGGATTGACACGATGGGACTAGACAGTAGAATTGCATCAAGCAGTCTGCACTGACTGGTGTAGTAGAGTAGTTTATAGTTATAGATAGGAGTAGGGGATTGAGCAGAACAGTCAGGTGGTAAAGGATGTAGAGGGGGCATGTAGTGGTATGAGTAGAGAGGGTAACAGTTTTTGACACTAGGTGATGATACAGGGTGGGTAACGGTGAGAATGTAGGACATTAACGATAATTAGAATTAGACATGTGTGGAGTAGATTGGGGTGGAGGAGTCCGTGAGTGATGGAGTGAGGAGAACAGACAGGTCAGGGCACGTTGAGGGGAGAAACATTTCAAGTGAGGGACACAATGCGAGCGAGGGGATAGCGAAGATGGAGTCAGTGTGGAGCGGTAGTGGTTATGGATGGGCAGGTGGGTTTTTATTGGGGGGGGGGTGAGAGTTTCTCGTGGTGTGGGGTGGGGAGGTGGATAAATGGGGGTAGGGGGTTGGTGGGGGGGGTTTTTGGGGTGGGGTAAGGGAGGGTTTGTTGGGAGTTTTAAGATAAGTTGGTTGGGGTGGAAAGTAAGTGGGGGATGGGTAGGGGGGGGGAATGTGTTGGTTTTAATGGGTTTTGGAGAATGGAGTGTAGGAGTTAGGGTTGGGGTGGGGGTTGATGTTTTATGGGGTAAGGGAGAGTATTTGGTAATTTTGAAGGGATATTGGGAAGGTTGTGATGTGTAGGGGGGTTAGAAGTATGTGGGGAGTGGTGGGGGTAATTGGTATATATAATATGAGTTGTGTGGAATTGTAGGAAATGTTAGGGATATTTGGTGGTGTTGTGGAGTAGGAGTAGGGTGGTGATATTGAGTTTAAGGGGTTTTGGGGGGGGATTGGGGGTTGGGATGTTGTTGGGGTTTTGATGGGTGATTGTTTTGTTTGAAGGTTGGTTGAGTGAGGTTGTGGGAGTGTGGTGTGAATATTGGTATTGATGAGTTTTGGGATTTGGGGGGGAATATTAGGTAGGGAAGGGAAGGGGTTATAAGGTTGTTTATGGGTGAATGAGGTGGGTTGAGGTTTAGGGGGGGTGTATGGGGGATGATTGGTGTGAAATGGAGGTAAGTCAAACAGGGGGATGGGGGGGGTGTGAAGTGTTTATGATTAGGGATTAAGGGGGAGGTTGTGTAATGAGTTTGAAGGTGGTTTATATATGTTGTTGGGGGGTAGTTTTGGGAAGTGGGGGGAGGGGAGTTTGTAGGGTGGGTTGGGGGGGATTGAGGGGATGATATGTGATATAAATGGAGTGTGGATGGGGGGGGGTGTGAATTTGTATAGGGGGGTGTGGTGGGAAGTATTGAAGTGATCTGGATTTGGGGGGGAGAGAGTTAGGGGGAAGTGTTTTGTGGGGAGAATTGTGTTTTGTGGGGTTGGTATGGGAAGAGTTGTTGGGATTGTGGTAAATGGGATTGTTGATTGTTGGGTGGAGTTAGGTGATGTTATTGGGGTGTGTAAATGAATTGGTTGATAAGGAATATTAAACCGAAACCTATGTCCTCCACCTCCACCTCCAACAACTACAGTTGTGGGTCACTTGACAACGTTATAATCACACGTTATAGTTTATGCAGAATCAATCTAGAATTAAACTACAACAAAACTAAAACTCCCGAGACACTAGAAACTAGAAACTAGATTAAACTAACACAAAACAGAACTAAGAAATAAACTAGAAACCGAGGAAACATCGTAGTATTTATTTCAGAACACACAATAGAAAATACTTATGCAATTTCCACACATGCATCATCCTTCTCACTTTTGAAAAATCAATCGGCAGGATCAACAGCCATTGGGATCTGCTTGGGTCGCATGGCCATACGTCCACCCTCCTCCGTAGGATGCTTACTTGTGTTGGACGGCTTGTCTCACTTTGCCTTGAATTTGTGGGCAAAATACTTGTCGGATTACATGTCCCACTTGTCCTACTTGTGGTTGTGAATGCTATCTGTGATGACGACATTTATTTGTTGTTTGGTAATGACATTTGTGTTACGTACTGCATGTGATTGCTTATTGTATGCCTTAAATTGTTATTCTAATGCCTGTGATGTTTTTTTTTTTGTTTTGAGAGGGGCCTTTATACATGACCAAAACAATAAAAACAGGGCAGTTTAGGTCACTTGCCGAGTGTTACACTAGGCAAATAACCTCTTTGCCGGAGTGGTCAAAGAGACCAAAACACCTCAGCAAAGAATACGCAAATTCACTCAGTCTGTTTTCTGGCCAGATTTTGGCATCGTGCCGATGTCACTGGGCTCTTTTGCCGAGTGCCGCTGTAACACTCGGCAAAGTGCCAAATTCTCTACTGGGACGCAAAACTTTGCCGAGTGTTTTGTCTGTGACACAGCAAAGTTTCAAAGAACTTTGCCGAGTGGGTTTTTGTCCTTTATCACTCGCATTCCCGTTAGCTTTTTTTTCTGAGAGTTTATTTTTCGAAAGTCTTTTGCACTCGCAAAAACTTTTGGCCGGGTCCCTGAAAAGTATCACTCGCAAACAGCCTCTTTGCAGTTAAAATCAATGCCGTGTGTTGTTTCTCGAGTGTTACACTCAGGCAAAGCCATGCCGATGCCTCTGGCCATTCTTGCAAAGCAACTGTACATCCCGTAGTGGTTGTTTGCTACCAAGTCAGCCAACTGCCTTCATGTTCTTTCAAGTCAAAGGGTTCCATGTATAAAGCACCTTTTCTTATTTTCTTATGCATGTCAAATATATAATTTTATAGCTCGGTTTATGAATATAATCCTACCTATGGGCACTATGTGTATGGAATCCAAGTTTGAATCTCATATGGGTGATATGCACAGGACAAGAATATATTTCATGGATTTCCCATTTTGTTTGATAGTATATTATACTGGCCCCATATAGACACATTGTGTCATTACATCTACAAGTAAGTGTGTAGGAAAAATCCGAGAATACCAGCAATGACGTTCACGCATATCATCGACGGTCATTAAGAACCTTCCAATGTGCATTGCTAGGTGTAACCACACCCTTGTTCATATCATTTATGGGAGAACCCGAAAGCCCGGCGCGGAGTGAGTTGAGTGGGTGGCACGACAACTGGTGGATACCCTGGCCGCCGGCATCAGAAAAGACACCAAAGCCACGACCAATGCAGAGGCGCCATGATTGTGTGTGATGGCAGAACCTAACAATTCCCCAAGCTATGAGGCCCTAGGCGTACAACTACAACCTTCTAATAACTCTCTTTCAATCACACATGGGGTCATTCTAATCTCCCCTTCACAACGCTGATGAACCCTTTTTCTTACAAACAAACGAACAAGCTAGATCATCTCTGGCAACAGCAATTCTTGTGTGGCCCGACAAACTAGATCCCAAAGTATGATTCATGTATCAAATAAATTTGCATTGGTGTCCAGCCAATTCTTGTGCATCACGCACCTTGTTTCATCTTGTGAGACGGGCACGTGCAGTGATGAACAAGCAACCGAGCCGATGCAATAAGAGCAGTACAGAATCTGGATCTCTTTGCAATAGATCGCATTGAACGTGTTGATTATTTTCCAAAGGCCTGTTGTGATTAGTGACCACGTGTGTCTAGTAGTATAGTTTTTTTGTAAGTAACTATGGTAGATGCGGTTTACTTTAGAAGCAATACTATGCAAGGTGAGCCAATGTGCAAAGGCGCATGGTTCTTCCGATGTGCTGGAATTGTTTTCAGTTTAATCATTTCGGCCAACAATATTCATTGTACAGAGATAATATCAAAAGGTCTCACAAAACAGCTCCAGATATCGATCTCCTTGAACTAATCCAAAGGATTTTGATCAGAACCACACTTTTCTTTAAAATATGCATTATTGGGTACCACCTTTCTCAACATACTGTGATAGCTAGGATCAACATTGTATGCCTCCCTTTCCAACAACTACTTGAAAATATGAACAATCTTCTCTCTATTGGTCCCGATGCACTCTCGAGTGCCACCTGATCTTCAGAAGCCACACAACGGGGGAAAAAAAAAAAAAAAAACTCGATCTACTCTAAAAAGGTGCGAATGAGAATTTCCATACTTCGTTTTCTTTGTGTATTCATTCCACATTCACTTTACTGCTGCTATAATTAACGCCTTCAGTTAACTAATGCTTACGATTGACAACAACGGTTTTCCTCGATGCCGGTGCGCTTTTGACCAGCTCAAGATAACATGTTATCTGCCTAGTGGTGGAATCTTCGTCGGGACACGACACCTATGACACCTGGATATAATAGTTCCCAGACGTGTTAATAAGTTGGAACATTCCCATTGTACAAAGAGTATTTCTATTCACAAGGTAAGGATGCGCAATGTCTAACAATCCTAAACCCTTACCAATGATACATTCTATTAAGTAGCAAACACAACGGTGCGTCGCATACAGCACATGTCACATGGTAGCATAACATAACTGCAAACAATGGAATATACATGAGTAATTAATGTCACTAGATCAGTGAAGAGAGATTTGTCCATGTGAAAGGAAACACACGATGATGTGTGACCCTTTCATAAAAGTATCCAATATTGCTGAATACAAAGGCATCAAGAACTAAAGAGCAAGAACATGACTGTCTAGAACTAAAACAGTCATCTAATAAACCCGTATCCGCAGTCTAATGGGAGGATCATGGACGCATAGACCTGACCTAAAGTCAGTGAAAACAACTGTACAGGATCCTTTGGACATGATGTCCCGAACTGGCAAGAAACGAACAATGGAGCCACAAACCAGCACCAAAAGCCCCTTCTTCATCTCTCCAAACTGAACAAAGTGATGTCAATCCTCAATGTCTTTTCGTCGCGGTGGTGATCGGACGGGTTCGGCTGTCCATAAGACACCACTGAACGTTATCTAACAGTAATACAACCGTTTCACTGAAGCAGCATTCGGCAACCAAGAGATTGCACAAGCCAGCAGCATTCGGCCACCACATGAGCAGTAGCACGGTACTCACTGGAGCGCGAAATTCGTAGTTTGACGCTTGGAAACCAAGAATCAGATTGTCACCAAGGTCGAAGACCGCAGTAGCCGGGGAGTTGAGCATTCGAGAATGAGTTTGGGGCAGCCAGCCTAGTCTGCATCGGAGTAGGCCAGCCCAAGGTTTGAGAAGGGCCACACTTGATTAGGCCACCGCTGAATGTGCCTTTAATGTAGCGAAGAATACAGCATGAGCATTGAAGGTTTTCGAGGGTGGAGGGCGTGTCCAATGGCGCCTCGGAAGACCGATGGCGCAGGTGTATCAGAGGAAATGGTGGAGGGTGCATCCACGGTACACTTGGATGCCCTAAGGCACCTGTGCAAGGGATTTGCCAAGACCCATGTTTCTATAAGTTTTGAAGTCAATTAACTCGTTATGGCAACTTAAATACAACAACGTTGTCGTGTTATGTGTATCTTGTATCAACACTCGTGTTGACTTTGTGTATCAACTTATATACAAGTCATTACATGATGTTATTGTACCTTTGTATTAACTTTCGTAGAGATTATGTACTCAACTTATAAATAATAGTTCCTCATTTAACAAACCTGTCGTGAATAGGGAGGGGACCGGAATCCGAAATTTTTATCCATCGATTAGTCCAATCCCCCGCCAGCAATAAGTTTAAAAATCTTAAGGTGCATGTCCTTCAAGTGGATCGAAACTTTTTTTGCAGTTGATGAAAGGAAGAACAAATTATGTAAAGTTACGTTTGAGTTCATATGCCTATTAATGTAGGGAGTACAGCTCCAAGAGCCTGCCTATGAAATGGATCACACTAGGATTTTTTAAATAAAATTAAAAGAAACGATCGTAAAGATTATTTGGGGTTAAAAATCTATTATTAAGAATAGATCTCAAGGACAAACGATATTTATGGGAATCATAAAGTTGGCTTGTTTCATGGTTTGTTATATATTTACTGAACTTTTACTTGAACCCTACCATCATCCAACCCCTTAAATGAAGACCCAGTTTTGCAGCATCGCTGTCTAACCTCACAACTATCGCCATCTGCTGCAAACCCAATCACCGACCTGATCTCACTACTGAGCCCAACCTAATATATCTCGCCAGTCGATAGACATACCACCCATCCAGCAATGCATTCCTCCTTAGACCCCCTTTTGTATGTATCACATTAATTGGCCCACCTAATAACACTGGTTTTGTTAATACATTGGTGCATGTCTAATATTTTGGAGCAGGAACATATAGCATCCCGTTTTCCTAACTGTGCCCTTTCCAATGCAAAACGACCATAGAACATTAATTTAGGGACAACAAGTTTTTAAGTCTCTATATCTATCCGGAAAAAATCCCAATCCTTCAAAAGGGACCAGAACGGTGGCACTTAAGTATTACTTTTATATGAATTATCATAAACTTTGCGATTATTTGGTGAACATAACATAAAGAAATCATCAGTAAATTTCTCAAATAACATAATTATGTATACCATTTAACACCTTTTCTCCACTCGCATTGCAGCATGTTAATCTCTCATCTCGACGCTATTTGTTTTGCATACTAGTAACACCCATTTGGTTAGACGATGCCAATAAATAACATAGACCTCAAGAATTTGACCGTTCTTCAAATGTATCCGAAACTTTTTTATTAATAAGTTTCACAAGGACACAAATATGTAAGACCCTTAGTTTTAATAGAGATGATGCGCATTGTGTAATTCTGAAATATGCTTAGTCTTTCCCACATGACTTCTTTTTTTTGCGTATAAAAAAATAATGGGAGGATATAAGTACCCTATGTTTAGATGGCGAGTATTCGTGAATAGAATCTCAGGACAACAATTGTAAACTTCTGGAAACGCAGCTTCCACACTTGTTTATCCAGGTATACAGAAGCATATAACACTCGAACCGTTGTAAAAACCCAACATGAATATTTCATTTCATTTACCTACTATACCGGTACATTACGTTGATTTAATAAAACATGACCAAAATTTGTTCCATTAGCCCAAGCCGCCACCCCCGACCCCCTATCCCCCTCCCATTGGTCATCAGCTATTGGAACTTCTGGCTCTCAAACTCTGACGCTGTGTCACCAATACAGACTATCACTGCAAGTGTAATCCCAGCCCCTGGTCTCGCGGTGCATTGCCCTCCCACGACCGCAGCGCAATCAATCTGTCTGCCCTAGCCCGAATGATGCTATTTAACGGTGCCAGCCCAATATATTTAGCCGGACAGACATAGGCCAATATTGCTAGTGGCCTCGCAGAACTTTTTTATCTTCTTATCGATATTTCCCCTTCTATTTCCTCTGGTTCTCCATTTTTTAAAAACAAAAATTCCAATAGTGGCCTTGTGCTGCTTTACCCTCGAAGATCAGCCTCATCAAGAGTTTACCCCACTGCTTTGACCCTTTAACGGTTTTTTTTGGGCATAGCCTATCCATATTACATCGCTCCGTTTTAGTTGCATAAGCTCTTAATGTATGGGAGTTACCAAAGAACGAATAACATATCCACGTGTCGGCATGATGCATAGATAGTAAAATGGCCGATATCTTCAAATATGGCCCTAGATGAATGGGCCAGTGGAATTTCAGTGAAGAACATCGCGCTGCCCTGCTCTACAACCAAGTAAAACTTTAGAGTCCTGTAGATGTCAGAGTTGATAACAGGATTTCTTGCGGAAAAAGCCTCCCACCCATAAATAATAAAGCATCCCACTCATTGAGAGCTATGACCCCAATCGATCAAAATATGGATCCGTGACTTTTTATCCCCAAAATATAGCTTTTCCAAACCCTTTGCTTTTCTCCTGGTCTCAGACAGGTTGAGGACGTTCTGAGTGGCCGCTGATCTTAGAGCAACCTTAGCGTGCCTCCGTCAACAGGATCCCTCCCCGGTGGTGAGCTTAGGTTTTTTTCGCGGTGCCACTGTGCGGACCGTTCTGACTGGCCAGGAGCAGACCCAGCGAGAAATTTTGACGACCGCACGACAATCTAGCCCACGTCGTCGTGTTACCAGATAAACCGTCAACAGGTCTTGACACTTTGGTGTCGTGGGTTTAGGACAAGCAATATAATTGACCACATTAAGAATGTTTTTGTTGGATTCTAGCCGTCATAAACATATATATCTTCCTTACTGACTACCCTGCCGCCATAATTTGTCTTTAGTTATTGAGGATTAAATAAGGTATGTACAAACGTCCCATTACCCAACATCTGCCCAAGGCACTGACTCATACCACATGTAGAAATTTTTTAAATCGTTGTTACTGTATTTCAAATGTTTGGCAACTTGTAGGGAGGAATATCCATGTCAATAATTACGTATCCGGTGAAACCATCTACCACCACGCAAAACCTTGGAAAAACTATGACTCCAGAAATCAGAGATGTCCATCCAATACAGGGTTAGAGTGGGATTATTTCGCAGTTAAGAGCCCCCGCAACCCGCCTGCCACTTTTCGAATCACCATGACAGTCTATCTGGAGAACTGGCAGCGGGTGGGGGGCTTAATTCAAAATAAACTAGCTCTAACCTTATGCATTAATTAGCAGCTGAGGCTTTGATTCTTAAGATTCCAAGGTTGACTTAGATCAAAGTC